>CM063444.1:30335000-31567850 GCA_032191425.1 Lymantria dispar
TTGCTGTTTTCGTATGCTTCACTACTAAGGCAATTCATTTAGAATTAGTGGGTGACTTAACAAGTCGAAGTTATATTTCTGCATTACGTCGCTTTATGTCACGACGAGGAAAGCCACAGAATATTTATTCGGATAATGGTACTTCGTTTGTGGGCGCCTATCACGAATTATCAAAGTTCCTTAAAAATAATTGCAATTCGTTAGGCGAAAGTTTGGCTAATGAAGGAATTAAATTTCATTTTATACCGGCATATGCACCGCATTTTGGCGGACTCTGGGAGGCAGGTGTTAAGTCAACAATATATCATCTAGTAAGAGTACTAGGTAATTGTCATTTAACGTACGAAGAACTTAACACAGCACTTATTCAAATCGAGGCTATACTGAATTCTCGGCCACTTACTCCTATTTCGTCAGACCCTGAAGATTTGGCCCATCTTACGCCTGGCCACTTTTTGATTGGGCGATCACTGACAGCAATGCCAGAAAAAAGCCTTGAGGACCAGGCATATAATCATTTAAAGCGTTTTCAACGTATCCAACAACTCCGTGAGCACTTTTGGAGACGCTGGAGTAAGGAATATGTTGTTGAGTTACAGTAAAGAACAAAATTGAGAACAAGAAATGAACCCCTCAAGTTAAATTCCTTAGTTATCTTAAAGGAAGATAACTTGCCACCATTGAAATGGCGTTTAGGTCGGGTTGTTACTGTTCATCCTGGTGTTGATGGGATAAGCTGAGTTGCTGATGTCAAAACGAGCAACGGAATCGTCAGAAGAGCTTTCAGCAAAATATGTCCACTTCCTGAATGTCATCGTAACCGTTGTTTGGTTGGAAGGCAAGATTCCAACGCCTGGGGGCATGTTTACGAACGAACTTCATTTACGTTAATACACGGAACGTTTCTAAATTTACCCCAATATGTCAAATTTTAACTCAACTGTTAATTTGAAAATTATATAGATTCATTACATTCACTCCTCCGCTGTATCATGTACTCATTTTAAGTCAATATAAGAAAACCATTTCTATCACCGTTTTATTCAATCTTCCTGAAGTTAAACTTCACTAAAAGCACCCTGAAGATCATACAATGCTGCACTACTATGCAATCACTAAAAAAAAAAAACTAGAAAAGCTCACAGAAAATCCCAGTCGTCTAGTTACTTATAGTAAGTAAGCTGATACTCGTAAATAAAATAATTGCAACGACCTTTGGGTCACCATAGGTCAGTCGACAGAGGATACTAAGTGCTACCTTTGTAAAGCCGTACCGGGTCACTTCTAAGTCTTTGTAATAATTTATAACTTGTTTACCTTGAGAACATTTGTGTCTAAGGAGGTTTTGTTGATTGAGTGTAAAGTATTACAAGCCTTACTAGATAAGCTTTTGTGGAGTTGTACAACTCAATGTCAAAGTTTTTGCCTATAATATTTATTTTATTTTAATACGCTTATTTTGGTTTATATTTGGTTGCCGAGCATTGGATTTTGAATGCCGTAGCGTGAAAAATTGTTATTAAGTTTTGATGCTCCGAAATGGAGAATCCGAATGGAGAATATAAAAAAAATCATAGTAAATGATGTTTCACGCAAGCGCGATCGCATGGTGGATTGTGGTGTCGATGGCCCGTCGCCCGGCTCCGTGCGGGGCGAAAGAGAGGCAGCGCGTACGGCCCCGTAACCCATCCGTGGCACTTCGTCATTGGGTTGACCACCAGTGCAGGGTGACTTGTCGTCAGTGGTCGGCCCGACGGAATAGCCCTTGAGGAGTACACTCTCCAACCGACGTCCCTCCGCTGTTTGGGGACGTCGGACAAATATTAAACCTCTGCATATCTAATAAAATACACATAAATTTTTGTCACTTGTGAGGCTACTATTGGGTGAGCTTCTTGCTTCTCTAATACTATCATCATTATTACCTTGTCCTTATGCCAAGTCCAATTACTTGATCGACTTAACTTGTAATATATACGTAAATTATTATGTATAGTACATATTGAAAAAAATATTGTCAATAACTTTATGGCCCGCCGCCTGAGTGAGAAACTTTCCTTGGAATGTAACTATTGAATAGGTGGCATCAGATAGGCCTAGGTATATGTAAAACTGTTAGTCGTCTTGTACGGTACTTATGAGCAATGTAAGGGCTGGTAGAATTCGTAGTCTTACCACACAACATTCTTGCTTCTCTACCATCAAAAGAAATAAAAAAATCAGTAAAACCAACTTCCATAATGCCTATTCCATTACGTCTCTTAACTTTTTAACTTTGTGTTGATTGGTTAATAAATTATTATAGTTGTAGCTACAAGATACTTAAAAAAACCAGTTCATTGCGAATCGGAGTCACGCACGAAGGGTTCCGTACCATTATCTATAAAAAATAGGCAAAATTTGCGTTTTTTGTATGGGAGCCCCCCTTAAATATCTATTTTTATTTTATTATTAGTATTTGTTGTTATAGCGGCAACAGAAATACATAATTTGTGAAAATTTCAATTGTATAGCTAACGCGGTTCTTGAGATAGCCTAGTGACAGACAGACGGTCGGACAGACAGCGAAGTCTTAGTAATAGGGTGCCGTTTTTACCCTTTGGGTAAGGAACCCTAAATAAGGAAGTACTTATTATTTACCTACTTATACAAAACTAATAATATCAGTATCAATAATTTTTGTAGAATTTATTTAGATATATACCTATTAATAAAAAATAAAAAATAAATAATGAAAAATATATAAAAAAATTACAAAAAGAGAATAATAATAACACCGAGATTCGAACCGACGCTGTTCGAATCCCAAAATTATCAAAACTTGAACCGATCAACGTCCCACCTAAGCTATCGTCACTCATGACATTGATATCGAAATTTGAATTCATATTCTTTTAATATTTAATGTCATCGTATTGTTTTACTAAAAACACGGACAAAACAACATTTTCTATAAATAAGACCTAGCTAGATCGATTTTTTGGACCCAAATCCTCTAGTATGCCAAGTTTCAACAAAATCGTTGGAGCCGTTTCCGAGATCCTGAATATATATATATACAAGAATTTCTCGTTTAAAGATATAAGATATCTGTACTAGATATGATAATCGCTTGAGGAGTTTTCAGTTGATGTGTCCAGGATTTTTATTTTTTATTTATATTATACAGAACAGCGTATGTTGAATCAGTTAGTAATATCCTTATATATAATTTTTTTGTGTACGTGTGTATGTCACTGAACTCCTCCTAAACGGCTGGATCGATGTTGATGAATTTTTTGTGTGTATTCAAGGGGACCCGAGAATGGTTTAGATTCACAATTGGACCGGGTAGGTGGCGCTGCTGTCGGTTTAAAGGAGAATTCCTTTTATTTTATTGTATAGTGTTATATATATTATACTAGCTGACCCAACAGACGTTGTTCTGCTCAAATAAAATAAAAAGTCGCCTTGAAATCGACAGCAGCGCCACCTACTGGTTTCAGTTGTGAATCTTAACAATTTTCAAATCCCCTTGAACACACACAAAAAAATTCATCAACATCGATACAGTCGTTTAGGGGAAGTTCTGTGACACACATGTACACTAGAAATATTATAAAGGTATATAAATTTTATCACTTTGAAAGAACCTCGTTGTTAGACTTTGAACTTTACGTGAACTCGTAAGCATAAAAATCTGAAATAGGACTGAGGATAGCTATAAAAAGATAATATCGGTCGATTGACATGAATTGAGACCCAAATGCGTGCGTTGTGATGTGATATCCGAATATGAACACTTCAATTTTATTTTAATGATTACGGTCTTACTGGATCACTATGTATTATATATTACACAGTCTAAATCACCATAATTGTATTTGATATACTTATATATTCTCTCTCCCTTCTCTCCATTGTGGTTGAGGGGAGAGATGGCTGCTCTAGTGGTTACCTCGTGATCGAGTGCTGTTTGCGGGATCTGGTCCAGCCATGGTACTTTTTCGTTATATTTAATAACTGTATTGTATGATGGTTCCAAAGGCATCATACTGGAGCTATTAATAGACGTGTTGTTGTATATTATTTATAATAAAAAGAAGACAATCCCACTGAGTTTCTTGCGTTCCGATCCGGTAGTAATTTAAGGTAAAATGTAAAAAAATTACAATATGTAAGTGGCCCCGCGGGGTTTATACATAATAAAGGACTTGAATTTGAATTTATTCTTTTTTTTGGTCTTGGTACTAATATAATAGTATAATTATTAATGAATAAGAGTTTTGCGATTGGATTTTTTATTTTGAATAACACCTTTGTCTTTAATTTTAGTCTTTAAATTTTATGCGTTGTTGTTATGTTATTGTCATAATAATGTTCAACTGATCGAAATAAGTTTTTGAAACATATATACACAATTACACATACTTTCGGTACCTATAATAAGCACCATCCAACAAACAGACATGTATAAGAAATAGCTTTTTGGTCTATAATAGTAATGTAAATTAAATATTGTCTATTCAACTAAATATAATTTTATTTCATCCTTGAAAATTTGTATTTTTAAACTGGTTTTTAGGCATCGTGCATATAACCGCGTGAGCATGAAAGTAACTATTTTGACGTTACAAACATTAAGAGACAGTAAATTGAAATTACCATTTATTACGGTTTAATAATCAAATTCGAAGAAATCCCGGACATCAGCTTGTACGAGATCAGAATGGCTCTCAAACAACTACGTAACGGTAAGGCACCGGGAGATGACGGAATAACGGCAGAGCTTCTGAAGGCGGACGGCAAGCCGGTCTTAATAGCCCTTCAGAAGCTATTTAATTCCGTTATCCTCGGGAGTGTGGTGGTGCTGTTCTTCAAGAAGGGTGACAAAGCTCTCTTGAAGAACTACAGACCCATCTCACTCCTGAGCCACGTTTATAAGTTGTTTTCGAGGGTCATTACCAATCGACTCTCGCGCAAGCTCGATGACTTCCAGCCGCCCGAACAAGCCGGCTTCCGAAAAGGCTATAGCACCATAGACCATATCCTCACGCCTCGGCAGATTATACAAAAGACCGAGGAGTATAATCGGCCCCTGTGCTTAGCGTTTGTGGACTATGAGAAAGCCTTTGATTCAGTCGAAACTTGGGCGGTGCTGCAGTCCCTTCAGCGGTGCCAAATCGACCATCGCTATATCGAAGTGCTGAAGTGTTTGTATAGGAACGCCACAATGTCAGTCTGTATCCGGGATCAGAGTACGAAACAGATCCAGTTGCAGAAAGGCGTGAGACAGGGAGATCTCATCTCTCCGAAACTGTTCACCACTGCACTGGAAGATATCTTCAAGCTTTTACACTGGACTGGACTCGGCATCAACATTAACGGCGAATACATCACTCACCTTCGATTTGCGGACGATATAGTCGTTATGGCAGAATCCATGGAGGACCTTGGCACAATGATCTCAGCAGGGTATCCCAACTAGTGGGTTTACGAATGAACATGGACAAGACGAAAGTCATGTCAAATGCTCATGTCATTCCTGTACCAGTCCTAGTTGGCAATGCGATTCTTGAAGTTGTCGATCACTATATTTACCTAGGACAAACAGTCCAGTTAGGTAGATCCAATTTCAAGAAAGAGATCAGCCGACGAATCCAACTCGGTTGGGCAGTGTTCGGGAAACTTAAGAGGATCTTCTCGTCCATCATACCTCAGTGTCTGAAAACACAGGTCTTTGACCAGTGTGTGTTACCAGTGATGACTTACGGCACGGAAACGTGGTCCCTAAATGTAGGCCTCATATCAAGGCTGAAAGTCGCTCAGCGTGCTATGGAGCGGGCTATGCTCGGGATTTCTCTGCGAGATAGAATCCGGAATACGGAAATCCGCAGAAGAACGGGTGTAACCGACATAGCACGAAGAATTAGCACGCTGAAGTGGCAATGGGCAGGCCACATCGCTCGACGAACCGACAACCGCTGGGGAAGAAAGGTTCTCGAGTGGCGACCATGTATCGGACGACACAGTGTAGGACGCCCCCCACTAGGTGGACTGATGTCCTAGTGAAAGTAGCTGGGCGTCGTTGGATGCAGGCGGCACAGGACCGCTCATTGTGGCGCAACCAGAGAGAGGCCTACGTCCAGCAGTGGACGGCGATAGGCTGAAATGATGATGATGATGATGATGATGATGAATAATAAAATATGTTATAACTGATTTTTATCCTGTTAGTATTGTAAGAGACGATACGCGATGTTTGTAGATGAAGTCATTGTAATAGAAACATCTTCCGTGTGGTGACGGAATAAGAATACAATTCACAACCCCTATTTTTGCTCGTGGGTGTCGTAAAGGGCGACTAAGCTATATATACTATATATAACTTTAATGTTTTATTTCCAAGATACTTTTACAATATTACGACAATTACTAAATTAATCTAATATAATAATTTCATTTAGAAACTATTTGAAAGTAAAATTTAATAAGCATATCTAACAGGCATTTAACTTAATGTTATTTGGAAGTCTTTGTCGTATTTTATGTAGTTGGTTAGATAATTTGATTTATTCAGTAATGAACTATTTACTAGTAATTCAATAAATTGATTCGGTAAACCGGAATAGATTTCGAAACTTCGCTTACTTCAAATGGTCATTTTCACTTATTTTGGGAAGCTTTCAAGGCCTTTGGATATTATTATAACACGTAATATTAAATGCAGTGACTGTTTCGTAGCAACTGTTTTTTTTTTACGAATTTTTTTTTTCTTCATCATCATCACAACTGATATACATCCCACTGCTGAGCTCGAGCCTCCTCTACAATAGGAGGGAAATTGATCTTACTATACCATGCTGGTCAGATAGGTTGGTATAGGGTTTTGTTTTGAGTTTTCCTTCTCTTGCACAGATATCATGCGTATATTAAATCCCTTAGTCGTCTTTTATGGCATCCTCGGGTAAGATAGGGAGTGGTGAATTATATTCTTATTCCGTCTCCACACAGAATAACTTTTGTTTAGTCATTGTTTATTTATATTTTTCAGCCCGTAATGGATCCAGAAAAAGGTCTAATATTTCAAAATCGTCACGATCACAAGATTATATATCCAGGTCCACAGCAAGATCCTGGGCAAAACACAATAAAACAAAGAATTCATTCTCCAAATTATACTCAAATCGAAATATACGACCACATAGTTCGAAAGAAAAGCTGAATGATCATTATATAATATGAAACTTAATGCAGAAAACACAGTTAAAATACCCCTACCAAAGGCACAATCGGTATTCTGTGATTTTATCCATATTTTTTTTTAAATTGAATAATATTACATTAAATGTCATAGCGCCTTCCAAGTAAATGGGTACTTACTCTGGTAGCGTTTTACTTTACTCTATCTCGTACTGTCTCGGGTTAAGAATACAATTGCCGCCACACTTTACTTGCTCGTGAAAGTTATTAAAATTAAGTAAGAATCAAAATTAAGTAAGAATGGTTTTTAAGTTAAACGTTTTTCTTGATAATCGTCATAATCATCGCAGCGCACATACGTCCCATTGTCTCGTTGTCTCCACAATGTGAGGGAATTTGACCTACTATACCATCTGGTCAGACATGTTGGTATAAAGTTCCATTTCAAGTTTTCCCTCTTTTGCGCAAATGTCATGTGCATATTATTTTCCTTAGTCGTCTTTTACGACATCCACGGGCAAGATAGGGAGTGGTGAATTGTATTCTTACTCCGTCACCACACGAAATATTGATAATAGATATTGATAATAAAGATTAATAATAATAATAATTACCCTCTGAGACTGTCGTTATATCACTATAAGACTAACGCAAACCTCGGAGAAACATAATATGGCTCTCTAAGTTCTTTTGTTATATAGGAAAAAGGCAAGTCTTCTGCGGGGCAGAAGTGGCGAGCTGAATACGAGTGACGATACTGCAGTCCTTAATGCCCCAGACAGTCGGTCAGGGTCTCGTATCCAACTCGCCTTTGTTGGCTTGCCTTAAGCGGCTGATCAGATAGAGCCCGCCAGACCTACATGCTCCAGTAAATGTCATTTTCAAGGGTATAACTACGGGGAAATCAATGCTGGTCTCCGTTTATCAGGGACTTGCGCTGAAGAAACCGGTGCTGCGCCGCTCTACATCCATAGCCATTTACAACAATGTAGCCCGCTCGTTGCCCGTATGGGTTGTCTGTGGTGACCGTTAAAAGGGGCCCATTTACCGCATTTGCGAGTCACCGTCTGCCACCGTTCAACACTATGCAAGGCATTGAGGGTAGACAACAGGTTAAAAATCATTAGTTTTAAGTTAAAACAGTCCATTAAATGTTAGCCCATAATTAGGTTTTATATATCATCATTACACAATAGTTTTGCTCCAACAGGGGCAGTCCACGAGTGTTAAGTGCAAGTGTCGAGTGTTATCGGTAGATGTCCCATCCCATTTTAAGATTAAATCCTTACATGGGTATATGCCCATGTAAGCCTTTCAAAGGACTTTGTATCTTCTCTGTAAAAGTTCCCGCGTATAAAAAGGAAATAACATATAATAATATTAATATTGTACTTGTAAAACTTGTGGTTACGGAGTAACAATACAATTAACCACTCTCTATTTTGCCCGTGAATATCTTAAAAGATGAGGGGTATAATATGCATATAACACCTGTGCAAGAGAAGGAATACTGGAAATAAAACCTTATACCAATATGTCTGACCAACATTGTATAATAGGTCAATTGCCCTCCTATTGGCAGTGACACGTATGTATAAAAAGTATTAAATCTTTACTCGTAATTGTAGGTAATTTTATTTGCGTTATTTATTTTACTAGCAAACCGCCCTCGCTTCGTTTCGGTTTCTGTCGCTTTACCCGTTTAGTTCTCGTTCCCGTGGGAATACAGGGATGAAATATAGCCTATGTTACTTCCTGATATTATAGCTTGCCATTGGTGAAAAAAAAATGTAAATCGGTTCCGTGGTTTAAGCATGAAAGCGAAACAAACAACCCGAAACAAACTTACTTTCGCATTTATAATATTAGTAGGGATTATAAGCAAAACAATTGGGTAATCTGTTATATAAACATAAAAATAATCGGATATGTGATTAAATAAAAAAATCAATGCCTAGGCTGGTAAGGTCTTTTGTTTCAAATATTTAGCTCCCTCTCCTTGAAGCTTGATCAATATTGAAATATAAAACAAATATAAAAGAGTTGAGACGAAATTTTATAATTTCATTTATAATGCAAAAATAAGTTGAACAAACATTAATCACAAATTAAAGTCTTAAAATAAAAGAAGAAAATTATAGTAAAATACAAACAAAAATGTTCTTAAAATGTAATTAAAAGGAGCAGCGTAAATTCTATTCTTACGGATTCATAAGTTTGACATTTTTTTATCAATTAAATTTAAATAAAATATTTAACTATCTTTTATTTGTTTTTTTTTTAGTTTTTGCGATTATGAAAACCAAATCTCTTCGATTAATTAATCGCTAAGCAATGTATTTACGCTGCTGAATGAAATAATCCACACAAAAATGATTAACCTGTTTATTTAAATGTACATTGGACATTTAAAAATAAAAATTCATTTGGAAATGCAAGTCTTTGATGTACACTATTTCTTATGTTAATAAATTTTAAATGAATAATTTAAAAATAACAAGTTTACGAATATTATTTTCAAATAAACCGCGTGTTAAGTACTAAATTATTGAAAAGATAAACATCTGTTATCAGTAATTTTGGTATATTAACGGTTTTAATGAAGTGGCCATTTTCTATGTAATTTGACAATTGTAATATTTCCAATTTTAGCTATACATCTTGAAGATTTTTCTAAAAGGTTTATCGAAGTGATTCTAGTCTGGTTCTCTTAGCAGTTTCTCGGGATGCACTATTTACTTCTGCTGTACGGAAAGTAACTCCGTATATGTCTTGGTGGTATCTGTTTTCATTCTGAAAATAAGTAAAATTGAGAAGTTTGAATAACCGAGGAAAGAAATTAAAAAAATAAAAAAGTATTGCGTTCTTTTCAACAGAAATTATCAATAAATTATTATTTCACGATTATACTGGCACGCGTGAATCACTTAGAATAATCATACGCCATTACAATTTTGAAAAAGGGCTGATACTCTTACACTGCTGGACCGATGTTAACCAAAACATAGCTAAAAACCACCGCAAAGAAACTAGCATCTAAATCTATCCATCCGTTTGAGAGCTATGATACCACAGAGACACATACACACAAACAACACACATCAACGTCAAACTTATAACACCGCCTTTTTGCGTCGGGGGTTAAAAAGTGTGTAAGTCATACTTATTTTTATATTATTAATTAAATTATATAAAATAACTTCGGAAATTGACAAAAAGGCGATTTAATTAAATATCTTCTAAAAATTACAAAACAAAAAGAGTTACATCTAATACGTGATATAAAGTTTTATGATACGTCACTGGATGAATATTTTGAGAAGAGAATTTTTAAAGTAACTTCAATAAGCGTCAGTGAAAATAATTAATAAAAAAGAAAACAATTTGGACAAGAATTTGACACCGCGTCTTCTATAATATAAAATAAATAAAATAGTCTTTATTCTAACCACAAACTCTGAATAACAATTAACACCTTGTGTCTACAATAAGACGTTTTAACATAAAATAGTTTCTAATGTAACACAATTAATACGTACCACCATAGTAATGAGGTATTCCTCTGCGTCTTCCTCTATCATCTTCTCATGTTGTATGATAATTGATTTTAATTTTTCATGAACATCTTCAGCCATTTTGATATCACCACACACATAGAAGTGACCTTTTTGTTGCACTATCATACGAGCCACTTCCTCCCCGTCTTCTTCCAAACACTCTTGGACGTATTTCTAGTGAAAATGAGCGACACATATTAAAATTTTTATCATACGAAATTTATAAAGACAGCTAAAAGTATGGTGAGGAGTTAAGAAATCAAGGTCAGACCTTGATTTCTTAACCCTTTAATTTGCCGTAGAAGTAGTAAAAATCGTTTGTATGCCAATAGAATGGGTAGAAGTAGTCTTTTGGGAAACTTATCAACCGCCAATACACCCATCAAACTTGGTGATTGCGACCAAGAACTAATGCTGGGCCAGTAGATTAATCCAATTTTAACGAAATTATTAAAACTTACTTTTTCTGCACCAGCTTCTCTGGACATAACGAGACTATCTTTATTTATCACTCCATCTTTTACTGCTTCTGCTTTCTCTTCTTTGTACAAGTCCATTTCTTTATATTTACATCCGAAGTACAGCCACATGGGACCTGGTTTCTCTGTCAATTGATTTAGCTGTTGCCTTCTGTGATGCCAAAAACCTCTAAACGGTGCAATTCCTGTACCGGGTCCCACCATGATGACCGGCGGCGTCATTGTTTCAGGCATATGGAATGTTGGTGCTCTATAAAATTTATTAAATAGTTTCATTTATCATATTGCTTTGTTCTGTGATGGAGGGTAGAAATATTACCAAACATTACATCGCTCGGGGATGTCGTAAAAGATCACTTAGAAGTTTTAAATTGACCGTGGATGTCGTAAAAGACAACTGTGGGATATAATATGTACATAACATCTGTGCAAGAGAAGGAAAACTCGAAATGAAACCCTATACCAAGATGTCTGACCAGTATGGTATTATAGGTCAAATTCCCTCCCATTGTGGAGGAGACTCGAGCCCAGCATTGGAACGTATATGAGCTGAAATGGATGAATAAATTATAAGTAAATGTAATTAAAATAATATCACTTGTCTTACTTTCTTATGTAGGCCAAAACTTCGTCGCCAGGTTTAAGTCTCTCTAAGTATGTTGAACAGACACCATGCCGTAGAGGTCCGTTGCCATCTAGAACATAATGCGTTATCGTAATTACCATCTAAGAAATTTGCGGTGTATGATATTAGTGCAATTGTGAAGTCTTAGATTCGAACTCTGAGTCGAGCGACAAAAACTTGTTCTTGTGTTCCCCAGATATCAAGATGGTTTTTCAAAATGTTAACAAAAAGAGTTTAAAGTTTGGAACGTGTCTAATTAAAGACTTACTATCTATAACGTGAGATTAAATATTATTAAAAAATAATGATTAGCCTTTTTTTTTTCTTCTTTTGGGTGGGATATGGTCAGCGCCCACCTCGTCCCCTCCGTCCGGGGTGAAGAACGGGCGGAGCACGGCCCCATAACCCACCGTATTCCCTCCCCTTCACCGTTGGACCGACCAGAATTCCTTGTTGTCTGTGGCCAGCAGGCGGGATGCTAGTTGGCCTACCACATACATTTGTAGAGAAATGCTGTATAATCTCTACAACTTGAAATTCGTTAAATCGTATTTGTGGATAAGTCAAAAAAATGTTATTTTCTTCCGTTGAACTCCTAAATACGGGTTATCATGCATCATCATGACTTTGTAACTCGAATATAATGATATTTCCCTACGTGGTTATGATAGTACATATTTATATTCTATAACTCGAATTTCAAAAAGTTGCCTCTTTAAGTCGTATTTAGTTTTATTTAATGACGTCTTAATTGGAATTCCTTGGAGTTATAGCAATAAAATTTCAACAGCATGTCGGGTGATAATCTATTGTTTATACTTTGTACACGTCCAATGAATAAATACATTCTAATGAATGTAATTTTCTAGACAATTTAAACGTTGTGCCATTCTAAGTTGCAATTTTAGCAATTAAATCCTCTGTATCTCGAATTTGCTTGCTAAATTGAAAACTGCATATTTTTGCATTTGCATTGACATTCGAGTTATCGAGAATCCACTGTAAATAGTTATAACTATTCCACTAATTTTACGTACCTTGTGCTCTGAAAACTACAACTGCAACAGTTAAATGAATTTCTCCTTTATGTGCTAAAGGAGACGATGATATAGAATACCGTCTTGCTTGCAAGGGTGGTAGTAGTGCCGCTAATAAAGATCCCTGCGGCTTACAGGATGGGAACTGCGTTAAAACTTCAGCTATATGAGGACAATGGAAATAACACCAGTCATCATATTTTGTTGTATCCTGAAAAATAAATTCTTTAGGGTAAAAAAAAAATTATATTGCGAAATTGTATTTCCATGTGGTGACGGAGATAGAATATCCACATATCTATCTTGCCCATTGTGCATATAATAACTATTCTGTTTGACCAGCGTGGTATAGTCGTATAGAGGCTCGAGCCCAATAGTGGGACTTCAATGACTACGAAAATATATGATGAATTGATGACTATATGTTCATCTTCGAGCCACCTATGCAGTAGGAGGGCAATTGCCACCACGCTAGTCAGATAGATTGATATATGGTTTTATACGGATGCGATATGCATATTCAATCCCTAAGAAGAATATAAGCAAGTAATATTTCTGCCAGAGAAAGAAAACTAAACAAAACTTCATGGCTCTTTTGGACGGAGTTTCCGGTAAAATAGTGGGATAAATATACGACTTGAAGAGGAAGTTTAAAAAGAACTTTGTCATTTTAATATATTATTAAACATTACCGCAATAAGTTCTTTAATCTTTTCCGCATCACTTTCGTCTGTACACGCACTGGCGAGATACTTGAGTACAGGTGTTTTCGGTGGACTTGTGATGTCTACAAATCTAGTAAACAGGTCGCGGATAGACACCGCGGGCAGCTTGTGATTCAGCCACATCTTTGTGATACCTGAAAAATAAAATGCCTTGAAAGAAATACAGGTAAAAATAGAGAAAATCTGTAAAAAATACTGATAAATTATATTGATTAGTTTGTATGTTTATTAAATGTGCAATTTTTTTTATGTTTAGTTGTTCACCGTACTTTAGGGATAACAAACTACAATAATAAATAAATCATTATATTGTTGGTGATTGTAGAAATATATAATTAACTAGTTTACCCTACAGACATTATTCTGTTCTAGTAAGAAAAGAGGAATTCTCCTTGAAATCGACATCAGCGCCACCTACCGGGTCCAATTGTTAATTTAAACTATTCTCGAATGCCCTTGAACATACACAAAAAAATTCATCAACATCGGTTCAGCCGTTTAGCAGTTCGGTGACATACACACGTACAGAAGAGATTTATATGTAAGACTAGCTGACCCAACAGACGTTGTTCTGATCAAATAAAGCGCCACCTACCGGGTCCAATTGTGAATCTAAACCATTCCCGAATACCCTAGTATATGGACAAAACAATTAATCAATATCGGTCCAGCCGTTTAGGAGTTCAGTGACATACACACGTACACAAGAAATTTATATATAAAGATATAAAATAGACCCACAATCTAACGTGTGGTCCCAGAATGACAATTGAATTCTCTAGCCTCACTCTTAACCGTAGGGATTGTAATAGACGATTTAGAGATATAATATGCATATAATATCTATGCAAGAAAGGGAAAACTCGAAACAAAAACCCTATACCAACACGTCTGATCATCACGGTCAGGTCAATTTACCTTTCTTTGTGGAGGAGACCCGATCCCAACGGACTTGTATGGCTTGATGATTCTTTATGCTCTCAAACATTAAATAAATAAACATTAAATAATGTCCATATGGGACCCAATCATTCTACGGGTGTAACCGACATGTCTCGAAGAATTAGCAGGCTGAAGTGGCAATAAGCAGGCCACATCGCTCAACGAAGACAGCTGGGGAAGAAAGGTTCTTGAGTGGCGACCACGTATCGGACGACGCAGTGTAGGTCGCCTCCCACTAGATGAACCGACGACCTGGTGAAAGTCGCTGGGTGTCGTTGGATGCAGGCGGTACAGGACCGCTCTTTGTAGCATAACATAAGGGATGTCTACGTCCAGTAGTGGACGACGATAGACTGAAATGATGATGATGTTTTTTTTTTGTGTGTGCACAGCTGTTGGCCGCAGATGGCCTTGACAGCTTGACGCGGACTATGGCTGAGGGCTCTCAACCCGGAGAGGTGATGATGATGAATGGATCTAAATAAATTCGTATTCCAAGTGGTTACGTGGTGTATTGGTTAATATTATTAATTTACCTGTCACCATCAGTTTTTCCGTCATAATCTGTATCTGTACTTTTTTGTCAACATCTTCAACATCAGTGAAACGTTTTAGTAAAGCGTCCACAATCTCCTTTGGATTTTCAGGCATTATAGCAATATGATCTCCAGGTTCATACGTAAATTCTTTCTGTGAATGTTTGCAAAAAATAAATTATAAAAGTGACTTAATAAACTCTGAATATTAATTTAAACGTCATTTTCTTAAAATATTTTAAAACAAAATTACCTTTTAATCGGATAATGATTTCTGATATTTACACGAGTATTACACATCTATACCAATAAATAAAATTGGAGTGTCTGTTTGCAATGTCCAAATAATAGGCTTTTTTCATGCTCACACGGTTATTTGCACGCCACCTATGCCTAAAATAGCAATTAAAAAATTTTTGTCTGTCTGTCTGTCTGTCTGTCTGTCTGTTTGTTTGTTCCGGGTAATCTTCAAAACGGCTGGACCGATTTCAAAAATTCTTTCACCAATGGAAAGCTATAATATCAGGGCGTAAACTAGGCTATATTTTATCCCGGTATTCTCACGGGAACGGGAACTACGCGGGTAAAACGACTATAACCTATAACCGAAGCGAAGCGAGGGCGGGTTGCTAGTTGTAAATAAAACTATTTTTACGGATTTTATCGCGTTTTAATTTGATTTTTGATTATTCAATATTTCGGACGTTTTACAGCGTTCATGGTCACGGGCGATAAAATTCATAAAATTGTTTTATTTACAATTTTAAATGAAGCTAAATTTTATATTTTCACATTACCTCATGTCTCAAATCGACAAATATAGTAACACCATTTGTTGCTTCATGTTTCCCCAAATATTTAACTTTATTAACTTTAAATGTGATAAGTTCTTTTTTCTGTACACTTTCTAAAGCCTTCGATAAACTTATATCGGCACTAGGTTTGCTAAATCTAACAGTTTCTGGTGTCAATGGTACTGTGTCAAAAGCTTTTTGTGCGTTTTTCATCATTTCATTTTCATCTAAGCAGAAAGTTTCACAAGCAACCTGAAAGTATAATAGATTTGTAAGTTTATCATTGGTGAAGGAGTACGAATACAATTCACCACCGCTTTCCTGCCTATAGATGTCGTAAAAGACGATTCAGGACTCAAGACAAACTCGAAATAAAACCCTATACCAACCCGTCAGACCAGCGTGGCATAGTAGATCAATTTGCCAGTTATTGTATCCAACAGTGGGACATTTATAAACTGAGATGATGATGATGATGAAGTTCTTTAATAGATTATAGTATGCATAATATGCTACATATATCTATACATATTTTCGCTAGAAACAAAAAAAAACTAGAAGCTTAACAATAAAAGTGAATAGCAGGCACCAAAATTTAAAAAACGTGTATGTTTCATAAAATAATAATGCCTATTTATTTAAGTGATTTTATCTGGTGCATGGACAAAAATGTAGTGATTTTTCATTATATAAATTAGTGTTTTAATATAATAAGCAAATGCTTGACTATAAATCATCTGATAGTAGATAGAAATAGAATTGGAGATTGTAAAGTGCCTTAGTAAAACATTTCCTGTCTTAAAAAGTGTTATTATATATTTTTTTAAATGAAAATATCGTTGACATTATCTTCATTCATTTTATTTATAACAAATGGAAGAATAAAGTAAACCTTTTAGTTCAGCAAGGATTTGCTGAAATTTTCCATAATGAATCCAAAACACATTATCACTGCTCATATACATCCCGCTGGCTGGATCCTCTACCAGAATGGAAGGGAAATTGATCAATTATACCACGCTAATCAGACGGATTCATGTAGGGCTTATTGCGAGTTTTCTTTTTCTTGCATAGGTGTTGTTTTCAATAATCCCTTTTCTTTTTTTTTATGGGTGGGCTATGGTAAGCACACGCGCGGTCCAGTCCGTCCGGGGCGATGAAAGGACGGCGCGCGGGCCCATAACCCACCCGTACCCACGTCACCTCGTTGCTGGGCCGACCACCGGGGCAGATGTGTCTTGTCGTCAGTGGTCGGCCCGACGGAATACCCTTTCGGGTAACCTCACCTCTTGACGTCCTGGGATGTCGGTAGCCGTCGCGAGGTAAGCCTCTCCGCGGGTGACGGACAATTCCCCGGTCCGATCACCCGCAATCAATAATCCCTTAGTCGTCTTTTACGACACTTACCACGGGCAAGAAAGGGGGGTGGTGAATTGTTTCCTTCCTCCATAAACACCCGAAAAAAACACAATATACATAGGTAATATTTAACATCGCCAACCCAAATATATTATTTTATACCCCCGCTTTGCCTAGGAGGGAAGTGGAATCTCTCTTTCCAACTCCTCCTCTTTAATCTTTTCTAATTAAATTTGTTGCGGGTCTCAAGACAATTAAAATCATATCCCGGGACTGCCTGAGGGTCAAACCTCCCTTTAATTTATGGAGACCATTATGGATCCTGGTTTACAGGAGCTACAATGGTGGGAATGTGTGGTGGGATTAACCCGAACATATTATTTAAACAATTTAACAAATTACTTTTAAATGCAACATAGATTTTTCAACTTGTAGACTTATATTACTCAGCAATACTTACTTGGAATATCTCTGAAGACCATTGACGGAACGTCTGCTCTTGTGCACATAATTCATCACCACGTGCTATAGGTAATAATCTATCTCCACCTAACTCACACAAAATATTGTCGACAGTGACAGCAAAATTACAGAACTTAGGATATGAGCTTGATCCCAAACCAAATACAGCATACCGCACATTACTTAATACAGGAATATGTTCAGATACAGATGTCCCAATAGTGCTTCCTGTAAATAAAAAATAACAATAGAAATATTCGAATGATTATTACTAGTGCAATAAAAGAAATAAATATATTTATCTTCCTCTATTAAACCGCGTAGGCCAGATAGATTAACTACGATATAAGCTTTTAATTCACCTTTGCCTTTTCTTAAAGCAATTTTACCTTTTTACATCTTTTCTCCTAGACATTTTCTATACAAATAAATAAAATTCAAGTGTCTGTTTGTAATGTCAAAATGGGCTTTTTCATGCTCACGCGGTTATTTGCATGATACCTATGCCTAAAATACAGTTTATTTTTTGTCTGTCTGTTTGTTTAAGGTAATCTTTAAAACGGCTGGACCGATTTTGATAATATTTTACGACCAAGTAGCTATGTATATAAGGAGTAACTAAGGATATGTTTTATTCCGGTATTCCCACAGGAACGGGAACTATGCGGGGAAGGCGACTAAAACCGAAGAATTTAAAATAATAACCCTTCCTTTCAGCTCGAAAATATCGCACTGTTGGGTTCGAGCCTGCTTCACTATGAGGGGAATTTGAACTGCTATAGCACGCTGGTCAGACGGGTTGGTATAGAAGGCAATAGCGGGCCATGAAATAGTGGCGCTACAATATATTGCTACTATTTTAGAATATGTCCAAAGTTATATAAACATGTAATATTTGGCTTATTTAAGAAATATCATAACACTAATTACTTCTATTGGAGACAAGAGATGTTTGCTGTTCGAGCTTTTGTTTGCTGGTCTGCCTGCTGTACTCCATACTAGTAGCAAATACACTGTTTGTTCGTGTTAAAGTTCTTGTTGGCGTTCTTGCGCTTCTGTAAAGATATGGCTATTTATTATCCATAATCAGTTTCATAAATAATAAATTACCCAAGAAAGTGTTACTACTTTTAAATTTTTATAGATCGATCTCATTCACAAGAAGTGGTTACATAATGTATTCTTAAGACGTCACCGCACAGAGTATTATTTTAATTACCATTATAATATATTATTTTAACAAGTGCTTTATTAGCATTATATGCATCCATCCATCCATCCACAGCCTACAGACGTCCACTGCTGGACGTAAGCCTCCCCACGAGAATGCCACTCGGAAAGGACCTGCGCCACTTGTATCCAACGGTTCCTTGCGACTTTGAGAATGTCGTCAGTCCACCTAGTGGGGGGTCGTCCTACGCTGCGCCGTCCGATTCGTGGTCGCCACTCAAGAACCTTTCTGCCCCAACGGTTGTCGGTTCGACGAGCGATGTGGCCTGCCCATTACCATTTCAACGTTCTAATTCTTCGGGCTATGTCAGTACACCCGTTCTTCTACGGATTTCCGTGTTCCAGATTTTATCACGTAGAGAAATACCGAGCATAGCCCTCTCCATAGCACGCTGAGCGACTTTGAACTTTTTTATGAGGCCGACATTTAGAGACCACGTTTCAGTGCCGTAAGTCATTGCTGGTAACACACACTGGTTATAAACCTTTATTTTCCGGCACTGCGGAATATTGGACGAGAAGAATTTTATTTAATTTAAGATATTGTGTATGTATGCATATGTCCCAATATTTGGGTGAAGCCTCCTGCACATTAAGAGGTTAATTGACTTACGGGTTGTTACAGGGTTTTATTTCGACTTTTCATTCTCCTGTTTAGATTTTATGTCCATACTAGCAGACCCGGCCTTGCGTTGCTGTGGCTAATGTTTTTGTTATATTACATTTTATTAAACTATTTAAGTGGAACTGTAGGAGAACATCTATCATGGAGGTCGTCATATTTTTTACAAATGGGATCTATGTAAAAAAGCAAGTTAAAATCGTATATGATACGTTTGTAGGTTTGTCATAGCAGCGCCATCTATTAATTAATTACTCAATCCAGTCAACAGATATCGCCATCTGTTAAAATCCTTTGGAGTTAACAGATAAGTATGAATGTCAAATAAGTAATAGACAAATAATTTGAAAAAATATAATTTCTCGACGATAAATTAAGATATAAGCTATTCTATCTTTCAAGTTGGATCAAACTGCACACGGTGTGCAAATTTGATTAAAATCGGTTAAGTAGTTTAGGAGTCCATCGCGGACAAACAACATGACACGTAATTTATATATATTAAGATTTTATCCCTTAATGGTCTTTTACAAAAATCACGGGTAAGAGAGGGAGTGAGAAAATGTATTTTTATTTCGTTACCACACTGAAATCTTATTTCAGAATATTATTATCATCATATATGAGTTATATATGTCCCACTGCTGAGCTCGGGCCTTCTTCACAAGAGAAGGGAAATTAACTCACTATATGTCAGACGTTATAGTATCGACTTTCAGTTCGAGTTTTCCTTTTCTTGAGTAGCAAGAGAGATGGTGAATTGTATTCTTACACCATCGCCACACGGAAATTATTACATACTTCTAAAACTAAACCATATTTATTTGAATAACGAACTTACTTAACATTTGAATCTCGTCTTAAATTCAATTGTTCACTGTCTTGGTTCTTCTTCTCCTCGTTCAGCATAACAAATAGATGCTCCAAAAATTCCTATAAAAATATATAAATTTATTATTATATTATTATTATATTATATATTATTTCTCAATTACCTACTTGGGGTCGACGCAATATGTCATCTTCTTCCATACGGTCCCATCATACTTTATCTATGTAGTCACTCCCAGACTATCCATGTCATGCGTCACGCGGGCCATCCATTTTTTCCTCGGTCTTTCTTTACCCCTAAAGCCTTCAAAATTCATACCCAAAACTTTTCTCACAACATTACTTTCATCCCGCCTCATCACATGTCAGCCGTTCACTCCTTAACTTTTTCGTCACTGGCGCATCTTTCAAACTTCCTCTAATGTGTTCATTTCTTACTTTATCCATTCTCGTCACGCCACACATCTATCTCAACATTCACATCTCCGCTACATGCAGTCGTCTCTCATCATATATTATAAAATATTTGTTTCTATATAATTGTACTTACAATTCCATTGCCTGGAGGTTCACCGTTTCCAAAGGTTGAAGTTACAATTATAAGCAGCGTCTCATGTTCTATTGAGAACAAATCATAATCTGCCATGCATTGTACCTATTTAAATACAACATTAAATTTACTAATTTATAAAAGTTATAATTCAATAATATATAAAATATAACCTAGATTATTCATAGATTCCCCTATTTATCTAGAGGCATTGGAGGACACGCATTTATTAAAAAATACAAAATTACTGTGTATTTCGTTTAAAATATCGCCTATTCTATTATTAAATAACAGATTATGGTATCACCTCTGCTTACTCTCTTCAAGAATAAAGATGGTATTCATATTTTAAAATTTTCAAAAGTAGATAGAAGTAAAATATAGGTTAAAATATAGGTGAGAAAGATTTTCGTGTGGTGACGGAGTAAGAGTACAATTCATCACTCCCTATCTTGCTTCTAGATGTCGATATTTTAAAATGTTTATAAAATTTATACAAGACAAGGCAACCCTAAAATAAAACCCTATACCAATCCATTTGAACATCTCAATGTAGTAGGACAATTTCCTTCCTTTTGTGGAGACTAAAGCTCAGCAGTGGGGCAAATACGAGCTTAGAAAAATTAATGAATAAGAAGGAAAACAGTATTTAATTTTATTTTTTATGATAAATTATTGTTTTCATATATTTATTAAATACGATAGTCCTACACTAAAATATTTTTTTGGCAAGTCTTTATCTTGGTGGGTATACAGTTATCGAATAAAAGTAACATGTCATAAATAATACTTACATTTGTATTAAATGCATAACTAAATATAGTTCCTAAATCTCTGGCATACTCTTCGGATTTACCGGTTTCACTTGCATACAAGATGGTCGCCCTGATGCGCTTAGATAAAGCTGTCGAAAATAGTTTGGAAGCAAATCGTACAGCTCGAGCGATCTGTCTGAAATTGAATTTCCTTTTAACAGTTGTAGCGGAGTCCGATTTTTCCCAAACGTATTTTTTCCATGCGAAATCCTGGAAAAGAGTAAATTGCTTATAAAATCGTTATTGATAATTTATTGTGATGCTTATAACTCTATTAAAAAATTTGTGTTTGCTGTCTCTAAGTACTGAAAATATTTTTAAAATAAAGTAAACCATGACAGCTAAAAAATACTAATAAATTTAAAAATATCACATATATTTTTATATTTTAAATATACAAATGACATCTATGCAAGAGAAGGAAAACTTGAAATGAAACCAACACGTCTGCCTAGCATGCTACAGTGGGTCAATTTCTGAGACTCGAGCTCGACAGTAGGACGTGTAGGAGCAATAATGTTGAATGATGTTGATAATGATGATATATATTTTTATCTTTACCTATCTTTACTACCTAAGAAAAATGCATAACGCGAAACGGTAATTGATTTAATTGCTGAATACAATGTTGTAAAAATCATATTTCATTGATCGATATATAATCGATTATGACATAATATAATACATAAAAGTATAAATAAAAGTTTCAAAGCCATTTTCGAGACACTAAATATTAACATTGTATCTAAATATGTACAAGAATATTTGATTTCATTCATTAGATGAAAACGGATTGATTAAAATAAACACGAACACGTATAGCATCAGTATCGTATCAGCACAAATTTCTTTACCAAACTAAGTAAACCAATATTGTCACAAAAGAAAACACTTCATTTGGTGTGATTGTGGGTGTATTTATTGAGGAATTTATGGCTAGTGTCAGATTACGTTAGGAAATGATCCCGATCCAACCGACCCCGAATAATTGCGAAACGGGGAGGAAGATGAGTAATGGGCCGAGATTAACACAACAATCTGAACGAAGCTTAATACTGACCCATACTTTAAGTAATGTATAACTACGGATAGCTGAATGGAGAGACAAATACACTGCCACGCAGTGGCACGTCAGAGTGGCAAGTCAGCAAAATGCCACGGGCCCCCATCTGGAAGGGGCCCCCGGTCAGAGAAGAATACCAACCCCCAAACTTATTATTACACATTTAGTAAAAAAGTAGTTTTGTCTTTAATTTATTTAAGTTACCTACTAATTGCATACACAAGTAACAATGTTTTAAAAAAATAAAAGTAGGTATATAATATATAATAGGAATATAATAGGTATTGAAAATAAAAAATACTAATAATTGTTAGTTCAGCTTTTTTAAAAAAAGGGGGAGCGGGGTGGGTGGTTGTGGGGGCTCTACTCTGACGAATTTGTCACGGGCCTCGAAAGGTGTAGTTACGCCACTGCTGCCACCTCAATATCTTAGATTCAAACCCCAGGTGAAAATAAAGAAAATGCGAATTCTAACCTTTCGAAGTAATGTGTATTGTTAAATAATTCATTATCATCATTATCACAGCCCACACACAAGTCCCACTGTTGGGCCTGGTACACAATGAGAAGGCAATTGAATTACTATACCACGCTGTTCAGACGTATTGATATCTCTATATCATTTTATGTTGAGTTTTCCTTATGATTGATGTTATCTGTATATCATATTCCTTAGTCATATTTTACGACACCCACGGGCAAGAGAGAGGGGTGAATTACTTATTCCATTAACATATCGATAAATAGTATTTCATCATCATCATCGCAGCCCATACTCGTCCCACTGTTGGGCTCGGGCCTCCTCCATAATGGGAGGGAATTTGACCTACTATACCATGCTGGTCAGACATGTTGGTATAGGGTTTCATTTCGAGTTTTCCTTCTCTTGCACAAATGTTATGTGCATAATATATCCCATAGTCGTCTTGTACGACATCCACGGGCAAGATAGGGAGTGATGAATTGTATTCTTACTCCGTCACCACACGGAAAGTTCTTATATTAGTATAGTATTCACGCTTCTTTAAATAACGAAGAAAATATTGCGTGAGAATATTGCAATTTTTTTTTGTAAAAATAATTTTGATATTATTTATCGCTTCTTTAGAAAATGAATAAAATATTTCGTAAACGATGTTGCATAAATTTTGAATATGCACAAATTCAGTGACGAGAATAAATATTAAGTCTATCCTCTTTCTATAGTCTAATAAGTACCATACACATAGGTAAGTTTTATCCTAAATATTAAAATCCATATTATATAATTCCTAGTAGTACCCTAAACCGAAGGAAATCCATGAGGAGATTAATCAATGTAGAGGAGGCGTAAGTGGTATGTCATGATCATAGCAAGTGGAGGGAAGTGGTTTCTGCCTACCCCTATGGGAAAAAGGCGTGAATCTATGTATGTATATAATTCCTCTTCACAAATAAATAAAATTGAATTGTCTGTTTGTAATGTCAAAATAGTAGATTTTTTCATATTTACACGGTTATTTACATGATACCTATGCATAAAAACCACTATAAAAAATCTCTTTGTCTGTTTGAATATCTGTCTGTCTAAGTGTTTGTGCCGGGTAATCTTTCAAATGGCTGAACCGATTTACCTGTCTATAAAAGGAGTAACTTAGGCTATATTTCCATTAAAGAAACCCCTATACATAGATGTATTCCCGAAAAATTTAAATAGCCTCGTAATCTGTTATGATAGGTGACGAATTTAATTTAATCTTTGGAGATTTACATAAATATTAGACTTATCAAAATGAGTCTATAATTTATAAAACTCTGATAGACTTTACCAAGATAAAAATATAAGAAGATAAATAAGTATATAAACTCTCCTATTTACATACTCACTTGGTAATCGTATGAAGGTCTAGGGAAGTACAGCGCCATTTCTTGATGAAATACTGGTGTCAGGGATGCTGACATTGGAGGTACGATCCAAATCCAATCCGATGGACAGCCTCCCCTGAAAAATATACATATTACTAGCTGACCCATCAGACTTTATTCTGTTTAATTCTAAAAAATGGAAATTTATCTTTATTATCTTTGAAATCGATCGCAGCGTCACCTATCGGTGTCAATTGTGAATCTAAACCATTCTCGAATCCCCATGAATACCCACAAAAAATTTCATCAATATCGCTTCAGTTGTTTAAGAGGAGTTGACAAGGAGGAGGAGTGACATACACACGTACATAAGAAATTATTAAAGATAGTGACAGGACATGGTTTATTTGGAGCAATAGAAGGTAAACCTTATATTTTCCTGCACAGGTAAAAGTTTATAAAAATGTGTTAAATTTTAATGCGAATGGCTGTCTATGTATTTGGTGAGAAACTTTAGCTTCGACTGTAATTCTCCGTGTGGTGCCGGAGTAAGAATACAATTCGCCATCCCCTCTCTTGCGTGTGGGTGTCGTAAAAGACGACTAAGGGATATGGTATGTAGATAATATTTATGTAAGAGAAGGAAAACTTGACATAAAACCCTATACCAAAATGTCTGACCAGCGCAGTATGGTAGGTTAATTTCACTCCCACTTTGGAGGAGGCTGGAGCCCAATAGTGGGATTTATTTGGGTTGAGATGATGAAGATGACCTTCGAATGATCATCGATTTAACTACACAACTAAATGTTTCATTTCATCATTTATTCATCTCGAAAGTTTCACTGCTGTGCTCGAGGCTTGTTCACACTATTGACTTATAGCCCAGTCATATTAGGGGTTTCACCTCGGAATGAAAGATAATAAGCTGTAAATTGGTATAAACCTTTGTTTTGTCGTTCTAAATGTTGTCTCAAAAGTCACAAATGTTATCGTGTCCGCGTCTTAAAATATTGAAGGTCCAAGGTCATAAAAATCGGTTTTCCGCGAATATCTCGCTTACTATTAAATGAGATTTGCACCTATTATAAAAGTTATAGAGTATAAAATTCTCTACAACTTTTGTTTGAACTTTTTTTTTCATACGATCAATCGTTTTTGCGGTAGACCGCGAAGAGTGCATCGCGTACAGTCATATATGGCCTAATGCATACACACTCCATTTTCAAATAATGTTTGTACGGGGGAGTTTTCTTGTTGGAATACTTCCACCAGTTTATCCAAATTGGGAATTTTCTCCAATGCTCTAGTAACAGTTTTTTTCCTTTTTTAAATAGCGCAGAAGTCGTGTCACAGCCATTAAATGCGTGTAAAAATAGAATGTGTTTTTTTTAGTACGAGGATATTAGTTAAAACTTTTAGAAGAGTATTTTTGCGTCTTAACATTGCCTTTGCCAACTTTTTTAAAGAAAATTTCCTGTTGATGTGATTGAGTATGTGCAATTAAAATAACGAGCAAATCAATATATTCTCCTATGATGACGGCAGTCTTTTGATGTTCTGATAATGCATGCGATAAATAACTAAGCCTTATTAATTAATTATAAATAACTAAGCCTTATTAATTAATTAGCCTAACTGAGCCTAAATTTTAATTAAATGTAAATAATTAGTACATAAATAATGGACATTGTTTAATAATTATAATTTTTTAGTAAATAATTAACTTTATACAACATACTGATAACCGTAACTCACGCTTCACCTTGCAACTTGCATTAGGCCATATATGACTGTACGCGGCGCACTCTTCGCTATCTACCGCAAAAACGGTTGATCGTATGAAAAAAAAGTTCAAACAAAAGTTGTAGAAAATTTTATATTCTACAACTTTTATAATAGGTGCAAATCTCATTTAAGCAATAGAAAGCAATATATTTACGAAAAACCGATTTTTTGACCTTCAATATCTTAAGACGCGGACACGATAGCACTTGTGACTTTTGAGACAACATTTAGAACGACAAAATAAAGATTTATACCAATTTACGGCTTATTATCTTTCATTCCGAGTTTGACCCCTTTTTTTACCTAATATGGGCTATTACTATTTGTCGCGTGTGGTGACGGAGTAAGAATACAATTCACCACTCCCTATCTTGTCCGTGGATATCGTAAAACACGACTAAGGGATATAATAAGCGTATAACATCTGTGCAAGAGAAGGAAACGTGAAACAAAACCTTAGGTAATAGTAGGTCAATTCCCCATTATGGAGGAAGCCTGAGCCTAACAGTGGGACGTATATGTGCTGAAATGATGATTAATGATGATATTATTATTTACATCATTGTAATTTATGATTAATAAGACTAACTCATCCACACATTCATTAGTCATTAAATAACGAATTTCAACTACAGAATTATTGAATTCGAAATCGAAATTTGTATGTTAAAACAAAATTTCTGTTGTACTAATTTATGATCAATTAAATTATTAATTATTTGCCGCGCGTAAATCCGCAAGCCTGATGGACCTACGTTTAATCTCAGTCCATTCGTGCTGAACAACAATGTCATTGAACTATGAAAGTCTACTTATCAAAGCGTTAATAATTTTGAACAATATGTTCCGCCCAGTTGGTTGTTAGTAATTGACAATAGCTGACATGGTCGCAATGATCAGTTCGTGGTTATTAAAGAATGAAAATAATCTCACCGAATTCTGTTTTCAGTTTTTAAATGACTCATAAATGTATCTGAAGCAGTATGATGGTCAACGATGGTCACTTGGTCTCTGAGAAAACTATGGAGTACAGCTACGTTTACTTCCACCAAGGCTTTGTCTTTCCATAGCGGTGGTTTCGCTGTTGTATCCAAACCCATTTTTGTAGCTACTTTCTATAAAATAAAAAAGAAATATTATTACAATTAATTTCTATTATATAAATAAATAAAAGATGTAAAAGTAAGAAAATTAAGAAAAGAAAAAGTAAGAAATGACAGGATGTTGGTAGAAAGAACTTTGTACTACTTCTGACTGTATTTAGCTAGAACAAAATTGTTCTTTTAAAGATTATTCATTCATTCATTATTCATTTCAGGGTATACATTCCACTTCTAGGCTCGAGCTTCCTCCACAGTAAGAGGGAAATTGATCTACCACACCGCGCTGGTCAAACATGTTGCTATAGGGTTTTATTTCGAGTCCTTCTCTTGCATATATGTTATATGCATATTTAATTCCTTAGTCATTTTTTACGACACCCACGGGCAATAAAGGGGGGGGGGGGGGTAATTAATTGTATTCTTACTCCATCACCCATACAGAAAAAGGCTACACAAATTTTATAATTTTGATGTGAAACATCTATAGGCGAGGGTGACCGTGATCGTCGCGTGGCGTTTAACGCCACGCCTCGCGGTCCCCTATTAATTAAATATTAAATAAATATTTGGATGCATATACCTACATTTTTGTAACGAAACAATAGTGATTTAAAATTTTGTACAACGCCATCTAGTGAACTCAAAGTAAATTGTTACTTATAATGTATATTAATGAAAATAAATGTCTATTGAATAAAAATCATCATTTTTTGGAAAAAAATCGCGATATTTTATTAATACTTTATGCCTTAGTTTTTTCGTATTAGTTCCTGTCGTAATCTAATGTTCTTTTATGCATATATGTATACTTGTTTTATAAATTAATGTAAAATTCTCTAACTTAGTAATATAAATATACCAGTAGGTATGGTATTTAGTTTACTTTCAGCTACGAAAACTGGAGAACCGTTTTTTTATAGGCTTTTATTAGTTTCAGGTGTATATATATTTATTTCTTTGTATATTACCGACTTCATAGGAATTGGATTTTGACTCACTTTAAACAGTCAAATTTCATTTAAAAGTTGAAAATTTAAGGAGGACCAATGACGTTAAAATTATTTAGATAGCTTGTCTTATTATCATTAAATTAAAAATTTCTTTATTAAATATATTGAAGCTGAGAGTTGGTCGTTAGCTCGATAAATGCCGCCATTTCTGTTTCCTAAATCACACTCTTCGTGCGAAAAGAATGTCTGTGAACGGATGAAAGCATTTCATTTTTTATAGGCTTTTATTAGTTTCAGCTGTGTATTTATTTGTTTTTATGCCACCAACTCCTTAAGAATTGGATTTTGACTCACTTTAAACAGCTTGTCTTATTATCATTACAGGATTAGAGAGTTCTTTATAAAATATATTGTAGCTTAGAGTTGGTCTATCGAGAGGATCTATCGAGCAAACGATAGATGCCGCTATTTCTGGTTTATAAATCGCAAATTATTTCAAGCGTATGAGTCGTAAAGTCAATTTTAAAATGGATAATTTATTCGATACGATACCTACCAAAAAGTACTTATTGACTAAAATATCGAATACAAAAGCATCGGTATCGAAAGAAAAGTACTCGATACCTAAAGATAAAGTAAATAAAAGTACTTGATACTTTAAACAGTACGTTACTTATCTTTCGATACTATTCGTGAGTTCAGTATCGATACTTTATATTTGATACCGTGTCTCTACTCGTACAAAATAGTTTCGATGTTTCACATCTGTCAGGCGTCCTGAGCGACGGCTCACTTTTTTTTTAAAAGAACCTCCTATCAGAAAACAGTTCTTGTATTGTATGGGACTTTAGAAACATTTCATTTTAGCCTATCGCCGTTCACTGCTGTAGGTAGGCCTCTCTCATGTTACGCCAAAGAGTACGGTCCTGTGCCGCCTGCATCTAACGACGCCTAGCAACTTTCACCAGGTCATCCGTCCGCCTAGTGGGGGAAGAAAGAAACATTTAACGGGCACAAATTATACCCAGACTCCCATCAACAATTTGTGGATCTCAAAAAGTAATGTCCTACAAGAGAATCGAATACACGACACTGGCATAGTAGGTGTGTAATGTATAGTTAAAATTGTTTTTTCAAAGACTAATGCGCGCATTTTATAAGACATTGCAGACAAACCTCTATTATGTTGAGTCTGTTAGTATCGCAAAATGATCTGCAAGCGATTTCAGTACTCATGTACCATCCATTAAACGCAGTAGCTGTGAATTCTAAGCCACCACAATCCATTCTCATGTTAGCGACGGCTGGTACTGCATACCATTGCAGACCTAAATCACGGAACCATTCGTATCTGAGAACCAAATTGAAATTAATAGGCTAAATAACTTAATTAACTTAGTAATTATTTAAAGTAAAATAAGTGAAAAACCTCGATATCATTAATAGGTATTATTACAAACTTAAATATCGTCATCATAGCTCATATATATCCCACTGCTGGGCTTGAGCCTCTTCCATAATTGGAGGTAAATTAATCTACTATAACCACGCTGGTCAGACGGGTTGGTATATGGTTTTATTTCGAGTTTTCCTTCTCTTCCATAGAGTCATGTATGTATTATAATTTCTTAGTCGTCTTTTACCACACCCATGGACAAGAGAGTGTGTGGAGAATTGTATTCTTACTCTGTCTGTACGGAAGCAACTTTAATATATCTGTGATTTTTTTTTGGTTACTTACGTTGGATGTTCCATTTTAACTTCCATGACAATTTCACGGGGGATATCGAAGAACTCTGGTGCTTTGCCATCAGCTGACAGTACCAATGGTAATATATCCCAAGCTGTGCCCTCTCCTTTCCAACCAAGTCGTTGACAAACCTTTGGAAGAATTACAAAATATTATTCTAAACAAGCCTCAACTATTATTATATTGTTATAAAATAAATTAATGTTCGAAGTATGTAGCATTATTTTTAATATTCGATTACTGTTTTCATTACATGTATGTAGGGTTGTCACCCTACCTTATTATAAAATATAGTACGTTATTTCGGATAATTGTACTTTATTGTTTATGTGAATAATAAAGTACGCGAAAATACTTTATTTCGCCCGAATCGATTTCTCTAGAAAATTTTTCAAGATATACAGTGTCTTTGAATTTGTTAAAATAAGTAGGTACAAACATGCTTTTTCAATTGACAATTATTTATATACATTTGCTAAAAATAATTGTAAATATGTTTTAAAGCAAAATAATTCAAACCGCACTATTTGGAGACAAAGTACTTTTTTCTTCATTCATTAACCAATATACTTTATTGAAATTAAAAAAAAGGTGGCAACCCTACATGTATGCCTGAAGAAATATGATATTTTTGTTATTTATTTTTTCCTGTAGTGAGAGAATAAAACTTTATACCTACATTTCTGCTTATGAATACTGATAACTAGATTGTGAATACTGATAATTAGCTAACGCTAACTAAATTTTAAATCATGAGATTTAAAACTATATTAATTTTATGATCGCGTCATTATTTCACTATCTTTAATCCTGCTTTGAATGTTTTATGTTTTACTCTGTATAATTTTCGAAATACGAACTAATACTATTTCCCTATACCGGACACCATATCAACTTCTATATTATCATTACCTTGGAGGAGAAACTCAATAATTCCAGACATAAAGATCGATAAATATAAGTTGCATTTCATACATTTTAATTGTTAAATGCTTTTTTTATAAATATTAGTGATAGTTCATAGAAGATACGAGTAATTCTTTTTCGTGATATATATCTAAATTTACCTCAGTAAATTCTGCTTTGCCGGGATCTCCTATGACGGAGCCATCAGGTTGACGATATCCAGCATAACCAAGTAGCTGAGGATTCCATATCTTGTAGTCGTGTTTACAATCAGTACGTTGACGGAAGATCGAAATGGCTGAACTGTAAAAAAAGATTTTACAATCTTACATATCTCTAAAAATTCATTTTCATTCATTGCGGCCGATCGCAGCCGCTCACGATTAATGACGCGCGTGGCTAAAGCATCAATAGTCAGATTACTATAATGTATCGCGTTGTTTTCGAGGTCTGCGAGAGACGTATACGACGACGTATTGACGTAAGCTGCACCATACATTGTCATGATCTGCCTATTCTGTCATATCAGTCGCACGCGATCAATTACATGTAGCAGCGATGGGTTTCGAAGCACGTATCAAACCTTAAAAAGCTGAATTCGATTATTTCACTAGGTAATTTTTAGTACCACATACCATAGAGCAACTCTGTTCCCTTTAACAAAGTTACAAACTTTAAGATTTTTTCGAAGAATTACCTAAGGAAGTCGATAAAATTATAAGAAAACTAACAGTGGCCTTTTTTTTAGCTAAATGGCATGAGAAAGTTATAAATTTACAAAAGAAGGCAAATGCGAAATAAAATTTTATAACAAACCTTCTGACTAGTTTGATATAGTCGATGAATTTGCGTCCCCTTGCTTACAAAACTCGTGCCTAACAGTGAGACATAAATTGAAAGCAATACAAACCAGAGAATAATTAATTCATTGTCTTACAATCAACAAGCACCATGTGGGTTCAATCAGACTCCATACAATTTTAGCATTTATTTAAAATAAATAGGGTCAATTATTTTGTCCTTAGTGTCTGGGAGAAGTATCGTACTCCTTAATATATTTCAACGTATACTTACTTGATATTACCCTTATTTGTACTGTATTTGATGTGTGTACAAAGAGCTTCAAACATTCCTCTAGCCGTAGTTACTTCTCGACAGTCGTAAATCTGTGAACATGATCTGTATTATAGACACATACTATAATATATTATTCTTCTTCATAATTCTTCTTTAGGTAAGGTATTTTATTTGTTTTGCAATGATCTCTTTCACACAATACACACACAATATCTATATTCCATCTGATTATTTTCTAGACTAAATCTAGGGAATAATATGTTTTTTTTTCTTTTATTCAGTTTCTAATCACAACGATGCTACAGAATTTTTTCTTCAGTAAAATCGAACTAAAAAGTTCTATACTGTTCTGAAATAGTTAATTTTTCCTTCCTTTCATTTTGAAAGACTTCAGATAGAAAATTTTTGAGTTATTTCTTTAGAATCCAAGAGTATGTTGACTCGTTAAGAACATGTATTATCACCGCTTAACTTAAATAGGCAGAAGCATTTTTTGGTTAGAAAATCAATACAAAAACTTTCTATCTATTCCACGCGCAAAATTGCTATGTAGTCATATACCGTAATGGAAAAGGAAATTTAAATAAAAATTGAGTTCATCCCATCTCGTTTCAGCCACCCTGTGTTCCGTTGTTGGGCTCGGGCCTCCTCCACTATGGTTGGGAAATTGATCTATTAAACCATTATGGCTAGACGTGTTGGCATAGGGTTTTGTTTCGAGTGTTATTTCTCTTATGTAGATGATATATGCATATTTAATCCTTTAGTCATCTTTAACGACACCCACGAGCAAGAGAGGGGGTGATGAATGGTATTATTATTACGTCACCACACCGAAAATTCCTTTACAGCTTACAAATTTAATAGTTCCTGCTCTTGCTATTTGACATATCTTATATTTGAATCTTAAATACCAATTTCATACACACAATGACTGAGTGTATCTTCAATAAAACTAATCAACGCATCTTAGTGTTGTTGAACTCTCTTCGCATAGTTAATTATATGGACTGCGCATACGCATATTATGGTTATTCTGTAATATATCTGTGTGATTTGCAAAATTATTTGTCATTCCACAGAAGGATTCCAAAATGAGGAATGATTATATTACATGTAAAGAATCTTGAACTAGCTTTAAATAATTCAGATGCCTTGCAGTTTAATAAAGCATAACAGATTAGATATTAAATACTTTAGAAACAATTAAATTTTGTTAAAACAAACATATTCTTTTTTTATTAAAATATTATAGTTTGTTGAAATAAACAGAAATATATATAACAAAGAAATATATTTCTACACGATGAATAAATTAACGCTAGAGAATTTTAAAAGCATTTATTTTATTTAAACTCATTAGAATAATTCTAGAGAAGAAATTATTAATGCCTACTTTTTTTTTTGGGTGCGTTGCGGACGGCGCGCTCCTCGCACCACTCCGTCCGGGGCGACAGAGAGGCGTAAGCACGCACACCCACAACCCGCCCACGATGCACGTCGCCTTCGTCGTTGGGCCGACCACCGGAACAGGATTAACTTGTCATCAGTGGTCGGCCCGACGGAATACCCCCTAGTGGGGTACCCTCCCTTCGACCGACGTCCCATAATAATGCCTACTAAAGCAAATCTGAGCTGCGATAACGCTGACTACGTAAGTCTTCTGTCTACAGCCGCGCGTCGGTCTGTCCGGGGCAGTGTCACAATCTGAGCGAGAGAGTCGGCAGCTAAACCTTTTGAGGGGGTTAGCGTGTGTTGTATTTTGGTGATGCCTCGTGAGATTCACATTCCCTTCACTTTCTTCACTTTAGGTAACGGCGTAGCAAAGGTCCATAAGCGGCAGTGACACTTACCGTCAGCTTTTCGTTTGCCACCAAAAGCGACAAAAGAATTATATCATGGTAAAAAATGTTTAGATCTAGCTTGTTTAAATTTTAATATAATAGAACTAATAAATAGCACTAAGAAACCTTTCAGTAATAAATACAGAATAATTTAAGTAACTGGTCACCCTTAACATTTCAAAACAATCTCGTTTTGAACTGTACATTTTATGCCTTACTTTTTCTATGTATCTACAGGCTCTAAAACTAACTCTGCTCTGTATAGTACAAGTAGGTAGTTCCTTTGTTTGCGAGCACTTTGACATAGCCTTTTAAAAATCAAGTTTAAGAATAATATTCTGATCACAGGCAGTAACTTCGCTATGCCCCCTGCTATGACTATGTAGAGTCCATGAGCAACCGTTACCATTTACCATCAGGTGGTTCGTCTGCCATCAAAGGTAATAAAAAAAAACAAAAAGGTAACACATGTAATGGTAATACATTTATATTTGCGACTCACATGTATACAGCGACTAACGACATTTAGTTCGAGGCTTGTTATGAAGTTTTAGGTAAGCTGTCCACCCTTAATTAAAAGTTTGTATCTTTGTTTATGATTTAGATGGTTAGATATTTAAGATATAATTAACTAAATAAGTTTCGTGGCCCCTTTTATTCATCAATTGTATTATTATCTTTATATATATATTTCTTGTGTACGTGTGTATGTCATTGAACTCCTCCTAAACGGCTGGACCGATTATGATGGATTTTTTGTGTGTCTTCAAGGGGATTTGAGAATGGTTTACATTCACAACTGGACCCGGTAGGTGGCGCTGCGATCGATTACAAGGAGAATTTCTTTTAATATATTTTTTTTTTATTTAAACATAACAACATATATTGGATCAGCTAGTCTATACCAATAAATAAAATTGGAGTGTCTGTTTGTAATGTCAAAATAATAGGCTTTTTTCATGCTCACACGGTTATTTGCATTATACACATGCCTAAAAATCACTTTATATTTTTTTGTCTGTCTGTCTCTCTGTCTGTCTGTTTGTTCCAGGTAATCTTCAAAATGGCTGGACTGATTTCAAAAATTCTTTCACCAATGGAAAGCTATAATATCAGGGAGTAACCTAGGCTATATTTTATTCCGGTATTCCCACGGGAACGGGAACTACGCTGGTAATACGACTAAAACCGAACCGAAGCGAGGGCGGGTTGCTAATATATAATATATTTCTTGTGTACGCGTCTATATCACTGAACGCCTCCTAAACGGCTGGACCTATGTTGATGAAATTTTTCATGTGTATTCACGGGGATTCGATAATGGTTTAGATTCACAATTGGACCCGGTAGGTGGCGCTACGATCGATTACAAGGAGGATTCCTTTTACTATTTTTTTAGATTTTTTTTTTATTTATACAGAACAACGTCTGTTGGGTCAGCTAAGTTGTATATAAATATAATTATAATTTTATGGAATATACCTACCTATTGATCTCATAATCTCGGCTCATACCCGTCCCACTATTGGTCTCGAATCTCCTCTAAATAAGTGGGAAATTGACCATTACTATTAATCAAACGTGTTGATATAGGGTTTTATTTTCACTCTTCCTTATCCTGCATAGATGTTCGGGCCGTCTAGGGAGGATAAGAAACTCGGGACCGATGGTCGGCCCAACGGCGAAGGAGAGGAGACGGTGGGCTATGGGGCCGCGCGCTGCTTCTTCGTCACCCCGAACGAAGGTGGCCGACCATAGCCCCACCTCAAAAAATAAAATTACATAGATGTTATCTGCACATAATCTCTCGTCTATTACAATATCCACGTTTAAGGAATGCTATTTTGTATTCATACTGTATCCATTCGTGGATTTATGGTACATTGCATAGCCTACTATCAAGTTTTATTATAATACTAGCAATCCGCTCTCGCTTCGCTTCGGTTATAGGTTATAGTCGTTTTACCCGCGTAGTTCCCGTTCCCGTGGGAATACCGGGATAAAAATTGGTGAAAGAATTTTTGAAATCGGTCCAGCAGTTTTGAAGATTACCCGGAACAAACAGACAGACAGACAAACATTTTTTAATTGGTATTTTAGGCATAGTTGTCGTGCAAATAACCGTGTGAGCATGAAAAAAGCCTATTATTTTGACATTACAAACAGACACTCCAATTTTATTTATTGGTTATAGATTTTTTGGTATGTAAAGTACCTAATCTAAATATTAAATATGATTCCTAAAAATCTTTTCTTATCGTATAGATACGAAAAATATAAACAAAAAGTGTTTCTATATTTTATTGTATGTTCTTACAATACGTTATTTCGCCGTAACATTTCAACAAGTTCAGTAACGCGTGATAGTTTATCAATGTCTAAATTCGGTAGAAGATGAGAACTATATAAATAGTTCAAGACACGCAACTGCTGTGGTATTCAACATAATGTCAAACGTGAATATGTTATGATTTGAAACGAGGAAAAAAGCATCTTGTATATACGTAGGCGTTTTCACCGTCAAAGGAATTATCAAATATGTAATAAACTTTGGATTATAAGTTCAACGACATAATATATAATAATATACAGTTATATTAAAATTTTGGGATTCAACATCATCATCTCAGCTCAGGCCATACAGGCAGAATAGGGCGTGGTGAATTGTATTCTTACTTCGTCACCACAGGGAAAATACACATACGTATTATGTCAAACCTAAGTAATTGGATTAGAGCAGGATGATAATAATGAAAGGCATCAAAATGACTAAATCTTTCGTTTCATAAAACAAATGATTTTGATTTTCAAAAGTAATTCTGTTACTAATATTATTTTTGTGAATTCCCCGTTAACATAAGGAATATTTTCTTAATGTAGGGTGTTGTTTTAAATTTAAAAAAAAATAAAAGAACCAATCGAGCATTAAACATTATTTACTTCTTATACTTCGACTTGAGCTCAAGGTTTTTGTGTAATAAGAGGCTTTGTTTCAGATATTTCATTCTTTCTATAAGGTTAACTATACATAGAAATCTACTCTTAACAAATAGTAACATTTTTATATTGTCTGTCTCGCAATAAATGCGCACATTTATTGTTTTTTTTTTGTGGGTGGGCTGCGGTCGGCGCGCCTCCGCACCACTCCGTCCGGGGCGACAGAAGGGCTTAAGCGCGCAACTCCCGCAACCCACCCGAAAACCAAGTCGCCTCCGTCGTTGGGCCGACCACCGGAGCAGGGTTACTTGACATCAGTGGTCGGCCCAACGGAATACCCCCCAATAAATGCGCACATATGCATGGATTGAGTAAACTAACTCATTTGCACTTATTTATGTACATGCGACTAATTTGCGTAATTCGTCCAATATCTGTAATTTTAGCGTCGTAAACATAACAATATCTGTAGTCGACTATTAAACTGAGTAAAATTTTTGTCGGTTTAAATTTTCTTTATACAGCCTAATGTATGACATGGATAAGTCGACGCATTTTATATTGAAAGTTTGTGTATATATATATTTCTCGTATAATTCCTTCCTAATTTCCGTTATTGACAAAATTTTTTGTGTGTGTTCAAGGGGATTTGAGAATGGTTTAGATTCACAATTGGACCCGGCAGGTGGCGCTGCTATCAATTACAAGGAAAACTCCTTTTATTTGATATCGTGATGTTAATAATAAGTCATTGTTAGTGATCGACATTAAACTTCCTGACAATGTATACATTTAATTTTTATTTTAAATGAAAGTAAAATGTAGACATAATATCCATATACTTTTAAATTATAACAGAAGTATTTATTTCTCTCTCTCTCTCTCTCTTATAAATGAACTCTTTTATAAATGAAGAAATAATAGTTCAACAGTAACAACAGTTTTCCATGTGGTGACAGAGTAAGAGATTCATTACCCCCTCTCTTGCCGGTGGGATGAGTGTCGTAAAAGACGACTATAGGAGTCGATTTGCAGGTAACATCCATGCAAGAGAAGGCAAACTTGACATAAAACCCCATATTTTTCACTTCCCTATATTTCACACTTCACTTTCACTATTTCTTCACTTGCATAGATGTTATATGCGTATTATATCCCTTAGTCGTATTTTACAATATCCATGGTCAAGATAGGAAGTGGTGATTTGTATTTTTACTCCGTCACCACACGGATAATATCAATACAAATAGATAATGATATTCTTAGATTAGATCAGTGCTCAGGTTTTTATAAAGTATCACCTCATATCATGTGCTGGTTATGGCATAGATTTCATCGGGTTTTTTTTTTTTGTTTTTTTTTTCTGGGGTGGGCTGCGGTCGGCGCGCTCCTCGCACCACTCCATCCGAGGCGACAGAGGGGCGTAAGCACGCAACACCCGCAACCCACCCGAAAACCACGTCGCCTTCGTCGTTGGGCCGACCACCGGAGCAGGGTTACTTGACATCAGTGGTCGGCCCGACGGAATACCCCCTTATTGGGGTACCCTCCCATCGACCGACGTCCCCCCCTCGGGGAGGACGTCGGTCACATTTCATCGGGTGACCGGACCGGGGATTTTGGTCCGTCATCCGCGGAGAGGCTGACCTCGTGACGGCGACCGACGTTCCGGGAAGGTTTTCCGTCGGGCTGACCACTGAAGACAAGGTACTCTGTGCTGGTGGTCGGCCCAACGACGAAGGCGACGTGCTATCCAGCGTTCCTCTGTCGCCCCAGATGGAGCCGAGCGGCAGGTGCGCTGAGTTGTGTATGTGTATATGGGTGAACCTTATCGGAATTTAACCTAAGACTTTAGCCCATCAGTGTACAGGTCTCCCATTCGACTATAAGCTGCATTATTTTACCTATTAGCTAAATTATCATTTCTATATCATTTCTCTAATGAAGCGTCAAATATTTACATTTTTCTTGTGTTAGCCTAATTCCTTTAAAAGGTTATTAAATTACACATAATTAGTCAATTTTTGATAGCTTGCGACTCTTAAAAAATAACTATTTTTGAGGGATTGTTCTGCCTTATAAATTCACTCAGGTTCTTACGAATAAACAGTAAAGTAGTAACATCATCATCATCATCATCATCATCGTAGCCCACATACGTCCCACTGTTGGGCTCGGGCCTCTTCCACAATGGGAGGGAAATTTGACCTACTATACCATGCTCGTCAGACATGTTGGTATAGGGAAAACCTATTTCGAGTTTTCCTTCTCTTGCACAGATGTTATGTGCATATCATATCCTATAGTCGTCTTTTACGACATCCACGGGTAAGATAGTGGGGCAGTGTATCCTTACTCCGTCACCATACGGACAATTGAAAATTTTGAATCCATATCCTACCGAATTATCATGGTATGGTTGACCTTAGTTGATGGGTCATTGTAGCTAACAACGAATCACACATACAGAAGAAAATGAAGAAAGCATTTGTGAAAATGACGTAATATCGAGTTTGTTATAACTACAAGGACACTATATCAGCAGGAATACGCTCGGTGAGATAATTAAATAATTGGGATACGTGTTCTCTTCTGATCATAATTAAAAAATAGAAGTATTTTCCATGTGATAACAAAGTACCAAAGCCACCTTCTTTCTTGCCGTAGATGTCTTAAAGACGACTAAACTATATTTTTTTTTTTTTGGGACTAATTCCACCACACATTCCCACCATTATAACTCCTGTAAGCCAGGATCCACAATTTTCTCCATAAATGACACCGAGGTTTGACCCTCAGGCAGTCCCGGGATATGATTTTAATTGTCTTGGGACCCGCAACAAATTTAATTAGAAAAGATTAAAGAGGAGGAGTTGGAAAGAGAGATTCCACTTCCCTCCTAGGCAAAGCGGGAGACAGGAAAACAAAATGACTAGTCAGCCAATAAGTAAAAAGGTGTACAGTTACGATAGCGCAGCAGTACGGCACCACGGATACGGAAGAGCTTAACGGGGCCTATATGTGAGCGTTAAAATTGATTGCTACAGTAGGTATGGCAGAAACGTATGAACGCACGGAAATTTTCTCGAGTTGCTACAAGGTCCGTATAGTATACTACCCCACAGGTGACTTGCAAACTGTTTAACATAAGGTTACGCTCGTTTCGCCAGAGATCGCACTCCCAGAGAATGTGATGTGCTGATTGTTCATACTCGTGGTCAGATGTGGAACATTGATATAATGGTGATGGTATGAGTTTAAAAGAAAATAATTTACTTTTAAAGTTGCCATGGCCAGTTAAAAATTGGGCCACGAAGTGGTCAACCTCCAGCCACACCTTCTCCAGGTGCTCCCGGATGCAGGGAAAAATAGATAAAGATGACGACCTTTCGATGATGAATCCCATCTTTCTTGCCATTCGGTTAAAAGTTCCTGATAGACAATGGATTGTGGTGCAAACAATCTAGCAATTTTATTTCGGTCGCGCGGTAGAAGGAAATCTGTATTCATAGTTTCCTTTGTGGTGTAATACATTGACGCTCGTCTCTGAATCTCCAAATCAACCGGAAGTACACCCGCGAGTACTGGTAAGGCCTCGGTACTAACCGTTCTATCTATAGGCTTTACATAAGAATATTAGGGCCAATCGTTGGCTCTGAAGTAATTTAAGGCGAGCCGCCCCTATGGTGGCCCTATCGGCCCATACAGGTGCAGCGTAACAAATACACCCCAAATATATGGCCATGTATATGGTTTTAAGTGTATTAAAACGAAGGCCCCAAGTAGATGTAGATATTCTAGTAAGCGCGTAGAAATTCCGTTTCGCTTTTTCGCCTACAGTTTTAATATGCTCAATAAATGAAAAATTTTTTCTAAGACAAGGCCGACTAACCTATATAATATAAAAATAACATCTTCCGCGTGGTGACAGAGTAAAAATACGATTCACCACTCCTTATCTTGGCCGTGGATATCGTGAAAGACCGAGGGACCGAGGGATATAATAAGCTTACAATATCAATATACCAATAAATTAAACTGAAGTGTCTGTTTGTAATTTCAAAATAATAGGCTTTTTTCATGCTCACACGGTTATTTGCACTATACATATGCATAAAATACACTTTATATTTTTTGTCTGTCTGTCTGTCTGTTTGTTCCGGGTAATCTTCAAAACGGCTGGACCGATTTCAAAAATTCCTTCACCAATGGAAAGCTATAATATCAGGGAGTAAACTAGGCTATATTTTATCCCGGTATTCCCACGGGAACGGGAACTACGGGGATAAGACGACTGAAACTGAAGCGAAGCGAGGGCGGGTTGCTAGTAAGGAATAATTATCCCTCTCATTGTGGAGGAGGCTCGAATCCAGCAGTGGGACGTATTAGCGCTGATAATGCAATGAACATTTATACAAGAAAGAAGACATGAAATAGAACCAGCATATACAGCCATTATTATCACTCTGTGCATAAGCGCATCTTTAATTGAGATAACTCAATTACTTAGAATCGATTCTATATTTAATTTTCTTGCATAGTATATACTAGCAACCCGCCCTCGCTTCGCTTCGGTTATAGTGGTTTTACCCACGTAGTTACCATTCCCGTGGGAATACCGAAATAAAATATAGCCTAGTTTAAGCCCTGATATTATAGCTTTCCATTGGTGAAAGAATTTTTGAAATCGGTTCAGCCGTTTTGAAGATTACCCGGAACAGACAGACAGACAGACAAAACATTTTTAATCGCTATTGTAGGCATAGGTGTCGTGCAAATAACCGTGTGAGCATGAAAAAAGCCTATTATTTTGACATTACAAACAGACACTCCAATTTTATTTATTGGTATAGATTAGAAAAGTTATTGGCAATAGTTTTATGATCGGCTGTCTGCTAACATCTACCCCTTTCTCTACCCCTCAGAATGTAATTGTTGACTAGACGGCATTAAATAGAGTTGGCCCAAGTCTATGTAAAGCTATTGGACATTTTTACAACATGAGCTATGTAAGAGTTGGTAATATTCGTGCACAGCAATATATATTAGTACAGCGTATAGTGGACCAGTGTGGTATAGCAAATTCCACTCTCATTGTAGAGGAAGCTCGAGCCCAGCAGTTGAAACTATGGGAGCTTAGATCATGACTATAACTATTCTATAACTATTCTATAACTACTATGCTTTACTATATGCTTCATCATTCAAAGTTAAAATGTCACTTGGAACATCCTGTTCCAAGGTAAAATTGGCACATGGGCTTTCCTTCAAATAATAGTGGTTTCTACTACTAAATACATTTCTTTATCTTCTTTAAATATATGGCAATATACTAGCCGACTTTGTTCTGTTCTGTGCACAGAAAAATTAATAGGAGTATCATCATCATCATCATCGCAGCCCACATACGTCCCACTGTTGAGCTCGGGCCTCCTCTATAATGAAGGCAGTTTGACCTACTATACCATTCTGGTCAGACATGTTGGTATAGGGTTTCATTTCGAGATTTCCTTCTCTTGCACGGATTTTATGTGAATATTAAATCCCTTAGTCGGCTTTTACGACATCCACGGGTAAGATAGGGAGTGGTGAATGGTATTCTTACTCCGTCACCACACGGAAAAGAACAGTATATATAAATATTAATATTTCTGTGGTTCTGTGACATTGTTCTGTTCAAATAAAATAAAAGCAGCGCCATCTACTGGGTCCAATTGTGAATCTAAACCATTCTCGAATCGCCTTGAACACACACAAAAAATTTCGTCAACATTCGTCCAGCCGTCTAGGAGGAGTTCAGTGACCTAGGCACGTACACAAGAAATTTATATATAAGACTAGCTGACCCAACAGACGTTCAAATCTATAAAAAAAATAGAAAATTTAATTCTCCTTGAAATCGATCGCAGCGCCACCTACCGGTTCCAATTATTAATCTAAACCGAATGGTTTGGATGCTCTGAATGGCTATTCCAATTGATATGAGAATTCATATCCATCGGAATGGCCACAAAAAATCATCAAAATTGGTCCAGCTGTTTGGAAGGAGTCCAATTACAAACACACAGAAGATTTATATATGTAAAGATAAAAAAGTTTATATAGTTGGAAAAAAGGTTACATTAGAAAAGTATATATAAACGTTAAGGTTCATAAATTTTCTAATTTTCTGCGCAACCTTCTTCTTTATTAAAATATTAGAAAACTTAAAAAAAAGATTGACGAAATCGATAAAATAAGATGGACGAAATCGGTGAAGTCGTTCTCAAGTTATTTTATGGTCCTGCCCGAACAGCGCCACCTACCGTATCCAATTGTGAATCTAAACCATCCTCGAATTCCCTTGAACACACACAAAAAATTTCATCAACGTCGGTCCAGTCGTTTAGGAGGAGTTCAGTGTCAGTGACATTATCTATTTACGTATAATATATAAGTATAATAATGCTCACCGTTAAATTCTTCCAAGTAGCTCTGCCGATACACCTAGTTGCATTACGCCAAGCCGTTTTAGCGCCAAAGGCCAATTCATTATGTTTCAATTGGTAAGTGCCCGTATTATCCAATTCTTCTTTGATCTCTATCATTCTTGCTCTATGTTTTGGTGAATTCTCACTGATGACATAAAAAAAATATTTAAAATCTAAAGATAAAACATGCAAGAGAACATAATCGAACTAAAATATAAAAAAAAATATCAGAAAGGAATGACAACAACTTTCAGTTTTAATAATATTTGTGAAAATGATTTATATATTTGTGTAATAATATATTACCTATTTACGGATCGGTAAAATAATCTCATAAATACTTCGGCCTCCTTGTACACCTCAGCCGGTGTCCGTGGTATGTCGCCACGTCCCGGAATGCCCATAATACTGGCCTTGCATACTTTCTCGGTGCATACCACGGGCTGAAATAGAAAAACAAAAGATATATCAACATGTCCATTCTCTTATCATATAAACAAGTTTTTTTTATTCATAACACCATGACAGAAATCTGTTTTTGTATAATGTAGACTTGCTCATATAGTAATGAGAAATAAAATGTCATACTTTCTTGTAGGGATTGTAAAAAGAAGAACATAAATATTGCCAGATTACTTCAGCATACGACTGCTCGTATTTTGAATCTAGGACAGAAATAGTGTTATGAAGTTTTCTGGAAGTTTCTTGAAGAAAATCTCAAGAAGTTTTTCTCAGGTGCTCCTCAATAACGAACTTATGTATAAAAACTTGTTTACGAGTGAAAAATATATGCCACACGTGGAATCTGAACACACACCTATTGGAATACCATTTCAATCATCCTACCATTTCGACCAGCGTGACTTACCATATGACAATCAAATTTTCATTCGTATTTGTCATCGTAAGCCATTTATCACAAAAAGTTTTATACATTAGTCCGATCCAATACTATAACTTTTCAGCTAGAATTGTATTAAACGATGATATCACCCTATTATCTAAAGACACTTACTAACCTCGTAACCTATTTTCAAAATATTAGGAAACTCATTATTTTTGAGTCATAACCATCATCACCTGAGCCCACATTAGTCCCACTAACCAAATTAATAAAATCAAATCCATCTATCTATCTGCCAGCCTATCGCCGTATTCATTTGCTTAATACTCTCCTCTTTCCCTGGTGTACCATTAGACAGCTTTTACTACTCCTATGGCAAAGGAAAGAATTTCGGTCCTGTCCTCTTAAGCCGTCACCACACGGGGCAGTTATAAAAATAAATTTAATATCATTCTAACATTGTGGCTTTGTTTTAGAATAATTAAGTAATGATTTGGCACGTGGAAGGACTTTACGGACAAACATTGTTAGGTAGACCTTATCTGTCGGATCGACCACGGAGGACGAAAAACTCGGTACCGGTAGTCGGTCTAACGATGAAGGCGAGGAGCTACGGTGGGTTATGGAGCCGCGCGCTGCCACTTCGTCGCCTCGAACAGAGCCGAATGGCGGGTGCGATGACCATAGCCCATCCCAAAGATTCTCTGAGACTCGTAATAGACGATTAAAGGATATAATATATATATATATATATATATATATATCATTCGTGCAAGAAAAGGAAATCTTGAAATGGAAACATAGGGTTCCATTTCAAGTTTTCCATTTCTTGGTATAGACCAACACTGGGACGTGTATAAGCTGAAATGATGATTTGACTTAACTGCAAGACGCGAGACTCTTGCAGGCTCAGTCTTGGTCTTGCTCAAGTCTTGCAGGACCAGTCCTGCTCTTGCAAAAATTAAGCGATCTTGGTCTCGGTCTTGCATTTCTCACAAGACCAAGACTGTAAGACCGAGACTTTTTTGGGCAACACTATTTGAATGCCAGTTTCCTCGCGGTAGTTCCTAAATATGTTTGATTAATATCGGTTCAATAGAGTAAGAATGCGCTTTTTCCAAAATAATGTAATAGCGAATAATTGCTCGCTTTTTTTTTTCTATTAGTTTGTGTCGGGAGTTATTCAACATTTTCAATTTAACTTAGTACGATAATGTGAAAATTTAAGTTTAGAAATTTTGAATCCAAATTTTTTGATAAAAGCGAGATATTGTAAGCAAAAAACAAAACATACTACAAAAAAACCGCTCATAAATATACTTCATATTCGATTACTCAGAAATAAAGCTATTAAGTTATACATTACATCATAACAATTTTTTATTGACGGTTTAATTTTGTATGTGTCATAGTAACAAAAAGTGTCATGATTGGACACATGAACTATAAACAAGAACAGTGCGACCATTCATTCATCTATCAGCTTATTGATGTCCTCTGTTAAATTTATATTCCCTTAATAAATGATAATGCCGTGTGGTAGCGGCTTCGAATACTGCCAACCCTTGCTTTGCTCGTGGGTGTCGTAAAAGACGACTAAGAGCCCTAGATTGACCCGGACCAACTCTATCTGGTACCATTTGGGTCAACGATTACATTCCCAAGGAGGGTTGACGTCAGGCAGGCGGCCGGTCATAAAAGTCATTGCCGAAACTTTTTGCAATATGTCAAAACAGATGACATATTGCGTCGACCCCAAGTAATTGAGATAAGAGCAAGATGATGATGATGAATAAATGATAATGCCAAAATTGTCATGCTTGGCAGGACGGTTGATTACCACAATTGATATTTTAATTTACCCAGGATTGTACCTTAGCCCATTACCCTAGTGATACTTTATTTGATTTATAAGATTTCTATGAAAAAATAATAATGATAAAGATGCCATAACTATGCTAAAGAAGTTAAAATAGAAGTAGGCAGACCACCCTGCAAGAACACTTGTTTCAGATAAATAACACGCGAACAAGAGGGCGTCAAACAAGGATGACATCGTGGATATAGCAGGAGTGGCCTGGACAGAAGTGCCGTACGTCCGTTATCATCATCATCATCACAGCATATATGACCCACTGTTGGGCTCTAACCACATCTACAATGAGAGAGAAATTAACCTATAGGTATACCTATAGGTTAATTTCTCTATGATATATCATGCGCGTACGACCGTAATGTTTGGCAAAGCATGGAGACGACCTACATTCACATTTGGGTACCCTGTGGTGTATAGTCCCTATACCAACCCGCCTGAATAGAGTGGTATAGCAGTTCATTTGCCCTCCCAATGTGGAAAAAGCTCACCCGCAGTTATGGAACGTATAGGAGCTGTGATGATGATGACTATGAGGATATAGAATTTTATAGTACTAGTGATCGCCGATTGGTCGAAATTCGGCCATAATTCATTTAAATTAATTTTCTGCTGAACAATCTTCTTGAGCTTTGCTGTGCTAGGGGATGTCGCTGGTGAACAGTGAGAAGAGGATTGGAGAGAGCACCGATCCCTGGGGGACGCCGGCTTTTAATGGGTGCGGTGCTGAGAGAATACCTTCCACTCTGTAGCGGAAACTACGTTCGAGCAGAAAGTCCCTAACTATCATGACTAAGTAGTGGGGAATATGTATAATTGTATATTGAGCAAGCTGCATTTCACTAATAACTGCTATAGAATTACAAATGTCTCATCATCATCATCATCATTTCAGCCTATCGCCGTCCACTGCTGGACGTAGGCCTCCCTCATGTTGTGCCACAATGAGCGGTCTTGTGCCGCCTGCATCCAACGACGCCCAGCTACTTTCACTAGGTCATCGGTCCACCTAGTGGGGGGGGGGGGGGGCGTCCTACACTGCGTCGTCCGATACGTGGTCGCCACTCGAGAACCTTTCTTTCCCAGCGGTTGTCGGTTCGTCGAGCGATGTGGCCTGCCCATTGCCACTTCAGCGTGCTAATTCTACAAATGTCTACTACTATATAATTACAAATCTCTATTAGACATTGTCATCATAATTACGATTGTTTGACATTCAGTTCGACCAGAGATTTTAACCCTTAACAAAAGTGTATAAGCGTTGGTGTGTGCGTGTGTGTGTATCTATTGCATGCTTGTGTATGTAATGCTTTTTTAATGAATTTAATGTATTTCTAATCCAGTATTGTATGAAATTTTAGTTTACTGCGCTTCTCCTCAATATTTTCTTCAAATGTGCCAAATTTCATGAAAATCCATCTGCATGATTTTAGTAAAAAAGGGTACAAGTTTTTGCTTCACGTATTAATATATAGATTACATTATTTAATAGTATTACATTATACTAAAATCCTTTAGAATAGTGGTTTATTTTATAAAATTGTCTGTATTTTTTTCTTGAGGTGACAGAGTTTTAAAATGTAATTTGTCGTCCTTCCTATCGTTACTGCGGATATTATATACCAAGAGTTACCACAATTTTACATAAGGCAAAGGAAAATTTAAAATAAATCCCCTTTAGACAAATATTACAATTTCTCTCTCATTGTGTAAGAGATTTTTAGCCAAAATTCGAATTTATATAAGACTTATTCAAGAGGTGTTTATGGGTAGGTACATAAACCACACACATAATGTTTTTTTATTATAAAATACACCGATATCTGTTTGAAACCGGTATGCTTGATTGTATATACGTTATTTTAATTTTATATACTTACTAGCAACCCGCCCTCGCTTCGCTTCGGTTTCGGTCACTTAAACCCGCGTAGTTCCTGTTCCCGTGGGAATATCAGGATAAAATGTAGCCTATGTTACTCCCTGATATCATAGCTTTCCATTGGTGAAAAAATTTTTGAAATCGGTTCGGTGGTTTAAGCGTGAAAGCGTTACAAACAAACAAACAAACATCCTTACTTTCGCATTTATAATATTAGTATGGCTTTAATCCCCACATTTGATGATCGTGAAACCGTTTTAAGTTTCTTTTTCTATCCCTCGGGCATAGTACGTTTTTTAGATGAAAGATATTTTATGACCTTTTTTGTGTACCCCTAGCAAAGTGTATGTAAAATTTATTGTTAATCGGTTGAGTAGTCAGGGCGTACGAAACAAATAAAAAAATGCAATCGCATTTATAATTTTAATTACGATAGGAGATACATATATTTAAATATTTAGTTATCATCTCATCATCATCTCAGGTCATATACATCCCACTATTGGGTTTGGGCCTCCTTCACTGTGGGAGAGAATTTAACCTACTATATCATGCTGTTTAGACGTGTTGGGACAGTATTTCATTTCGAGTTTTCCTTCTCTGACATCGATTTTATCTGCATATTATGTATCAAGAGAGAAAATGGACTGAATGAATGTATCGAATGCGATATTTTTTAGAACATTATGAAATGATTGCCTTTGTAATGCAATTATTTTAGTGCAAATCAGTTGAATGGTTTCAAAGTCTATAACTGATATAAGTAGATTTTTTTTTGTGTTTTATATATATGACCAATACACACGACTGCGTATTTCATATGACCATTTCATATATCCATTTCATTCATTATCATTTTGGCTCATAGGTACACGTCGCACTGTTAGACTCGACTCTCCTCCCCAATAGGAAGGAAATTGCCCTAATATACCATCCCCATCAGATGTCAGTATAGGGTTTTATTTCGAGGTTTCCTTCTCTTGCACAGATTTTATATCCATACTAGCTGACCCAACAAACGTTCTGTTCAAATAAACTAAAAGCCACCTGCCGAGTGCAATTGTGAATCTAAATCATTATCGAATCTCCTTATACATACACAAAAAATTTCATCAACAACGCTCCAGCCCTTTAGGAGGCGTTCAGTGACATACACACGTGCACAAGAAATTTATATAAAAAGATTATATCCCTTAGTCGTCTTTTACAACCCCCGCGGGTAAAAGTGGGTGAATTATATTCTTACACCAAACGAAAAAATTATTTAAGTAGTATGTGAGTATAATCCAAAACAAGGTCTAGTTTGGTTATTTAATTGAAGAGGCCTTTTTAGGATGCCGTACCCAATGGGTAAAAACGGGACCCTATTATTATGACTTCGCTGTCTGTCCGTCCGTCTGTCTGTCACCAGGCTGTATCTCAAGAAACGCGATAGCTAGACAGTTGAAATTTTTACAAATTATATATTTCTGTGGCCACTATAACAACAAATACTAAAAACAAAATAAAATAAATATTTAATCTCTCATACAACAAACGTGATTTTTTTGCCTTTTTTTGCTCAATGGTACGGAACCCTTAGTGCGCGACTCCGACTCGCACTTGGCCGATTTTTAATAATACACATAAAATATCGTGAGAATATTTTATTATTTTTCATTGTAATAAAACATAACTGTATCATTACCCGGATATATAAGGTCTTTATGTAAAAAATGAATAATTAAACCTAGTCATGAATACATTATAGATTCTATCAGTTCGAGGTATTATTCTATTTGCCGCTAATTATTTGTTGTCAAGCGTTCATTGTGTATAGAAGTATGCCCACTGGAATTAATCATGGCGGTTTCCAATCAGTTAGTTGTACAAGCTTATTTAGTTCTGTTAAGAGTATTATACATTCATAAGATAAATAAAATTGAAGTGTCTGTTTGTTATGTCATAATATGTTTTTTTAATGCTCACACGGTTATTTACTTGATACCTATGCTTAAAAAGCACTTTAAAAATTGTCTGTCTCTCCGTTTGTTCCGGGTAATCTTCCAAACGGCTGGACTGATTTCAAAATTTTTTACCAGTACCTTATTTACAGGTCTACATAAAAAATAATATCTATCCTCTCAAAAAGCTTTTAAATTTTGCACGGGCTACGAATATAGTCGACCGACGACGACCGTAGTTCAACTACAGTCGAGTAGCGTAATATTTTAGAAGATATTAGAGATTTAAAATAGGAGAGTAAGGTGAATGAAAGCGAAACGAAGCGAGTGCAGGTAGCTAGTATAAGATAATATTATTGAACCGTTTATATATTTAGTGAGAGAAAATGACTGTGTGCGGTTTGAAAGAAAATAAAGCAATACTTTTAAGCATAACCTGGAACTGGTCGGCTAAGGAGGACAAAGAATTCGGTACCAATGGTCGGCTCAACGGCAAAGGAGAGGAGACGTTGGGTTATGGGGCCTCGCGCTGCCCCTTTGTCGCCCTGGATAAAACTAGACGGTGGGCGCGCTGACCATTGACCACCCCAAATATAGCATAACCTGGAAAACTCTAAACAAAACCCTTTAGCTACACGTCTAACCAGTATAGGGTAGTTTGCTAATTTTCTTCCTTTTAGAAGCATTTTACTCTATAGTATGTAGTAAATTTGGCTCTGTACTATGTATTATCATCATTACCCTGCCCTTACTCCAATTATTTGGGGTCGGAGCAACATGCACCCACCTTCCATGATACATAATGCAAATAGTTATTAAAAGGTTTTACGACCAGACGTCTGCCCGATATCTCTATTTGGGAATATATTTATTAACCCAGCTCAATATAAAGTTCTTAGGCATCTTGATCATAACCACAAGTATGGTAAGGGTTGGAAGTATTCGTATCTCCCACAACATATCACTAGCATACTGAAATGATAATTGGCAGGACACATCGCTCAACGTACCGACAATCTCTGGGGAAGAAAGGTCTCGAGCGTCGACCACATATTTATTTATTTTTATTTATTTATTTAAGACAACACCCTGCACTAAGGAAATAATCCTTGTATTTCGGGGGACTTTACAAACATATAATTAACGGACACAAATTACATACAGACTCAGAACAACAATTTGTGGATTGCACAAAGTGTTGTCCCGCGTGGGATTCGAATCCCCGACACTGGCACTGTAAGTCGCTATCTTAACCACTACGTCATCTGTGCATATCGGACGACGCAGTGTAGGACGTCACCAACAAAATTGGACTGACGACCTGGTGAAGTTTACTGGGTATCGTTGGATACAGTTGGCATAGGACCGCACTTTGTGGCAAAATATGAGGGAGGCCTACATCCAGCAGTGGATGGCAATGGGCTGAATGATGATGATGAAGAGACATCACTGTATTCCATTACTATGTAATATACGAGCTGAATATATGAGCTCTTTATTAGATGAGGTAAATAATAACTAAAAGATATACGCAGGTAACATCGATGTAAGCAAGGAAGGAAAACTCTAAAGAAAACTCATATAAAACCCTATTCCAACGCGTTTGATCAGCATGAAATAGCCAATTCCCCTCTCAATATGGAGGAGGTCTGAGCCCAACAGTGGGACTTATATAGGATGAGATGAAATATAAATGAAATGCTTCGCTGTCATTTTTAACATAAAATGAAAAATGGTTTGACATAAAATGTAGTAATAGTCAAGAGATAAAGAAAATTGAAATGGACAGGTAAATATGAAGAATATGTGAAATAAAAATATCAATACTTATCATAATAATAAGTATCAATAAAATAAAATAATACTTTTCCGTGTGGTGACGGAGTAAGAATACAAATCACCACACCATATCTTGCCCGTGGATATCGTAAAAGACGACTAAGTGATATAATTTGCATACCACATCTATGCAAGAGAAGGAACACTCGAAATAAATCCTATACCAACATGTCTGACCAGCATGGTATAGCAAGGTCAATTTCCATCCTATTGTGGAAGACCCTCGAGCCCAGCAGTGGGACGTGTATGAGCTGAGACGAAGTGGAAAATATGTAAAAAAAAACTAACCACTTATTATAACGTTAAGTGTTAATATAATAAAATAATACTAGACGTATTGTCGTCGTAACAACTTGAAATCGACAGCTAATAATAGAAAATTAAAGTTTAAAAAACTAAAAAAAAAAAGAAAAAAAAACACGCTTACAAGCTGATAGCTCGAATCATAGAACTAGAAGTATTGAATCTCGCGCATGCGTAGTTCGCACACTAGCTCTATCTCTCTTGCAAAGGATACGCTTAGAAATTTCTAAATCCTGGCGAATCTAATCAAGATATACGCCTATTTTGATCGAATTATCATGGGCCTTTGACGAGTGTGCAAAGTTTAAATAAAATCTGTTCGTTCAAAGTGAGGCAAGATGACGTTCAAACGTTACATACATAGATACATAGATACATACATACATACAGGTGAAACTAATAAAAGCGTGTTAAAATACAATATGAATCTTAGTTTACAAATGACATCTGTCAACTACTATGTGTATGCAACAGACTTAAATATATTCAATACCAATATCCTGTTTGTAAACCTTGAATACGCGATTGCGGGCTTGTTGATTATATTGAATATATGAATTTGATAATTACTACCTCATTAAAATTAACAATGTTCGATATCGTTTGAAAAATATAGGTACGTATATGAATTTATTGATTCATTTTCGAATATTACGGTAACCCTCTCTTGCCCGTGGGTATCGTAAAAGACGACTAAAAGTTAGGTATAATATGAATATAATATCTATCTAAATGAAAGATAACTCGAAACAAACGCCTATACCAACACGTCTGACCGGCGTGATATAGTAGGTAAACTTCCCTCTCACAGTGGAGGTGGCCCTAGCCCAACAGTGGGACGTGTATGGTCTGAGATGATGATGATGATGACGGTAACTTTTATATTACAAGCAAATTTGCTAGGAATACCACCAACCCTTTAGTTGCTCACGAGTGTCCTAATGATGGCTTAGGGTTTTACATCTAGTTGGGCTAACTATATCTGATGCTGTGGAAGGTCAGACAGTCGGCTCATTGTAACATTATAATCGCAGCAGAGTAACAGAGTCGCATCCAAGTAATTGGGTTAAGAGGATGATGAGAGGGAGATGAAGATGAGGATGATGAATGGTGTTAAGAGGATATTCACGATGAGAGAAAGAGACGAGGAGTTCTTTCGAGATTCTTCTAGTCTATAATCTAATGCAGCTTAAGAGAGAATTTAACGAAACAAAATTACGTATAAAAATAAATAAAATTGAAGTGTCCGTAATGTCAAAATAATACGTTTTTTACATGCTCGCACGGTTATTTACTTACTTAAAAACCACTTTATTTTTTTGGTCTATCTATCTGTTTGTTCCGGGTAATCTTCCAAACGGCTGGACCGATTTTAATAATATTTTACTACGAGGTTCCTATTTTTATAAGGAGGTCTTAGGTTATTTTTCCACACAAGCCTCTTTAAAATTTTGGCGCGTCAGGGAATCAAACTCGAAGCCTCATATACTGCAGTCGCGTATTGTAATATTTTATAGGATATTGGAGATGCAAGCGCAAGGCGACTGGAACCGATGCAATGCGAGGGTGAATTGCTAGTTTTAAATAAATCAAGAGATCGCGTAAATCATTTTTGATATGCCTATTACATATCTTGTCAGCGTATTCTTATATTAGAGTGATAATATTATCAATAAACAATTCTAATTCGGTCATTCAGCATGTCATTGTAAAAAATGGACGTTATACCCGCATTAGGACATGTGCGGTGTGGCCTTGAAAATCATATAACAAAGTTGGAGTGGTTACATCTCCGCTTTTATTTTCGTGAATAAAGACACAAAATTATAAAACAAAACATTAGCAATAAGCAATTAATTCATTTAACTTTTTTTTTTTGTGAGTGGGTCGCGGTCGGCGCGTCCCGCTCCGTCCGGGGCGACAGAGGGGCTTAAGCACGCAACTCCCGCGACCCACCCAAAAACCACGTCGCTTTCGTCGTTGGGTCGACCACTGGAGCAGCGTTAACTTGTCGTCAGTGGTCGGCACGACGGAATACCCCTAATCGGGGTACCCTCCCATCGACCGACGTCCCCCAATTAATTCATTTAATAAAAGACACAGTAGTTATGTTGTCAAAATAAGACATTAAAAATATATATTATTCAGAGCACTGCCTTCTGGATATAAGCCAAGGCAGTTAAAATTTATTTGAATAAATACAATTCATTTTAAAAATAATACACATTTAATATCATGCAAGAGAAAGAAAACTCGAAATAAAACCCTATACCAAGCTGTCTGACCAGCATGATAATTTTAAAAATTAATAATAATAATAATAAAGTCTTTATTTGCATTAAATGAGGTACATTTATGGGTGTAGGTGATCAAATTTATAAAATTTGAAATATAAAATATGTACTTTACAAACTACTTATCATTTTAAAATTATTCAACTATTTATATAATATTAATGCAACAATTCAAATAAACACATTAGTTATTTACAATTAATTATGAATCAATTCTATAGACAATTTATTAAATAATTACAATACACTATTATACGTTAAAATTTTATTGTTGTTTCTAATAATCGGTGCATTTATTGTCAAAAAATTCTTTGAGGTCATAAAAATTTTTCTGCATCAGCCACCAACGCAGTTTTGCTATAAATTTATTTGGCGGGAGTATTTTAATGTCTTTCGGTATATGATTATAAATTTTTACACACATAGCATATGAATTATTCTCCATGCGACTACTTCTTGGTACCATAATAAGTACAAGCCTGTCAGGATTTCTTATGTTTTCCCGCCTAGTAATGTCTTTAGCTCGTCTAAATACTTCAGGGTATTGTTTTACAAATTTACCCACTTCTAATATACATATAAAGACAGACCAGGGGTAGTATTTTTAAATCTATAAAATACGGATGACATGATACATCTGGTGCAATATCACATATAGACCTTATGCATCTTTTTTGAGCAATAAAAGCTTTTTTTTATTTCTGAGCCATTTCCCCAAATCGGCAATTCATACCGAAGAACTGATTCAACATATGCAGAATAAGCTGTGCGTGCCGTTTTTCGGTTTGCAACTTTAGATAACTTATAGAGTGCAAATGAGAATCTGTTAATTTTGTTGACTACTTTTTCAATTTTTTCTTTCCAAATAAATTTAGAATTAATAATTAGACCAAGCAATGTTACATTATTCCTATTAATTAGTATATGTACCTCGTAATTAATTTCAATACCAATATTTTTAAAATTATTAAAATTTATTATATTTGTTTTCGAGAGATTTATTTTAAGATTATTATCATTTAACCAATTAATAACTGATGTCAAAGTATTGTGAATGTCATTTTTATGTTGTGTATCTGTCATATTTTTATCAGTAGTTACTATTATAGAAACATCGTCTGCAAACAATATTGTTTTATGGTGTGTTACTTTAGGCAAATCATTAATGTAGACCAGAAATAATAGTGGCCCTAGAACACTCCCTTGAAGAACACCATATTTATTTTTTTTGTATTCAGATCTAAAAGTTTCTATGTAATCATTTGAATTTATTTGAGTTATGTCAACACACTGAAACCTATCCTCAAGGTAACTCCGTAACCAATTTAGTGCAAGTCCTCTAATGCCGTAATGTTCTAGTTTTGACAAGAGCTGTGCATGTGAGACATTGTCAAAAGCTTTCGACATATCCAAGAAGATTACTGTTGTATATATGTTGTCATTCACATTTTGTAGGATGTCATTTACAAGGAAGAAAGTGGCGTCTCTAGTACATTTGTTCTTTTGAAACCCATACTGGTTTTTGTCAATAATATTATGCTTGTCAAAAAAATATGTCAATTTATCATGCATAACTTTTTCAAATAATTTAGAAAAGACAGGCAGAAGAGCAATGGGCCTGTAATTACTAACTTCTGTTTTATCACCTTTCTTGTATAATAGTTTGACAACCGAGTATTTGAGTTTTTTAGGAAATGTACCCATTTGTAATGAATGAATCACTAGAGATGTCATTATAGGTGTTATTTGAATGCTACATGCTTTTAAGACTTTAGTGCAAATAGAATCATAGCCTTCCGATTTAGTATTTGTAAGGGACATTATCAGTTTATGCATATAGTTTTCATCTATGGGTGACAAAAATATGGAAAGTAACTGTTTATTTGTATTTATATTATTACTTTCATGATTAATTCTGCTGGTGTTGATAGTAAAATATTCATTAAAGATGTTTGCTATTTCCAGTGCATTAGTAGCGCCATCTAACTCAGTAATATAATTATTTGTTTTTATACTGTCAGTCTCACTTTTAATAACTGACCATGTAGCTTTACACATATTCGTACTATTAGTGACATATTTTGCGTTGGCATATTTTTTAGAGGCAAATATGCATTTCTTAAATAATTTATTGTACTTTATGTAGTTATATTTATCTTTTTTACACTTAGTAGAGTAGTATCTGAAACGTAGTTTTCTTTTATTCATACAACTCTTTCTTAAACCCTTTGTTAACCAATTCTTTTTATTAGTTGAATTGATTTTTATTCTGTTCATTGCAAAACAGAGACAGTATAGGAGGCAAAAGTAATCATAAAATTTATTAAATAATATATTAAAATCATTATCATTATCGTACCAGTTTAGGTATTGTAAACTAGGTAAGTATTGCTTAAATCTGTGTATATCTTCAGTTGAATAGCATCTTCTGAAGTTGTAGATAAACTTAGCTATTTTTGGTTTATTTTTTACTGGCCAGGTTAGGATCTGGGCAGTATTATGGTCTGATAAATACAGTGGTATAAGTGAGCCAGACGCATTTATTATATTGCTAATTATTAGGTCAATGCACGACTTAGCCCGGGTTGGCTGAGATACGTGTACATTTAAATTATATTTCGTCAATATATCCATCAATCTACGTGTGGTCAGGCTTTGTGTGTCTAGTATGTTGATATTTAAATCACCAGCAATAATTATTTTATATTTGGAATATTTTGATAAATATTTATATAACATAAGATCCAAATTGTCAAAGAAATAATCTAAGTGGTTTACATTTTTTGAAGGTATTCTATATGTACATATTATTATTATATTACTCACCATAAGTTTTATCGCACATAATTCAAAGTGATAATTAAGAATATATTCATCAAAGCATGTAATTTTTTTGTAAGAGGTACCTCTCTTGACTAGTATACATGTACCTCCTCGCTTATTTTGTCTACAATAACATGACGCCAATTCAAAGTCGCTAATATTAATATTTTGTTCTGTACCCATTTTTACAAATGTTTCAGTAAAACATAATATGTCGGGATTGGTTTTCATACAAATCTCTGATAAGGTCATTTCTATTAGTTCTTTTTTTGAGAATATACCGTGAATATTCTGGTGAAGTAATGTGAAAATATTTCTAAGATTAGGGTCGAAAAAACCTAGCCTTATCACAACCCATATTAGTTTAACCCAATATTAGTTATCTATTTTTATAGATAAGTAATATTAATTGCCTGCTGTTTTGGCCCAACTTTTGGAAATATCGTTACAGTAAAAATAAAGTTAACACTATAACGATACTAAGATTCATAAAAAACGTTAAAAATAATTTCATATGAATATCATCATCATATCAACTCATAGACGTCTCACTGCTGGACTTGGGACTCGCCCACTCTGGGAGGAATTGCGGTATTGTAAAAGACGGGATAGATATGTGCAAATAATATCGATGCAAGAGAAAGAAACTCGAAAAAAATCCTATTTCAACATGTTTGAGCAGCGCGGAATAGTCGATCAATTTCCCTCCCATTGTGGAGTATACCCGAGCCCAACAGTGAGATGTATAGGAGCTGAGATGAATGATAAATGATATATAATAGCGTAGAAATAAAAAAAACATTAATTTAACATAGTTTAAGAAATACACGGTAACATCAGAACTACAGCTATTAATATAAATTGATAGCAAAAATTATTTTTCGTATTAGAATTACTTGGTTTCATTGTCAATCGAAAGTTTTTTGACCTGACTGCTTTCAACCAGGAAAGACCCTGACAATGCCGTATCTTTAGATACTAATCTAATTTATACGAATGACAATCACCCAAAATGTTCTCAGAACAGATTCATCGATTCGTTTCGGGCATTTCACAATTGCTTTTTATTGTATTTAACTATCTTATTTTTAGTTTCGACTGTCACGAACAAGGTTGCCTTCAAATAACTATCTGGTAATAATAATGATTTTATTTTCCTTTAATGACTAATAAATCTAATAAAATAATTGTAATATAACCACTTCTAATAATAATAAGCTTTGGGCATCGCGTGTACCTACTGGTATTCCCCGGATCCGGTTTGCATATTTTTTGTTCTTAAAATACGATAGTCCGCAATACGAAATCCTTATGTTGCGTTAGACTTTACGAATATATATCTAATGGAGTCAAATAATATCCAGACTCAGTAAAAGCCTCATACCCGGGGCCGGAATAGAAATCAACCCAATCAAGTTCTATAATAATTTAAAATAATTATTGATGTAATTTGTGTCCGTTAAAGTCCCCCGCAATACAAGGACTATTTTCTTGGTTCCTTAGTGAAGGGTGTTGACGTTTCATAAAAAAATAATTAACTATCTCAAAGTTGGTCAGCAAATTATGGAGTGTGTTAAGGATTTCTCTACATCAACAATATAAAAATACGTAGATAAATGCTTGTAACTGATATAATCCGAAGAATTGGCTAAGTTGCCAATAGGTAGTGCCATCGTTGGTGGAAGCGATAAAGGTTCTTAAGTCTCGAACATCGAATCATACAACGTAGTATAAGACGGCTGTCGTCAAGTAGACTAATCACGTGATAAAATATCATAAGGAACTGTGGGTGGATAAAGCAGGCCTGTGAAGTTCTAATGAAGGCATTAAAAATGTCGAATGAGCGTCTTTTAAAAAATCATTTAAATTGAAGTTGCTTTTACGTCGTAGTAGCTTAATTTGAAAACCGTTATAATTAACTTGTGTGATAGGTATGCAAATATGTAAACTTTTAAACAAAATATATAAATTTATATACGAAAATGAATTAGAATGAGACGGCTTGAGGAAAAACGATTAGTTGCAGCTGCCAGAATCTTGTTCGTTGAAAAGCTTCTAATGTTTTATCATAACTACATGATCATTATACATAATTTGCATAAGAATGTGCAAGGAGTGAAGTAACAGTCAAAGTAATATATTTTGCGTTTAAATCAAGCGCGTGCTGAAATTATTTATTGTACATATAAAATATTATATATATACTATGTAAGTTTAAATAATTATGTAAGTTTTAATTTTCAGTATAATTTTTTACGGACATACGTCTGTCCTTCGTCATGTTTCGCCACAATTCTGTGCCACCTACATCCAACGACGCCCAGCAAGTTTCACCAGGTCGTCAGTCTACCTAGTTAGCTATGGTAACTGATTCGTAATCGCCAATTCAAAACATTTCTTTCCCAACGGTTGTCTGTTCGGCGAGCCCATTGCCGCTACGCGTTTCTATATTTCGGATTCTATCTCGCAGAGAAATCTCGAACATAGCGCCCTCCATAGCGTGCTGAGCGATTTTGAGTTTGGTTATGAGGCCTATTATGAGGCCCATTTAGGGTCCACGTTTATTCTGAGGCTTGAGCTCACCAGTGGAACGTACGTATACATATACGTAGTTCATATGAACTACAATTATGAAGATGATGATGATAATATTTATTTTATTGTTCAGTATAATTAAAAGAAAACTGTATTTATTTATTTACCTAAGGAAACATAAAAGCTTACAGTTTAAACCAAAACGCTTATATGCTATAACTACACATTCTAAATACCTAATTATTATACTAATTATATAAATATGTATAATATTATACAATAACAAATAAAATAACATGAATAATAGGCAAAGCCAAACTTAATGTGGTATACAATTTAAATATTTATTAATTTGGTTTTTCATTGCACTTGTTCTACCAGTGAATATCTGGAATAATTTTTACCAATTTGTTCATTTGAGTAACTGCCCTCCCAGTATAACTATTACTGGCTTGACAAATCCGCCATATTGGCGGGCAGGTAGTCCATGTTGTCTTCGACCAATACCACGGATGTACTTATCAGGTACATACAGGTTTATGCACTCCGGCACCGATGGTTTATACTGATATTAATTTCAACACTATGTATTTCATCACCAATATCATCATCATCAGAATTACTACATCGTGCTAGTCAGACAGATTGGTACAAAGTTAAATTTCAAGTTTTTCTTGTTTTTCTATTGTTATTTTTACTTGCGTTCCTTGGTCGTCTTTTGCAGTCATTCACAAGAAAGGATGGGGTGATGACTATGACTGCATTAGCATTCTTCAGTATACACATAAAGAACGGGTGATCTTATTGCTAAAAACATACTCTACCAGCTTATCATTGGCTGTTTTTTCCTTGTATAGTGTTTTTTGAATTGTGACCTTTCCGCAAGTATTACACATAAAATAAATCCATTTTTAATCATTTTTCATGGCGTTTTAATTTTTTATTTTATTATCTCGAAGTTAAATATTTTCTGCATTCATAGTCACGCGACTTGTCGTTATAACCTTATTAGATACTTAATCAATCATTGATAAATCACCAAAAACAACGTTTTTCGTACAGAATATTTTAATTTATAATAAGAAACGTGAGTTGTTAATAACTACTATAGTGGATAAATGGCAAATCTTTGTAATTAAGATATTTTTTTGAATGTCAGAGACTCTTCCGTAACTATAAGAATGTTAGAAAGAATGTGAGACATCGGGATAGTAAACCGTAATAATAGTTATAATTCTTTCAAGTATCATCAAAATTCTCCGTGTGGTGACGGAGTAAGAATACAATTCATCACTCCCTATCTTGTCCACGGGTGTCGTAAAAGACACCTAAGGGATATAATATGGATATAATATCTATGGAACAGAAGGATAGCTGAAAATAAAACCCTATACCAACACATCTGACTAGCGTGGTATAGTAGGTCAATTTCGCTACCATCGTGGAGGCTCGAGTCCTACAGTGGGACGTATGCGGGCTACGATGATGATGTTATCTGCTTATATCTCTTTCAATATCGGGAAAAAGAAAGAGATGAAATATTGGATTTTAAGACAGTCATCCCAAGGACAAAAAAAACTATGCTATACTATTAACATGAAATAAAATACAAAAAAATCAAGTGTTGTTAACAGCTTACAGATAATTGCAGAGACTGGTATTTTCAGAATTTCTTAATTCTAAATGCGTTAAGTAAACAAAGAAATGGTTTGGATGACTTGCGTTTATTGTGTCGTTGGCATACGAACGTGTAAATAATAAAATTTAATTTCTTAAAATAAAAATAGGCAATGCCCCTTTTTTATTTCATAATAACGTCTAATTATCTAGTGGAATCTGTTAAATGTTTAAAACTGAAAATAAAATTGATCTCTTTACAGCTAAAGAAACTTTTGTCTTTGAAGTTAACAACATGCCAATGAGTTTTATAGGTAAGTTTTTATTGTTGTAAAATTTACTATTTCCTTTTTATTGCCAGTTAATTTACCTTTATGTAATGTAATTATTTTTAACAAGACTTGAATGCATATATTTGTACTTCTAACAGGATAAATTATATAAACACACTATCTATTTCTAGACTCTCGTACTCTAATAGATTTTTCTAAATAACTAGGGATGAAATAGCTTCCCGTGTGGTGTCAGAAAGCATAAATATAATTTCACCTGTTCTTACTTTCCCGTAGCCGTCATAAAAATTAGCTAGCGAGAATAGCTGTAGTATTTGCCTGAGAAACTGTACTTAATGCAAATTACGATCACCAAGCTGGATGAATGGAAGCTTGGAGAGAGGATCAGAATAATTTCAGCCCATATATGTTCCACTATTAGGCTCGAGAAATTCACCTATTATTAACTAACTATATCACGGTAGTCTGATAGGTTAGTATAGGGTTTTATATCGAGTTTTCCTTCTCTTGCATATACCTTATATGCATATTATATTTCTTAGTTATCTTTTCAGCTATCCACGGGCGTGATGAATTGTATTCTTACTTCGTCATACAGATAAGGAGGAAGGGAGAAACAGTACAGACCTAACAAATGGATTATCACCTTGAAACGAACTCTACTCTCTATTTTAACTAAATTTGTATCTATTACCGTTTAAGAATCACTGAATACATCAAGCAGTTTTTCACATAAATAGTTTTAAGATTGTACCAAATATCTCTATACATATAAAATGCTACCTATGTCCTGGATGACTGACAGATTAACGCACAAACTAAACCTCTGATCCTGATCCTGTACTTGATCCTGAAACTTGGAGGGTGTGTTTTTGGTATGACGTATCCGTCTGATAAAAAAAATCATAATTTTTACGGCTAAGGTGATTAAAATGGCGGACAAAGTTTGTATAGAAAAACGTGATTCCTCGGTCCAGTCTACTTCACATTTTACATAAAAATTCTTTAATAGAATTGATGCAAGACGTGTTCCTTATTTAATTAAAATCCATCCCCTAACGGGGTTAAAATGATTATTTTGGAGGTATTTTGCTTCAAATTTGAAATTGATACTCCTTACTGCTTTTGATCTAATTATATTTTATTTAGACTCATATTTGAATACTTAATTCAAATTTTATTCAATAAATGCATAAACATAAATGCTTGGTGTAAAACTAATTAAAAATCCTATTAGAATCGACTTATTCGCGGACGTAGTCGCGGACAAAAGCTAGTTCTCTATATAAAACATGTGTTCACAAAATTCTTAGTAGTAAATTAATAATGGTCTACTAACAAGCTGTTAGTTACCCAAACTAGTTTAATGAATGGACGTTCTCAACGAGGCTTTGTTATCATATTAACACCTTGCATATAGTTCTCACGGCCGTCGTCTTGTCCTCTGTTCGTACCAGATTTTGTAATACATACTTTATTCTTGTTATTATTTATTTGTATTTATATTTTATATCAGTTACTTAGCTGTATGTTGACAGATTAAGGATATAATGCGACATCTTAATTTCCTGTAAGACTTATAAGAGCCGTCGTCAGAGGAATGATGAACATCACTTTCCTGGGATTTACGAGCGCCAAATTGCCTGACAAGCGTGGCTCTTGGCAATATTCCTCTTCAAATAGATATATTTTTAAGAGTGAACCTCGGTCGACTAATTAAAGGAAATAAATAAACTATAAACTCATGCTCCTAATCTTTATTAAGCGCAATTGTATTGGGTTCGAGTACTTATTTCATTGACATTTCATTATTAAAATGAAATGGTAATTATTGGATCGATAAATATTAGTTAGATAATAAGATATACTTATACAGTAATTTCAAACGGGTAACCGCAAAGTTATTAACAATTATAACTTAATCAGAACAGAAATTTATCCATTGAGTAACCCTATTGTTTAGAGAACAATGAAATGAAGTAAATGTATTATAAATTCATAATGTAGACGATTGCCTGATTGACTTATAAATGATAATCTCAGTCCAATTGGATTGTGATTTTATCAGCTCCGTGGTTAATAGTTTCTTGTGTGTCTATAAATTATACTTTATTTTACAAAAGCTATTTTTTATCTTAAAATAAATATTAAATTGCGTTATTTTTTAAATTTCATTATCAATATCACCACAGCTCATATACGTCCCAATGCTGAACCCAAGCCTCCGCCGCAAAAGGGAGGGGAATTGACTTATTATACCACGCTGGTCAGACGGATTGGCATAGGGTTTTATTTATAGTCGAGACCGCAAGTGACCGGACCGGGTATTTTGGCCCGTCACCCGCAGAGAGGCATACCGCGCGACGGCGACCGACATCCAGGACGTCGAGAGGAGAGGGTACCTCGTAAGGTATTCCGTCGGGCCGACCACGGAGGACAAGGAACTCGGTACCGGTGGTCGGCCCCACAACGAAGGCGATGTGTTACGGTGGATTATGGAGCCGTGTGCCATCCCTCTGACGTCCCGGACGTAGCCATGCGCCGACCATAACCCTTTCCTAAAAATAGGGTTTTATTTCGAATTTTGATTCTCTTGCATAGCATTATATGCATATTATATCTCTTAGTTGTTATATACCCACGGGCAAGATAGGGGATGGTGAATTGTATTCTTATTCCGTCACCACAGGGAAACTATTATTAAAATATAAATATACTTACAATTCGGAAATATTAATGTCACCGTCTGTTGGTTGGCAAATTCTAATAAACGTTATGATTTTCACAAAAACTTACATAGTAATTGTAGAGTCTTCAAATAGCTACAATAAAAAAAATCGTAACATATTTTATGACGGTTCAAAGTATTGTTGTGGTAGGACCACACTGCTGACAGTTGTCCGTCTACAGCCGCGGGCCGGTCCGTCCGGGGTAGTACCACACTGAGTAGAAAATTGACGTCTGAGTAGTAGCAATTTATTACTGCGCTTCGTTTGATGAGCGAGAGAGCTGGAATCCCAACTTTCGGAGGGTATTTGCGTGTGGTAGGTGAGCGGCAGAAACACCTAGCAGCATTACCATCAAGTTTACTGTTTCCTCGTTTACCACCGGTTGCAATAAAAAATATTCGCACGGTATTTCTAGTAAATACTAATAGTTATTGATTTCTTATAAAAATAAATCAAATTTTGAAGAAATCGTAGTGCACAGGCAAATCGTTCGCAATATATACTAAAAGTAAATTACTATAAATAGTGATAAGTAGCGTTTATTATGTGTGGTTGGTTATAAATATAGAGCCAACTTAGAGTTTTCTAAGTTTTCTCACAAAGTAACTATGTATGTGGGATTTTATCGATGACTAAATATATAGATACATCACAAGCCTCATTGTTCTTTTACTTCATTGATTGTCAACGTACAGTCGATTATTTGTAGTAATTACCATAGAGCATAGTTTATACATAAATATACGCATGCTCAGTTATATTTATGGACGAATCGTGCTACATTTCTTATTAATCGAGATATCATCAATTCTCCAAATATTATCACGCTAACTGCCACGGAACTTTTTGGCGTTTTGAAAAATGCAAACTGCAGCAAATGCGTGTAATAGATACAGATTTAGAAAAGTTGATAATATTGTATAACTTGATACAAGTATTGTAAATAACTACTTTACGGATTTTATCGCGTTGTGTTTGATTTTAATTGCCCAACGTTTCGAACACTTTGCAACGTTCATGGTCATGGGTGGCCTAAGATGTCACACGCTCAACAAGTCATCGTTATTACAGAGATTTATAACTATCTACCTTATACAGAAAATTAGTTATTAAATTATGACCCACATTTTGGTACAAATTTATTGCAAGTATAAGAAGAAATCCGTAAAGTAGTTTTATTTACAATGTGTAATACTCGCGTAAACATCAGAAATCATTATTGATACAAGTATTTACTATTTACATATTTTTATTGTACACGTGATTTGAGCGTAAGGAAATTCGTTCCTGGCGAGGGTCTCAAGACCGCATCATTTTCTTTACTTTGCTTTATATTATGTCACTAAAATAGTAATTATAGTAATAAGTAATAATAATAAAATTCACATCAGCTCATAAATGGGCTCCTATTGATGGGCTCAAGCCTCCTCCCAAGTAGGAGGGAAATTGACCTACTCTACCACCCTGGTCAGACATGTTAGCATAATATTTTATTTAGAGCTTTTCTTAGCTAGAATAGATGTTATATGCGTATTATACCCCTTAGTCCTCTTTTACGACATCCACAGACAAGATAGAGAGTGGTGAAATGTATTCTTACTCCGTCATCACAGAAAAATAATATGATTAAATAATAATAATAATTCATGTACGTCAAACCTCATTTTTTCTTATTTATCCTGAAGCTACTGTCATTATATAGCAGTACAAATTTATATTTATACGCATATATTACGATATTACTCGCAGCTGCACAAATATAGCAACTAAAGAAAGGACGAAATAACGATGTCTCTCTTTTATGAAAATTATAGGTATAAAAGGTGGTGGTGAATTAAATTCTTACTCCGTCACAATACAGAAAACTGTGTGCCTACTGTTAATTTTTTATTAAACTGTGTCTTCACCTTATCTCGGCCCATATACGTCCCACTATTGGGATCGAGCCTCCTTCACTATGGAAGAGTAATCGACCCACTATGGCCCTGGTTAAACGGGTTGACATTAGGGATGCAAATATCAAACCAAAAAAAAAACGAATGTATCGATACATCGATGTTTGATAACAAACATCGATGTACAAAAAACATCGCTCTCAAAACATCGATGTATCGAAACTTCGAGATTTCATAGAAATCTACGCGATGAACTGTTTTTAGCTACTAAATCAAACAAATTTTTTACATGAAACACCAATATTTGCGTAATGTGAGAACCTTTTAATGCAGGCTCTGCTAAAAGTACCATACATTTTAAACCATGCAGGCAAAACATCGATGTTAAAACATCGTATAAAATAACATCGATACATCGATGTTTTACAATAGTGAACATTGATGGCAAACATTGATGTTTTTTTATTTAAACATCGATGTTTCAAAAACATCTATGTATCGTTTGCATCCTTAGTTGACATAGGGTTTCGTTTCGAGTTTTCATTCTCTTGCATAGATATTTTATGCATCTTATATCCCTTAGTCATCCTTTACGAGACTCACTGGAGGGGGTGATGAATTATATTCTTACTTAGTCATTACAGGGAAGTATGTGTCCACTATTAATTTTTTACGGTAAAATACTTGTTGCACCAACTATCTTATTAAAATTTGTAAGTCATATATTGTTTTAAATTGTATACGTATACGTCACAAAATTTAATCTTCTAAACGTAAAGAGACTTGGTATTATCTTAAAAGATATACTTGCGTAAACACACCGCCCGTTATTAATTTTATGTTGGCTTGACGTATGCTAACGAGATATTTCTTTGAACTCATGTTTAATAGAATAGAATCACGTATCGATACCCGTCAATGATAATACTCAAGACGCTAATACATTTACAAGGTATAAAATACAACGACATATATTTACAGCGTTTATAATGATGTTTGAATATTTCAGATTGTTTGAATGTTCTACTAATGATTACGTTATATCTGTTAATTAATTTTTCTTTTAATAATTATGAAAACAGCAGAATTTATTACATAATAATAATTTGTTACAGCATCGTGCGTGATGCGGCCTAATTTATAATCATCATCATCATCTAAACCCACAGATGTCCCACTGCTGGGCTTAGGCCTCTTTCGCAATTGTAGGGAATTGCTATAGACCAGGACCTGGGTGTACCCCTGGTATGAAAGAGTTTAGAGTTAGCTAAACGTTATCTGTTGGGTTATTTGCTCCAATAAAAAGGAATGTTATGTGACAAATGTCTCACCACCCCTTTTTTACCCGTGAAAGTGGTAAAAATCCACCAGAAAACCAGGAGAATAGACATTAGCAGGCTGTTTTTTTTGGGTGGGCTATAGTCAGAGCACACGCTGTCCGCTCCGGGCCTCCGGGGTGATCAAAGGGCGGAGTGCGACCTCATAACCCACCGTATTTCCTCCCCTTCGCCATCTTTCCTTGTCGTCCGTGGCCAACCCAGTACATTAACAGTTTTCTTGCAAACTCATAACACCTACTACAATCGCTAGTTCAGAGTAAGCGTAGCGCTTATTTATATTCCCTTAGGGATACCTATGTCCAACAGTGGGGTTACATATAAGTACGTTCAATCGATAAGCTGTTTCAGGTTCAGAGCCCTCAACGCTCACCTAACAATCCGGGTAAAGTTATCACAGACATCTGTGGCTAACGACTGCAGCCACACGAAAAAATAGACTAAATGACTCTTTTTAACAGAGTCAGACTTGATGTTAGACTCTTTTTTTAAAAGAGTCTTTTTAAACTGGTGTTCGTGCAAATAACCGTGTGAATATGAAAGACAAGAAAGACAGTTCAAATTTATTTATTTGCATAGATTTTTAGAACGTTAAAATAGGTATATAATAATAATAAAGTTATAGCATCATTATGAAGGTCAACGAGCAAAGCATGAACTGGTTTATAAGTGTAGAATAATAGCCACGATTGATATGAAATAAAAATGCTCTTATCAGAGACAATGGAAACCAATTAAGTCTATAAATAATACTGTTTAATCAACAAGGCTTCATTTAGCTGAAAAGATTAAAGATATTATCTGATATTGCAACTAGTAATTAGTTTGTGAGGCTTATTTTTGTTGAAAATAAATATTAATTACTTAATACATTATTTAATTATATTGCCGTTAGTATAATACATTTTATAAATAAAACTATTTTACGGATTTTATCGTGTTTGTATTTTATTTTTGATTACCCGATGTTTAAAACACTTTACAGCGTTTATGGTCTGCGGACCATAAACACATAATAATCGCGTGAACATCAGGAATCATTAATTCGAGAATCGCATTGCCAACTAGGACCGGTACAAGAATGATAGGGGCATTTGACATGAGAATACAATTCACCACTTACATTCTTGCCATCGGTGTTATAAAAGATAACTAAAGGATATAATATCAGCCAATAATATCTGCGAGGCAGTGATCTCGCAGAAGGAGGCGGCGGATCGCCTGCGCGAGGAGCGCAGCCTCGATGAAGCGATCCGCCGCCGGCGACTAGGGCCGCGTAGGCGCGAGTACTTGCGCCTCATGCCGCCCTAGCCGAGGCCGCGGGTGACGTGATCGGGGAATTAGTCCGTCACCCGCTGAGAGGCCGATTGCGTGAGGAAAGACTGACCGAGGAAGTCCTTCCCGAGGGGGGGGACGTCGGTTGATGGGAGGGTACCCCAAATAGGGGGTATTCCGTTGGGCCGACCACTGATGACAAGTAACCCTGCTGCGGTGGTCGGCCCAATGACGAAGGCGATGTGCACGTGGGTGGGTTGCGGGTGTGCGTGCTTACGCCCCTCTGTCGCCCCGGACGGAGTGGTGCGAAAAGCGCGCCGACCGCAACCCACCGCCAAAAAAAAAAGGGATATAATATGCACATAAAATGTATGCAAGAGATAAAATACATACAGAGAAAAGACAACTCTAAACTAATCCTTATACCAATCAGTCTGACCAGCGTTAGTAGATCCATTTCCTCCCTGTTATGGAGGAGGATCGAGCCCAGCTGTGGGACGTATATAAGCTGAGATAATGGTGATGGAAAGATAACGCTACTTAATCCCTTACCCTACTGCCACATTAGTGAACATGTTTATCGTTGGCTTCTTTAGTGCAATTTAAATATTAATATGCTGCTGTTTGCCATATCTTCAATTAATTAAAAAACTTAGTAACTGTAAGGTTGGCCATATTTTTATATATATTATTTATTTACTTAGGACTTTAATAAAGCGTGTTTTTTTAATTTTTTAAACTGTTATTATTATTTTAATATAAACTATTAAACATGTTAATAATTACTGACCAAAAACAATGCATTTTTATTTTATATTTTCTTTTTGCACTGGCAATAAATTTGGGTCAAAATCTATTAGCTATTAGCTAATACTGTAATGGATTAATATTCCGTGTGGTGACGGAGTAACAATAGAATTTACCACTCCCTCTCTTACTTGTGGATAACGTAAGAGACAACTAAGAGATTATAATATGCATAGAACATCTATGCAAGAGTAAGAAAACATGTATCAAAATCCTATGCCAACACGTCTGACCAGCGTGGTATAGTAGGTCAATTTCCCTCCCATAGTAGAGGAGTCCCGAGCCCAACAGTGGGACATATATGGACTGAGATGGATAGAGATGGACTTAATGGAAAGATATAAATCTCTCAAATGATCTCTAAAATGATTTGTGGGACGTGACATATCTTAGCTCATCCGTGATTATGAAAGCTGAAAATTGTTTAAAACGTCAGCCAAAATCGAAAATCAAATACAAACGCGATAAAATCCGTAAAAATAGGTGTATTTATAATATATGATACTAGTGTAAACATTAGACATCATTAAATAAAAACTGTAGTTACGTATTCTGATATTAATATATTTGAGCAAACATAGCATTTCAATAATAATACAAATCATTAGATTCCATAATATTCATGCGAGAAACTCAAAAGTAATAAACACGTTCGCTTGAGTGTCGGCTCATTTCACGGTCCATGGACTTTCAACACATTCCCTGGGGCAATCGAGATAAAATCACAATCGTACTGTGCCTTTGAGTAACGGACGATACGATGAGCTTTTGAAAATTCAAATGTGCCACTTTGTCAACGAGTTCCGTGTATTTAAATAAACCTACTTTATCTCAGGTTAAAACAATAATGAAAAAAAAAAATTAAAGATAATACAAAAAATAAAAAGCAAATTATTGAAAAGAATAATTTTGGTCATATTTTTTTTTTTACTAAAACTCGATTTTGAATGTAGCCATTTTTGTTGTAAATAACTAAATAAGTATTTATTATAGCCTAATTTTTTGTGTATGTGGAAGCAGCAAAAGGTGGCGATTTGAGCAATAAACTTTTACTATATTTTATTTTAATGAAAAATAATTTGAATAAGTGTATAACACTTTTTACAAGTGTTTTTCTTGATTTGCGAAAACGCATATTATTAAGTATAATAATACGTATAGTGGAAATAGAATAGATATTTTAGTTCACGCCATTTCTTGATTTCGGTAAAGCTCTCGCTTTACCTCAACGCTTGGCGTTATATTTCTACAAGACTTATACATTAAAATATATAAAATTTAAGATTTAAAGTGAATCCTATAAGTAATTATTGGACTATTTATTTCAGCACACACATATGTAGTACATATTTTCAGAATTTACTATTCTCATGAATACATCACAATGACAGACCTTACATAATTTATAAAATCGTTTTACCATAAAATAAATGAGTTGGATGAAATTAAATATGAATCTTGGCTTAGAAACTATTTCAGATTCCTGTATGTAATCTTTGCTAAAGTATTGCATAGCGACAAAATATAAACCTTTCTTTTGGCCCGACTATAGTTTTCTCGGTACACCTTAGGCAACGATAGGGCAACATGGGGTCTATTATCTGCTATTTTCACCTATTGAGTAGCCCACCGGCAACCATTACTTGACTATTGAAACGGTGACTGATGCATCAGTAGCATATTAATAGTTTGATGATGAAATAAGTAGGTACTTTGTTTACCCCATTGCCTAATACCTTAATTACTGGGCACAGAGTTATAAACAATTGGAACGTGGTGTTTACGAATGATGTAGGTAATTGAAAATTGTTTTGGGGTGATTCGATCGTTCAAATGGCATTGTGATTTAAGAATCTCTTGAGAGTGCGAAATCCTGTGGGTTCAAATAACACGTGCAATAATATTATTCCGTGTGGTGACGGAGTAAGAATACAACACACTCTCTTACCCGTGGGTGTCGTAAAAAACGACTAAAGGATTAAATATGCAAATAACATCTATGCCAAAGAAGGAATCCTCGAAATAAAACCCTGAACCAACATGTCTGATCAGCGTGATTATCAATCAATTTCCTTCCTATTGTGTGGGACACTGGACCTCAACAGTGGGACATATGTGAGCTAAAAGGACGATTGATGATGATAAATATTTTGATGCTAGAAAGCATAAATTTAGTGATGACTTGAAAATTGTACATTCGACCTTTCATATTCTTGTGTACACTAGAGTCCTACCCTCATTCTTTAAAGACGATTCCTTGTACTAAGGAAGTAATCCTTGCATTGCGAGGAACTTTACAAACATGTAATTAACTACAAGTTTTATACAAAAATTCATCTTTAAAATTTGGTTGGATATGTAAATCGTATTATTATAAATAGCACTATTTAAACGTCTAGCCTATAGATATAGCATTAATAATAATGAATACTGAATTATTAAAATTCCTAATTAGTATTCTTTAAATAAACATGCATAATATAAAACTATAGTCTTTTTTAATATGCGTATACTAAATCTTAATATACTTAATTAATAGAGAAAAAGAAAAATAGTAGATACAACAAGTCGTTATCCAAATCTTTAGTTGCCACGAATATTAATAATTCTGTAATCTGTAATTATTTTTCCATTTTTTTATAGTTTCCATGTGGTGACGGTGTAAGAATACAATTCATCATTAGCTTTCTTGCCCGTGGGTGTCGTAAAAGACGATTAAGAGATATAATATCTATACAAGAAAAGGAAAACTCGAAACAAAACCCTATACCAACCTGTCTAACCAGCCTGGTGTAGTAAATTAATTACCTTCTTGCGGTGGTGGAGCGAGCCCAACAGTGGGACGTATATGGGCCGAGGTTGTAATAATGACGTTAAGCGACCACCCAAAAGCATAATCATCTCCACTCATATAGGTTCCAAGCATAGCATGCTTACGCGACTCTCCAATAGCAGACAAATAGACATACTACGTGCGCTCTAAACACCACTTTGTTGCCTCAAAATAACTAATAACGGTTATTGTAAATAAAACTACTTTTACGGATTATATCGCGTTTGTATTTGATTTATGATTGCCCGACGTTTCGAACACTTTGCAGCATTCATGGTTACGGGCGGACTAAGGTGTCTCACGTCCAACAAGTAATCGTTATTACAGACATTTATAATTATAAATGTGTAGTGCTCGCGTAAACATCAGATATCATTTAATAACGGTTAACATAATCAATATCCGATAATGGTATTCTACCATTTTTTTCACAGTGACTTTAGTACGTCTTTAATATGTTTTCCTTCTCTTGCATATATGTTATATGCGTCTCAAAATCCCTTAGTCGTCTTTTACGACATCCACGGGCAAGATAGGGTGTGGTGAATTATATTCTTACTCCGTCGCCACACGGAGCATTTATATTATAACTACAGAACATTTCGGTTTCAGTCGCGTTGCCACCGCATTTTAAGACTAATATCTCCTAAGATATTACGGCACGCGACTGCAGACTATAAGGCGATATTCGAAGAGGGCAAAATTTTAGGGCTATCCTGAGAGAAAAATAGTCAAAGTTACTTTTTATATACACAGCTACCTAGTAGTAAAATTTTATCAAAATCGATCTAGCCGTTTTGAAGATTGCCCGAAACAGACAGACAGACGGCTTAAAAAATGTTTAAATAGGATTTTGAGCATAGATATTGTGCAAATAATCACGGGACTATGAAAAATCCTAGTAGTGTGACATTACAAAAAGGACACTTAAATTTTATTTATTTCTATAGATTTATTAAAAAAAAAAAAATAATTTAAACAGATTTTATTGCTTCTATAATCTACATCTTTATTTATTTAATATAAATGCATACTTTATTTTTAAATCATCCTTGACCCGCGTTAAAATACCAAAAGTTTTTCTAGTAATCCTTACTAATATTATAAATGCGAAAGTAAGGATGTTTGTTTGTTTGTTACGCTTTCACGCTTAAACCACCGAACCTATTTCAAAAATTCTTTCACCAATAGAAAGCTATAATATCAGGGAGTAACATAGGCTATATTTTATCCCGGTGTTCCCACGGGAACAGGAACTACGCCGGTTTAACCGACTGAAACCGGAGCGAAGCGAGGGCGGGTTGCTAGTATTATATAATACTTTGAATTTTGTTGCGGAATAAAATCTATGTACATGTATGACATTCCCAATGTTCTCCAAAATAGTTTCGCTTATTTTCATAAAATTTTCAGCAAATCAGATAAGTCTAGAGTAAGTTAGGCAGCGAGCAGACTAATGGAAGATTACAATATGCCACGTGAAGTGAACAGGAATAGTTAGTACTAATATAGAATTAAAATTGTATTTTTGTTTTTACCGCTATTAATGTGTTTGACATTCGTTTAAACACTAATTAAAAACGCAGATTGCAAATTATCATGGTACCGTTATCATCATCATTACAGCCCACATACGTTCCACAGCTGACCTCGAGAGTAGGAGACAAAATTGACTTATCATAAGTACGCTGTTCGACTGATCAGATTGCTACGGGCTTTTATTTGGAGTTTGTTTTCTCTTGTATAGATAGCTCTTACATACATATCTCTTACTATTAACACATTCACAGGCAAGATAGGGGTGATAAATTATATTCATACTCCGTCACCATACGCCACATCACCCCATAAGGTAAGGGCACGTTACTCAACAATTATACAGAAAAGCGGTTAATTCAAAACAAAGTCTAACTGACTCCAAAAACCACTGGATTGGTAGATCAGATTAACCATTCAGATCAAACCATTTCATAACGGAATAGAAGGAAAGCTCGAAATAAAACCCTATACCAACACGTCTGACCAGCGTGTATAGTAGGTCAATTTCTCTCCTAAAGTGAATAAGGCCAATAGTGGCAGGTATATGGGCTGTGATGATGATGATGATTTTAAAACGTTTGATACTCTTTCTTTTTTGCAACTTCTCTTTAGTCCACACATGTGTATCGACTAAAGAGAAGTGGTGAAAACCACTGTTAGGAATGGGCCTCTTCTAAATAAGAGAAATTGGAGAATTCAAATTAATATAACAGCTTGCCAGAATTATTCAATTCAATTCAATTCAAATACTTTATTATGCATAAACCCCGCGGGGGCACTTACATATGGTCACTTTTTTACATTTTACCTTACACTACTACCGGATCGGAACGCGACCGCACTGAGAAGATCCGGCAAGAAACTCAGTGGGCTTGTCTTCTTTTTTATTCATTTACTATTTTTTTAATAAGATAATATACAACAACATGTCTATTAATAGCTCCAGTGTGATGCCTTTCGAACCATCATACAATACAGTTATTAAATATAACGAAAAAGTACCATGGCTGGACCAGATCCCGCAAGCGGCACCCGATCACGAGTTAACCACTAGAGCAGCCATCACTCCCCTCAACCACAATGGAGGGAAGGGAGTGACCCGCTCCTCGTAGCTACCGCAAGCAGACCCTTCAGTGAGCATGGCCAATACCATGGGCCACAAACATAAAACACAGATTAAATAACAAATTCGTTTGGCAAAACACGCTACGCTTTACAATTATATTAACAGCAACAGAATAAACATGTATGTAACACCTTTTGAAATAATGAGAAAATGCCCGAATGAGGAGCTGCTCATAACCAGTCTGTATTATCATCAAGATAATCCGAGATTTTATAATAACCTTTTCTACAAAATCTACTCTTGATTGCTTTTTTAAACTTATTAACTGGCATATCTCGAATATTAATAGGTAATTTGTTGTAGAAGCGTATACATTGCCCCATGAAGGATCTGTTAACTCGTTGAAGACGAGTACTGTGTACAACTAATTTATCCTTATTCCGAGTATTTACATGATGAATGTCACTATATTTTTCAAAGTTACCGATATTTTTCTTTACATAAAATACATTTTCGTATATATATTGAGATATAACAGTCAGAATATTTATCTCTTTAAATTTCTCTCTTAGTGACACTCTTGGGCCTAAATTATATATCGCGCGGACCGCCCTTTTTTGTAGAATAAAAATTCTATTCAATTCCGCGGAGCAGCCCCAAAGTAATATGCCGTATGACATGAGACTATGAAAGTATGCGAAATAAACTATTCTGGCTGTTTCAACATCGGTTAACGCGCGAATTTTTTTTACCGCATAAGCCGCTGAGCTGAGCCTATTTGACAGTTTCTCAATATGAGGCCCCCATTGGAGCCTATTATCTATAGTGATGCCTAAAAAGGTGGTTGATTCCACAAGGTCCAGAGCCACCCCATTCATTTGAACGTTGGTTTCCACTTGTCTCACATTGGGAGTAGTAAATTTAATACATTTAGTTTTTGTCTCATTTAGAACTAAATTATTAGAATGAAACCAATGAACAACGTTAGACAGTGCATTGTTCACATCGTCATAGTTGAGCATTTGTCGCTTAATCTTAAACAGTAAAGAGGTATCATCTGCGAACAACACAATGTTTTGATTGTCCCCTACATAATAGGGTAAGTCATTGATATATACAAGGAACAGAAATGGCCCCAGTATTGACCCTTGCGGAACGCCCATTTTGATAACAGAACCAGATGATCGTGCACCGTTAACATCGACTCTCTGAATTCTGTTGCTTAGGTACGAAATTATAAGTTCCAGAGCGTTTTTCCTGATCCCATAGTGGTGTAATTTCTTGATGAGAGTTTCGTGGTTTACGCAATCAAATGCCTTAGATAAATCGCAAAAGATGCCCAAAGCCTCGTGCAATTCCTCTCAGGCTGAGAAAATGTTTTTTAATAATTCTACACCCGCATCAATAGTAGAGCAATTCTTAGTAAAACCAAATTGATTTTTATGAAAAATACCATGGTTGTTAAAATAATTCAACATCTGAACAAGTATAATTTTCTCAAATACTTTACTAAGTGTAGGTAGTATGGATATCGGTCGAAAATTATTAACATCTGACATACTACCCGATTTAAACAAAGGAATTACTCTACTCATTTTCATGAGCTCAGGAAACACACCTCGAGCAACACAACCATTAAACACAGAAGTCAAGTGGGGGGCAATAATATTAATTATATAATTAACTGCCTTTACTGATAAACCCCACAGATCAACTGTTTTTTTAATATTAAGGGATTTAAACGAGCGTAAAATATCTTTCACAGTGACATCTGAAAATTCAAAGGTTGTGTCGCATTTTACAATACATTGCTTAAGGAGCGATTCAGCTATAATAGGAGATGACACTAATGATTTTGTAATCAGTACAGGCACATTTGTGAAATGGGTTTCAAATTCAGGCGCCACTTCTTTATCTACTTTCACATTCTTATCACCTATCTTTAAACTAAAGTCTTTCTTGCGTGCAGTATTCCTACCAGTTTCACTATTTATCACATTCCAAGTCATTTTAATTATATCACTTGATTTTTTAATTTTATTTCTCAGATAAATAGATTTTGCACAGGAACAGGCACATTTAAATATTTTGGAATAGTTCTTTACATATTCCAAAAATACTGGATAATGGTTATAAGATTTTTCATGATAAAGATCATATAACCTTTTTCTGCTTTTGTAAATACCAGGAGTAGCCCATTCACTAAAACCAGCAGGAACCCCAAAAGTCAATATTTTGGGTTTGAATATTTTATTAAATTCAGTATTGATTATGTGAGATAGAGATGTATATAACTCATCTGGGTTGTCATGAATAGGCAACAGCGGCACTCTCATACTCAGGTTGTCTCTAAAGTTTTCTAAACGGCTGACATTCATAGGAATAAAGGTAACACTTTCTTGTTGAATCCTATTAGTTCGAGGCAGTACAACAAGTTGTCCACGGTGATCTGAATCCAGTGTGTTTAAGATGTATTTACTAATTGGCTTAGCATTTATAAAGACATTATCTATACAAGTTGCACTCCCAGCAGTTATCCTAGTAGGTTCCAAGAAAGCATTATACAAATTATAAGATTTCATCAAAGTTATGAATTTTTGTGTAATATTATTTTTTTCCAATAAGTTTATATTAAAATCACCACAGATCACAAGAGTTTTATTACTGGCAGAGATTTTGAACACAATATCCTCCAATTGTCTCTCAAAATCATCATATGGTGAACATGGAGGTTTGTATACGCACACAACTATGAACTGCTCAGACTCAATACAGGCAATTTCAATAACACGTTCAATAGAGAGCCTCACAATATCATTTCTTTCCTTAAATTTCATCATTTTGTTTAAAATTATTAACGAGCCACCTCGTATCATACTGACTCTATTGAACGAGCTAACAACCTGGTGATTAGGAAAATTGAACAATAATTGATTATCTTTGAGCCAGTGTTCAGTAACGCAGAGGATATCTACCTGGTAACCATTCAAAAATAATTCAATTTCCAAATCTTTACCTAACATTCCCTGAATATTCTGATGTACCAGGTTGATTATAACTGTGTAACTGTGTAACATTACTAATCAATTGTTTATCACATTGGTCTGATTTATCTATTATCAATTTATCCATGGCTAGTAAATACTCTTTATTTAGTTTTTCTGAGTTGGAGTACCTAGTAGTCATAGATTCCAACTCATCTTGTAGAGAACCAATTCTTATTTGAAAGTTATTAACATCATTGTTGTACCGTTTTGTTTTAATTTCCAATTTATTAACATATAAATTAAGCTTCTCTAACAAATGTAACCTATCTTTGCTAAATTTAACATTCTTAACAAAAAAGTTGTGTTTTTTAATTAGTTTTTGTGTTTTCTTAATATATTTATTAATTCTAACAAATTTCTTAAATTTTTTCAATGTTTTGTTCCTACTGCGCCTGATTGTCTCCTCATTGCAAGATGGTACTGATTGATGGACTATGTCATGTGATACGGAGGATATTTCAGGCGCAACAGAAACAAAGTTTGGGTCACTGGTGACTAGCTCATCAAACAAACTTTGGTTCAGTGAGGCTGTCACATTATATTTCGTGTTTTCTAGCTCTGTTATTTGATTATGAGCCTCTTGTAGTTGGTGTTCCAAAGTGCTTATGCGAGTTAGACTGCTTACATACTCAATACTGCACTCTTCAAATCCATCTACAATCGTTTGGAGGCTAACCCGGGCTTGTACAGCCTCACTGAGTTCTTTATGTAGTTCTGCCATTTCTAATTTTAGATTTTTATTGGCATCGAGTAATCCTAACAGTTCCCTTTCGCTGTCATCTCTTTCCTTGCTTAATACGCTACACAATTCTTTTGCTGCCTTCAATTCGCTCAAAGCCAAATGGAGTTTAGATTCCTCCTGGCGAGCAAAGGCCTTGCGAGTCAACATAATGTAATAAAATAAGATATCCATTTACAAGCAAACGAAAAATGTAGCAAAACAGAAAAAAAGAATAAAGGAGGTATATTAATTTTTTTTGGTTTTGTAAATCTATGGATAGGAAATGAATTATATATAAGTAACAGATAAAATAATGAAATATAATATAATGTACCTTATTATAAGACAACAACGATAACAGCAATGATATTTCAAATACCAAACACCGGTAGAACATGCACTGGCACTGACACTAGTAGAACACAAGAAAAAAGTAGCTAATTGGTATTTGATTAACAATTATACAATGCACCACCTCTAAATTAGCGATAAATTGGCAAAAGGGTCATAAAACAATTACAATTAAATATAAAATCAAAATAAAATAAGAGAATTAATACAGACACAACTGTTAGCTCGGTGTTGCCACACAAAAAAATTTCTCACCACAATACCTACATATGTTTAAAAATACAAATATATGTTTACTATCCATATACACGATAAATATTTATTTTCCAAAAGTGTTCCATAGAAATTGTCAATAGGGCTGTTAATAAATAATAATAATATCGATATATCGATATTATTATTTAAAAATAATACTTATTACTGTAATAATACTGTAATAATAAATACTTATTACTAATATTTTTTGGACGATACCCCACCATGAATGAATTTAAAAAGTGGTTCATGAGGAAAGATATCGATACATACATCGAAATTTCGATATTTTAATAAATGTCAACAGCCCTACTCGTCAATAGTCTATTCACTTCTTTACTACATTTATTACTCGAGTCGACTACTGAAGTCAAGAAATTCTGCACCGGTGGTCGACCCAACGACGAAGGCGATGTGTTATATGGGTGGGTTACGGGTGTGCGTGCTTACCCCCTTCTGTCGCCCCGGAGGGAGCCGGGCGAGAAGTGCGCCGACCGTAACCCACATCCAAAAAAAAACTACATTTTTTACACTTTCAATATCATAATAACTTCATCGCTATTATATTATATGGTGACAGAGTAAAAATTGAAACGTTCCATTTACATGGGTGTCATACGACGCCTAAGAACGCGAGCAGATATAATTACAGAAGGAGAAATATTTGAAAAAACATCCCACGTTTACATACAGAGTGTATCAGGTTATGGAGTAACTGGTCAAACGGGAGCTAGGCAATGGTGGGAGGCACCCATGAAAAATATTTGAAATAAAAATATCAATTCGTTAATGAATTAGAGACATGTAAAGTTTTCAATTTTGTCATCGCTTTTTCGTGTAAATCTGATTGAAATTTATAAAGTCAATGATACTTAATCTGCAACATATTCGTACTTTGTTAAATGTTCATGGGAAATTGAATAAATCAATGATTACGTTCGCATAAATAGACTTTATAACAAAATATCAATACGGTTTCAGGCCAAAATCAAATACATTATCTGCAACAATTGATCTAGTTACTAAAATTAAAAATCAAATTAATAAAAAGCACATAGCAGTTGGTATATTTATTGATATGAAAAAGGTTTTCGATGTCGTCTCTCATACATACTTTTACTCAAGCTAAAAACTCTAGGAGTAACTGGCACAGCCTATAAAATGTTAAACTCTTATCTGTCTGAAAGAACACAAGTTGTTAAAATAAAAAACCATGTTAGCCAGTCTAGAAAAATTTAATATGGTATTACCCAAGACTATCCTCGGGCCCCTGTTATTCTCTATCTATATAAACGATATGTGTTGGGCTGGACTACAAGGTCAAATTACACTATACGCTGATGATACCTGCCTTTTTTATTTCAGTCACTCTATAAGCAATATAATTACACAAGCTCAAAGCGATCTTAATATTCTAGCGAATTGGTACACACAAAACCTTCTATCAATTAACATATCCAAAACATCTTAGATGATATTCTGTGCGAAAAATAAAAAAAATCAAATTATAAAGAAATCTTCTGAAAAAAATATCTTGGACTTACTTTAAATAAATAGGCTAACATGGAAGGCACATTGAACGTGTGAGATCCAAAATTATTTCACTCACTGGAGCTCTTCGCAAAACTAATGGATGCATTCCAATACCAGTGTGTCGTACAATCTATAATGCACTGGTAAATCCGCACTTGGCAGTGCTACCAAAATTCATTTAAAATACTTGCAAACTGCACAAAATAAAGCAACCAAAACATTGTTACAAACTACAACCAATACAATTACCTTACACCTACAACTGAACTATATAAAAAAGCCTAAATTATTTAATTTAAATCAAATGTACTTTTATAAAACATGCATTCTCATAATAAAAATAACGATTAAATTAATTCATTCCGATATAATTTTCACTAAAAAGAATCACAGATATTTTACTAGAAATAATAACAAATTTAACTTTACAACTCCGCGAACGAATTATGTATGTAAAAGAAATATAATGTTTGAGGGGGTGCAGATGTTCAATAAATTACCAAAAGCTATTGTAGAAACTGACATGACTACTACATTTAAAAAGAAATTGAAACATTATTTACTATCAAATCGAATTTGACAACTTTATATTTTACTAACCGCTTATTAATATTGTGTATAATATAAAATCTGTATCTTATAATATTTTACATTGTCGTTGTATAACTATTTAAATGATTAGATTTTTTTTTTTGGATGGGTTGCGGTCGGTACCTCGCACCACTCCGTGCGGGGCGACAGAGGGGTGTATAGCATGCAACACCCGCAACCCACCCGAACACCACGTCGCCTTCGTCGTTGGGCCGACCACCGGAGCAGGGTTACTTGTCATCAGTGGTCAGCCCGACGGAATACCCTATTGGGGTACCCTCCCATCGACCGACGTCCCCCCCTCGGGGAGGACGTCGGTCTTTCCTCACGCGGTCGGCCTCTCGGCGGGTGACGGACTAATCCGGTCACGTCACCCGCGGCCTCGGCTAGGGCGGCATGAGGCGCAGGTATTCGCGCCTACGCTGCCCCAGTCGCCAGCGGCGGATCGCCTCATCGAGGATGCGTTCCTCGCACAGGCGATCCGCCGCCTCCTTCTGCGAGATCACTGCCTCGCAGAAGGCTGCGACCGCGCCCCAATTCCTGACGCTGTCGACTATCGCCCTAGCGATAGTCGGTAGCGTCAGGTCCCTCCTTACGACCTTGTGCTAGTATTTGGCAAAGCACCCGTGCCCGTCAACACCTGCACTAGTCGGAAGGAGAGCACCCCGTGCTGCCTTTCCAACCACTGCATCAGTACCGGCCGGAAGGCCTCCACGGTTCGCACCCTGAACCGAGGCCTCTCCAGCCGGACTGCCCAACGGGCAATGACGTCTCAACGGGCGCCGATGCGCCAGGCGGTGAGCTCCCTTAACGAGATCACACCACCGCTCGCAACCCCGTCACCCGCCGATACAATCCGGCGAGCATTTAAGTGATTGGATGTACAATTTAGCTCTTTATGTCGTCCACTTGTTATTTAGATATATGTATATTGTTGTAATTTAATTTTATGTTTCTCATGTAAGTGAACCCTGTAAGTTCTTATGAAAATAAATATCTTAAACCTTATTAGCAAGACAAACTTCGCTTTAAATCAGCTGATCAGCGGATGACCATTGACGAGTCGCCTCTTTTGTACCTACGTTACCATTGAAGCATTCACGCAAATCTTACCTATTTACTCGTATACTGTCGAAGCTTTACATGCCTACATAATACGTAACATTTAAGGCACAAACTCTTAGACACACATTTTTGTAATCACTATAACTTTTATGTTATATTGTTTTTTGTGTAATACTATACATTCTAATTATGATCTATGACCGTTAAACTACAACATACTCGAACAGTTGCCCCATAACCTGATACAGCCTGTATATATTTTCTTTAGATATAATGACATATTAAGCCAATTTCTCTTTCACTATGAAAGATGGTCCAATAATGGCATCTATTTACTCTTAAGAATAGAAAATACTATATTTGTACTACATATTTCCGGCGACACTGCCCGCTAGTGTGGGTTACCTCATTTAAACATATAATAAACTTGTAGAAATCTTATATCTGTGTATTTAATCAGTTTACCGAAACATATATAGGCGATAAGAAAAAAAATAACAAGATATAAAAAAGAGTTTAAATTTTTGGTCTGTCTGTATGTAAGTACACGTTAAGCTTTAAAACTAGTGAACGGAATGATTCTTGCTGTTTACACGAGTATTACACATTAAAAATAAAACTATTTTTATGGATTTTATGGCGTTAGTAAATGATTTTTGATTGCCCGAGGTTTCAAACACTTTTGAGCTAAGCGTTCATGGTCAAAGGTGAACTAAGAAGTCTCTCGTGTAACATGCATATGTCGGGCAATCAAGGATCAAATACAGCCGCAATAAAAACTGTAAAATTAATTTCATTTATACTAGTAAACGGATTTTCTCATTGTTTTCATTAATATAAATACAATGAAAAATCCGTTTAGAATCTATTTAAAAAAATCAACTTGAAGCAAAAAAATCTAAACAATAAAACAATGAAAATGTACAACACTGAAAAAAATTATCGTCGTTTAAATTCATGACTGCGTAATGAAATTTGTTAGCACGCGGACGAAGTCACGGTCGCGAACATTTTTGTACTTAAATTTAAAGTTTTTAGGTTTACACCCATTAAAAAAACAAATTGTTTATAGAATTTTAGTTTATAGAAGTTTATAGAATAAAATGCACGTGAAAAAATTTTATCTTATCTTAAATCAACAGATTTTAAAGAACACATTTTCAAATTGTTATCATAGATAATAATCAATCATTTTGATATTTTTGGTGAATAATCACAGATTACTACGAAATAGTTTATTTTTGGGGTAAATATTTACTTATTTTATACACATTTTTATTTATTTTACTTTCTTTAAGTCATAAAAACGTTCCATAATCAAAAACAGGTCTCTGCCATAATGGCAAGAAATTAACTTACGTTAGTCAAACCAATTGTTTTTAAAGTTTCTAACATCAGGAAATGAAATAGGGGTGAACTGTTTTTCTATCCCGTTACTGTATAAAATTCTAAATCATTTATTTGCCACAGTAGTCCCAATTTAATTTTTCAATGTTGGTTTTTTTTATTGTCGATGATGGCCAACGAGTAAACAGCACACCTGATGGTAAAAGATACTGCCGTGCATGGACCTTTACAATACCAGGTGCACAACTAAACCGTTGCCTACCGTGAATTAAATGCTCTTCTTAAACCTCGTTTAACCCGGCGTCTGCTAGGTTGGGTCATAATGACTCATGATGTTTTTAAATGCGGGTATTTAAGAAAATAATAGTGCAACGTTACCACGCTTCTCAGTAGCTGCAGTTAGTGCCCCGCCTCCCTCGCATCTTATGTAAACTTAGACGGTTTCCGTGTGCACAGGAAGATAGACACGGTCAAACAATAAAAAGGTAAATATGACCCAACTATACATATATATACATTCAATAATACCATTTCGTGCCAATTACGTTGAGTTCATTATTTGATTATTTCGTTTATTTATTTGTACCGTCATTACGTATTACATTGTATTGGTGACGACGGCGTAACGTCTTGAAAAACCTAGGTCTTGCTCTTATAAATGATCACTTGAGTGCTCGCAAGGACGTAGTTCATTTACCAAGAGAGATGCGCAAAAGAATAAGAGAGTTTACAGGAGAAACATCAGAGGAGCCCTCTGCTAAAGTTCGTGGTGTTCGTAAACGATGCCAGATATGTCCCGCTAAAAAAGACAGGATAACTACCCATACCTGTCAAAGATGCAACAAATTCATCTGCCCTGAACATATAATTTCTTTCCGTGGCGGTTGCGCAGATGACGGTGCTAATAGTGAATAACGCTAAGATTCTTTATAATTTTTACATATACTTTCGGAAAGATCTCACATTTGTCGTTCTAAAAAGTTAAAAATAAGTGTTAATTAGTCATTTTTTTGTTTTTTTATTAATAAGTTTCTAGAAGTTGAATTTTTTGTTGTAAATTTTATACTGATTTCTTAAATACATAAAAAGATCTTTATATAACTTATTTTTTATTATTTTATCTCCAAAATATTATAATTTAAGAACTATTCTTCAAGTTAAACACAAATTTGCTCTAAATGTCATTGAAATGGTAAAAATCAGCTACGGTTTAAAATCCGGGTAATTATGCCCCACCATGCAGTTGTTGTACCTATTTTCTATCATGCTGATGCCGGGTTAAATAAGGACATGTCATAGTGTTCGGAAAACACAGCGGCAAGTAGTTAATTCCAGAGCCGTACGGGGGAGAAATGATCGCAGAAAAGGTACAGTTGAAGATCTTAACTATTCCAGGTGTAATTAATTTATGCTACGGTGTCGAGTGGTAAGATGGTAAAACAGTGACGGTGGTAACAAGTTAAACAGTTTGTCATGGTACTTAAAACTTCCCAAATAATACTAAAGTATTCTACAAAAAAAAAATGCCAAATTTATAGTAATTCCGCAAATAATAACTTTACGACTGAAAAATATATTCAAAGTTGTTTTTAATAAAGTCTAATTTATTTGTTTGTGTATAAATAATTACGACGTATTCTAGTGACCTTTATGTGCAGTATTTGTTATTTTTAAGGAAAAACAACTGGTTCTCGAAAATAATATTGGATGACTGCATATGTGAATGCTGCATAATAGTTTCTACCCGTGGCTTCGCTCGCGTATAATGTAACTTGTCCAGGATGAAATTTTATATGCTTGATTGAGTAACAAAGTCAAATTGAACTATTATCCCAAGAGATCACATTACCGGGATAAAAGTATCTTAGGTGTTGGCCTAAAAAGATAGCTACCATGCCAAATTTTATCAAAATTGATCTAGCCGTTTAATATTAGTGTAACCTTATAATATTAGTATAGTGATATTTGATGTGTTGCGCGATTTCAAACAGCTTAATTTTTAAAACATATGATGAGTGATACGATTGTAGTCAGCTTACAGCGTGAGTTACTAGGTGTCTGGTATACAATTGGAGCACCCTATCAATGACTGCATAGATGAAGCGCACGTACCAATTACCTGCTATATTAATTATCCGCCGGCAAAAATGTATTCACCATCATCATTTTAGCTAGAAACCTCCCACTGCTGGGCTCGAGCCTCCTCCACAATAGGAGAGAAAGTGATCTACTCTACCACGCTAGTCATACGGGCTGGTGCTACACCAGCCTTATTTTGAATTATTCTTCTCTTGTATACATAGATGATCATCATCATCATCATTTCAGCCTATCGTCGTCCACTGCTGGACGTAGGCCTCCCTCATGTTGCGCCACAATGAGCGGTCCTGTGCCGCCCGCATCCAACTACGCCCAGCTACTTTCACTAGGTCATCGGTCCACCTAGTGGGGGGGGGGGGGGGGGGGGTCGTCCTACACTGCGTCGTCCGATACGTGGTCGCCACTCGAGAACCTTTCTTCCCCAGTGGTTGTCGGTTCGTCGAGCGATGTGGCCTGCCTATTGCCACTTCAGCGTGCTAATTCTTCGTGCTATGTCGGTTACACCCGTTCTTCTGCAGATTTCCGTATTCCGGATTCTATCTCGCAGAGAAATCCCGAGCATAGCCCGCTCCATAGCACGCTGAGCGATTTTGAACCTTGATATAAGGCCTACATTTAGGGACCACGTTTCCGTGCCGTAAGTCATCACTGGTAACACACACTGGTCAAAGACCTGTGTTTTCAGACACTGAGGTATGTTGGACGAGAAGATCCTCTTAAGTTTCCCGAACGCTGCCCAACCGACTTGGATTGATGTTATATGCTTATTATATCCCTTAATCGTCTTTTACAACATCCACAGGCAAGATAGGGATAGTGGATTAAATTCTTACACCGTCAATACACAGAAAAAATATTAAGTATAAATATAATTTTATCAATATCGATTTTATCGTATTTTCTGTGTTTCCAGCGATCATTTCTCCCACGTACATACAAGTTCTGGCATGAACTACCTGCTGCTGTATTTCCCGAGCGCTATGACATGTCCTTTTTTAAACGAGGCTTAAGAAGAGTATTTTCTTCACGGTAGGCAACAGCCTGGCTATGCCCCTGGTATTACAAAGGTCCATGTGCGGTAGTAGCACTTACCATCAGGTGTGCTGCTTGCTCGTTTGCCACCATTGGCAATAATAAAAAAAAATCAAATGAGTATACAAATAAGTATTACGATAGTTTATTATTTTTAATTCATAACTATTTATCCAATGTGTCTTCATTACCACAAATTCATTACAGCATACCTTATTATAGTGTGGGTTACTAGACTGAACGCTGTCAAAAAAACTCTTAGTCACACACATTATCCAAATATGTATGGGCTATAAATAAATTAATGTAAACTGAACACTTAAATACGAGCTTTAAAATCCAATCAATCAAATGATTGATGGGAGAATAAATGTTATGTTTAGACGTACAAACATTCCCAATTAATAGCCAATAGCCACTTGTCTTCGTAATGTTTTGATGGAACCATTATTTCCTAAATCAATTGTTATAAACGTAACCTTATCCGCGTAGTTCCCGTTCTTGTGGGAACATCGGGATAAAACATAGCCTATGTTATTCCCTGATATTATAGCTTTTCATTGGTGAAAGAATTTTTGAAATCGGTTCGGTAGATTAAGAATGAAAGCGTAACAAACAAACAAACTTACTTTCGCATTTATAAGATTAGTAAGTATCTAGCGATCCGCCCTTGCTGTGCTTCAGTTCCAGCCGCTTTGGCCCCACATTTTAAATCTTTAATATCTAAGATGACTTCAGGTTCGAGACCCGGACCGGGCAAAATTTTATAGGATTTTATTGCGACAAAAATTTGCCCAAGTTACTCCTTGTATAAAGCTATCTGGTAGTTAAATATTATCAAAAATGGTCCAGCGGCTTTAAAGTTTACCCGGAACAAATAGACAGACAAAAAAAATTAACTAGTTATAGGCATAGGTATCCTGCAATTGCCTTAAAAAACAAACTAATTGGATATTACAAACTGACACTACAATTATTTATTTGTATAGATGATGAATGTAAATTATAAATAATATAATTTTGAATTCATTATTAATCATCTAAAGATAAGAAATAAAATTTAAATTACTTACAACAGACGTAGACTCCTCATCGACCTTACAATGCAAGGTATCGACAGCGTCATAATAATTTGGAATAACATGATTCTTCAATGGAAGCGTCTGAGGAACTCGGATGCGAAGTTTCGGCTTCAAAACACTTTGATCGTAGGCAGTATCATATATAGATTCACTTTCACTAAGAGGACACCCTCGACCGGAGCTACCAACTTGCTCCATTTTTCACCAGTCTATATGTCTTTATTTTAATAATAAATTTATTTAAGTTAATTTAACATTTAACGCGCAATCAGTCACTGTTTCCCGCGTAACGGTCAATAGTTTGACTGGCGGCCGCGTGACCTGCACTTTGATATATATACACACCGGAGCAGGTCCGAAGAAGAATTTAAATCATCGCGTCGACTGTTTCGAAAAAAATAACAACAATTGTGTACCGGGCCGTACGCGAGCCGGCTTCGTTTCGCAGTGACTATAGCCGACTTACTGACTAGATGCCGGATGGTATCTGATATAATCAAGGTAACATTAACGTCGCAAGAGGCAATCGCACCGTGATTTCGATTTATTATCGCTAAATAATAATAGCATCTATAATAATGCAACGCCGAACAGTTTTTAACAGACTTCAAAAAAGGAGGAGGTTCTCAATTCTTCTGTATTTTTTTGTGTTTATTGCCTCAGAACTTTAGAATGGGTGATACGAATTGGTGATTCTTTTTTTATTTGAAAGCTTTCTGTGTAGTTCCACTTCAATTTGATCCAGTTCTGACTAATGGCATCCATGATAAAATAGTTGAAATCCATTTTTTATCAGAATTATTTATTTTAAACGTGTTAATCTTGAGAGATATCAGTCTGATTCGCTGACGAGTTTTCTAAATATAGCTTATTATTATATTTATTATAAGAAGATGACTACAAATATTGTATATTGGCTTAAATTCTTAATTATACTCGATTTTAGTAAACTAATCTGAGATTTTTCATAGTGGTGAAGAATATAATTTAAAACCCTCTTGACCGTGGGAGTCGTAAAAGGCGACTAAAGCATATATTGTGCAACAAGGAAGCACGAAAGAAAATCAGGTAATAAAACCCTAGTAGAGATCGCTATTTAGACCACTGTGCCTTGTATGCAGTCTGCTTTTTTATCTATTTTTTGTTTTTTTTTTTATTCTGATTTTAGTGGCGAATTGTTTTAATTTATTTGAGAAAATTATGTATGCCTCAGATCTTAGAAAGAAGAGGCCAAGAAAAACTTAGATTAGTCTTAGTTAATAGTATTATATCTGATATAGTAATATGGCTGAAATAAAATATACATGTATTTATTATCAGCCCATAAGAGTCTTATTACAGATAACGAGCTTTATACCTATACAATGACAAGGAAACCAGCCTACAATACCACATGGAATAGAGGGTTGACAAAATTTTATTCCAAACTCTTTCCTTACAATGACTTGATTTACTTATGGGTCTTTGTCGTTTTTTATAACAACCGCGAGAATCGAAGAGATTTTATAGAGATGTTCATAGTTATTTCTTCACAACATAGAAAATGAATGAGATGATAAAATATGTTAAATAGTTTTTTATCAATATAATTAGTGACAGTAAATAGCGACGTCTAAAACCTATTGTACTGAAATGAAATTAATTATACAAGGACACAGACTTTGAATTTTAGACAACATTATTTGAAAAAAATCTTGTTCATCTTACGAATAAGTATGAAATGTTGTGACAATCTTATTCATAGAATATTTTAATTATTGATGTCGTATTTTATAATTTTTATTCACTGTTTGACGTTTCCTAACATTTGATATTATGTTAGTAAAAGTATAAACCAGTAGGCAATGATTCTTTGTATTCATACTCTTTGTACATATGCCTATATATTTGTCATGGTAATCATGATAAGCCAAGGGTTTATTATTCCCTAAAGTATTGGTTTAGCTTTTTAGCGTTTCAGAAAAATATAATTTTCCAGTCAACAACTATTATGTCACCTTTACAGTTTAAAGAGATAACAATATTCGAGAATTAGGTCAGATGTTATCATATTTTATCTAGTGACGGCATAATACAACAATGCCACACCCCCTTACTTGCCTATGATCGTCGTAAAGACTGATTTAATATGTAGATTACATTTACGCAAAAGAAGGAGAAATAGGCATGATGACAGTAACCAAAAATCACTAAAATAATGTGTTTATCTACTGTAACACAAAGAATATATCTTGAAATAAATATTTATTTTTTTTTATAAGATGAGATTATTAATTTATTTAATAAAATAAAACTGCAAAATACACAAGTCCGCCATGCTCAGCTAAACACCAATCAAATTGAGTTACGTCACTCCTATGTACGCCTGTCATTATCATCACAAATTCTGTACGAAATTCTACGATCGTTACACTTATTAATTGTTTTAACTTGCATTTAAAGAGTATTTCGTGATTTTTATCGATCTCTTGCTTACATTTGTGTTCATACTAAAAATGTAAGTCGTGAAAGAAGGATTCATCAAGGCAAACAGCTCTTATTTGCCTAGAGTTGATTTGTTAATGTTGGGAGAGAGTACCTAGTATCAAACAAAAACTTCTGTTCAGCAGAATTTAGAAATGTCAAAACTACGATGGAAGTAAAATATTGATTAATAATCTTCTAACATCTAATTTAAAATCTATTTAAAATTAATACCGCTTGAGATGTTAGAGGTTATGTTATTAAATAATGCTTTTGTAAACTTGGTAAATAATAAAATATACGATATAAAGTAATTACTTACGTCAACATGATCTTCACAGAAATAAATAGTCTCCTATTTATTTTTTATATTTATTTATATAAATTTATGGCTTTTGGATCTCGCTGTGCAAGATTAAGCCACTTATATCTTACTAGCAACCCGCCCTCGCTTCGCTTCGGTTTTAGTCATTTTACCCGCGTAGTTCCCGTTCCCGTGGATATACCGGGATAGAATATAGCCTAGTTTACGCTCCTAGCTTTCCATTGGTGAAAGAATTTTTGAAATCGGTCCAGGCGTTTTGAAGATTACCCGGAACAAACAGACAGACAAAAATTTTTTAATCTGTATTTTATGCATAGGTGTCGTGCAAATAACCATGTGAGCATGAAAAGAGCCTATTATTTTGACATTACAAAGAGACACTCCAATTTTATTTATTGGTATAGATTGTTTTATTGTGTGGCACATATACAAACAGTTTGTTAGGGGTTTTTATTGATGTATTAACACATTGAGAAACCGCGCACCACTTATAGACTTTCGAATTCATGTCTAAATATCAGATTTTTTGCTTTAACTCGCTTACGTTTACAACTCAAGTGAATAGACGTGACGTCACAAGCAGACGCCATGACACTAGGCACCGTTTTGACGCTAATTTAAATGTATTTAATTAAAATAGCATTTATTTCTAAAGAAACCGCATTTATTGCAAAAATAATATATTTTTGATAATAGTAGTTATTTAAGAATATTATAAAACAGTTTTTCAAAATTGGTCATCATGCCTATTCTATGCTAACCTGTCTGAATAGTGTACTTTATATTAGAAGAATTTCGCACTCCTTGTGATACTCGAATCTATATTAATATTGTACTATTGGGTATTTTATGTACTGAGATGGTGATGATGATATGATGATGTGGTACAGACTCGACATTATCAATGACATATGTATTATAAACGAAGAAGATAATTTTCCATACATATTGGGGTATTATATTCTTCTTTCGTCTCTACACTGAAAATCGATTTATCTTACTACACTTTAGTTGAACCATCTCATTTGGTGTTACAATTAGGAAGTTAGGCAGTCTACTTAGTAAACCAGTGTTTAGTGTAGGCAATTCCAAGCCTACTTTCTTTTCGCTGTACAGTGGCTTGAAGATGGCGAAGTATTTCAAATAACAGATAATGAAAGTTCCAATTTATGAGTTACCGAAGAGCGGGTTGGTGTCACTTGCGCTGGTGCTCACTGTGGTGATACTCCCTTCGCCAATTTTTGTCACTCTCCCGTAGGACTGCCCGACTTGCTCGTGCAAGTAAGGGGTAACGACACATTGTATTCTCAACAATATACCATACGGAGTATATTAATTATCGTTCAGAAATAAAAACCTACTATAGGTTCATCGAGAATATTATTGTTAAGAAACAAATATAAAGTTTTTGTAGTAGGTTCATGAAGAATATTATTCTTAAGAAATAAATATATAGTTTTCTGAAGTAGGTTCATGGATAATATTATCGTTAAGGAACAATTATAATATTTTCTTTATGTTGATAGGTTAATTAACATTAATACATGGAAATATTATCCTTGATAAACAGAAATAGATATTCTAGTGAAACTAGTAGGAAGTATAATATATTTTTGTAAGAAAATAAGGAATAAACTAATTGTATTTGTAACACTTCGGCTTACATTTTATTTAAATTACTATTATATATTTATGTTGGTTTTCCTTGATATTAAATTAATAATCCAATTAAATGTTTGTATTGAGTGTACAAATACAAATTTATCCTGTAAAAAAGAGATATAGTAATACGGTGGTTAACCATGAATGTCAGGATTGGTATTTCTGTTGTTTATTAAAGTTTTGTGTTAAAAACAGGTAAAATTGGTAAACTTGTTTGTACATAGTATTTTATTTATAAATGTAATGCTTTTGCTGAATCTTATATATTAGTTTTCTAGCTTAATTATATGTCGTGATATTTCTTCAAATGCCATAATTTATCCCACATTTTAAAGCTCATCGTGCCTGCTAATGTTAAAATATAGACACACGATTTAAAAACATCCCGCTTAAATTTGAGATTAAAAATCGGCTAAGAAAAAGTTCTTTAATGCACATTGCGGCATTAAAAACAGGGTCGACTACTAGTATATAATAACTTAGATATTTTCTCATGTAACTCAATTAATAAGGTAAATATTATATTTAATTTATTTCCCGTGAAGTGACGAATTACAATTCTCGTTCGTATCAAAAAAGACGACTAAAGTATATAAGCAGCTAATATTATAGCAAGAGAAAAAATACTCCATCGTAGCCTGTATGGCCAGTGACAATCTTCCTCTCATTGTCACGTCTCCTAGCGCCTAATAGTGGGGTATATGTGGGCTGAAAAGAAGAAGTACAGTCGTTTGACCTCTGCAATCCAAAATAAAAACAATATTCAGTCAGAATAACCATGGTCCGGCCGCAGACGTCAAGAACCAGGGATCAATTCCATGGGGAGAGATGGGCTGTTCAGCTGTTCACCACATCCTTCCAACAAAAAAGACAACCATGTTAGTACCAATTACTATTCTCACAACTGGGCTAATATCTAAATAGCTGATAGTTGATGATTGAGTAAGGTAAAAGCACCTATTACGGAGGTAGTTCTCAACATTTGAAAGTCATCATCATCGTCTTGCTCTTATCCCAATTACTTGGGGTCGACGCAATATGTCATCTGTTTTGACATATTGCAAAAAGTTTCGGCAATGACTTTTATGACCGCCCGCCTGCCTGACGTCAACCCTCCTTGGGAATGTAATCGTTGACCCAAATGGTACCAGATGGAGTTGGTCTGGGTCAATCTAGGGCTCTTAGTCGTCTTTTACGACACCCACGAGCAAAGCAAGGGTTGGTAGTATTCGAAGCCGCTAACCACACAGCAATTTTCTGAACATTTGAAAGTAAGAAACAAAAATAAGCATTTGTAAGTATTTTTAAAGGTGCAAAAAATGTTATCGTCAAAAGCGGAATTTACATTATATATTACTGCTGAGTCTATGTTTCTTTTCATGATATTTCTTATTTTACAAAAATATTTAAATAGTCGGGTCGATTTTCCCTAATACGGAGGTATGATTTTGGTCAGAGCCTATTACTGCGGTAGACGGCTCCTAATACGGAGGGTCAGAGATTATATTCATTGAAGTGCTGTACAAATAATATTTATTAAATATTATAAATGTGTTAGTAAAGTAAATTGTAAGTTTTTCATTCATTTTTGATTATATTTGATTACAACCATTTGATTAAATTGATTTCCTTTTAAGGAAATTTACAAATATAGCATAACCGATCATTCACACACACGTTTTAGAAAGAGTTGTGGGTTATTAAAATAAGATTGATTTTTCTTTTTACATTCAGTAAAATAAAAAAAAATGAGCCAAGCGAAATCGGTCTGTATAGAAAGATCTTTCCGTACAGACCGACTTCGCTTCGCTCATTTTTTTAGTATTATATTTTAACATGAGAATCCCCTAGCATTCTCTCATGTTAAAATACAATACTTTTTATTCCTGAATCCCAACGGATTCCGAAGGAATTTAAGAATAAATAAGTAGTTGTCAACTAGTGGGTCTACAAATGAACATGGACAAGACGAAGGTTATGTCTAATGGCCATGTCATTCCTGTACCGGTCCTAGTTGGGAATGCGATTTTCGAAGTTGTGGATCATTATGTTTACCTAGGAAAAGCAGTCCAGTTAAGTAGATCCAATTTCGAGAAAGAGGTCAGCCGACGAATCCAACGTGGCTGGGCAGCGTTCGGGAAACTTAAGAGCATCTTCTCGTCCAATATTCCGCAGTGTCCGAAAACAAAGGTTTATAACCAGCGATGCCTTACGGCACTGAAACGTGGTCTCTAAATGTCGGCCTTGTAAAAAAGCTCAAAATCACTCAGCGTGCTATGGAGAGAGCTATGCTCGGTATTTCTCTACGTGATAAAATGCCGAACATGTAAATCCGTAGAAGAACAGGTGTAACCGCCATAGCCCGCAGAATTAGCACGTTGAAATGGCAATGGGCAGGCCATATCGCTCGTGGAACCGACAAATGTTGGGGAAGAAAGGTTCTTGGGTGGCGACCACGAATCGGACAGCGCAGCGTAGGACGACCCCTCACTAGGTGGACTGACGACATTCTCAAAGTTGCAGGGAACCGTTGGATGTAAGTGGCGCAGGACCGTTCCAGTAGCATTCTCATGGGGAGGCCTATGTCCAGCAGTGGATGTCTTTAGGCTGATGGATGGATGGATGAAAGTAGTACTTAGTGTATTTTTACATGCGTGTGTATAGCGTTCACTGATTTTATAGAATTAAAAATACAAGTTTATTTAGGAATCAACTAATTATATTATTTAAAAAATAATGACGAACAACAACAATCATCTGAAAACTTTCAAAAATCAATAACAAACATGCATATCGAGTAAGAATCCACAAAAAAGATACAAACCTTTTTATTTATTTACAGAAGCCTAAAACATGTAATTTTATGTTCTATGAATAGGGCCGTAATAGGAGATCATAAAACCTAACACAGAGTTACCTCGAAATAACTACCACCGTAATAGGAAAACTACTCGTGTTTTTAATAATCCTAATTCTGACCCATCAAAATTTCGATAAACAAAAGAATGTAAATGCTTAATCAAACGATAACAGTTTTTTTGACTCAGATGTGTAACACTCAAGTCAACAGTTATACAGAATAAATGATTTGTGATAAATTAAAATACACCTTCCTACTTTTACCCCTTCTAAAAAAACCAACATTTTACACTCAACAGTTTTCATATTTAACTAGATTTCTAATTAAGAACACATACCACAGAATATGGTTTCTAATTTATGTGATTTATAATTATTTCAATTAAACTTGGAACTAATTCAATAAGTTAAGAAATTGAAAGTTATAAACAATTAAACATGGCCAGTATTTTTCCTATTTCGGAGTTATACCACCGTATTAGGATTAATCTATAAAATTCGTATCGTATTACGGTGGTATTTTATTTCTTATTTTTTGGATATAAAATGACTTACAAATATGAAACAAGCTATTTAAATTGTGGGTGTAATGATAGGAAAATGCTATACATAATACATAAGAAAACTTGAACGGCTTATTAATATGAAAAATTTAGTTTATAAATATTAGTATACTTACTTTTGTTGTTCCGCGTTTGTATGAAAACTCCTCTCACATCGATGCCATTACACAGACCGATTGATCTTGTTGTGTTGTTTATGTGCTATACTTGCAAACGTCAGTTAAGTCATGAAGTAATAGTTTTAGAATAAATAGTTTACATTTTGGTGTACTTAAACTGAATAAAACAGGAATAAAACTCGAAAATAGAAATACCACCGTAATAGGAAACGATTTTGACTACCGCCGTATTAGGAGCTTTTACCTTATTTAGACATAGCACTTGTCGTAGAAAAATAATATTCTGCGGAAACTGTATTGCCTGAAAAACATTTTCAAAAATAGGTGAATAATATAAATTAAACTAATTAAGTTGCAAATCTAATATTAGGCACGGTGGACGGAGTAAGAATACCATTCACCACTCTGTTTTGCCCGTAGGTGCAGGGATATAATATGCATACCTATAATATCTATGCAAGGAGAGGTATACTCGAAATAAAATCTTGTACCAGGTTGATTAGCGTGCTATAGTAGGTCAATTTCTTTCTTATTATGTAGGAGAGTCGAGTCCAGCTGTGGTACATATATGAGCAGAGATGATGATGACCAATATCAATATTAATAATATATTATTAATAATAATATATTAGGCCAGCAACCTGTCCTCGCTTCGCTTCGGTTTCAGGCGTCTTACCCGCGTTGTTCCTGTTCTCGTGGGAATACCGGAATAACATATAGCCTATGTTACTCCCTGATATTATAGCTAGCCCTGATATTTTAGCATTGGTGAAAGAATTTTTGAAATCGACCCAGTAGTTTCGGAGCCTATTCAATGCAAACAAACAAACAAATCTTTCCTCTTTATAATATTAGTATACATAGATTTAAAATTTTCATCCTCCGAACAGCCTATGATTAAAGACTTGACCGTTGTAGCTATAGTCTTACAAGGAGCCTGGCGAATTTTTGCTGGTGATTAAAATACTAGTTACGAGAGAGCTTTTTTTTAAATATAGTAATTTACCTCTCTTGGACTATCTGGGCCGACGAAGCAGCGCCTTGCTACCCCATAACCCCTACCATAATCACGTCCCCTCTGCAATTACAGCTGATCACTTACAGTAGTTCCTTGACTTCAATTGTACCATGAGAGTGCCGTGTTCATTCTCCTGGTACTCCTCTAGTCGACGGGTATATAAATTATGGTGACACATTATGTTCTCCAGCCATGAGAATTGAAAGAGGTCCATGGAAATAGGCTCGGAAGTTTTTTTACACTCTTAACTCCGGCTATGATCTCCAAACTGCCTATCGGTGGAGATTATAATGTCGACAAGCTGATTAATAACTGTATAGATGGACAGAAATAAAATTTACTGTCGCAGATATCAGCTACCTTATTATCATTTATGACATAACTATTAGTAATGCAAAAGCCAAATATTTTTCAACTGCGGTTAAAAAATTTGCCAGTAAAATGATGAAATACAAATGAAATAATTAGACAACCTAATTAACATAAATCAATGTCTCTCTATTAAGTATAAGTACCGCTACAGTTTTCGTTCTCCGTGTTGAAAAGAATTAATTTACGTCCTACTACAAAATAATTAATAATTAGTGGGATGAAGTTCCAGAGGCCAATAATACACAGAAAAAAAAATATAGTAATACCATAACATATAAGAATATATGTGCGGCGACGGAGTAAGAACACAATTCGCCATTGCCTATCTTGCCCGTGAATGTCGTAAAAGACAACTATGGGATATAATATACCGCGCGACGGCGACCGACGTCCCAGGACGTCGAGAGGTGACGTTACCCGAAAGGGTATTCCGTCGGGCCGACCACTGACGACAAGTCACATCCGCTCCGGTGGTCGGCCCAACAACGAGGTGACGTGGGTACGGGTGGGTTATGGGCCCGCGCACCGTCCTTTCATCGCCCCGGATGGATTGGACCGCGCGTGCGCATACCATAGCCCACCCATAAAAAAAAAAAATCCCTCCCATTGGGGCGGAGGCCCAAGCCCAACAGTGGGGCGTATGTAGCTGCAATGATGATAAGAATAAATTCCTTTTTTATTTGATTTCCTTATGTTACAAATAAGGTATACGGATTATTTATGGGAAAAAAAACATTTTATTTTCAAATACGAAGGAACTTTATTTGACCAATAACAGATAAATGTCTTTATAATTCAATCCAGCAATTCATATCGTATTATACAGATCTCTATAATACATAAAATAGTGCATTACGTTAGTATCTTGCGTGATATGAACTTGATAATAACATTTTTTTATTAATCACAAATGTGCATTTTATTAAATTTAGAAAATATGTAATTTGTAAAGATTCTGCGAGCTTATTTTATATGATATAATAGTATAGAAACATTAAGTAACGTTGGAAAAGATTTTTTTTTATTTGTATATTATTATTTTTTTATAATACGAATAATAGAAAATATGAATACATTTCTTAAGATTAGTTTAAGGACCACAAATATAATACCACATCTAATGCTCAAATACAAAGGACATACGGATTAAAATACATTTGGATTAACATTATTATGGGTTAATATAATTTGAATATCATAAATGTGTAATTACATGGTCGTTTAATAGATAACATATAATAGAAAAATCTTATTATAATTAAATCTTTAGATCTTAATTTTAAGTTTTATCACTAAAATAATACAAATACACGATTATATTATAATTTAAAACAAAAATTATGTACATTGATAGCGCGAAATTATGAATACAAATCTTTTGTATAATTATATTTTGGCTAAGCGTTATTATATTATTAAATATAATCGTTGTTAACCAGCAATGATAAAAATAAAATAATATGTATAATTTTTTTTGTAATTTTAGCGACTAACTTATAATAGTCAAAATGATTTTATATAATATCCATAATGATCTAACTACTAATAAAATATATTTTAAGATATTGATAGCAATAAATGGACAATGCTTTATGATGTCAGCGAAAGACATTATTTAATATTTATTAAATGGAATAAAATTACATCTAAATACTACTAATATTTTGATTTTTTTAAATTTTCAAAAGTCATTTATATGCTCGAATGTTACAATATTGAGGTTCAAGTTGAACAAATTATATTGTTTGTGCGCTTTCAAATATAAAATCACCCTGCATGGCATATATTAAAATAATTTTACATATAGCGTTTATCAATTTCGCAGCCAGTGAAAGCGATTGGTAAAAAAATAATAACTGGTAATAATTTAATGCAATAGCTAACCGAGAATGTGTATCATAAATTTATAATCAAATATGATGCACAACCTTTGTAGCGACAAATGTTTGCCTAACCAATGACTGGTCAAACCCATAATAGAGATAATTGACTCTTTCCAACTGGTATTTTAAATTGACAATGCATAATGAAAATATTATTAATAATTATTACTAATATATAATTTGTTTATGTAGTTTAAAAGAGACGATATACCTGTATAATTAGAGTCGATCCAGTTTAAATAATATATGAGAATAATAGAAAGCGAGTATGGCTAAGTGAGCGTATTGGCATGGAAGCGTGAAGACCGCCGTCATGGCAACGCAGCGACACGGTTTCTGCGAGCTGATTCCCGAGATGCGGAATGAACTTCTGCCGTACGGAGCGTGATGCCGAAGATGTCTTCGTGGTAACGATTTTCTTCCTTTATTAGGAAACAGGAATCCATTTTTAATATGTTTATTAGCGTTTTTTTGGTGACGCAGTAAAAATACAATTCACCACCCTCTCTTTTGCCCGTGGGTGTCGTGTGATTAAAGGATTAAATGTAACATCTATGTAAGAGAAGGAAAATTGAAATTAAAACTCTATACCAAAACATTTGACCTGCGCGATATAATAGGTTATCTTCTACGATATTTTTGACGATGCCCACGAGCAAGGAAAGGGGTGGTAAATTGTATTCTTATTCCGTCACCACACGGAAAATATAATTAGCCTTATTAAAAAAAAATATTTCCAATCATAACTTAATACTAAAATAGTAATATTTATTAAAAAAGAAAATCGATTTAGTATTTTATATACTATTTCAATCTATTATTTACGTAAATAAGGAACCTCCCGATTTAATTATACACATTAAATGTGAACAAATTTTGTAGGAATTTCCAAAACCTTAAATTATAGATAGTGTAGTTTAGTAAGTAAGCTTTTTGATATAAAAATCGCTTTAAAAATTTAGAAAAGTATAACAAATTACAAAACTGTTTTCTGCTTATTAATACGGAAGAAAGTCTTTTGATGACACTTAAGAGCTCTTTATTAATGACAATGAAGGTTTTGGAAGTTTCAGTATTAAAATTAAATTAATATTTATATAATGTCACCGTAATTGCCACTTCTTCTTTTGAAAGAGACAACCTTATAAAAGGCATTATTACTCTTTTAGTATTAAAGATTATTATTTGTTTTGTGTTGTATGGTCGCGGCTATGAATTTTACCAACCCCTATGCTGTTTCTGAATATCGTAAAAGACGACACATGGCATTATATCGACCTGGGCCACTTATATCGGATTCTGTTTGGTCAATAAGTGTTGACGTTGGGCTGGCGGCCGGTCGTACATATTGCGTCGACCTTAGGTAATTGGTAGGGACACGATATCAAACAGAAAGTATCGATACTGTACTCATGAGTAGTATCGAAGAAAAAGTATCGTACTCAATAAAGTATCGATACTTCAAAGTATCGAGTACTGACTACTTTTCCTAGAGAATCTATGTCGTGATGAGCTTTTTTTTATTATGACCGTCTGTGAATGTTTCGAGGCATGTTTTAGAAGGTTCATTACGTTTTAACTAGATGGCGTCACCATAAACATGAGTCGTAAGGTCAAGTTTAACATGAATAATTTATTCGATACGATACCTGCCATAAAATACTTATTGAGTTAAAGTATCGAATCCAAAGTATTGAGTACAAAAGTATCGATATCGTAGGAAAAGTACTCGATACCTAAAAGTATCGATACTTTTTTCGTGTCCCTACTAATTGGTTACTTTTTTTTGGTATCTATGAGTAGCACATACGCCGTCTGTTCCGTCTGGGGTGACGAAAGGACGGAGCGCGGCTCCATAACCCACTCTATTTCCTCCCTTTCGCCACTGACTCGACCACCGGCACCGAGGTCGTTGTTGTCCGGCGGAAAGTAATTAGGTACCCCAAATAATATTTAATTTACCTTAAGCATATACATGAAGTTCTGCACTTGTTCATCAGTCATATTGCCATGTTTCTTGATTATTCCTTTTAACTTTTGGTGTACGTCTTCAGCCATTTTACAATCGCCACACACGTAGAAATGAGCACCACGATTTATTAAAAGATCGTGTATTTCTAGTCCCTCTTTTTCGGCTAATTCTTGAACGTACATCTATAGAATATCACGAAATTAGAAAATTTAAACATTTCTTTATAATATAAATATATAGTTTCAAGTTTCTTACTTTTGGTATATCCTTTTCGCGAGACAAAGCAAGGAATACTTTGGAAAGAACTCCTTCTTTAAGAGCCTGCTGCTTTTCTTCACGATATAAATCCATGGTCTTAGTTCGACATCCAAAAAATAACCAAACAGGACCCGCAGTGGAACGATTGCGGGATGTAAGCTGTGATCGTCTATGGTGCCAAAATCCACGGAAGGGAGCAATGCCAGTACCAGGTCCAATTAAAATCAACGGCACTGACAAATCTTGAGGGAGATGGAAATTCGGAGCGCTGAAAAATCACACAATGCTTTATATACTGGACAGACATAAATATATTATTAGTTTTAAATATAACTGATAAAATCTAAGAAAGTTTAAAACTCAAGGTGGTTCAGTTATGGTCCTAAGCCATCTGACCAACTTGAGTAGGTAGTGTGTTTACTCGCAAATACACAAAAATTTCAGTAAAATCAGTCTACCTTTTTGAAAGGAATTAATTTACATTCACAAGTCAAAATCAATTTACTTTTATAAACATAGTCTATTGCATTATCATATTAAGTTTTTAGAAAATCGTAGGAAAATTCATGATGCAATTTTCGTGCGTAAAATTCTAAATCATCGTATCGACTGTCCTCCGTTCTCGCGTTCCCTCACGATTTCCGCGTTACCCTCTTACACCTCTATGTTCACCGTTATAAAGGTCAATTTTAGGCGGTAATTCCCCTTACGCAAAATTGTATAGGGCACTACCCTATAACAGCCGCAGTGACATAGTCGATTTGCACTTTGATTCAGAGTTAACACAAAAAGTACAAATGAATAATTTATTTGAACTATAATTACATAGCTTCCTTGGTCACATGAATGATTGTTGCTTGCCTGTAACTCATTGTATTTTCTTATATATTATTTTGTCTTTCGTATGTGGTATTTATCTTTAAGTAATTGTCAAATTTAATGGGAACAATTGTTGGTAAATCTTAATAAAATAAATAAAAAGAAAATTATTGTCATCATATCAGCCCATAGACATTCCACTGCTGGTCTTGGATCTTCTCAGATGTATATGCATATTATATCCCTTAGTCGTCTTTTACGACACCTACGACCAAGATATGGGGTGATAAATTGTATTTTTATTCCGTCACCACACGAGAATAATGTGGGCATATACAAATATAAATTTACAGCAACTAATATAAAAAAATAAAGATATTAGAAAAACAAGTAAAAAATAAATATAATACCTTCGAATGAATAGGTAAACCTCGTCACCAGGTTTACGTTCCATAAGATAATTCGAGCAAACGCCATAGTGAACAGGTCCTTCACCATCTGTTTGAACATGACATCATTGTTTTACTTCATCTAACCACATCATAAATAGTAAAATGATTAACCTTCCATATTATTAATAATATCGCTAATATTAGTCGAATTACCTATCACATTGTTTTGAACGGACGTCGTCAAAATTAGATAATTTAAATTGGAATCTGTGATTATGAGTAAATGTGTGTGGGAATTGGCAGTAATAGATTGTGAGACATTCAATATGTATTTTACACTAACCTTGTGTCCTGTATGTGACGACAGCAACAGTTAAATGCAGTCGTTTTGGATGAGCTTTAGGTGAAGATGAAATAGAATAAAATCTCGGTTGAAGTGGTGATAGCAATGCGCAAAGTAATGAAGCGCTAGGCCTGGCCGATGGAAATTGTTGTAACACTTCAGCTAGAGTTGGGAAATTATAGTGACGCCAATCTTCATATGCTGCTGGGTCCTATAACATAAGCGATCATATTATAATAATTATATTTTAGATAATAGACAATACATTGCTATTAGAAATCCGAAGAATTTGTATATTTGAATACGCCAATCGAAAGAACAACCAATTGCATTTGAAAAAATCTTTTGTGTTTGATATTCCGTTTACCGAAGTGCTGTGTGGTAGCGGCTTCGAATACTGCCAACCCTTGCTTAGCTTGTGGGTGTCGTAAAAGACGACTAAGAGCCCTAGATTGACCCGGACCAACTCCATCTGGTACTATTTGGGTCAACGATTACATTCCCAAGGAGGGTTGACGTCAGGCAGGCGGCCAGTCATAAAAGTCATTGCCGAAACTTTTTGCAATATGTCAAAACAGATGACATATTGCGTCGACCCCAAGTAATTGGGATAAGAGCAAGATGATGATGATGATGATTCCGTTTACCGAAAAGGTCCATATGTTAGAAAATCGAGTTAATTTTAGAATTACTGTTAATGCGTTACTAGGCAATTGTCGATGTCTTAACAACTATTGAAATGATAAATTAATTTTTGTTTATCATTGAGATTTTATGAACGAATATGATAGTTCCATGCGGTGACGGATTTAGAATACAATTCAATATCCCCTATTTTATCCATGACTGTCATTAAAGACGAGGGATAAAACATGTGCATAACATCTGTTTAAGTGAAGGAAAACTCGAAATAAAACCCTATACCAGCCCCTTATAGTAGGTGAATCCTATTATGAAGTAACATCGAACCCAGTAGTGCGACGTTTATAAGGTGATATAATGATGTTTATCTTTGTATAAAATAATAATAACAATCATTATGTAAGCAATCCACGCTAACGAGCCTGTGGGAACAATTAATAGGTAAATTAATAATGCAAAGTGAATTTGCTCACTCAATGACGGAAATCAGTCTGCAGCAAAATGTCGATTAAAAACCAACAGTTTCCTCCTATTTCAGCCAATTTATTATAGGATAGTAGGATAGCTAGAGATTCCTATTTTAGGTACGCGACTACAACAAAAATAGAAAGCCCGTTGTGGCAAGCTTTTAAGTAATAAAATGTTAATTTTTACAATATAGCTTAATACCTACATTTGCCAAAATATTAAGCTGTTTAGCTTCTTCGTCGTTATCACAAATTTTAGCTAAATATTGTAGCAGAATTGTAGTAGGTGGTGTGGTTATATCCAAGAATCTTGTGAACATCTCGCGAACACTAACCACTGGCAGTCTTTCGTGATTTTCCCAAGATTTAACTGGACCTATACATGAAAGAATTTATTTATAAATTGATTATACATTAATAAGCTTAAATATTGTAACTAATATAATAATTATTGTAATTATATATTAATGAAATAGATTGTAATTTGAGTATGAGGGAATAGGAATACAATTTGTCATGAATTCTTGCCCATGTGTGTCGTAAAAGACGACTAAGGCACATGATATCTAGAGATGGTTGCAAGACCTATGCAAGATTAGGAATGCCCCATACAAAGCCCTATGCCAATATGCATAATCAGCGTGGTAGATTATTTCAGTCGCTCTCCTATTGCGGAGGAGACAAAAGTTCAACAGTTAGACGTATATGGGCTGAGAATAAAAAGAAGAGAAGATAGAAGATATTAATACTCACCACTTGACGTATGAGTCTCTTTCATGAATTGCAATTGTAAAGCCTCATCAAAATCATCAACGTCCTTCAATTTAGATAGTATAGTATCAACTAGTTCTTTGCGGTTGCATGCTATTATACCCACATGGTCACCCGGGTCATATTTTATCTCCTCCTACAAGATTGTAACAAGTTCATAGGTATATTTAAATTCATTTTATACGAAAACTTTACAATTTTATTTATGACATAATATATTATTACCTTCGGCTCCATATCAATAAAAATGGTAGATCTCTCAGCAGAACCATCTCCTAAATCTTTATTGGCTTTCACAACACAGTTTACAAATTTCTTATTTAAAGCAGACTGCAAGGCAGCCTGTAGTGTTGGAGGACGACTACATGGTTCCGCAAAACGTACTGTTTCCTCACTGAGTGCTACTGCGCCTAAAGCTCTTTTAGCTTCTTGCAAAGTTTCATCGTCATCCAAGCAGAAAGTTTCGCACGATACCTATTAAACCATAATTAATATAAAAATTAAATCTGAAACTTATGTTATTACTCTAATATTAGGAATTATAAGAATGTCGTATTATCATACTATTCATACATCTCTTAGAATTTACTTTAAAAGCCTATAATGTATAAAATTTGTTAACAGCGTTAAATAATTGTCATCGCGTTATAACTTACGTTAAAGACGCTAGAGGCCCATTTCCGGAATGCCTGATCTTGACCGCACATCTCGTCGCCGGTTGCAAGGTCATGGATTCGTTCTCCTCCGAGGTCAACAAGCAACTTGTCCACGTACTTGCCAAAATTACAGAAATTTGGGTAAGCGCTGGAGCCGAGAGCGAATACCGCAAAACGCACATTGCTCAGTGGACCAAAACTATCTATAGATGTGGCATCTGTTGTGCTACCTAAAATATATATTATTGTAAATGTTCATAAAATTTTTTCATTATTTTTTAAATATTATAAATGTTATCTAGGTTATTTGATAATATTATATGGACTTATTTTATATAATTTCACCTTTTAGGGATTCTAATCTATTAAGTTTTCTTGTGTTATTACCAGCTGCATATCTCTGCATTTCGACCTGACTATTGGCTTTAATAAACGATTTTGGTGTCAGCATTGAGTTCCTGTAAAAATATATTTATTAATTTTGTTTTATTTTTAATTAATATTTATAAGTAGGATACATGAAATGAATAGTTTAAATTTACACATAATTTTAATACTTAGTTACAACGAGCAAGCGTTTAGATTTTTGCTCAACCTTTAGTGATTTATTCGTTGTGTAACTAACAATAACAATATTTTTAACGGATAACTTAGACATGAACTAAAGAATAGGAGTTTAAAGTTCACAGTTATTACTGAAGTTTTATCTCCTTGTATCTTTGTGCTTTAAAATTTTTAATTTTAGCCAAATTACGCGGTAGGACCTACTGTCAACAGTGCGGTATACTGTCGACATTCTCTGCTGTCTACAGCCACGTGCCGGTCTGCTTGGGGTAGTACCACACTCTCACAGAAAATCGACGTCTGATCATAGTAATTTCTTACTGTGCTTCGCTCGGTGAGCGAGAGAGTCAGAAGCCCAAATTTCTGAGGGTGTTTGCCTTTTTTAGGTTTGGGTGATACCTTTAGTTTCACCAAAACTCATTGCACGCATTCACACTCCCTTCACTATATTCACGGTAGACAGCGGCCTAGCAAAGGTCCATGAGCAGCAGCAATACTTACCATCAGGTGTTAGAAAAGTATTTTATTAGAAACTTACCCAGAGTTTTCTTCAACTTGATCTGCGTATAATAATTCACAAAGATGTTCTCCAAAAGCCTGAAATAGTTAAGTTTAGTTATTAATAACCCAATATCCAATTTTAATAACAATTGTTTACATGATTAACTTATATACGTACAACACCATTCTCGGGTGGGTCGCCATTTCCAAAAGTAGATGTCACTACCAAAAGCAAAGCCTCATGTTCAATAGATGTAATATCATAGTCTGCCATGCAATGAACCTAAAAAATAAAGAAAACCTAAATAAAAATGCACAAAAACGGGCACAATTTATTTAAATTTTTTCTTAGTTTATTTTCTATACATACTTGAGCATTGAAAGCGTGTCCAAAAATTACACCCAATTCTTTCGCATATTGCTCAGACTTGCCAGTCTCTGTTGCATATAAGACAGTGGCCTTAATTCTCTTTGAAAGAGCACGTCCAAATAGCTTAGACGTGAACTTTACGGCGCGCGCTATTTGCTTGAAATGGAACTTTCTATTGATAGGTCTCTTCCCAGTTATTGACTTTGATTTTTGCCATTGATGAGTCTTCCATGCCGGCTCCTGGTAATATCAAATGATTTAAATGAAACTTTATAAGAATTAATTGGAAAGGTAAATACATTTTAAGTTGCAAGTTTCATTTCATTATATAGTTAATCTGATTATCTGACAGTTATCACAACTGTCATGCATAGCAATACCAAGGGTACAGCCGTTTCACTATCCAGCGCAAGAAAAGTGCTTTTTTAAATATCATTTAAAGAGAATATTATAACGTTTAAGAAACCTGCAGGTTCCTATATCTCTATGAAGTCTTCACGCATGGCTGACTGTGAGAAGCCGACGCCCCGGGAGGGGCGTCGGGGAGGGATAGTACCCAAACAGTTATCCCGCTGGGCTGACCACGGACGACAAGGAATTTGATACGGTGGTCGCCTAATGAACAACGGGTGGGAATATGGTAGGTTATGGGAATGCGGGCCCCCCTTGCGTCACCCCAGACGGAATGGACGGCGTGTGTAGTCAACCCAAAAGAAAAAAAAATCTCGTCGTACCTGGGCGAAATAAACGCTGAAACAGACCCTCGAGAGCGTTATCGTACATATGTAATAATATATCTAGTTTAATTAAAATATAAAATAATATTTTATTTTATTAATTACACTAACTTGATATTCATAGGCAGGTCGTAGGTAATATAGAGCCATCTCTTGATGGAAAACAGGCGTAATAGAAGATGACATTGGAGGTACAATCCAAATCCAATCAGCTGGGCATCCAGACCTGATAATATTATCAAAAAATATATTATTATTCATATGCATAATGTTATTGTTAATTTAATTAATTTCTGCGATAATAAAATTCAAGTGGACAACTTAGATAAGGCATGTTTAAGATATTAATGAAATGTATTTTTTGGGTAAAACCGACAAAAATTCCATGCTTTTGACAAAGTTGCAGTTAACTCAATAATTATCAGACGTGAAAAATATGACGTGACTTCCTGGGGCAAATCAATCCTATTGATACAGACAAAAATTTAATACTTGTTATGTTTTTCTATTTTATTAATAAATTTTTGCGTTATTACCTCTACCTAAATCTATTCATCTACACTTCTACAGATACAAATAAATAAAATTTATGTCTGTTTGTAATGTCAAAACGCTGGATTTTTTTCATGTTCACGCGGTTATGTTCACGATACCTATGCCTAAAAAACCAGTTAAAACATTTTTGTCTGTCTGTTTATTTTCAGGTAATCTTCAAAACCCCTGGACCGATTTTGATAATATTTTAGTACCAGGTAGCTGTCTATATAAGATACGCCTTAACTTACTTAGGCAATATTTTATGCTGATATGCCCACGAGAACAGGAACAGGTAAGGCGACTGAAATCCGTAGCGAGGGCGGATTGCTAGTTGTAAATAAAAATATATTTTTTAAACATATAATATTATTTAATTTCAGATTACCCGTATAACGCCAAAAAAAAATGGTCCCATTGCAAGAGAAAACAAACCTGGAATTAAAACTTACACTAACTCATCTGGACCACTTGAAAAAGATGACCTTGAGAAGTAGAAGTTAAGTCGAACCAAAACTTACAGGACATGGGATGAACATTATAACTTTATCTATACACTTCAGTACATAGGTAAAGGAAGGAAAATTATTGATGTTATTTAAAAGTAACCTATTAATTATGAATACAATATTATACTTAACTCAAGCTGTTATTGTTACACAACATGTTTTTTGATCGTTTGTGTTAATTGTATTGATGTCTACTAGCTTATTCTTTGCGTGTAATCTATTTATTAATTAAATGTTATAATACTTTTTTAATTTATTGGTAACGGTAAGAATACGATACATTTCCTTTAATAACAATTCTAGATAATGATGTAATCACTGCAGTAGAAGGAAACTTGAAATAAAACCTTATTAAATAAACCAAAATCTTATTGTAGATAAATTTCGTTTTAATATGGATAAAGTGTGACTTATAGAAAAAGATGGACTTCAAAAATAAAGACAGCAGTGACAACTCATTTTTGTTGTACATGGTATAGGGAAAACAGATTAGATTCTTTTATAAAGATCACAATTTGATATATCTTCAAATTTCCGTGTGGTGACTGAGTAAGAATACAATTCACCACCCCTTCTCTTGCCGGTGGGTGTCGTAAAAGACGAATAATTGATATCATGTGCATATAACAACTATGCGAGAGAAGGAAATCTTGAAATAAAACCATACACCAACCCACCTAACAAGCGTGGTATAGTAGGGCAATTTCCCTCCCATAGTGGAGGCGAATCGAGCTCAATTGTGGAACGTGTAAGAATTGTGCGGATAATGATAATAATCTAATAGACTTAAATTCATAAAAGCATCAGAACAATTGCTTTCAAAGTAACATATACAGATATAATTATATATATTTTTATAATTAACTAGCTGACCTAACAGACGTTGTTCTGCTCAAATAAAGCGCCACCTATCGGATCCAATTGGGAATCTAAACCATTCTCGAATTTCCTCAACATCGGTCCAGCCGTTTAGGAAGAGTTTGGTGACATACACGCGTACACAAGAAATATATATATATATATATATAGATAAACAACTTAAAAATTCACGCTACTTAAAAGGAGCTAATAAATCATTTTCATGCACCGCTACAGGTACTCACAAAATTGTCGCGTAATTTCCGAGACCGTAACAAATATAATCATGATCCCAACGAGGGCGTAAATTGAAACGAATTTGCGACGATTATCTCATAAATTTATATAGGACATCCTAGCAGACGCTATTGTTACAAATATTGAACGTATTTATAGATCTGAATCAAAGTTACGTGAAAAATAGTTGATTCATAAAATTAATGTACATACATCAAAGAACCAAATACACACAGTATTTGATAAAACACGATTAGTTTTACAATTTTTTATTTATCTACACCTGTAAACCACAGGAATGCATGACGATCGTACGTATAAGTGAATGAAGCGAGAAAGTGTAATTCCGTTGGTGAGCTTGTTGATAGGGTTCACGTAATCATGTGTTTTCATAACTGCATCAATCTTATACATTTTGGTGATCTTTCATATCGGCTCCAAAAGTGAATTTGTGAAATGATGTATATAAGTATATGTAACGACCGAAGTGTTAGATTCATCAAAGAGTTTCCGAAAGCAACAAAAAGTATCAATTACTGTTTCTAAAACATTTTATCTATTATTGATTTCACTCATTAGATAATTGTGACCTATTCGTAATACCTACGCATATATTATCGATACATGCTGAACATTACATAAAATCATACTTTATTATTAACATGACATGAAATAAAAAAAAAAACTACATCATCATCATTACAGTTCGTATACGTCGCCCTGCTGGGCTCGAGCCTCCTCGAGACCGCATGGGGTTGCCACAGGTTTTTATTCGCGTTTTCCTTGTTCTTTTGCATAGATATTTTATGCATATTGTGACCGGGGAATTAGTTCGTCACCCGCCGAGCGGCCGACCGCGTGAGGAAAGACCGACGTCCTCCTCGAGGGGAGGAACGTCGGTCGATGGGAGGATACCCCAAATAAGGGTATTCTGTTGGGCCGACCACTGACGTCAAGTCACCCTGCTCCGGTGGCCGGCCCAACGACGAAGGCGACGTGCATCGTGGGTGGGTTGTGGGTGTCCGTGCTTACGCCCCTTTGTCGCCCCGGACGGAGTGGTGCGAGGAGCGCGCCGACCGCAACTCACCTCCAAAAAAATAAATGCATATTGTAATACCTTACTTACCCACGGCACCTACGGGCAAGAAAGAAAGTGGTAAACTGTATTCTCTTTCTCTATCTTTTACATGAATTTTTAACCTTCACTTATAGAATAAGTGGTTCCATAAAATAATTCTCTTATGGTTTCTTTTCTAATTCAACTTCAGTAATACAAAGATTCGAGTATTTAAAAATAAAGTACTTATATTTGTAATAAATCTCAAACCAAATATATCAATACTGAATGGCACACGTAAAAACCTAATTTATTTGCCTATATCCTGCACATCTGGTATAAAAAACTTATGGCTTGTACCACTGAGAATGATTGTACGACTTTTGATACAATGAAATGACGTAATCTACGTACAATGATGTGGTAAAGCGGGCAATCAAAACAATCACACGATAGACAAAAATAATCAAATAATGTTATTGTGGCCTATTAAACACATGTTTAAAGTTATGCACGCAAACTAAACTTATCGTGACTGTGTTTTGCGCGACAGAATAGTTATAAAACACATGTATTTGCATTTAGTAAATTATTATTTTTTACTAGCAACCCGCCCTTGTTTCGCTTCGGTTTTAGTCGTTTTACCCGCGTAGTTCCCGTTCCTGTGGGAATACCGGGATAAAATATAGCCTAGTTTACGCTGATATAGCTTTCCATTGGTGAAAGAATTTTTGAAATCGGTCCAGCCGTTTTGACAGACAGACAAACATTTTTTAATTTGTATTTTAGGCATAGGTATCGTGCAAATAACCGTGTGAGCATGAAAAAAGCCTATTATTTTGACATTACAAACAGACACTCCAATTTCATTTATTGGTATAGATGACGAGCATTTGTTTAACATGCTTTAAGGTCACTATAAAATTAAAATATTGTAGTAATTATTTTATGGCAGGATCACACAGTCGACGCTCGTTTGTCTACACCCGCAGGCCGGTCCGTCCGGAGTAGTACTACACTCACGCAAAAAATTGACGTCTGAGTACTAGCAATTTATTACAGCACTTCATTCGGTAAGCGAAAGAGCTAGAAAATCCAAGTTTCTAAGGTTGTTTATGTGTGACGCCTTTAGTATAACCAAATCTCATTGCACGCATTCACACTCCCTTTACTTTCTTCACGATAGGCAGCGGCCTAGCAAAAGCTTCATTAGCGGCAGTATCACTTACCATCGAGGACGCTGTTTGTTTGATTGCCACCAATAATAATTAAAAAAAAAAGCAGTCGTTACCATTTTCAACATATTTATATTTGTTGATTCTTATTATACATTATAGCATAATGTATTGCTTATAAATGCTGTGGTCTTATTATTCAAGTCACCTAAATTTTTCGTTGATCATTACATTTCATTTACTATTATTTTTATTGCTAACAAATGATTAGGTAGATACAGATTTAATTTATGGATATCATATCCATAACTTGAATCTGTATTATTACATTATGATAATACATAAATTAGTTAGAGAAATAAAACTGGAAATCAAATTCTATAACAACTTGTCTAACCAGCGTTAGTTGTCTAGTAGGTTAATTGTCCCTGCTATTGTGGAGGTGGTTCGTGCCCAAAATTGACACGTATATGATCTGTGATGATGATTTTAATATCTAAAAGATTATTTAAATAGTTAAAAGATGTTTTTATCTTTTTAATATATTCGACCCAGAAACTTTTTTCTACATAAATTAAATTATTTGGCTTGAAATGTTGTAAAACTGTTAACGTTCGCTGGCCTTAAACTTTGGAATGGAGATTTTTCAAATATATCTATAATATAATGATTTCCGATGTTTACGCGAGAATTGCACATCCTTACTAATATTATAAATGCAAAAATATGTTTGTTACGCTTTCACGCTTCAACCACCGAACGATTTCAAAAATTCTTGTCACAATGGAAAGCTATAATATCTATATATAATACTAGCAACCCGCCCTCGCTTCGCTTCGGTTATAGGTTATAGTCGTTTTACCCACGTAGTTCCCGTTCCCGTGGGAATACCGGGATAAAATATAGCCTAGTTTACGCCCTGATATTATAGCTTTCCATTGGTGAAAGAATTTTTGAAATCGGTCCAGCCGTTTTGAAGATTACCCGGAACAAACAGACAGACAGACAAAAATTTTTTATTTGCTATTATAGGCGTAGGTGTCGTGCAAATAACCGTGTGAGCATGAAAAAAGCCTATTATTTTGACATTACAAACAGACACTCCAATTTTATTTATTGGTATAGATATATATATAACTAGCAATCCGCCCTCGCTTCGCTTCGGTTATAGGTTATAGTCGTTTTACCCGCGTAGTTCCCGTTCCCGTGGGAATACCGGGATAAAATATAGCCTAGTTTACGCCCTGATATTATAGCTTTCCATTGGTGAAAGAATTTTTGAAATCGGTCCAGCCGTTTTGAAGATTACCCGGAACAAACAGACAGACAGACAAAAAATTTTTAATTGCTATTTTAGGCATAGGTATCATGCAAATAACCGTGTGAGCATGAAAAAAGCCTATTATTTTGACATTACAAACAGACACTCCAATTTTATTTATTGGTATAGATAGGAGTTACTCCCTACAATAAGGAAGCTTACATATCGGAATAACAAATGGACTATATTTTATCCCGGTATTTCTACGGGAACGGGAAATATGTCGGTAAGACGACGGGTTGCTAGTTATAAATAGAACTACGGATTTTATCGCGTTTGTATTTGATTTTTGATTGTCAACGTCATGGGCTGACCATCCGCAGCGACAGTCTATCTGTGACCATGAACGCTGTAAAATGTTCAAAACATTGAACAATCAAAAATCAAATACAAATGCGATAAAATCCGTAAAGCAGTTTTATTTATAATATATCTATCATATTTTTAATAAATTTAGATTAAATAATTAAATAAAGTCTTATATCTGTTTGCTATAAAGGTAGGCAGAAACTGCGATTTACCACTTGACACAATTTTAACTTATCTCTCAATTCATCGGCACACCCTCGTCATAATAATCACTTTTTTTTTAAATAAATATTCTTAAATAACTATTTTTGTAGTTCATCAGCATAGCCCACGTAGAGCTAAGATGAATACCGTCCCATTGTTGAGCGCAGGCTTCTTTCACTGGGGAAACTGACCTACTATACTACGCTGGTTAAACGTTTTGATATGGGATTTTATGTCGAGTTTTCTTTCTCTTGCATCGATGTTATTTGTATGTTATTTCCCTTAGTCGTCTTTTACGATACTTACAAGCAAGATAGAAGTTATAAATTTTGCTTTTACTCCCACAATAAAACTATTATTATTAATTTCATCTTTTTTATATTTGTCTTTTACTTGTCAGATGCTTTCAACACTTTATTAGCATTAATTCCTCTCGTGACTATGGTTTTACTATCATCGTCATCGCATTATCACAACTCACATATGTCACTGTTGGGCTCGAGCTTCCTCTACAATATGAAGTAAATTGATCTACTGTACCACGTTCGCCAGACGTGTTGGTATAGAGTTTTATTTTGAGTTTTCCTTCTCTGCTTGTTGATTTGTTTGTTTAAACTCTAACATCGGTAATTATTCTAGTCCGCTTTTTAGTCTAATAAGTCAAAAACATTGTCTGTATTTGAATCGAAAATATAGGGAAGTATCTGTAAGGTTAATATATTTCGATATCACTTACCTTAATCGATTCTCGTTATCAAGATGTTTGATGAAACTTTCAGAAGCAGTGTGATGGTCTACAATAGTGGCATTATGTTGTTGGAAGCTATGCAGTACGGCAACATTACATTCAACCAGAGCCTTGTCCTTCCAAAGATTGACTGGAGTTCTTGTATCTAGGCCCATTTTTTCAGCTACTCTCTGTTCCAATATAAATATATTATTAAAAACTTTAATATGTTTAGGTTTATCCCGTAGGGTAGCAGATTACGAATACAATTTATCGTCACCAATTACTTTACCATGGAACTTTTAAACGGTACTCTTTTAGCAAACTTATATCACCAACTCCAATTATTAACCCAATAGGGTAGGCAATACATACGCACAATACATACGCACATTTCATACTGCATATGTATTGAAAATCTAAAGCCTAAAGAATACAATACAATACAATAAAAAGGCCTAAATAATACAATAAAAAAATGCTATTTTTGACATGTCTTTATGTACGTAGGGACCGTCGCTATATCCAATGGTAAATGTTAATACGAATATATGGATGGATAAATTTTTCTACCAAAGGAGTTACCTTTAAAAGTTAAAACAATGAATATTTATAATTTATTTCTATTTCATTTTAAGAGGGACTCGCTTTCCTTTGGTCTAGAGAGATATGTAAGCTAAAATAGTGATACCACTACAAATTAACTTCGTGAATGGACCGAATGAATATATCCAACGCATTTTTAGACTATTATAAAATTTTTGGATTTGTAATGCAATTACTTTAGTGCAAATTGGTTGGATGGTTTCAAAGTCTATAACTAATAAAGTAGACACATTTTTTTATGAAAGTATCATACGATTATTTTGTATACTCATTTCATTCATTATCATTTCGGCTCATACACGTCCCACTGCTGGGCTCGAGCCTCATCCCCAATAGGAGGAAACTCGATCTACTATACCATGCTGGTCAGACATGAGTACAGGATTTTTATTTCGAGTTTTCTTCTCTTGCACAGATGTTATATGCATATTATATCCTGTAGATATTTACAACCCCCACGGGTAGTGTATTTTTACTCCGTCACCTCACGGCATACTAATATAAAAACAATTTTTGTATTTTATATATGTGAAAACGATTACGTCTTTCATAGGATTATTTCATTACATTACACACATTTAATATATTAAATATCCACAGAATCCTACGATGACGTCTAAGCGTCGTTTAATTTTGAAATTCAAATTTATATGTAACTTACTAAATCAAATAACACATGCATTTGCAATTAATCGTCAATCATGCAACCAAAATTTCAACCGCATGTTTCGTTATGTTGGCGGTTGAAATTATATCACAAATACTATAAACGTTTCGATTCAAATATTTGACATAACAATTTAAAAGCTCGAAATTTTCTACACAAATTAAATGTATTTGATATTAAACTCATAATAATGCGTAAATTATTCTGAGTAATTAATAGATACGGTAATGGTTGCCGAATTTAATGTAGTTATTTTAATAATATAAATAAATGTTATTAAAAAAAATTAATTATGAAGGATGTACTTTTATGTGATTAGCTTGCTATTTCATTTTAGTGTGTGCGTGCGTGTTTGTGTAAATGTGTGTATGCATGCGTGTGTGTATGTTTGTATCTTTTTAAGACAACACCCTACACTAAGCAAGTAATCCTTGCATTGCGAGGGACTTTTAAATCATTGTGTTGCGGGAGACTATATAAGTATGTAATTAACAGACACAAATTATATCCAGACTCAGAACAACAATTTTTGGATCGCACAAAGTGTTGTCCTGTGTGGAATTTGAACCCGCGACACTGGCATGATAGGTTGATATCTTAACCACTACCCCATTTATTTGCCTCCGTATCATTGACAATATACAGTTATTATATCTTGAATAATATATACCATACCTCTAACATGTTCAGACGATTAACGTCACAGAAATTTCGACAGCCGATCTCTGTGCTCATGTACCAGCCGTTGAAAGCATTGGCCGTGAACTCGATCCCACCGCAATCGAAACGCATATTCGATACAGCCGGCAATGCGTACCAGCGGAGGTTCAGTTCCTCGAACCATTCGTATCTAGAAAAATAATTGATTTTGTATTTCTTTTTCTTTATTTTAAAAGCGTATTCGCCACAGCGAATATGTCACTTTTTAATATTATAACAATACTAGCTAATTTCCGTGTGATGATGGAGTAAGAGAGAGAGAGAGATCTTGAGTGTATAAAGTGCATAAAGTCCAAGTGAAGGAAAAACTTGAAATAAAACCTACTGCCTGACCAGCATGGCATGGTCAATTTTCCTCTCTCTGTGGAGGAGGCTCTAGCATTGGGGCGTACATAAGCTGTGTTGGTAATGGTGATAAAAGATTAGTAATTATATAGACTAGTAAGACGAGTAACTATGGACATATTTAATTTCTTTTCAGGTCAGCACACAGTGGGTTATAAAGTCGCACGCTCCTCATCCATTGGACTGATTAGGCGGGATGCATCCAGACATTAGCATACCATAAACAAAAAGTGACCTTCCATATATTTAGATAAGGTCATATATAAATCTATTATTACATAGATAAAAAGTAAATTATTTTCTTTTAAACTCGTACCATCACCATTATGTCAATGTTCCACATCTGACCACGAGTATGAACAATCAGCACATCACATTCTCTGGGAGTGCGATCTCTGGCGAAACGAGCGTAACCTTATGTTAAACAGTTTGCAAGTCACCAGTATACTATACGGACCTTGTAGCAACTCGAGAAAATTTCCGTGCGTTCATGCGTTTCTGCCATACCTACTGTAGCAATCAATCTTAACGCTCACATATAGGCCCCGTTAAGCTCTTCCGTATCCGTGGTGCCGTACTGCTGCGCTATCGTAGCTGTACTCCTGTTTACTTATTGGCTGACTAGTCATTTTGTTTTCCTGTCTCCCGCTTTGCCTGGGAGGGAAGTGGAATCTCTCTTTCCAACTCCTCCTCTTTAATCTTTTCTAATTAAATTTGTTGCGGGTCCCAAGACAATTAAAATCATATCCCGGGACTGCCTGAGGGTCAAACCTCGATGTCATTTATGGAGACCATTGTGGATCCTGGCTTACAGGAGTTACAATGGTGGGAATGTGTGGTGGGATTAGTCCCAAAAAAAAAATGATAATAAGAAATAAATTTATCTTTACACAAATTTTTCAAATTAAAATTTACATTATTATGAACTATTTCATTTTAATTTTGTTCATTTAGTTACTAAAATATCTAATTTCTTATTAATGCATTTCAGCTAATTTATTTTAAACATTTAGAGTTGCACATTAAGATCGGTTTGTATAAGTAACTCTGTAAATAGCGATGTCTTACACATTCCAACTTGCCAACACTGACCGGTCTATATAATATAATAACCTAAAAGTTAATATTGTCTGCCACCATATAAACAAATGATAAAAACTTTGTTCCAGAAGCGTATTTTCCTTGTCTGTTACTAGGAATTATTATTTCTGTGATAGCCCCGTAATACTTACACTCAGAGAATAATATTGACATTATTCGTTCCGATAATTATATCTTTGTTAATAAGCGTCATTAATTTATTTCTATAAAAACCCAATTAAGGTAAAAAAAACAAGGAAGGAAACAACATACTATCGAATAAAATAATAAAACTTATGAAAAAAAGGATTATTTTCCTCAAAAATAAAAACATATAGGTACAATAAAAAACTTCTTACTATAAATCTGAAGTTCTTTCCTAGCAAAAAAGTTGACCTGAACGAAAAGGTTACGATTTGCGGCTGATAACCTTGTAGTACATGGGAACACATGTCCTTCTCACTTTCTATCAACGCATTTATGCCAACATAAAAAGGTCTGAGAATGCATATAATGTTGTGGACGTGCAAATATAGGTACGGCGTCCATTCAACGTAGATTGCTTATCGTAAAATTGTGGTCCAGTGATCTCCAATCTACTTTTATTGGTCATAAATCTGCCTCTATAGAATAATGTACCGTTATTGATAATGTTAACAGGCGTTAAAGTGTAATAAACTAGGGCGATAAGCTGTGATTCAACAATTTCTTCATAATTAATGTTGACATCATATTTCTCTTTTAGACTATAATGCGCAGTTTATACCTATATTTATTTGTGGCGAAAATATTCCTATTTACCATGCTTACTTGAATAAGTAAATACTTATTCTGTATGTAATAGAGTCTTTGAATGTAATTTTCACTCCCTTCTAGACGCCAGATTAATTTTAAACTGCTCACTTATCAAGGTTCGATGACAATACAATAATTTTAATAGTTTTAATTATTATTACGGATGTAGCAATTTTTTTTTATAGCTATAGCTAAGATTTTGGCATTATTGGATAGATGTCTTTAACCCTATTTTCTACATAGTACTTTTTAGTTCGTTTATCTACAAAAACATGTTTTTTAAATTTTTTAACGAACTATATTATTCTAATTGTGTTTTATGTAAAATGTTGTAAAGGGAAATGAAATAAATACTGTTTATTACTAACTTATATTGTAGGTAAATACATATTTTATACTTGAATTTATGATGCATGGACACATCAATTTGTAAAGTCATGTCAATTTTGTTTTTCTTTTTTTTAAATGAAAAAGAAAGAAAAAGGAAAAAAATATAGGAAAAAGGAAATAAACAAATACTACAATATTACTTATTTTTTTATGAAAAAGAAATTTATTTTTTCCTTTTTTTGTTATTATTATTTTGGCTAATACAAGCCAAAATAATAATACTTAATTTCTTTTATATATTAGTTTTACTACCATTAAAATAAATTTCGATATTTATTTGTTTTCTATATTTCCTAGAATTTACACAATGACCACTGTAGATTACATATTGCTCAAAATTTAGATTTTATTGGGATCAATCTAGGCAATAACAACTAAGAAACAATAAAAACTACTAATCTTAAACTTACGTAGGATGGGTCATGTTTATCTCCATGATAAGTTCCCGAGGGATCTCAAAGTAGTCTGGGTCTTTTCCATTAGCGGAGAGCACGAGGGGTAAGATGTCCCAAGCGGTCCGTGGGGGTTTCCAGCCAAGCTTCAAACAGAGCTGAAACAATATTTATTGCTATAACTTTTGTACGAATGTTTTAGAATGAAATAGATTAAAATGGCTAAGTGAAATTTATTGAGTTTAACGGTTTTCTTACTGAGAACAATAGAAGTGTATAAAGAACAAACTTTATGTCTGAAAGAGTTATTTATGGGATTATTTTTTTATTAATTCACATGCCGTATATAGCCAAGCATTTCAAAATAAAATATCCAAATTCGACAACTGATATAGAAAATTTACTTCCATTAGATAATGATAAGGAGTATAAATGCTCAAAAAAAAACTAAACCTGATTTAAAATAAAAATCCAAAATGATGTAATGAAATCCAGTAATAATTATAATTAGTGCGGTATATAGATGTTTCAGCTAATATCCTGTTCCAAAATTAAAGGGAATTTGGTCGTCTACTGCCTTGTGTAGAGCATACATTGTATTACCATCTCTTATTTGCTCTTAGGTGTTGTAAAAACCTGGTAAGGACCAGCACGAGAAAAGCTTCAGCACTAAGTTATAATATGACTTGTTAAATATCATTTTCATTACTTGTGTGGTAAGGTGATAATATCAAAGTAAAAAAATTATTCCCTTCTTTCACATTCACAGGCAGGAATATATGCTCTAAAGTGCTGATATTCAGAATGTTTGCTTTTGAGATTTTAAATAAAATTATTTCCATGTCTTTTATCGCGTTTTTTTTTATTTCCCAACGATTCAAACACTTTTGAGAGTTCATAGCTACGGGGGGACCTACGTATCAATCTATACCATCCGCAAAAATAGTTTTATTTCAAATGTAATACTTGTGTAATCATTTTTTAGAGAGTCTCTTTATTACCAAAATTAATCAGATGATAAACTTTGACAAATTTTAGAAAACATATTTATTTGTTTTTACTGATGAGTATTTTTTTCTTCACACAAAAAAAAAACATTCCGTGTTGCCAGTGTGTTGAAACTTTGGGGTTAAATTTCAAAAAATCCTTTATTAGTAAGTCTCTACATACACAGTAAGAAATTAAAAAAAAATCATGTCATAATTTTTATGTATCTAAATATTATAGTTTCAGCTCGGCATTAGTGAGTCACTGAAACAACTTCTTTATATATTTAGATAGGTTAATGGATATATGATAGAGCGCTGGTTCAACAGGTTGAAATATTTACAAGTATAATCTCGAATTTTCTTTTTATTGCAGTGATGTCATACGCTTACGTGAGTTAGTAGTTACTTACGATACTAGCGAGAAATTAAAAAAGAGTCGATCGCTGTTTTTTAATCCCTCATAATAGAAACAGATACGAGTATGTGTAAACCAACTATCAATAGAATATCTCATAACAAACCGTAGTTATTGCTGGTATATTTAGAACAAAGAAATACAATTCCGTCACAAATGCATTCTAAAAATATTCCATGATAGTATTTCAGATAAAACGTATTATAAAATCAGCTGTTACTACACAACAACGTACCTACTACAATACTGTAATGAGATACAATTTAAATGATTTATTTTTTATTTACAGCAAACGGAAGAATTCCCAAAAGTCCAAATCATATAATTATATTTATCAAATAATTATTATCGCAAGTAACACGCTTGTATATTTTCGTCTTAATCGCCATCATCGCAGCTCACATATGTCCCACTGTTGGGCTCGGGCCTCCTCCACAATGGGAGGGAATTTGACCTACTATACCATGCTGATCAGACATGTTGGTATAGGGTTTCGCTTCGAGTTTTCCTTCTCTTACACAGATGGTATGTGCATATTATATCCCATAGTCGTCTTTTACGACATCCACGGGCAAGATAGGGAGTGGTGAATTGTATTCTTACTCCGTCACCACATGGAAAAATTATTATTTTCGTCTTGACCCACTAAAATTAAATCCAGCCTCAAAACAATTTGTGGATCACACAAAGTGTTGTCCTGTGTGGGATTCCAACCCGTGACCCTGGCAGGTCTACATCTTAACCATTGCGCTATCTGTGCAGGCAATCTTTTCAGCCCTCACCATCGTCCACGCTTATCATCCACGCACGCAATGGTTTCTTTGCTATAACCACATTAAAATTACGTAGATGGTCTTAGTTACCTCGGTAAATTCACAGTGCATAGGATCACCAAGCACGGTGCCATCTGGCTGACGGTAGCCGGCGTAGCTTATGAGCTGGCTGTTCCATATCCTATAGTCATGTTTAACATCAGTGCGCTGAGGGAAAACTGTTACTGCTGACCTGTTGAGACAAATTAGATATTAAGTCTTATTTATCTTCTGCATTATATACGCATGCCTATATAAGCATATTTACCCGCATACTTGCCATTCCCGTGGAGAAACCGGGATAAAATATAGTTTAAGTTACTCCTTATACAGACAGCTACCTGGTAGTAAAATATTATCAAAATCAATCCAGTCGTTTTAAAGATTACCCGGAATAAACAGAAAGATAGGCAAAACATATTTAAACTGATTTTTAGACATAAGTATTGTGTAAATAACCGTGTGAGCCCGAGCCCAATAGTGGGACGTATATGGGCTGCGATGAATGAATGAACTGTGTAAGCATGAAAAAAAAAAAACATTATTTTGACATTACAAATCATCATCATCACAGCTCATATACATACCACTACAAGCCCAGTGCTTAAGCCTCCTCCATATTGGAAGGGAAATTGACCTACTAAACCACATTGGTCAGACGTGTTGATATAGCGTTTTATTTCGAGTTTTTCTTCTCTTCCATCCATCCATCAGTCTACAGACGTCCACTGCTAGACATAGGCCTCCCCATGAGAATGCCGCTCGGAACGGACCTGCGCCACTTGCATCCAACGGTTCCCTGCGACTTTGAGAATGTTATCAGTCCACCTAGTGGGGGGTCGTCCTACGTTGCGCCGTCCGATTCGTGGTCGCCACTGAAGAACCTTTCTTCCCCAACGATTTTCGGTTCGACGCGCGATGTGGCCTATCCATTGCCATTTCAACGAGCTAGTTCTGCGGGCTATGTCGGTTACACCCGTTCTTCTACGGATTTCCGTGTTCCGGATTTTATTACATAGAGAAATACTGAGCATAGCCCTCTCCATAGCACGCTGAGCAACTTTGAGCTTTATGAGGCCGACATTTAGAGACCACGTTTCAGTGCCGTAAGTTATCGCCGGTAACACACACTGGTTACAATTTTTTCTATATAATTTCTTCTCTTGCGTAGTTGTTTTATGCACAACATGCCTTAGTGGTCTTTTATGACACCCACGGGCTGGTAAAATAATTTCTACTCCGTCACCACACGGACGGACAATCCAATCTCATTTTTTCGAATTTCCTGTATACGCACGTGAATAAGTGTTATTGTTAAATGAATCTTACCTAATATTTCCTTTATTGGTGCTATACTTGATGTGATTACATAGAGCTTCGAACATACCACTCGTTGTTGTGACTTGACGACAGTCAAATACCTGTTGCATACAAACATATATCATTCAGCAATACAATACGTACAAAGGGAGGATTTATGTGTGAATACGAATTGGTTTTGCACTTAAAGCTCTGTATATCTGCAAGATTGAAACGGCAAAGCTTATTTATATTTCTAATAGAAGAAACGGATTAATTTTGGAATTTTATATCTACGAAATATAATGTAAAAATGTAATTTTTGTTCATCAGCTTAAATACGTCGTAATACTAGGCTCGAGCCTCCTTCGCAACAAGAGTCAAATTGTCCTACTATACTACGCTGGGCACTCTTGGTACAGAGTTTTAATTCGAGTTTTTCTTCTCTAGCGTAGATATCTGATCTGTATATTATAAGCCCTTAGTCATCCATTACCACGAACAAGATAGAGGTGAGGAATTATATTGTGAATCTTAAGAGATAGAATAGAGAAATAAGAATAGAGAAACAAAGTAGAGCGCATCTGTCAATCAATTTGTATAAAATACTCCCAATTTATTAAATAAATTAGCTGTGTGGCGATGCTATAAGTTTATCTATCTCTAAGGAGTGGTAAAAACTGACTAAAGTGACACTAGGAGAATGGCCAGCAGCACTTTAATGGGGGACTTATTACATGTACTCGATCGCCAATCAGTTAGTTGGCCATGCGTATCGATAGCGCGTCCACTTGGCGCTAGACAGCAGTACGCACCCAGCAGGCAGCTCGCTCGCTACCCCCTTTATCATCCCGGACCGTGACCAGCCAAGCGATTTACCCTTTCGGGTCCGCCCCCGTTGACACACCAGCAACAACAATGTAGCCGGGATGTCGTCTCGACGCGGTCGGCCTCCCTGCAGGTGGCGGACTATCCGTCCACCTGATTTTTCACACGCTTCGGGAGATTTATGTCCCGTTAGGTGGACGTTGTTGAGCTGACAGATATATAATTAAATTAATATATCTATATATATTTTTATCACGATTCCATTCTCACTTATATTTATTTATTCTATAACAACTTAAAATAAAAAATAGAGAAATCGGTGAGTATATTTACTATAGATGCGTTAAGTTTATAACTACTTTAAAGCTTCTTTTTTATATTCGTTAATAGGAATTCCTTATTAACAATTCTCCAATGTAATAGAAAATAGAATATTGATATTATTATAGAAATTGCTCAATTAGATTACTGTTTATTAAAAAAAAATAAAGTAGACGGTAACTTGTAATATTGGGGGGCGCGGCCGGAGCACCTCCTCGTGGTGCTCCCTGGTAACGTCCATTTGGACGTCATGCGTCCATTTGGATGGCCAAGATTCCGGCAGGGGGGGGGTCTCCGCGTGCGGCTCTGGTGGCAGAGCGCACGGCGGATCTGACCCGGGGCCAATGGGGCGGATGTGCCTCATGGCACTCCGTCGCCAGGAACGGTTGCGTCACGGCCCGGGGCGTGACGGGTCGGTCGCTCGCGAGCGGCCAGACCCGGAAGGCCCAAACCATAATCCTGAATGGGGGGGTCAGGACCGGGGGTCTTCGGACCGCGGGGAAGAAAACCCCTATCAAAAATCACCCCAATCTTAAGTTTGGCCACTCGGCGAGGAGATGTATGACTGGTGGGTTAAGAAGCGCGCGAGCGTCCAGTCGTTAGAGTGGTAGTCAAGGCGAGACTTAAAAATGACCAAAAACCATGGCAGGTGTTCAAACGGGCGTACATACTCCAGAAGGTCCCGGCCACGCCGGGGAGTCCCTCACTGTGCTGGTTTCTGAGCGCGAGAGGCGCACAGTCACCAGCACAGTCAGTCTCCACACGTATGGGAGGGAGACAACAACTGCTTTGAGAGCCGAGAGCCCGGCACACCATCAAGAGGCTCACCGGAGGGAGGGGATAGAAGTGAAGGAGAAGAGGAAGAAGAAGAAGAAGCTCACGGCTATGGGGCGAGTCCGTGCCCAAGCGCTCCACGATAAGAAGAAGCGGGAGCGGAAGTTGGCAGCCGCCATTGCTGCGCGCGACGAGGGTGGCAGCATTGCTGCTGCAGGGCCGTCGCGTGACGGGGGTGGCGTTGCTGCCCAGCCGTCGGAAGAGGAGAGGGAGAGGATGGAGACCTCAGCAGGGCCGCCGCGTGAGGAGAGCGGCAGCAGCAGCGCGTCCGAGCACGAGGGCGGCATTGCCACAGAGCCGTGCATAATAGTAGCAGGCGACAGCTCCGAAACAAAGCTGTCGAGCGATGAGGGCGGCACTGCCGCAGAGCCGTCGCAGGATGAGGGCGGCAGTGCCGCAGGGCCATCCGATTGTCAGGAGATGGAGACGGCATCGGAGATGGTGCTGACGGACGTGGGCGGAAGTGCCGCAGAGCCGTCCGCCGAGGAGAGCAGCACCCCCTGGATACAAGTCGGCCGGAGTAGGGACGAGGGCGGTGGATGCGCCGCTAGTAGGGAGTTGTTAGGCGGGCCGTCGGTTGAGGGTTCCGTTAGGCCGTCGTCGTCGCCGTCATCGCCATCGTCGTCACCGAGGAAGAGGACGGAGAGGGCTGCAAAGGCGCCAGCCCAGCCCCAAGTGCGAGGAAGAGGGAGGAGGCCCTCCCCCTGAGACCATGGAAGCGCCCCCTGCAAGAGGGTGGCCACTCCAACACCGACTCGGAGGGGAGTTCCATCATCATGCCTCCTCCCAAGGTCCCGACCATGCGCCGGGGGCGCAGAGGCCGAGGATCGGTGGTGGCGGCGAGGCCGGGGACACCGGGTCCGGCTGGCCACGGTGGCGAGGTGGCGGCCCTTCAGGCCGCGAACGCCCGCCTTATTGAGGAGGTCTCCGGCTTGCGGGAACGCAACCGCAAGCTGGAGACGGAGCTATCGGCGGTGCGACGGGAGAACCGCGGGTTGGCCAAGGAGATGGCCGACCTGCGGGCCCAGTTCCCAGTGGGCTGGAGCTCGGCGCGGGTAACCGTGCTAGAGCCCCGGCCCGCGAGGTGTTACAAATGCATGGCGGTCGGGCATACCCGACCGACATGCAAAAACTGCTTTGACTGCAGCGGGCTATGTTTCCGTTGCGGTCAGACCGGACACCAGGCGGCATCGTGCTCTGCGGTGCCTCACTGCCTCGCGTGTGCGGCAGGCAATAGGCCTGCCAAACACCGCATGGGCTCTGGGGACTGCAGACCCCCGGCATCGGCCCCGAAGGGGCGGGACGGCTCATCGACCGGGCCAGTCCCCGCTCCGAGCGCGGCCCGATCGCCCGTCAGCGCGAAGGAGGTGACGATGGATACGGACCGTTAATGGACCCCGTATCCATTCGTCTCCTCCAGGCCAACCTCAACCACACCGCCGGTGCGCAGGACGTGTTCCTGCAAGCCATGGCGGAGTGGTTGATAGGAGTAACCGTAGCCGCGGAGCCGTACGTGGTGCCCGACCGGCCTAACTGGTTGGGTAGCACCGATGGCACCGTGGCAATCGTCGCCTCCACGTCGTGGCCTTCGTCGCCTCTGACCCTTAGGGACAGGGGCGTCGGATACGTCGCGGCGGACTGGGGGGAGATTACGCTCCTCGGAGTCTATCTCTCCCCTAACTGGAGTGTGACCGATTTCGAGGCCTCCCTCACCATCATGGAGGCCTCGTTACGGCAAATGGCATCGCGCCAGGTCTTCGTCTTGGGGGACTTCAACGCCAAGTCCGTGGCGTGGGGGCCTCCCCGGACGAACGACCGAGGACAGGCGATCGAGGAGTGGGCGGCGGCACTGGGCCTCTGTTTGCTGAACAGGGGCTCGGTGCATACGTGCGTGCGACAACGGGGCGGGTCGATAGTGGACCTTTCGTTCGCTAGCCCCGAGGTCGCCGCACGCGTGGGGAGCTGGCGCGTCGTGGAGGAGGTGGAGACCTTGTCGGACCACCGGTATATCCGGATGGAGGTCTCCCCGGCAATCCCGACGCCCAGCAGGGGTCACGGGGCGGATGGACGTCCTGCGTTCCCGCGATGGGCTGTGGGTCGCTTAGAACGGGACCAGCTGGCGGAGACAGCCATCGTTTACCCGTGGCTGTCCTCTGCCAACCAGTCGGACGGGGTGGACGCCGAAGCTGGCCGCATCCGCAATGCGATGACGCAGATCTGCGATGCGGCCATGCCCCGGGTACGGCGTCCGCCCCCGAGGAGGGCGGTCCACTGGTGGTCCCGGGAGCTGGCGGATCTCCGGGTCGCGTGCATTCGCGCCCGGAGGGCCTACACCCGCAGCCGGCGGCGCCAACGCGACGCGGAACGGGAGGCCTTGCTGTATGAGGGCTACCGCAATGCGCGGTCGGCCTTCAGGCTAGCCGTCCGCTCCGCCAAGGACGTCAGTCGGCAGGAGATGCTGGACGGTCTCGACCGTGACCCCTGGGGACGCCCCTATCGCGCGGTGCTGAATAAGCTCCTGCGCGCGGGACCTTCCCCTCACTGAGACTCTCCAGCCCAGCCTTCTCACCCGGGTCGTCGAGGACCTGTTCCCGCGGCGGGCGGAACACATGCCCCCGGTCATGGCTCCGCCAGACACTGACCGGGAGGCCGACGACGACAGTATTCCGCCCATCACGGAACCCGAGATGGGAGTGGCGGTGGCGCGCATGTGCGCAAAGTCCACCGCCCCCGGGCCCGACGGTGTTCCTAACCGCGTGTTGGGCCTGGTCCTCGACCACCTGGGTTCCCGCCTCAGGGAGCTGTTCGACGCGTGTTTAGCGTCTGGACGGTTCCCTGGGTGCTGGAAGGAGGGAAGGCTGGTGCTCCTGCCGAAGCCGGGACGGTCTTCGGGGTCGCCTTTGGCCTACAGGCCTATCATGCTGCTCGATGACACGGGCAAGCTACTGGAGAGGGTGGTAGCTGCCCGCATCGAGCGGCACCTCGTCGGCACGGGGCCCGATCTGTCGGACGCCCAGTTTGGGTTTAGGAGGGGTCGTTCGACGATCGCGGGTCTGTTCCGCCTGAGGGCCGTGGCGACTGAGGCCGTCACCGTTGGGGGAGTGCTGTTGGCGGTGTCCCTAGACATCGCCAACGCATTCAATAGTCTGCCATTCAGCTGCATCAGGGAGGCGCTCCGGTATCACGGAGTGTCAGCTTACCTGAGGCGGCTAGTGGCAGACTATTTGGTGGGGCGCAGCGTCCTCTGTACCAACCGAGCAGGGGACGTTGTGCGAACGCCCATGACGTGCGGTGTCCCACAGGGGTCGGTCCTCGGACCCACTCTGTGGAACATCGGCTACGACTGGGCGTTGCGGGGGAGCCTCCCGCCCGGGCTGGGCGTGATTTGTTACGCCGACGACACGCTCGTCACAGCCCGCGGTGGGACGCTAGAAGAGGCGGTAAGCCTGGCGACCTATGGCACCGAAGAGGTCGTCAGGCGGATCGAGGCGCTGGGGTTGAGGGTCACCCTGGACAAGACGGAGGCCCTCTTGTTCCATGGGCGCCTTATGAGCCCTCCCATCGGCGTCTCGATCACCGTCTGATCGGTTGACATCAGCATCCGGGCCCATATGAGGTACTTGGGCCTGGTGCTCGACGGGCAATGGTGGTTCCGGGAGCATTTCCGCAGGCTCGCTCCGCGGCTCGTCGGCGCGGTGTCCGCCCTATCGTGGCTTATGCCGAACGTGGGCGGACCGAGCGCTACGTGCCGACGTCCTCCACGAGGGGGGGACGTCGGTCGATGGGAGGGTACCCCGCGTAGGGGGTATTCCGTCGGGCCGACCACTGACGACAAGTAAACCTGCTCCGGTGGTCGACCCAACGACGAAGGCGAGGTGGTTTTCGGGTGGGTTGCGGGAGTTGCGTGCTTAAGCCCCTCTGTCGCCCCGGACGGAAAAAATAATATTATAGTGTGATATTACAATAAATTTATAACGTTATTTAATTTCCTTCCTGGTTTTTGCTTATTGTTAGTTATTAATTCCTATGATCTTTTATGTCACTTTGGCCATGGCCACGTGGGGTACCCTCCCATCGATCGACGTCCCCTCCTCGGGGAGGACGTCGGTCTTTCCTCAAGCGGTCGGCCTCTCGGCGGGTGACGGACTAATCCTCGGTCACGTCACCGGCAGCCTCGGCTAGGGCAGCATGAGGCGCAGGTAGTTGCGCCTGCGCCGCCCAATTCGCCGGCGGCGGATCTCCTCATCGAGGCTGCGCTCCTCGCGCAGACGATCCGCCGCCTCCTTCTGTGAGATCACTGTCTCGCAGAAGGCTGCGACCGCGTCCCAATTCCCGACACTATCGACCATCGCCCTAGCGATGGCCGGCAGCGTTAGGTCGGCACCAATGATTGCGACGAGTTCACGGCGCTGCACTGCCCAAGCCGCGCAGGCCTCGAGCGTGTGGCGCGCCGTGTCCTCGTCGCAATCACAGTGGTGGCGGGACGGTGTACTCTCCCTCCTTACGACCCTGTGCAGGTATTTGGCGAAGCTCCCATGCCCCGTCAACACCTGCACTAGTCGGAAGGAGAGCACCCCGTGCCGCCTTTCCAACCACTGCATCAGCACCGGCCGGAAGGCCTCCACGGTTCGCACCCCGAACCGAGGCCCCTCCAGCCGGACTGCCCAACGGGCAATGACATCTCGGCGGGCATCGACGCGCCAGGCGGTGAGCTCCCTTAACGAGATCTCACCGCCCTCCGCTCGCACACCCGTCACCCGCCGATACAATCCGGCGAGCATCTCCGCCTTCAGGTCCCACGGGGGAGTCCCGGCCAATAGGCACGCTGCCTCCGTCGCCACCGTGCGGTATCCGCGGATGGCCCTGACCGCCATGACCCTCTGTGGTCGCCACCGAAGGGCCCTAAGTCGGACGGTCAAGGACCCTGCCCACACCGGTGCTCCGTACAGGGCCATCGACCGGATGACCCCCGTGTACAGCCGTCGAACTATAATATTTGGTTGACCGAGCTTCGCTCGGAATATTTTGTTATATTTTTGTCGAATTTATTTAGAGAGATATATATATATATATATTTTTTTTTAATGGGACTAATCCCACCACACATTCCCACCATTGTAACTCCTGTAAGCTAGGATCCACAATGGTCTCCATAAATGACACCGAGGTTTGACCCTCAGGCAGTCCCGGGATATGATTTTAATTGTCTTGGGACCCGCAACAAATTTAATTAGAAAAGATTAAAGAGGAGGAGTTGAAAAGAGAGATTCCACTTCCCTCCTAGGCAAAGCGGGAGACAGGCAAACAAAATGACTAGTCAGCCAATAAGTAAACAGGAGTACCGCTACGATAGCGCAGCAGTACGGCACCACGGATACGGAAGAGCTTAACGGGGCCTATATGTGAGCGTTAAGATTGATTGCTACAGTAGGTATGGCAGAAACGCATGAACGCACGGAAATTTTCTCGAGTTGCTACAAGGTCCGTATAGTATACTACCCCACAGGTGACTTGCAAACTGTTTAACATAAGGTTACGCTCGTTTCGCCAGAGATCGCACTCCCAGAGAATGTGATGTGCTGATTGTTCATACTCGTGGTCAGATGTGGAACATTGACATAATGGTGATGGTACGAGTTTAAAAGAAAATAATTTACTTTTAAAGTTGCCATGGCCAGTTAAAAATTGGGCCACGAAGTGGTCAACCTCCAGCCACACCTTCTCCAGGCGCTCCCGGATACATGGAAAAATAGATAAAGATGACGACCTTTCGATGATGAATCCCATCTTTCTTGCCATTCAGTTAAAAGTTCCTCATAAACAATGGATTGTGGTGCAAACAATCTAGCAATTTATATATATATATATATATACATATATATATATTAATAAAAAATAAAATTTAAATAAAGAAAAATTTATAAAAAAATTACAAAAAGAGAATAATAATAATACCGAGATTTGATCCGACGCTGTTTGAATGCCAAAACAAAACAAAAACGGAACTGGACAACTTCCCAACTGAGCTATCGTAACTCATGACGTTGACAACGAAATTTGAATTCATTTTCTTTTAAAATTTAATGTTATTGTATTGTTTTGCTAAAACACTGACAAAACAACATTTTCTATAAATAAAACCTAGCTAGATCGATTTTTTGGACCCGAAACCGTTACAAGTACGTAAAATATATATATATATATATATACAAGAATTACTCGTTTAATGATATAAGATTAATAAACTCTATGTAGCTTCCTCGTTATTATTTACACGTACGAGTATATCTCGCCTCAACGCTGAGCTTAAGACTCCTCCATAAAAGGAGAGAAAAACCTTACTATTACCATGGTGGTTAAACAGGTTGATATAGGATTTTGTTTCGAGTTCTTTCTTGCATAGATATTGTATGCGTATCCTCTATTTGTTTCTTACAACATCCACGGGCAAAATGGGGAGTGGTGAATTGTGCGTGTGGTGACGGAGTAAGAATACAATTCACCCAATTCACCCCCTTTCTTACCCGTGGGTGTCGTAAGAGACGACTAAGGAATATATTTCGCATATGACATCTATGCAGGAGATGGAAAACTTGAAACAAAACCCTTGTCTGATCAGCATGGTATAGTATGGTCAATTGCCCTCCTATTATGGAGGATGCTCGAGCCCAGCAGTGGGACATATATGATCCGAAATGATGAATGATGATGATGATGATTAATGATGATGAATTGTATTCGTATTCCGTTATCATACGGACAATTATTTATTTGGAATTAAATAATTAGATCATCATCATCTCGGCCTATATATATCCCACTGTTGGACTCAGGACTCCTCCATAATGGGAGGGGAATTGATATACTTATTTCACGCTAGTCAGACGGTTTTATTTCGAGTTTTCCTTCTCTTGAATATTTAGATAACATTAAATATTAAAATAGCATTGAATATGAAAGATTTAAATGAATGTAAGTTTCTACATATTTTCTTAAGAATGAATAATGCTCGAAATTAAGACACCAATTAAATCATTTTGGAATGGTAATCATATCAGGTAATCATCTTTTCGCATCGCTCTAGACTGTATTAACAGGTCGAGGGTGCTAACGAGACCTCACAACATATTATAGTAGGCTGTGCTTATTCGCAAAGTTAACGATTTAAATCCAGTTTAAGCTGATTTTTACAGTTTTGTCGAGTTTTCCAGTTCCCTCACAACTAAGGTAAATTTGGTTTCAGAAACTTTTTTCAATACGTGATAAGCAAAATAAAAAATTGTCAAGTATATCCTGAACTCATACTAAAATCACTGGGAAATAACATTTTCGTACTTCTATCTGAATTGACTATTTTTATCTTAAAATGTTTTTTTCGCACTCATACTTTAAAATACTTTACGCAACAAGAAACTTCATTTAATTGAAACTATTATATTTTAATAATAAAATAGGATATCTATTACTTATTCTGTATCTGTATCTATACTTTTCCGTATGGCGACGGAGTAAAAATACAATTCACCACTCCCTATCTTGCTGGGAGTGGTGAATTGTATTCTTACTCCGTCACCACACCGAAATGATTTAATGATTATAAAATAACATGTATTTATAACTTTTGAAGTATCCACTACATTAACAATTGATGTAGGTGTATGACAACATCTATATATGACATGTTTATAAGTTAATGTCACGTTGATATGTTTGTATGGTTAAGTCCAAAGTTGACCTATTTGTTATATAAACGTTTATTTCCGTATGGTGACGGCGTAAGAATATAATTCATTTACTTCGTCTTATCCGTTGGAAAAGACGGCTAAAGGATATAATGGGTATTTAACATGTGTGCAAGAGAAGAAAATCTCGAAATAAAACGTTTTACCAAAATGTCAGACCAGCATAGTATAGTCAATTTCCCTCCTATTGGAAGGCGGCTCGAGCTTAGCAGTGAGACATGTATGCACTGAGACTGACATAAATGTTTAATGAATTCGAATGTCATTTAGTAAAATCTTTAAACATAATGTACTCCTATTTGAAGTCCCATTCGCGTACGTAGCACAGATAAACATACATTCTTAAATGTGACGTGTTCTTAAATGTGAAAATTCTTAAATTTGTTATATATAGAAATGTTTAATGAAACTATTAATCATTAAGTATTTTCTTATACTGCTGTCATTAAAGGGAGAAACAAAATTCGGATCGTATTAAATATTAAGAATAATGCCATATCATAGGAAAGATTTCATAATGACAAAAACATCTTAGAAAATTAAAATACAGAGATTGAGAAGAAACATTGATAACAAGTTCTCGAACAATTTCATCTATACATCTAGCTAGCCTATCAACGTCCACTCCTTAATATAAGCATGTTCATAGAGTAAAAATATTATAACCATCAGGTTTGGTAAATGAATAGAATCATAGTTGGTCTTATAAGTTACCTTGAATATAGTTACAGACTAGTCTATTGGTGATTATACTTCTAGAGAAAACGTCGTTAACTTCAAGGGAAAACAAAATGTGGCGATATATTGTATTCCCGAGTTGATTAATTAATAGAAATACATTCGATTTTAACGGATAGTAGAAATTCAAAGATGCTACTAAATAAGATCAAATTTGGAAAAACTTCATTCTGTATTCGCCTTTAACTGCAATAAATGTTTGTAATATTATTAAAATATCAAACGACTTTCCTCATTATTTGCCAAAACTTTTTTTTTATTTCAAAACTCAAGAAGGGTAAAGAATTTTTCATATTGATTTTTACCCTTTTTTCTATCAGTTAGCATGAAAAATAGATTAAAGACCGATCGTGACTCAGCGGCTGCATGCAAAATGCTAGGCGATTAAAAATAGATTTTCCGCTTCACTAGCAACGTAATTTTATGAATTTTAATGTTTTGTGCCTCCCCGTGTGTTGACAAGTTAAAAATAAATACTGAGTCTTAGTCAGCCATACCTTGAACTGTAGGAATTGTACAATCGGGTTAAAGACACGCCAAAAGCAACGAGCCAGAACCTCCTCGGAAAGGCACACCACTAACCCGCCTGCAAAGCGGGGCGATTACAATATTAATCATTCGTAATCGTTTGATGGACGGATGAATACAGTTACAATACCCAGCATAATAAGAAGAAATAATAATAATATCTCACGTTTACAAAATAGATTTGCCAGAATAGGCCTCTCAACCGCGAGTCTATAATCAAATCATTTATCCCGATTAACCGAAGCAATCTGTTTAAGCCGCGTAATTATGAAACGTAATTATAAAACGTAACGTCTAACATCACAAGGATTCAGCAGACGAGTCCGGTAATTCCGATTTAAGGCACCCCTCGTCCTTTGCTAACCAACGTTGAGTGAATGGAAATGAACGAATAAGTCATTTTAACGCATTCGCGTCGCAATGCTTGAGTAAGTTCTAATTACAAAAATATAAGCATTATTTATTTTCTATCTTGCCAGTGTTGTTATTTTTGAAAAGTATGATTTCATATTTTTTAATATAAATTTCTTGTGTACGTGTGTATGTCACTGAATTCCTCCTAAACGGTTGCACCGATTTTGATGATTTTATTCATCGCTATTCCGATAGATATGAGAACGGTTTAGATTAATAATTGGATCCGGTAGATGGCACTGCTAACGATTTCAAGGAGAATTCCTTTTATTTTATTGGAATAGAACAACGAGCAACGTCTGTTGGGTCAGCTAGTATTGTATAAGTTTTAACCCGGTCGCAATTAAAATATTTCTTTTTTTATCAATATTTTTGATAATGCAATGAATGTTTATATATAATTTACGGCGATATTAAATACAAGTTATTTCCTAAAATCGCACCGTTATTGAAAGAAAGTCGCAAGTACACTTACTTTATTTATTTATTTATTTCACTATACGTTTAAGGACATTACGACACATGCTCAATAAATTTGAAAAAAAAATCCTATATATAACAGATACGATATATCTGTTATATATAGGATTTTTTTTTAAATTCGAATTTAATGAAATGTTATGATTTATTTGCTTATTTAATCGCTTTATAAATTAAGTAAGTTTTCTTACACTATTAGGCATAGTGTAAGAAAACTTACTTAGCACACTTATGTGTTAAAATATAAGCGCTTAAGATCAGTTACGTTCCTTTTCCACCAAGTATTTATCTTTATTTTTGAAGTAAACATCTATGTAATTCTTGGCGGAAAGAAATACGTAAATAAAATTACGAAATTGTGATCAGTGTGAATACCATAGCAACAAAATATTTACTTCATTTATTCTTAAAAGTCGTAATATCATGTCGGAAATTAAAGACTTAGACTTATTAATTTTAATTTATCTCCATTTTTTCGTTCCTGAAAAGTTTTCATTTGTCACTTGCATCTTGCATGCGTGCAAAAAGTTGCACGAATGGTAGAAAATATTAAAATATATATAATATAAAAATAATATATGCACTTAAATATCCCTTTTTTTTTTTGTGGGTGGGCTGCGGTCGGCGCGCCTCCGCACCACTCCATCCGGGGCGACAGAGGGGCTTAAGCACGCAACTCTCGCAACCCACCCGATAACCACGTCGCCTTCGTCGTTGGGCCGACCACCGGAGCAGAGTTAACTTGTCGTCAGTGGTCGGCCCGACGGAATACCCCCTACTTGGGGTACCCTCCCATCGACCGACGTCCCCCCCTCGGGGAGGACGTCGATCTTTCCTCACGCGGTCGGCCTCTCGGCGGGTGACGGACTAATCCCCGGTCACGTCACCCGCGGCCTCGGTTAGGGCGGCATGAGGCGCAGGTAGTTGCGCCTGCGCCGCCCCATTCGCCGGCGGCGGATCTCCTCATCGAGGCTGCGCTCCTCGCGCAGGCGATCCGCCGCCTCCTTCTGCGAGATCGCTGTCTCGCAGAAGGCTGTGACCGCGTCCCAATTCCCGACGCTGTCGACCATCGCCCTTAAATATCACTTAAGGTTGTTTGTTATATTACATGTTTTTATTTTTTTTTAGGGTAGGCGACACCGCTTTATTCATCCGGAGCAAAATAACCTACCCTATATTGTTATATTACCAAAAGAACAAGGTTTTGTAAGTTAATAAAAATCCAGTTTTCTAATAATTTTTTCCATAGTATATTTTAAACCACTATTTATTGAAACGTTCTAATATTCGCATAATACAGGTAAAAGCAAAAGAAGGATCCTCACGAGAAACTTGCAGTTAATTGCTTACGTTTTTCCTCTGGCATTGCGAAATGGGTATTTTCTCATTAAAGTCGGCAAATTTACTTACCTCACCGCTTTACTTTTAGTTCACTAAAGATGCCATTGGGTAGAAACTAGTATTATTGATTCTTTTCTTTTCAGTTTTGTAGGAAAATTAACTTTTACTTATTTATTATTGTGGTAAAGTACCGCACAGTTAACTGTATAATTACAGCACGTTAAGTAATGACATTTTTTCGCGTGGTGGCGAAGTAAGAATACAATTCACCACCCCCTCTCTTGCCCGTGGGTTTCGTAAAAAACGGCTAAGGGATAAATAATCTGTGCAAGGGAAAATTTGTAACAAAACCCTATACCAATATGTCTGATCAGATTGATCTGGCAGGTAATTTTTTCTCCTATAATGGAGGAGGCTCGAGCCCAACAGTGGGACGGATGATGAAGTAGTGAAACTGGCATATTTGGTTAGACTTCGTCATAATGGAGTTATGACAGGGCTACAGTTCCATGTGGTGACAGAGTAAGAATACAATTTCTCGCTTCCTTCCTTACCCCATAGGTGTCATAAAAGATGTCTAAGCAGATAATATATTGACTGCACAGATGGCGTAGTGGTTAAGATAGCAACCTACAGCGCCAGTGTCAGGGGTTCGAATCCCACGCGGGACAACACTTTGTGCGAACCACAAATTGTTGTTCTGAGTCTGGATGTAATTTGTGTCCGTTAATAATATGTTTGTAAAGTCCCCCGCAATACAAGGATTATTTCCTTAGTGCAGGGTGTTGTCTTAAATAAATAAATAAAAAAAAAATATCCCTGAAAGAGAAGAAAATCTTGGAATTACATCCTATACCAAACCGTCTAATCAACGTAGTCGAGTAAGTCGATTGCCCTTCCATTGTGCAGGAGGCTCGAGTCGAGCAATAAGACATGTGTAAACTATGATGATGATCATGAACAGTATATGTATAGCTGCACACACGCTTATCCTTCTAGGCAAATAAGGAATGGTAACTGCCACATGACAGAATGACAGAACTAGATTTGGAAACGAGTACATACCAGATTTTATAACTAGTTCTGTCATCCATACATCATCATTATCATTTTTTTAAACTCATGAGTGTTGTAACAGACGATTAAGGGAGATTATGTGCACATAACATCAATGCAAGAGAAGAAAAACTCTTCAGAAAACACATGTTTACACATCAAACCAGTGTAATAGATTTTTTTTATTATTATTATTATTTTTTATGGGTGGGCTATGGTAAGCGCACACGCGGCCGTTCCGCGGGGCGACGAAAGGACGGCGTGCGGGCCCATAACCCACCCGTACCCACATCGCCTTCGTCGTTGAGCCGACCACCGGAGCAGGGTGACTTGTCGTCAGTGGTCGGCCCGACAGCATATCCTTTCCTCACCTCTCGACGTCCCCGTCCCGGGACGTCGGTCACCGTCGCGCGGTCTGCCTCTCTGCGGGTGACGGACTAAATTCCCCGGTCCGGTCACCCGCGGCCTCGGCTAGGGCGGCATCTGGCGTGGGTATAATAGCATACGTCAATTTCCCTACCTCTATGGAGTTCTGTCATCCATAGATCATCATTATAATTTTTTTAAGCCCGTGAGTGTTGTAAATGCCGACTAAGGGATATTATGTGTAGATAACATCGATGCAAGAGAAGAAAATCTCCTCAGGAAACCCTATGCCTATATAATACATCTGACCAGCGTAATAGCATACATCAATTTTCCTACTTCTATAGAGGAAGCTTTATCCCAACAGTAAAATAAAAAAGGTACTTTGTAATATTTTATTAAAATCACTTTATTGGGCAAGTGAAATTTTAATCTCTCATAACCAAACATTTTCCATTACATTATTGTTTTCTGAATTTCATTTAAAACTATCGGCTAGCGTAAAAATGTTCTGTCCCACAGATCTGCTTAGTCAGCAAATGTTCATTACAGTTTTCCTTACACTAGAAATTACGAAGTGAAATTTCAAAGAACGTAATAATAATATTAGTACGCTTTGTATCTAGTTACTCAGCAAAATAACAATAGCAAAATCAATCATTGTTGGTAGTACTGAAGATTTGTTAAAAAATTAGTTTATTACTTGTCTATTAATATGCACATGCTTTTCCGTGTAGAAAAAAAATACCACCTCCCTTTTTATGTCCGTGAGGGTTATGAAAGGTGACTAAGATATATAATACGTAGCTAAAGGTAATTTAATTTTGAGAAAACTTGAACTGATTGCAGGTTTTCTACTCTATCCTACTGACTAACCTGTGTGACCAGAGTGCCGTAATAGATTAATTCCACTCAAATTGATTAGCAGCTCGAGCCCAGCAGTAGGACATACATGACTTGAGATATTGATAATAATTTGAAATGACTACTTATTGTGTATTTATAGGTTTTCACCATTCGTTTAAAAATCACACAATTGTTCTGCATGGAGATCAAACCCACGATGCTCAATATGAGAGATGCCTGATAGACTCTGCAGCGAAAGGGTGACTAAAATGAATTCACAGCGTTACTTTATTAAGGCTACACACCCTAGAAAAAATGCTAGACCGTGGTCTCGTTTGGAACCACAGAGATTAGCAGTATTGTGTCAGTTGCCTGTTTGGGCCAAGTACTTGACTAAGCAATTGTGCTTGATTAAACCTTCAACAATAAGAAGGTATGAATGACGTACTTAGGAATCGTTAGCAATATTACTAAATGCGGTACCTTTATCAATAATAGTGGTGCCCGTATTATGACGATCATGAATTATATGGTACTAACTATAGAATACATACATTAGAACTATAAATAAAATATTGTTGATAATAATTGAAATTGTAATCATTTCATTTGTAAAATATTTACGTGTCTCTTCTAGATGTCATTTCTGAACTATTAAAACTATATTGACATTGACATACCTGTAATTTAGACCACTGTATTCTACCGATACATCGGCTAGCATTCCTCCAAGCCAGCTTAGCACCAAACACCAACTCCGTAGTAGTCAGCTGATATGTACCAGACTTCGCTACTTCTTCCTGAACGGCCATCCAGCGAGCCTCGTGTGCTGGAGTATTAGCTCTGAAATATATGGATATCATTACTATTATATTTTAAATATAATTAGATTAGCTTTACAATGGATATAAAAGTGTAATCTGCTGAATAAACATGCTAAATGGATGATAAAAGGACGTAAGCTGATAATTTCTATAAAAGAGGAGGTAATCTCACAGTAAAATCCCGTACCTACTGTTTGTAACACTAACGATTAGGTACTATGTTAAAAGAATGTGTCAATAAACTATTATTTCAATGTTCTTTCTTTTCTATATGCTAAACTCTAGTCAATATCTTAGCGTTAGCCGATATTCTCTCATTTTTATTGAAGTTCGAGCCTACGTTTATGAGAAATAAAAGCCTTTAAAGAACTTAAAGAGGAGAAAGAAAGAAAGGTTAACCACAAAATCTTCAAAATTAAAAATATATGCTTCATGTTAAAGTACACAACAAAATTTCAAGTCTATTAAATTTATAACTTTTTATATAAATTACAAATACCATCAAAAACAGAACTTAAAAAAAAAAGCCAAGCCTCGCAACTGAGTTCTTCTACCATAAAAAGTTGTGAGATCCATGTTATACCAAGTCGGTTAACTCATTCAGTCCCTGCTTAAGGGACCTTTTTTCTTAAGTTATTACGTAAATAGCTAACCTAACAACTTCTTATAGTGACTATATCAATATTAAAGATCTTTTATGTTTTAAATAAGTAGATTGACTTGGCAATCACCACACGGCAAGAACATATAATTAACCGATACAAATTACATTCAGACTCAGAACAACAAATTTGTGGATCGTACAAGGTATTGCCTTACATGGGATTCGAACTCGCGACACTGGCACGGTACGTTGGTATCTTAACCACTACGCCATCTGCGCAGTCTTTAGCCGGTTTTTACGATTCTCATAGGGAAGCAATGATGGCGACAAATGTATTCTTATTTTTTACAAAGTTACATCTCATTAACTGCAAATGTGACTTTGTAGTCCTATATATTTATATAAGTTTACAAAATTATTTATGCAGTTAGTGTATCTCGGAAACTGGATGAAAATTACAATGTTTCATAATTTTTACTTCATTTATATACTAAACACTAATTGTATTCTAAATTTGAAGCTTCTATCTCTGCTAGAAGTGCTTTTTTAATATTGATGATCGGTCAGTCGGTGAGTGACAAAATTATGAAATTTTGACTAGTTCTAATTCTTAAACTAATTCAAATTGATTGAAATTTTAAATACACAATGTGTATACAATGCCTGCTGGGTTACTAAAAATTCAGGCTTCTATTTTTATTCGGAACGAAGTTATAGGAGGTCGAAAATGGTCTGAATTGCTTCGAGAAAAGTATGTTACGGCAGTGTTGCGTTTTGCCCGACTTTTTTTTGCTCGACTTGGCGGGGGCACTGCCGTGCCCCCAGATATCTATTCAAATTCTTCAGATCCGAAATTCAATATAAGATCAATTATTTCCTTTGTCATATAGTCGCAATTGATCTAGCAAGTTTAGGCAATGTACATCATTGTACAATAGGCAAAAAGTAAGTATACTTTTTTAATGTCAATTATATAGCAAAGATAACATAAGAATATTTTTAAAACAAACACAAACGTCTTAAATGTCCATTTGTCCATGTCCATTGTATTTATTTATTGTACAAGTCAGTTTTATTTTTCAATAGGCAAAATTACTTAATAACAATATTGCATAGGATTGTTTAGTAAATATTATTATATTAATGTCGTAACCTTTGATTTTTAACCTTAAATAAAGCGTCTATTAAACTGAATTTTTGTAAAATACAATAAAATAATTCAAACTTTGTAGTGTTTTTTCTTAATTTTATTGGCTATATAGAGATTTAAGTAACGCGTAGAATCCCTTGATCCAATTTACTGGCTGGCATAGTAAAGGTTACTTTTACTAAATTTGTGAAGCATTAAACGATTTGTTTACTTTATATTATAAAACATTGCTTTGTAAAGATATTTACTACTATTATTTAGATAACTACGCAAAAATTCGAATCCACCGCATAGTACTAAGAGCTCTTAAAATTATGTACTTATATGTATTAGGGTGGTCCTTAATAAGGTTATTTTCAAATTTCTTTGCTCCCAGGGGCTCGAATGCTTCCAAATTGATAAAAAAAATCCCCGAAAATTTGAGCTCTTAATATTAACTCTAAGATAGTGCGCATTCCAATCTAAGTTTCCTATGTAAATAACATAGGAAAAATTACTTTTTTTGTTTATAATTTTATAACTTGGGAACGAATGAATAAAAAATTATAAATCATACATACTTTTATAGAAAATTTAACGCTCTACAAAAAAGGTCTCTTATAATTTTTCTATTAGTCTATTGGTTTAAAAGTTATTCAACGTAAAAGTTTAATTTTCATATTATTATTAATATTATCAAGGCGTTTTATTAATATTATCGAGTAAATTATTATATTATTAAATATTTGTTGTTACAATATTTTATTTATGATTAAAATAAGCGAATATAATGTTTTCTTTAGGATTGTGAATGATATGTGTGATTTTTAAATCAATAAAACAAATAGTTTTCTAATTTTCAAGTTAATAAAATGAAAGGACAGATGAAATATGATACCGCTCGGATACTTAGCCTTAATATGAATATTAAACTTTGACGTTGAATAACTTTTAAACCAATAGACTAATGGAAAAATTATAAGAGACCTTTTTTGTAGAACGTTAAATTCTCTATAAAAATATGTATGATTTATCATTTTTAATTCATTCGTTACCAAGTTATAAAATTATAAACAACAAAAGTAATTTTTCCTGTTATTTCCATAGGAAATTTAGATTGGAATGCGCACTATCTTAGAGTTAATATTAAGAGCTCAAATTGTCAGGGAACTTTTTTTTATCAATTTGAAAGCATTTGAGCCCCTGGGAGCAAAGAAATTTGAAAATAACCTTATTAAGGACCACCCTAATATGTATATAGATTTTCAATTATTTGTTTGTACAGCGAATAAAAATATGCTGAAGAAACCGACATATAAAATTCTTTAAAAAATATAATCATCATCATTTCAGTCCATATATGTCCCGTTGTTGGGCTCGGGCCTCCTCCAATATGGGAGGGAAACTGACCTACGTTGGTCAGACGGCATTGGCATAGGGTTCTGTTTCAAGTTTTCCTTCTCTTGCATAGATATTGTATGCATATTATTATAATCCCTTAGTCGTCTTTTATGACACTCACGGGTAAGATGGGGTGGTGATTTGTATTCTTATTCCGTCACCACAGGGAAAAAATATTTATAGATATTTCAGTAAGTAAAGTAAGTCGTTACTTCTTATATTCGGAAAGATGTATGCGAGTTAATATGGCGAGTCAATACCTTCTTAATTATCCTGCAGCCCAAAGCCTAACTTTACAATACTCTATTCTCCTAGGGTATTAACATAGAAAGGCCAATATTTTATCGTGTCTAGTTATTCTGGAATATTTACGTGAATGATAACAGTATTGAATATTTGAATAAAAATGAGTATACTTTCTAACTTTTATGTGGGTTATTAGGGATGATTACATCCCTTATTACTATATGCATTGTAAAAATAGGACTAAGGTATATGCTATGTAGACAATATTGCGCGACGGCGACCGACGTCCCAGTACGTCGAGAGGTGAGAGGCTACCCGAAAGGGTATTCCGTCGGGCCGACCACTGATGACAAGTCACATCTGCTCCGGTGGTCGGCCCAACAACGAGGTGACGTGAGTACGGGTGGGTTATGGGCCCGCGCGCCGTCTTTTCATCGCCCTGGACGGACAGGACCGCGCGTGCGCTTACCATAGCCCACCCATAAAAAAAAAAAAAAAAAAAAAAAATGTAGACAATATTAACATAAAATCTTATGCCAATTTGTCTTATCAGTGTGTTCTAGTAAAATTTCCTCCTATTGTAGAAGAGGCTGAGCCTAACAGTTGAACTTATAGAGCTGAGAAGAAGAGACATTGCAATATTTTTTACTGCATTGACTATCAGATAGATTATTAGTTCACCTATTGATAACTAGCATCTAGCGATTGCCACTCTTGGACCTTAGCAATACCGCAGCTAAAAGTAAATATGAATTTAATGAATGCTCACAAACTAATAAAGCTCTTCATTTAATTTACATAATTCGATTCATATACGTCCCACTACTAGGCTCAGGCCTTTACAATTAGCCGTCTCTTACGACACCCACTAGCAAGATACGGGATGCTGAATTGTATTCAAACCCTGTCACTACACAGAATCTAAAACCTAAAAATTTAAACTCTAAGAAAGATAGATTCTAAGAAGATAGGTTCTTAAAACGATCATAAGAATCAAAATTCGTAAATATTTTTTTTTTCATTAACAAGACTCCTATCATCAAACTTACCACTGTAGTAATTGAGTAAATGTGAATTAGAAAAAACATCTATAAATCTACCAATAAATAAAATTGGAGTGTCTGTTTGTATGTCAAAATAATAGACTTTTTTCATGCTCACACGGTTATTTGCACTATACATGTGCCTAAAATACACTTTATATTTTTTGTCTGTCTGTCTGTTTGTTTCTGGTAATATTTAAAACGGCTGGACCGATTTCAAAATTTCTTTCACCAATGGAAAGCTATCAGGGAGTAACATAGGCTATATTTTATCCCGCTATTCCCACGGGAACGGGAACTACGCAGGAAAGACTGAAACCGAAGCGAAGCGAGGGCGGGTTGCTAGTAAGAAATAGACAAATACAGTAAAATTTTATATCCAGGTACACACGATGTTTCTGTAACACTAGACCTAGACTGTGAGAATTTAGTATCAAAGGGAGGTCCCGATTAAAAACAAATCTTTTTCCGTGAATATGTAAACTGTATTATTATAGTGATTTTATTAATTGGCTGACCACACACTCGTCAAACGGACAAAAGAGGAAAACCGATGTAACCAATTATATACAATATACATATATTATATAGTTAAATGTTAGGTAAATAGTTAATTATTATAGTGTGAAGGGCTGGTCACATAAGTTCCATCCAACTAACCGTCTTATCAATACCTCTCAGTTTTCCTTGGTTTGAAAATAGTAAATTAAGCAGAAAACATGTTGGCCTTAAGAATTCGATCAGGTAATTCATCAACAAATTTTGCGTTTTTAATGAAGAAAACTGGTACACTAAATTCTACAGTACTAGCAACCCGCCCTCGCTTCGCTTCGGTTTCAGTCGCCTTACCCGCGTAGTTCCCGTTCCTGTGGGAATACCGGGATAAAATATAGCCTATGTTACTCCCTGATATTACAGCTTTCCATTGGTGAAAGAATTTGTGAAATCGGTTCAGTGGTTTAAGCGTGAAAGCGTAAAAAACAAACAAACAGACTTACTTTCACATTTATAATATTAGTAAGGATGTAATAACTTAGATAACGTGCAACATTTGCTAATATATTGTACAAAACCAAAAGGAAAGAAGGACATTCATAAGGAGATTTTAGTTAAACATAAGATTAGTGATTAAGATAAAACTACTTTACGGATTTTATCGCGTTTGTATTTGATTTTTGATTACCCGACGTTTCGAACACTTTACAGCGTTCATGATCACGGGTGGACTAAGATGTCTCACGTCCAACAAGTCATCGTTACTGCAGAAAATTTATAATTATCTACCCGAAACAGAAAATTAGTTATTAAGTATTGACCCACATTTTGATACAAAATTTATTGCCAGTGTAAGAAGAAAATGATTCTATATGAAAAAATTATATTGTTTATGGTTAGTAATAATTAAACATTAAAATTAATAGTAATTATATTTAAAAACTAACTAATAATCTAGTATACTACCACCGGATCGGAACACGGTTACACTGAGAAAGATCCGGCAAGAAAACTCAGGTAACATGATGCTAAATTAAAGTTAATTTTGAAGGCGGCTTACTTTGTTACTAAAAGGTTTTAATTTATAAAATTATCTTTAGTTATTATTATTGTGGGTCAAATCTATACAATATGAGCTCACGGTGTCTTGCAGTCTTGTGGTGGTCTTTTTGGATTTGTTTTTAATAATGTTTATAACAGGATCCCAGCTTGATGGTAACACCCAGCCATCCTCTCTATTGAAATTTTTGTGTTTTTTTATCTCAATAGCCTCGCGTACCATTCTAGGCAGGTATCGGTGTTCTTTGGGATTTAGGATTTGTGGACTGCAGACCTAGTGTCCCGCCGGGACACTAGGTCTGCAGTCTGTGAACATAGTCAGGACCGCGCCCACCATAACATCAGGTTTGATAAACCACAAATCCTCGCAAAAGAACACCGATACCTGCCTAGAATGGTACGCGAGGCTATTGAGATAAAAAAACACAAAAATTTCAATAGAGAGGATGGCTGGGTGTTACCATCAAGCTGGGATCCTGTTATAAACATTATTAAAAACAAATCCAAAAAGACCACCACAAGACTGCAAGACACAGTGAGCTCATATTGTATAGATTTGACCCACAATAATAATAACTAAAGATAATTTTATAAATTAAAACCTTTTAGTAACAAAGTAAGCCGCCTTCAAAATTAACTTTAATTTAGCATCATGTTACCTGAGTTTTCTTGCCGGATCTTTCTCAGTGTAACCGTGTTCCGATCCGGTGGTAGTATACTAGATTATTGGTTAGTTTTTAAATATAATTACTATTAATTTTAATGTTTAATTATTACTAACCATAAACAATATAATTTTTTCATATAGAATCATTTTCTTCTTACACTGGCAATAAATTTTGTATCAAAATGTGGGTCAATACTTAATAACTAATTTTCTGTTTCGGGTAGATAATTATAAATTTTCTGCAGTAACGATGACTTGTTGGACGTGAGACATCTTAGTCCACCCGTGATCATGAACGCTGTAAAGTGTTCGAAACGTCGGGTAATCAAAAATCAAATACAAACGCGATAAAATCCGTAAAGTAGTTTTATTTAAAATGTATAATACTCGCGTAAACATCAGAAATCATAAGATTAGTGATTAAGATACCGACCTACAGTACCAGTGTCAGGGATTCGAAACCCATGCAGGACACATTATGTGCTATCCACAAATTGCTATTTTGAGTCTGGATGTAATTTGTGTCCATTAATTATTTGATTATAAAGTCCCTCGCAGTACAAGGATTCTTTAGAACAGGGTGTTGTTTTTAAAAAAAAATTAAACAATGTCTGAACAGGTAAAACCTATGTGTAGCCTAATAACTTCATGCTTCGCGAAGTACCTGCACAAGATTGTCAGGAGGAGAGCACACCGTCCTGCCACCACTGCAATTGCGACGAGGACACGACGCAGCACACGCTCGAGGGGTGTGCTGCGTGGGAGGGGGAGCGCCGTGAACTCGTCGCGATTATCGGTGCCGACCTGACGCTGCTGAGCATCGCCAGGGAGATGCTCGACAGCGTCAGGAACTGGGACGCGGTCACCGCCTTCTGTGAAGCCGTAATCTCACAGAAGGAGGCGGCGGGTCGTATGCACGTAGAGCTCCTCTTCAGCGACATGTTCCGCTGCCGGCGACTCGGGCGGCGCAAGCGCGAGTATCTGTGCCTAATGCCGCCCTAGCCGAGGCCGCGGGTGATCGGACCGGGGAATTTTCCGTCACCCGCAGAGAGGATGACCGCGCGACGACGACCGACGTCCCAGAACGTCGCGAGGTGAGGGTACCCGAAAGGGTATTCCGTCGGGCCGACCACTGATGAAAAGTTACCTCTGCTCCGGTGGTCGGCCCAACAACGAGGTGACGTGAGTACGGGTGAGTAATGGGCCCGCGCGCCGTCCTTTCATCGCCCCGGATGGAATGGACCGCGCGTGCGCTTACCATAGCTAGCCCACCCATAAAAAAAAGCCTAATAACTTCATTGTACCCGTGAAATGCTTATGCTCAAGTTTTTAGATTTTAAGTCTTATTTGTTTGTACTGCTAGTAATGTGCCATGATACAATGAGGTTGACCTATCCATGTGGACAAAACCCCCCTAAAAATTAGTAGATTAAGCCCTCCAATTGAAATTATACCGTAATTGCTAAGCTTGGTAGGCAGTTTGTAAATGGTTTGATTGCAATTCTCCAATTGATGCCAGAAGAGTGCACGACTTCCAAGGGAAAATAAAGAGTGGTGACACATTGCATTCTTAGCTCGTCACCACACAGGGATACATCCCTTATTACCCTAAAGTAAAGGCATACGATTAAAAATAAGAATATATAAATATATTTTGCTGTACCTTCGTATAGAAGCAAAGTATTGCCCTAGAAAGTCCTTCGCATCTTTCAAGACTTCTTCAGCTTCTCTGGGCACATCTCCACGACCAGGAATTGACATAAGACTTCCAAGACATGCTCTCTCGTTGCATAACGTAGGCTGTTAACAAAAAAAAACATAAATTAAAAAAACACAACACTAGAGCTAGTTTGGCAGAAAAATTTTACAGTAACCAGGTAATGTGATCAAGATGGAAAAATATAGTTTTAAAACTTGATTTTGACCTGAATATCACCCTAAAGAGCAACCTACGTTAAATAATAACAGAAGGTCTGTTATAATTACGTAAATCTTAATAATTTTGCAACCAAAGCTGCCCACAGGGTAGGGAGCAGACAAAATATCAAGGACGTATGCTCTTAGTCAACTTTTATGAAACCATTGACATATATAAGACATTTGTTATCCAAAAAACAACCGGCTTCAAAAAACCCTAAAAGCTAAAGTTAAAAATATACGGAGTAAACGAAAAAATCGTTAATGTAGACAATGTATGTAGATAAATTTTCAGATTTCCGTTGATATTTCAAAAACCGCTTGTCCGATTTCGATAAAATTTTCATGGGGCTACTTGGGAAGTATACCCTTTCCAACAAAGATTTTTCTAATCCGTTGGAAAGCGACGGAGTTATGCGCAAACAAACATATAAAAAAACATCGAGAACCTTCTCCTTTTTTACAAGCCGGTTAAAAATGAATAAAGACATATTTTAATGCATCACTCACCACAGTCTTATGAAAAAAGAAGGAGATAGACTAACTCACAATATATAATTATCCTAATATTTTATATACTTTTTATAACTACTATAAGAAACTATAAAAAGTAACTATTCGAATTAAAAAAATATGAATTAGTAATTTGTTTGGTAATTATAAGATGGCACAAACTACCAAACCAATTATTTAGTAATATCAATTATTAAAAATATGTATAATTTTATTAAGTCATAAAAATTAAATATCCTACTAATATTATATATAATATGCTAGTTTGTGCCTGCGACTTCGTCCGCGTGGAACAGTTACTTTGGGCTAGTGCTAACTTTAACCCGCGACTTTGTTTCCGTAGAAGGTGAAAATATTTTTAAATAATACAAATCTGTGACATAATTTTTGCATAACCTAACCGTTTATGTAGTGCACGCAGTGGAAGCTCTCAAAATAAAAAAAAAACCGATTCAGAAGCATTTTTCATTGTTGTTCTATTGGTTTTAGCGTGATGATATAGCCTTCCTCGATAAATGACCTATCTAACACTGAAAGAATTTTTAAAATCGGACCAGTAGTTCATGAAAGTAGCGCATTCAATCGAACAAACTCTTCCGCTTTATTTATTAGTATTTTTTTTATGGGTGGGCTATGGTAAGCGCACGCTCGGTCCAGTCCGTTCGGGGCGATGAAAAGACGGCGCGCGGGCCCATAACCCACCCGTACCCACGTCACCTCGTTGTTGGATCGACCACCCTCGTTGTTGGGCTGACCACTTTATTACATTTGTATAGAGTAAAGATGTGAAATTTTGTGGAGTTACTTGATCAGGCGTAATTCGTTGAACAGGTTTGGATAAAAACTGGCGCATAAATAGACTGTTTCCTGGATTATTGCATGGAATACTTTTCCGATAATATGTTTCCTTGGGATAATAATTTACTCCACTTTTTTGCTCAAACAAGCTATCCTATCAAACTTGCCACCATAATCCATAGATGAATTTGAATATAAATTTCAAGATACTTTTTACGCGGGCGGAGGCACAAATTGAAACTACACTAGCTTCAGTTTGTGCCTCAATTAGTGAGAACTGTAATATAATCACGTAAGAAAACCAAAAAACAAAAATATAATACGCTCAAGTAGTAAATACATAAGAATTTATAATATAAGATAACTTTATGTTAAAACAAAGGTATGAATTCAGAATGAAAATAAGTTTGTAAACTAAAAGCAAAATTAGTATTCTGTGAATGCAAGCTTGCTGAGAAAATAGATACGAATATCATTAGCAAGAAAATAGATTTGCTATCTCTTGAAGATAATTCAATGCAATGAATACCTTGACATATAATTCACTCAGTTTATTAAGAATTCTAATGCATTATATGTTTTTTTCATTCCATTCGTGTGGTGACGGAGTAAGAATACAATTCATCACTGCTTCTCTTGCCTGTGGGTGTTGTAAAAGACGACTGAGGGATATGATATGTAGATAATATCTATGCAAGTTAAGGAAAACTTGACATAAATCGTTATGTCAACACGTCTGACCAGCGCGGTATAGTAGGTTAATTCCCCCAATTGTTGAAGAGGCCCAAACTCAACAGTGGGACTTTAATGAGACTTTAATGATGATGATATATTTTTTTTTCTATATTTTACACGATATTTCTAAGCCTTATGGCTTAACCAGATCGATCGATGGGTGTCGAGACCTGGTGGAATAGCAACATTACTTTAGTGAAATTACCATATATTGGCTACTTTCAAAAGTTAAGTAATGTTAAGTAAACTGGAATATTAAATAACTTGACCTCCCGTGGGTTCACAAAAAGTAACTTGCGAAGTACTGTAAATACCTAATACTTTATGAATTAAGTTAACAGTATTACATCAACTTTTAGAAGAAAAATTACTCTGATATATCTTATTTTTAAGATAATACGTCACTCTAAGGAATTTAATCTCTGTATCGCGGGGGACTTCATTAATATAGCATTAATAATGCCATCGCTAGTGATGTAATCATCATCATCTGTTAGGCCTCCTTCACAGTGGTAGGGAGATTGACCGGGCTGGTCAGATGTTTGGCATATACAATGGGTAGAGCCAATGGTAAACATATGATTTATGTGTCGGGTGACTGGACCGGGGAATTAATCCATCACCCGCCGAGAGGCCGACCGCGCGAGGAAAGACCGACGTCGAGGGGACGTCGGTCGAGGAGAGGGTACTCTTCAAGGGGTATTCCGTCGGGCCGAGCACTGACGTCAAGTCACCCTGCTCCGGTGGTCGGCCCAACGACGAAGGCGACGTGTCGCGCGGGTGGGTTGCGGGTGTGCGTGCTTACGCCCATTCATCGCCTCGGACGGAGTGGTGCGAGGAGTGCGGCGATCGAAAACGACCCCAAAAAAAAAAAACAAAAAAAAAATTGTTTTATTTTAATTGTCCTTCTCTCACATAAATATTATGCGTATTATAATCGCTAAGTTATCCTTTACGATACCCACGGGCAAGAAATATGGTGACTAAATAATTCTTACTCCGTCATTACACGGAAAAGGTAGGCAGTAAAATTATATTTCTAATGACACCAACCCGAATTACGTAAATAGTAAGAATTCCAAACGATTCTAACATAGTAAATATTTTATCTTCGTGACTTGAATGATTATCGAGTATCACGGCCAAATATATTAATATATGATGAATTACTTATTCCAATATCTTGATTAACTACTAAAAACGTATGCACATTATCTTAATATATCAATTTCTTGTGTATGTGTGTATGTCTCTGATCTCCTCCTAAACAACTGGACCGATGTTGATGAAATTTTTTGTGCATGTTCAAGGGGATTCAAGAATGGTTTAGATTTACAATTGGAGCCGGTAGGTGGCACTTATTTGTTGCATCAGCTAGTCTTTATCTTTATATATAAATTTCTTGTGTACGTGTGTATATCACTGTACTCCTCCTAAACGGCTGGACCGATCTGACGTCTGACCAGCGTATCACTAGTACCAGCATATAATAGTACGACAATTTTTCGCCCATTATGGAGGAGACATCGTATATTCAATTACAACCAAAATTTGCACACGCAAAATGGAATATTATTTTAATTACTTTGTGATGATATTAAAATATTTTAATTATTTTTTCAAATTCAAATCCTTTATTATGCATAAACCCCGCGGGGGCACTTACATATGGTCACTTTTTTACATTTTACCTTACATTACTACCGGATCGGAATGCGACCGCACTGAGAAGAGCCGGCAAGAAACTCAGTGGGCTTGTCTTCTTTTTTTTTTAATGGTCTTTTTCTACACCTACGGGCAAGAGAGGGGTGATGAATTGTATTCTTACTCTATCACGGCAAGATGATATTTTATGAATTTACAAATTATTATTTTGATACATAATATGATTTGTCTCCGGTAATGATATCTGATGTTTACGCGAGCACTACACATTGTAAATAAAACTACTTTTACGGATTATATCGGGTAGATAATTATAAATGTATTATTACAGATAACGATTACTTGTTGGACGTGAGACACCTTAGTCCGCCCGTGACCATGAATGCTGCAAAGTGTTTGAAACGTCGGGCAATCATAAATCAAGTAGTTTTATTTACAATTGTCTGCGATAATTGTAAGTTATATAATACTCAAATAGACGATTTATTCTTTAAAACTAACATGAGTTTAGTAAGAAAATCCTTCGAATTTTTGTGCTCAAATAAAAAGTTACGTCTTTACTTGCCATTTTTCTATAAGGTTCAAGCAGTTAACATGACTTTTATATCTCGGTATATTTTATGTAGTTCCTAACTGAATCTCAAATCTTTTTACCCTCATATTTTATGACTAACAGCAATATTTTCTCACTGCGTAACCATAAATAATAAAGTCTGTGAAATTTAATGACATTTTTATGGCAATCGATCATTTTGTGAAACAAATTTCTAAGACATTTAATCACTTGATATCGTGATATCAAATATTAGGAAAAAATTAACATTTTAAGTGAAGAGCCTAGCAAAGAAATGTATTTGTTGAATTTAAATCCAGTTCGTGATATGATGAATCACCTTATTTAATGAAGTGAAACTTCTTTGCGCGTATGAGGGTATTTTTTTTTTACGATGGATGGATGGGGATGAAACGCAATTTAGTGATACGAAAATGTGGGGCGTTTTTGTCCAAGAAGAGGGAAAGAGCGATTGAGACCGATTGAGAAAGAGTGAGAAAGGCCGAACATAGCACGAAGTACATAGCCATGGAGCGAGAGTAAGGAGCAAGCGAGTCAAAAAGATCAAGAGAGAGAGAGAGAGAGTAGATTTTTTTTTATTTATTTATATTTTGATAATTTTATTTATTTTTCAATTTTTTTATATTTATTTACTATTATTTTTTATATTGACAGAAAAACACGTGTCGCCAAAGAAGTATCACTTCTGACATGTGTACTTTGAGCGCTTGCTCTTTTTGGGGTTCTGTACCCAAAGGGTAAAAGCGGAACCCTATTACTAAGACTGTCCGTCCGTCTGTTCGTCCGTCTGTCTGTCACCAGGCTATATCTCAAGAACCGCGGTAGCTAGACAGTTGAAACTTTCACAATTTATGTATTTCTGTTGCCGTTATAACAACAGATACTAAATACAAAATAAAATAAATATTTAAGGGGGGCTCCAATAGAACAAAGGCGACTTTTTATAGATAGTGGTACGGAACCCTTCGTCCGCCACACCGACTCGCACTTAACCGGTTTTCTTTATTTTAAGATCACCAACGAAAGGTACACAAAAAAAATAGTAAACAAAAATGAGGAGTGTCGTGTATTCCTTCAATTATAAGCAATTACAGCTATAAGTATTACACATTCTTTACATATTTTCGTCTCTCTTATAATCATATATGTCCCACTGCTGGCCTTGAGCCTTCTCTACGATAGGAGGCAACTGACCGACTATACCACGCTGGTTAGACGTGTTGGTATAGGGTTTTATGTTGAGTTTTTCTTTTCTTACATAGATACTGAATGCATATTATATCCTTCAGTCGTATTTTACAGCACCCACGGGAAAGATAGGGTGATGACGGAGTAAGAATACAATTCACCACTCCATATCTTGTCCGTGAATGTCGTAAAAGACGACTATGGATTAAAATATGTACATAACATCTGTGCAAGAGAAGGAAAATTCGAAATGAAACCCTATACCAACATGTCTGACCAGTATGGTATAGTAGGTCAAATGCCTTCCCATTGTGGAGGAGGAATGAGCCCAACAGTGGGACGTATGTGCGCTGCGATGATTGAAATGCAATCCTTGATTGACAACTTTGCATGAAGAATTTATTAAGGCGTCATGTTAATATAACGAAAGCAGAAGTTCAACTTCAATGATATACTTCCTAACTGGTACTGAGTTAGAATCAGCAATATCATCATCTCAGTCCATATACGTCCCACTGCTGGGCTCGAACCACTCCACACACTATTTAATTTATATGATCCCAACCTTATAGGGGGTATAGGGAGCTATACCAAACACGTTCGACCAGAGAGGTATAGTAGACCTCGTATTGTGGAGGAGGCTTGTGCCCAACAGTGGGACATATGAGCTAAGATGATGATAATGATTAAAAATAAAACTATTGGTTATTGATTTTCTTAATACGATGATGTTTCGAACACTTTACACTGTTCATTGACACGGGAAGTACTCCTGTCCCGTCCCGTCAGTGTAAAGTGTCCCCTCATACGTTAAAATCCATGCGGTCGCAGCCTTCTGCGAGGCAGTAATGTCACGGAAGGAGGCGGCGGAGCGTCTCCTCGACGATGTGAACCGCCGCCGGTGACTGGGGCGGCGCAGGTGCGATTACCTGCGCCTGATGCCACCCTAGCTGAGTGGTGGGCCCTAGTGACTGGATCGGAGAATTAGTCCGTCATCCGCCGAGAGGCCGACCGCGAGAGGAAAGACCAACTTCCTCCCCGAGGGGGGACGTCGGTCGAGGAGAGGGTACTCCTCAGGGGTATTCCGTCGGACCGATCACTGACGTCAAGTCACCTTGCTCCGGTGGTCGGTCCAACGACTAAGGCGACGTGTCACGGGTGGGTTACGGGTGTGCGTACTTACGCCTCTCTGTCGCCCCGGAGGGAGTGGTGCGAAGAGTGCGCCAACCGTAACCCACCCCAAAAAATGCGTTAAAAGCCAGAAAAAATTATATTTAAATGTGTAATCCTTACTAATATTATAAATGCGAAAGTAAGTTTGTTTGTTACGCTTTCACGCTTAAACCACGGAACCGATTTGAAATATTCTTTCACCAATGGAAAGCTGTAATATCAGGGAGTAACATAGGTTTTATTATATCCCGGTATTCCTACGGGAACTACGCGGGTAAGGCGATTGGAACCGAAGCGAAGCGAGGGCGGGTTGCTAGTACTCATATAAACCTCAGTAATTATTGTTCTATTACTAACTAGAAATTAATTTCTCATAAGGTTTTGTTTAAAGTTTTAATTTTTTTTCATTCAGGATGTTTCCAAATGAATTGTTTATAAACTATATATAACACTCATCATAATTAATACGCCAATTATTACGACTTTACATATTTATTTGTATTTTATAGAAAACATTTTAAATAAATTCTATATAAAATATCTGTATTGAACTTATTTAAAATATTTTATAACATTAGAAAAGTCGCCATTACATTCGATTCGATTTTACAACGCTAAGCCTAATCCCTATAGTTACGGGTCGCTTGTTCTAAAACATCCAACGAGAGGATTACTGTACATTAATAACTACAATAATACTGATCAAGCTGAAATAAATAGAAGTGGATTTATTTTAACAACTAATATTTTGAAACAAAAGTGTTAGATAACTTGCTGAAAATAATAATCCTTACTAATATTATAAAGCGAAAGTATGTATGTTTGTTACGCTTTCACGCTTAAACCACTGAAGCGATTTCAAAAATTCTTTCACCAACGGAATATATAATATCAGGGAGTAATATAGGCTATATTTTATCTTGGTATTTACACGGGAACGGGAACTATGCGGGTAAGGCTTCTGAAACCGAAGCGAATCGAGGGCGAGTTGCTAGTAATTTATATAAGCTTTCAGTTTTTATATTTGACTGCACAGATGGCGTAGTGGTTAAGATAGCGACCTACAGCGCCAGTGTCGAGGGTTCGAATCCCTCGCGGGACAACACTTTGTGCGATCCACAAATTGTTATTCTGAGTCTGGATGTAATTTGTGTCCGTTAATTATATGTTTGTAAAGTCCCCCGCAATACAAGGATTATTTCCTTAGTGCAGGGTGTTATCTTGAATAAATAAAAAAAAAATATTTATTTTCCTTTTTTTTTGACTTGTTAAATCAATTGAAATGTAATCATTTATTCTGCAAACCCCATAAGGGCACTTACATATTGTCAAATTTATACATCGTTTGAAATAATAATAATCTACTACCGGATCGGAACGCGGCCGCAAGCTGTGAAGATCAGATAAGAAACTCAGGGGGTTGTCATTTATATCATCTTTTAAATAAAATTGCATGTATATAACATACAGTATTAGCTCCATTGTAAAGCCCTTCGAGATAAGATATATATTATTTTTAATATTGTGAAAATAAAAAAAGAAACCAGAATGTGGTTGGACCAGTTCCCGTGAGCAGTACCCGTAAAGATTAAAATGAAGCGTATTACGTTTTTAAGAGAAATCCGTTAAAAGAGGAAATGCATTTCATTATTGTCCGATGCCTCCATTTTCCCTGGACAGTTTTGCAACATGTTATTCTTGATATGACTATATGCTACACTTAGTAGCATTGTTAAACCGTAACTATCTGACATTGCTGATGAGCTTTCTTCCCGTATTTATTTAAAAGCAATTCAGATTACATTCCGTTTGGTGACAGAGCAAGAGTACAATTTACAGGCCCCTATCTTGCCCGTGGGTATCGTAAGAGACGACTAAGGGATATAATATGCATATAACATCTATGCAACTAAAGAAAACTCGAAATGAAACCCAACACGTCTGACCATCGTTTTATAATAAGCTGCCGAGCACAATTTCCATAGCTCCTAGTTTTCATGTATTTAAAACGCGTCTTAAGCGTTGTCTGGTTGGGCAAACTTTTTATAGCTATGATGAATTCTTGAAAACGAATTGATAATAATAAATAACTAATGTAATAAATATAATGTAATCATGATAATGGAATAGTAATAATTTAATAATAATAATGTAATGTAAGGTGACTATAAAATTGACATGTAAATTGGTTTTACGAAATAAATGAGTATGAATATAACAGATCAATTTCCTTCTCACGGTGAAGGAGGCTCGAGCCCAATGGTGGAAAGTATACGGGCTGAGATGGTGATGAATTTAAATTATAGTTATATATGACCTAATTTAATGAAATATTATGTTAATTATTTTTTTAAAATAAAATAATTCTGTTTTATTAATAATATAGCTTAGTGTTCCAGTAATTTTCTCATTATGCTTACAGCCGCCTGACCGAGCTGCACGTGAGGAAACATAATAGACTAAGGGGGAGAAACTTAATGATCGAAGTTATTTAATGCACACAATCATCCACACACTTTAACAAACCGATAAGAACAAAATTTCACAAAGCATTGTATGAAAAGTTTATCACTTATTCATTTCTTACTTTTAATTTTTTATTATTATTTTTCCTCATATTTCGCATAATCTATGTCAATAGCGTATACAAGAGAAAGAATGTCAAAATTAATCCTTATACTAACACGTCTGACCAATGTGGTTTAGTAGATCAATCTCCCTCCCATAGTAAAGGAGGGCCGAACTCAACAGTAGGCTGAGATGATAGAAAGCGGGTTAAATGTGTTAATTTCGGGAACTGTTCCTTCAAACTGAAATATTCTTTTAGTATTGGATAACCCATTAATGGAGGAAGGCTATATAATATCAATGCATTGCATAGATGAGGCAATTTTATTCCTGTTTAGTCTATCACCCGAAAGAGGCGTCGGAGAGGGACGATACCCATAAGGGTATTCCACCGGGCTAGCCATAGACGACAACAAACTCTGTACCAATGCTCGGCCCAATGGTGAAGGGGTAGCAAGACGGTGAGTTATGGAGCCGCGCGTCACTCTTTCGCCTCGGACGGAATGGACGGAATGGACGGTGAGTGTGCTAACCATAGCCCGCCCAAATAAAAAAGGACAACAAACACTGTGCGATTCACAAATTGTTGTTTTAAGTCTGAATGTAATTTTTGTCTGTTAATTAATAATATCAGGTTGACCGAGCTTCGCTCGGAATATTTTTGTAGAATTTATTTAGGGATATATTAATAAAAAATAAAAAATAAATAATGAAAAATATATAAAAAATTACAAAAAGAGAATAATAATAACACCGAGATTCGATCCGACGCTGTTTGACACACAAAAACTAAAATTAAAACCGGTCAATGTCTCACCTGAGCTACCGTAACTCTTGACGTTGAGAACGAAATTTGAATTCATATTGATTTCTGATGTTTACGCGAGTATTATACATTTTAAATAAAACTACTTTACGGATTTTATCGCGTTTGTATTTGATTTTTGATTACCCGACGTTTCGAACACTTTACCGCGTTCATGATCACGGGTGGACTAAGATGTCTCACGTCCAACAAGTCATCGTTACTGCAGAAAATTTTATAATTATAATTATTATATAATTATAATACAATATGAGCTCACGGTGTCTTGCAGACTGCAAGACACCGTGAGCTCATATTGTATAGATTTGACCCACAATAATAATAACTAAAGATAATTTTATAAATTAAAACCTTTTTAGTAACATAAAGTAAGCCGCCTTCAAAATTAACTTTAATTTAGCATCATGTTACCTGAGTTTTCTTGCCGGATCTTTCTCAGTGTAACCGTGTTCCGATCCGGTGGTAGTATACTAGATTATTAGTTAGTTTTTAAATATAATTACTATTAATTTTAATGTTTAATTATTACTAACCATAAACAATATAATTTTTTCATATAGAATCATTTTCTTCTTACACTGGCAATAAATTTTGTATCAAAATGTGGGTCAATATTTAATAACTAATTTCTGTATCGGGTAGATAATTATAAAATTTTCTGCAGTAACGATGACTTGTTGGACGTGAGACATCTTAGTCCACCCGTGATCATGAACGCTGTAAAGTGTTCGAAACGTCGGGTAATCAAAAATCAAATACAAACGCGATAAAATCCGTAAAGTAGTTTTATTGAATTCATATTCTTTTAAAATCTAATGTCATTGTAACGTTTTGTTAAAAACACCGACAAAAGAACATTTTCTATACGTAAAACCTAGCTAGATCGATTTTTTGGACCCGAATCCTCTAGTATGCCAAGATTCATCAAAATCGTTGGTGCCGTTTCCGTGATCCTGAAAATATATATATTTACAAGAAGTGCTCGTTTAAAGATATAAGATATTTGTAAAGCCCCCCACAATGTATTATTTTGTTAGTGCAGAATCAGAGTTGTGTTTAAGGAAAAAACAGCTGAGTTGTGGCGAAAGCTGTAAAGTCTAAAGTAAATAAATTATAATTTGCAAAGATTATAATTTATTTACATTAAGCGTAATAGTATAAATAAAAACATCTATATCTCGTGTCGTGAGTGCATGATAGTTCTTTTTACGATCTAAAAATAACTGTTTTGAGTTGAATGTTATTTGCATCCTTAGAATAATAACATATAGAAGGTAAGACCGCGCACAAAAAATTAAGCATTTAAATTGGAGCTTAATGGAACTTACGCCGGACCGTTCCGTAGTGTACAAAGTCTGCTGTACTGCGCGTACGTAAATAACTCTTAAAAAATAAATAGGTAATTTGTGCATTCAAATGGTGTCATAACACATTTGAAAAACAGAAAAAGTGTATTAACATTACTTTTAAAAGTGTTTCGAAGATTTATGTTAATAAATTTGATTTCATAATTTGTATAGTAGTGTGCCTGTGTACGTGTGTAATCGCCTGCGCGCATGCAGTATTTTTGGCTTCATGCTTTTGATCTCTTAACTACCTCTACTATCCTTTTTTACGTTATTATTCTAAGTTTGCATCTTTGTAAAATCCCCAGGATAAAATACTTTTTCTTTGAATGATGTTTTCATGATACCGCCCGCGTAGTGCCCGTCCCCGTGGGAACACCGGAATAAAATATAGCCTATGTTACTCCCTGATATTAAAGCTTTCCATAGGTGAAAGAATTTTTGAAATCAGTCGAATGCGTAACAAACAAACAAACTTACTTTCGCATTTATAATATTAGTAAGGATAACTTATTATAACGGTCTATTTTTAAAACATTAAGTTAATTAAAAAAAATAACACAATTTCCAACTTTTTAAATCGTTCTATTTTTAAAGAACATACATTATACGTTATCTTGAGCTTGCACCCTATATGTGAAACAAAGTTCCGGCGCCCCGCGGCAGTTTTACCACGCGCCAAGTTTCACTGCTTTACGAGGAAACAAGAAATAAATATTGCATCATTTTTACGAATGCACGGGTTTGTTAAAACTTGCAATAGGGAAGCGTTCATAGTTAAGCCTGCATAAGTATTAAGCTTTTTGCCTTTATGGATTGTGTATCTTTATGATGTATTGTCAGAAATGTACATTGAAGCAAAGTTTTAAATCCTGATAAAAGCTCTTAATACGAACGATTTATGAGTAGGTACTTTTAGTCTATTTTATACGAAAAAATCGGCAGCAAAATATTTGAGACAGATTTGATATAAAAACTTTAAATAATATAAGGGATATATTTTCCATAGTATGTATAAAGTATTAAAATTGTTATTTTTACAAGAAAATTCATACTAAAAGCTAAAGACTACGTAAAAAGTTTCAAGCCATGAGCTTAATACTTTTATTGTTTGTAAATAACCACCTACAATTTTTCCAAAAATAATCACTTAGTACAATTTTGATATAATAAATTTTAAAATGTCCTATTTTTAGACCATATTTTTCAAATGCCTAATAGTTTATCATCTAAATAAATGTTAAAACGAAAATTAGAATAATAATTTATTCAAATGATTGATGAAACTTTTATTAATCGCCTTTAAATAAATTTTAAAAAGTTAGCTATAAATAATTCTTTTTAAGCTAGTCATATCTTTATATGTATATAAATTTCTTGCGTACGTGTGTATGTCACTCCTCCTAACTCGACGAATTTTTTTGTGTGTGTTCAAGGATATTCGAGGATGGTTTAGATTCACAATTGGACCCGGTAGGTGCCGCTTTTCGAGCAGGACAATAACATAACTTGAAAACGACTTTACCGATTTCGTCCATCTTTCTTTTTATTTTTACTAATACTTAGAAAAGGACTTTTACGGAACAAAAAATTAAGAAAGTTGCGCAGAATATCAGAAAATGTAAGAAAACTTAACGATTAGGTATCTAGATTTTTTATATATACTGCAACTAAACGGCTGGATGGATTTTAATGAATTTTTGTGAATGCATTCAAGTGGGGGCCTGGATGATTTAGATTCACAAATCAGCCCGGCAGATAGCGTTGCAGTCGGTCAGTCCCTATTATTAATGTCGATTTCAAGGAGGATTCCTTTTATTTTATTTGAACAGAACAACTTCTGTTGGGTCAGCTAGTATCATTATAATTCTTCTTTTATATCGATTATTTGTTCACGTAAAATTTTGAATACATAATCTACATATTGCCAAAATGGCAATAGATTTATGACTGGCGCTCTGCCTATCGTCAACCCTCCTTGGGAATGTAATTATATACAAAAATGCAACAGATAGAGTTGGTCCAAGTTAATGTAGAGATTTTAATCGTCCTTTAAGATACGCACAAGCAATGTTAGAGTTGATTTGTAACTGCCATCATACAATATAAGTTGAATGCTAAAACCTTTTTCGTGTGGTGACGGAGAAAGAATACAATTGGCCACCCCCTTTCTTTCCAGTGGGTGTCGTAAAAGACGACGAGACTATAATATTCATACAATATCTATGCAAGAGAAGGAAAATTCGAAATAAAACCCTGTATCAACCCGTTTGACTAGCGTGATTTAGTAGATCAATTTTCTTTCCATTGTGGAGGAGGTTCAAGTCTAACAGTGGGACGTATATGTGCTGTGATGATTGAAGACTCTACATAAATTGAATATAAATCTTTACGAGATCATTAAAATATATTTAAGTTGCAAGACACTGTAAAAGTACTAAGTATGTAATAAAAGACAATACATTAAAATGTCAAAGGATATACAAAATATAGAATTAATGTTTTTGTTTCAACACAAACAAAAGGTGTAACAAAACCATGAAAGCATAAAATAATATTGTTTGTTTTGATCTGTGATTAGTAATACAACATTTTTGTATTCCACTTGTGTGGGAATGAACTAATGTGTTTGTTTAGTGGTCATGTACGAAGTACACATTACTTAATGTTCGAAACGCACTAAATAGTCTAGCAATAAAATCAGAAACATCGTCACGCCAACTTACATAAACATTTGTCAATATGTAACTTATAGAATTACTGGATGAGAACTATCTTTATGTATATTCATCATCATCATTTCAACTCATATAGGTTCCACTGTTGGGCTTGAGCTTCCTCCAAAATAGGAGGGAAATTGACCGTACCATACTTATCTGTGTGGTGACGGAGTAAGAATACAATTCATCACTCCCTATCTTGCACGTGGATGTCGTAAAAGACGACTAAGGGATATAATATGCAAATAACATCTGTGCAAGAGAAATAAAACTCGAAATGAAACCCTATACCAACATGTCAGGAGCATCTCCATCGACTTGTTCCCCGGCTTGTCGGCGCGGCGGCCGCCCTTTCGTGGTTGATGCCGAATGTGGGCGGACCCAGTGCTACGTGCCGACAGCTGTATGCGGGGATGATCCGGTCGATGGCCCTGTATGGCGCACCGGTGTGGGCGGGGTCCCTGACCGTCCGTCTTAGGGCCATCCTGTGGCGACCACAGAGGGTCATGGCGATCAGGGCCATACGGGGTTACCGCACGGTGGCGACGGAGGCAGCGTGCCTCCTGGCCGGAAGTCCCCCATGGGACCTGGAGGCGGAGATGCTCGCCGACATTTATCGGCGGGTGTCGAAGACGCGCGCCCGCGGCGGTATGGTCTCCATCAAAGAGATCACCGCCTGGCGGGTCGACGCCCGCCGAGAAGTCATTGCCCGTTGGGCAGTCCGGCGGGAGGGTCCTCGGTACGGTGTCAGGACCGTCGAGGCCCTCCGGCCGGTGCTGATGGAGTGGTTGGAGCGGACGCACGGGGTGCTTTCCTTCCGACTGGTGCAGGTGCTGACGGGGCATGGTTGCTTCGAGAAGTACCTGCACAAGATTGTCAGGAGGGAGAGCACACCGTCCTGCCACCACTGCAGTTGCGACGAGGACACGGCGCAGCACACGCTCGAGGAGTGTGCTGCGTGGGAGGGGGAGCGCCGTGAACTCGTCGCGATTATCGGTGCCGACCTGGCGCTGCCGACCATCGCCAGGGAGATGCTCGTCAGCGTCAGGAACTGGGACGCGATCGTCGCCTTCTGTGAGGCCGTAATCTCACGGAAGGAGGCGGCGGATCATGTGCGACTAGAGCTCCTATTCGGCGACACGTTCCGCCGCCGGCGACTCGGGCGGCGCAGGCGCGAGTATCTGTGCCCAATGCCACCCTAGTCAAGGCCGCGGGTGATCGGACCGGGGAATTGTCCGTCACCCGCGGAGAGGCTGACCGTGCGATGGCGACCGACGTCCCAGTACGTCGAGAGGTGAGAGGTTACCCGAAAGGGTATTCCGTCGGGCCGACCACTGATGACAAGTCACATCTGCTCCGGTGGTCGGCCCAACAACGAGGTGACGTGGGTACGGGTGAGTTATAGGCCCGCGCGCCGTCCTTTCATCGCCCCGGACGGACTGGACCGCGCGTGCGCTTACCATAGCCCACCCATAAAAATAAAAAATAAAAATACCAACATGTCTGACCAGCATGGTATAATAGGTCAAATTCCCTCCCATTGTGGAGGAGGCCCGAGCCCAACAGTGGGACGTATGTGGGCTGCGATGTTGATGATGATGACCGTACTAGTCAGACAGGTTGGTATAGGGATTTATTTCGAGTTTTTCCTTTGTCTAAATAAATGTTATGCGTATTATATTCCTTAGTCGTCTTTTACGTCATCCTTGGGCAATATTGAGAATGGTGATTTGTATTCTTACTCCGTCATGGAAATTAGATGTTTATTATCTTGTGATTATTCTATTTTCTATAATCTACATCTATGTTGACGTCCCCCAGAGAACACCACTTAACGCGATCATTGGATCACGTCGACTTCATAAAAATGTTCTCTACGACTTTGAAATTCAATGGAATATATAATTATTTCACTAGTTTAATTATATTTATTCAATGAAAGCTTTTACAGTACAGACATGTATATAAAACTTAGCTGATATCTTATACAGCATTTTTTGTTATTCTTTGATTCGTGTTTAAAGATGAAGCTATGATAAATAAACTAGTTATTATATACGCTGAGTATTAAGGCATTCATTAAAAAAACCATTCACCATCTCAGCTCTTATATATCCCACTGTTGGGCTCAAGTCTTCTCTACAATAGGAGGGAAATTGAGCTGCTATATTACACTGGTCAGAAGGATTACTAGTGGCTTTTGTTTCGAGTGTTCCTTCTCTTAAATAGATAGGTACTATGTGCATATTTAATCGCTTCGTCATCAAATTGCATTCTTACTCCGACAAAACTTTTATGAAAATAACAATGAAGGTGAAAAAGTTAAATAAAGTACTTACTAATATTAAACCATTTCTATTTAGACAAATAAAAATTAAAATAAAGTCAAATCCTGTTTCTCTTCTTCAGTTTCATGTTCAGGGGAACTCTAAAGACATTAGTTAAATTTTAGCCTACAATTAATATAATCATTTATTATAATATTCTTTAAAAACAACATGAAAATACAAGCTTGATTTAAGAATAAGATACGCTAGTTTAATATATTATAATTAGTAACATATCAATTTCTTTATAATTTGCTCTCTAACAAGGTTTGTGACAAAAAATTGTTATATTTAGGATACTTGAGTTTATTTACATTTGAAATACAGTTATAAAAATTTACTTTAATTTACAAATTTTTTTATAAACATTTTTGTAGAACCAATGCCTATTATAGCTATAACAAAAAGTAAAATTACATAGGTACTATTTAGATAGAATTAGGCTATTTGATTTGTGGGACGGAGCCGTGCGGCGATGGAGCAAGAATACAACCACCTACGTCTTGCGCTTTTATAGCCACGGCTAAATACGACTGTACATATCTTCTACGTAGGAAAAGGAAAATTAAAATTCAACCCTATGGCGGCCCACCTGACCAGTGCGGTATAGTGGGTGACAATAAGGATTTATGGACAATTTATATAGTCTTTTTGTCACAAATTTAAATCGTTGGTAATCTTCACCTCGGCTTATATACGTATCAATGCTGGGCTCGCACGTCCTACAGAATGGAAGAGAAATTGACCTATTATATCACGCTGGTAATTTAGTATCCCTTAGTCATGTTTTATGACACTCAAGGGTAAAAGAGGGTCACCACATGAAAAATCTTTACTGTCGTTATTTAGTTCTTATTAGTAGCAAAAATTAATAATTATAAGAGTATATTCATATGCATTAAAACAATTAAATATAGTGTAAAAAATAATATTCTCAAAAGGAGATTTATCCCCGACTACTGACGACAAGTCACCCTGCTCCGGTGGTCGGTCCAACGAAGAAGGCGACGTGTCACGGGTGGGTTACGGGTGTGCGTGCTTACGCCCCTCTGTCACCTCGAACGGAGTGGAGCGAGAAGTGCTCCGACCGGCACCCAACCCCCCAAAAAAAAGGAGATTTATCCAAGTCTTTTGTCATTTTTATTTCAAATGCAGCCACAATTTAATATTTCTCATCTAGTTCATTATTATCTCGAATTTGTCAAAGGGAATATTGACACTTTGAACACGAGCTATACTTGATCATTGTTAGGTAAATATTTAAGAACAGTGTTTAATGTGTGTGCTTGTAATATTAAGTTATTATTACTAAAATATTTCTACTATGAGGTAAAAATGTGAAAATATTCCTCCGTTGATGTATGTTAATTAATAATATCAGGTTGACCGAGCTTCGCTCGGAGTATTTTTGTAGCATTTATTTAGATTTATATTAATAAAAAATAAAAAATAAATAATGAAATTTATATAAAAAATTACAAAAAGAGAATAATATATATGTATAACACCGAGATTCTATCAGACGCCGTTTGTCGCCGATGTCAAAAATAAAACGAAACCTGACTACTTCGCCACTGAGCTATCGTAACTCATGACATTGATGGCAAAATTTGAATTCATATTCTTTTAAAATTTAATGTCATTATATTGTCTGCCAAAAACACTGAAAAGTTATTAGTAATTATTTTGCTCCTATCCTAATAATTTAAGGTCGACGCAATATGTACTCTGCTTCCAACGTATATATTGCAAAAGGATTTAGCATTAATTTTGTAATCGGCCGCCTGCCTGATGTCAACCTTCCTTAGGAATATGATTGTTGATCGAAGTGCATCAAATGGAATCGGCTAAATTCTATGTAAAGTTATGAGTCGTCTTTTACGACATCCACTAGCAATGTAAGGGTTGGTAGTATTCGTAGCACACAGCTCATAAATAAATGCTTTGTACTACATCTAATTATAATATACCTATTAACTATAATAAATAACTTTATATATAAAACTAGTTGAAGCATGAGGCATTCCGGAATGCGCACCATAGGACCTCTTCATGGATGATTTTATATCTCAAATTTATGAGAAATCGTATATTTTTTTACCGTGGGTGTATTTTACGCTAATAACCGCCACGATAAGCTACCGAAAATGAGTGTATATCATGCAATTTGATAAAACAATAAGGAAAATCTCGCCGATTGACAGAAGATAGGCTAAATAAAGAACATAAGATAATATATTAAGGACCAAGTAAGAATGAAATGTTACACATTTTATTACTGAGTTGAACTTAAATAATTCAAAAATGTGAAGTACTCTCACTTGAATTACAAAGAACTTTCAAGCAATAGTGGAAGAAATTAAATGGATTGAGAAAATTAAAAATTAGAATTTAAGCTATAGCATTTTTTTTTCTGCATTATATAAAAATGTGTTTAATTTAATAGTGGTTATTTAAAATATATAAGTTACAAAAAACTATTACCAATAGATGTCAAGAATGTATATATCAATTTCGATACAAATTTAATCAAGTCGAATTGGACAAATTGTAAAAATAGGTAAGAACAAAGGGTCGTTCCAAAAGCAAGTCTAGTGCAGATTGAAGAATTTTTGAAATATGGAATTTTATAAATATATCGTTTTAGAGCTAGCATCACAAAGATATAATAAAATATTTCTCATTAATAACGAAGAAAATAGATGCAGTACCATTAGTATGTAATCTTTATAAGTTTGATAGAACATCGAGTTAAGTAAACTATATTGCAGGTTATTTAAAAAGTTCACAGTTATCTTTTATTCTCATTAATTTATAGAGTATTTTTTTCTATTATAAACACTTACTATTCTCGGGCATGTTGAATCAAAAAGTCGATCATATAAATGATCATGGCTTTCCAAATTCTTCAAAACTTTTGGCTTGACAACTCTTTTAACCGGCTTCTTATCAAGTTTTTCAAAGACTTTCAGAGTAACAGGACACGTTTGAGATTTAATAGTAGTGACAAGACTTTCATTAGTTATTTCTAAAGTATCGGTAACGATAATTTCAGTGTTTTGCACCACTCCAGGCGCCATTTTTTTAAATTTTACAATCTAAAAAAAGATGAAACGCTTGCAAGACCGAATCAGTACTAATTTGATGATAGGTAGCGCCGTTGTATTTATAACATAGTTTTATCATCTTAACTGTCATAGATTTTGAGTATTTACCGTGTCGAGACAACATAATATACGATGAGCTTATCAAATTAAACACAAGTCGGCATGTGTCTATGACTAATGTGTGTGTTTGATTTGTGGCGATTAATTTTGCATCTGTAAGTAAACTAGCTTTTGATATTGATATGTCATACTATTTTTTTTTTAATTACATCACATGTTATAGATTATTGACTTTTCAGATTAAACTATAAAAATTATATTGTAAACTTTATGTGATGTACTATGTTAATCCTATAATAAGTGTAACCGTAAGCTTTACGGTTCTAGATGAGCAAGAAAATAATGAACTTATTTTTTAAAGATTACACACTAAGTCATATATCCTTGTGCTTTTTTTCTTTTTTGTGGGTGGGCTGCGGTCGGCGCGCCTCCGCACCACTCCGTCCGGGGCGACAGAGGGGCTTAGGCACGCAACTCCCGCAACCCACCCGAAAATCACCTGACCTTCGTCGTTGGGCCGACCACCGGAGCAGGTTTACTTGTCGTCAGTGGTCGGCCCGACGGAATACCCCCTACGTGGGGTACCCTCCCATCGACCGACGACCCCCCCTAACGGGGAGGACGTCGGTCTTTCCTCACGCGGTCGGCCTCTCGGCGGGTGACGGACTAATCCCCGGTCACGTCACCCGCGGCCTATATATCCTTGTGCTACGAAGATTTTTATAAACTTACAATCTATACCAATAAATAAAATTGGAGTGTCTGTTTGTAATGTCAAAATAATAGGCTTTTTTCATGCTCACACGCTTATTTGCACGACACCTATGCCTAAAATAGCAATTAAAAAATTTTTGTTTGTCTGTCTGTCTGTCTGTCTGTTTGTTCCGTGTAATCTTCAAAACGGCTAGACCGATTTCAAAAATTCTTTCACCAATGGAAAGCTATAATATCAGGGCGTAAACAAGGCTATATTTTATCCCGGTATTCCCACGGGAACGGGCATTACGCGGGTAAAACGACTATAACCTATAACCGAAGCGAAGCGAGGGCGGATTGCTAGTTAATGAATACAATCACATCATTAACGGATAACCAATGGATATGGATCGCATCAAGAACTGTCTCGCGTAGGCAATCATGTTATGATAATACTTAGTGTCACATTTATATTTCGGTAGGCCAGTCGCATAAATATGGTATTGCAATCGGGCACTCTTAATTATAAATTCTAGGTCGGGTAATAAAAGCGATAGAGATTTTTTTGAGAAATTTCAATGTCAAGATCGATATTGGCAATAAATCCCAGTTAGTGGCAATAAGTTCACCCATTGTGAAAAAAGCTTTAACCAAGTATATTTCTAATAAACATTATGATTCCGGGGTCATCATCATTTATTTAGGCGAAACATCTATATTATTGATACTCGTTAATAGGTTTTTCTGAAAGATGTTTGCACTAGAAATCATGAAGTCGGAAACTATTCACTGTAGAAAATACTGTAGATACACACACGTGTACACTGTGTACACTATAGGCAATAGAATAAATAACCTTATGTTAGGCTCAATTAAAGTCCATATCTATGGAATTTAGGTTTTGACGATTTTCTCGAGTTATCTCTACCAAAAAATTGTCTACTGATCGGCTATGCAGGCGACGGACTTTTACTTATACAATCGAACACAAGGGATGGTTTAGAGAAATTAGCGGAAACATGCCTCAATAATATATTCGATTGGGGTACACGAAACCTTGGTACTTGCACTTGAAGTCTTGCCTTCGCACCACAAAAAACATATCACCTTTTATTAAAAGGACATTTACAATCGGCGCCGCGTATAAAATTCAATAATACGACTGTCAAAAAGAAAGAATCAGTTTGTTATCTCGGCCTAGTCTTAGAAAAAATTTTTTCATTTATTGAGCATATTAAAACTGTAGGCGAAAAAGCGAAACGGAATTTCTATGCGCTTACTAGAATATCTACATCTACTTGGGGCCTTCGTTTTAATACACTTAAAACCATATACATGGCCACATATTTGGGGTGTATTTGTTACGCTGCACCTGTATGGGCCGATAGGGCCACCATAGGGGCGGCTCGTCTTAAATTACTACAGAGCCAACGATTGGCCCTAATATTCTTATGTAAAGCCTATAGCACGGTTAGTACCGAGGCCTTACCAGTACTCGCGGGTGTACTTCCGGTTGATTTGGAGATTCAGAGACGAGCGTCAATGTATTACACCACAAAGGAAACTATGAATACAGATTTCCTTCTACCGCGCGACCGAAATAAAATTGCTAGATTGTTTGCACCACAATCCATTGTCTATGAGGAACTTTTAACCGAACGGCAAGAAAAATGGGATTCATCATCGAAAGGTCGTCATCTTTATCTATTTTTTCCATACATCCGGGAGCGCCTGGAGAAGGTGTGGCTGGAGGTTGACCACTTCGTGGCCCAATTTTTAACTGGCCATGGCAACTTTAAAAGTAAATTATTTTCTTTTAAACTCGTACCATCACCATTATGTCAATGTTCCACATCTGACCACGAGTATGAACAATCAGCACATCACATTCTCTGGGAGTGCGATCTCTGGCGAAACGAGCGTAACCTTATGTTAAACAGTTTGCAAGTCACCTGTGGGGTAGTATACTATACGGACCTTGTAGCAACTCGAGAAAATTTCCGTGCGTTTCTGCCATACCTACTGTAGCAATCAATCTTAACGCTCACATATAGGCCCCGTTAAGCTCTTCCGTATCCGTGGTGCCGTATTGCTGCGCTATCGTAGCTGTATACCTTTTTACTTATTGGCTGACTAGTCATTTTGTTTTCCTGTCTCCCGCTTTGCCTAGGAGGGAAGTGGAATCTCTCTTTCCAACTCCTCCTCTTTAATCTTTTCTAATTAAATTTGTTGCGGGTCCCAAGACAATTAAAATCATATCCCGGGACTGCCTGAGGGTCAAACCTCGGTGTCATTTATGGAGACCATTGTTGATCCTGGCTTACAGGAGTTACAATGGTGGGAATGTGTGGTGGGATTAGTCCCAAATAAAAAAAAAAAGGCTCAATTAAAATTTACGTTGCAAATAATGTGTATAATACATTTTTTTACTCCTATCAGGCAGAATGTTGAGAACATAAATATTAAAAAAAAAATTATCAATAAATAGTATTTTAGTTTTCTCTACAAAGTTCTCGGTAGTAAAATGGTGCATTTTAGTTTTATGAGCAAACTAATTAGATTCTAACTTAGTTTGTTCAGCTGGCAACTTGTTTGGACAGATTTTCTGTTTGAAAAAAGAAGGATGACTTTATAAGATATTAATATAACTATTAAACGGACGAAGAAAAATAACTGAAAGTATTACGATCAAAACGGAGAATGGACATTATCTATCCTGTGGCACATCGGCTATGACTGTTGAGAAATAGCCTCACCCGTAAGCTTTCTGTAATTTGCTACACGCACGAAACACTTGTCACAGCCCGGTACGCTCTGGGTTGGACACGGACTTCAAGGATTCAGTACCAGTGACCAGCCCAATGGCGAAGGCGATCGAATACGATGGGTTAAGGAACCGTGCGTCGCCCTTTCGTCGCCCCAGACGAAAGGGATATCTCTAGACCACAGCCCGCCCAAACGAACGACTAAAGGATGCACGACCAAATATGCACAAATGTCTAAGACAGCCATATAAGATCTACGCAAAAGAAGGAAAACTCGAAATAAAATCCTACAGCAGCCCATCTTACCAATGTGGTATAGTAGGTCAATTGCCCTCCTTTTGTAGAAGATACTGAAACTCCAGTGGAACGTGTGTAAGCTGAGATAATGAAGGAATTAATGAAAACAGTATTAACCTCAATCCTAATGATTGACTGAAAGGAAAACCGCGGGTTTTCAGTAAGCAAACAATAAAAGTTTTCTTTGGATGGCTACCTGTTTGTGTATAAAATTAAAAGTCATAAAACAATGACGCGGTCTCTTCCTTAGTTGGTAAGTTAAAGTTGATCCGCTTACAAGTTCATCATCATCATCATTTCAGCTCATATCCGTCCCACAGTTGGACTCAAACCTCTTCCACAACAGGAGGAAAATTGACCTTACTGTACCATGCTGGTCCGACAGGTTGGTATAGGGTTTAGTTACGTGTTTTCCTTCTCTTTCATAGATGTTATACATGTATTATATCCCTTAGTTGTCTTTTACAACATCCACGAGCAAGATAGGGAGTGGTGAATTGTATTCTTACTCCGTCGCCACACGGAAAAGTAAAAGTTGCTTTTTTAATACTAACTTCTGCCCACGGCTTCACCCACGTGAAAATTAACAAAGTTGATTTACTATCCCAAGGGAACATATTACGGATATAAAAATATTCTATGTTTTAATCAAGGAATAGTCTAACGAAGTGCCTATTTTCATCCATATCTAGTCAACGGTTTATGCGTGATTAAGTAACAAACATCCAAACCTTTTTTTTTTGGAGGGTGGGATGTGGTTAGCGCATACGTCGTCCAGCTCCCTCCGGGGTGATGAAAGAGCGGCAAATGGCCACATAACCCATCGTATCTTCTACCGCTCGCCGTTAGGCCGACCACCGATACCAATTTCCTTGTCCTCCGTGGCCGGCCCGGCGGGATACCCTGTGGAATACCCTCTCCTTCGAACAACCGTCCCTCCCGGGACAAACTTTCAGATTTATAATATTACTTTCACCTGCGTGGTTCAAATTCTGGTAAAAATACGATAGTCATCGTCATCTCAGCTAATAAACGTCCCACTACTGGTCTCGAGCCTTCGCCGCGATGGGAAAGATATTGACCTACTATACCGCGCTGGACAGACGTATTATGGATAGACGGTTTTATTTCGAGTTTCCCTTCTCTTGTATATTTGTTATCTGGATACTATCCCTTAGTCATCATAAAATACGATAGTAAAATTCAGCTTTTCTTAGACCCTGACAATGTAGCTTTCTATGGTAAAATAATTTTTAAAATCGATTAAATTGCCGCAGTTTCACCGGCATTGTTCCCGTTCTCGTGGGAATACCGGGATAATATATAGTCCATGTTACTCGCTGGTAATATATATTTCCATTGTTGAAGGATTTTTTAAATCTGTTTATCGACTTAAGCGTGAAAGCGTAACTTACTTTCGCATTTATAATATTAGTTAGAATAATTAGCTGCTTTAAAAAACAAATGAATAACCACATGACGCTATTAAAGAGGACCGTGATTGCGTCTGTAAATAGTTTATTTGTAAAATATTTTGAAATGATTTTTATAAATCAAATCATTTATTCTACATAAGCCACTTACATATTGTCAAATTTATAGATAGTTAGAAACGATCCAATAATCTACCACCGGATCGGAACGCGGCCACAAGCTGAGAAGATCCGGCAAGAAACTCAGCTTGCTGTCATTTTTTTTTTTTAAATATCTGCAATGTATACTTCGTATAACATATGGTATTAGTTTCAGTATGATGTCCTTCGAAAATGTACACATGTATGAATTTTCAAAAAAACAACAAAGAAAAATTAGGGAAAAAGAAAGACAATATGGCTGGACCAGATCCCACAAGCAGCACTCGATCCCACAAGCAGCCGGGTGCTGCTTAACGAGTTAACTACTAAAGAAGCTATCACTCCTCTCAACCACATTGGAGGGAAAGGAGGGACTCGCCTCACGTAGTTATAATTGCGATTTATACGTATCTCTGAATATGGGGTCACAGCAGTGCCTTCACCAAGTCGAGTTTGTACTATACAAAGCACAAGTTCGTCCCCATGTGGAGTACTGCTCACATCTCTAGGCAGGCGGACCCAAATATCAGCTAGACCCACTTAACTCCCTCCAAAGGCGTGCTGTTGGAATCGTCGGGGATCCCAATCTTACGGATAGATTGGAGTCATTGGAGCGGCGGAGAGACTTTGGGTCACTCTGTGCACTCTATCGGCAACGGCCTATCTGTGCCCCTGGTATTGCAAAGGTACGTGTGCAGCGGAATCACTTATCATCAGATGTGCTGCCTACTCATTTGCCACCATCGGCAATAAAAAAAGTCTAGTTTATCATTTACATTTCATGCTTATAAAACTCGATAACATTAAATTTAGCCAATTGTTATCCTATCATCATCATCAAAGCTTATATAAATTCCACTATTAGACTTGATCCTCCTCCAAAATGTGAGGTAAATTTACCAACTACACCGCATAATTTTTTTTTCTGTGATAATGGCGTAAAAATACAATTTACCACCGCCTCACTTGGCCGTGGATGTCGTAAAAGACGACTAAGGGATATAATATGCACATAAAACCTATCTAAGAGATGGAAAACTTGAAATGAAAAGCTATACCAACATGTCTGATCAGCATGGTATAGTAGCTTAAATTCCTCCCCGTTGCAGAGGAGGCCCGAGCTCAACAGTAGGACGTGATGTGGCCTCCCAACTTTATCAATTTACCACCGCCCCTCTTACCCGTGGGTATCGTAAAACACGAGTAAGTGATTAAATATGCATATAACATCCATGAAAGAGAAGGATACCTTGAAATTAAACCCTTTACCAACACGTCTGACTGACATGGTATTGTAGATCAATTTCCCTCTTATTGTGGAGGAGGTTAGTGCCCAATAGGGACCTGTATGAGCTGAAATGATGATGGTGAATGATGATCTTATACTAGGAAATATGAGGCCATGAGAACCATACTGGCCTAATTCAATGGACAAGCCTTTTGAGTACCATAGAAAATAAAGAGTTTGGTAAAAATCATAACAATGATTATGCTGCCTCTAGCGTTGTATCACTTTTAAGCTACCTTGGTTCTATCAAAATGTTCAATTATATTTGTAAAAAATCATAAACTCAGTACTGTAAAAAAGTTAGTTAGGCCACTATGGTTCTCATGGCCTCATATATCCTTGGATACCAGATGATAGTCGAACACCAATTCACAAATTATATCCGGAACTCACTATATATATGGAGACCTGTGTTGAATCAAACACGCGATACTTGGCGAGTTGTTACCACAAAATTTTAAATTACAATTTCATCAAGATTGTGATTTGTGAATTATTTGCATTTTTTTTTTCTGGTGTGGGCAGCGTACCCGCCGCCTAGCTCCGTCCGGGACGATAGAGAGGCAGCGCGAGACTCCGTAACCCACCCATATAGCACGTCGCCTTCGTCATTGGATCGAACACCGGTGCAGAGTTCCTTGACTTCAGTGGTCGACCTGATGGAATACCCCGAGGGAGTACCGCTCCATCGACGTCCCCCCGGGACACCAATCGCCTAAATCTCCGATCCGGTCGCCCGCAATCTCCGCTAGGGCGACATGAGGCGCAATTATTTGTCAATACGGTTGTATCAATCGTTCCCACTAGCCTTGTGTAAGGGCTTATTTATCTTACAATTAGTAGTACGACATCCCGTGCTAAAAACATATTTTTAATGCATCACAAAAGGTCTGTCAGTTGGATATGATTGTTACTTAAACAATATCAAGTAAAGTATGTAATCGTGTTAATTTTAATCAACGAAATATGTTTTCTACTATTTGTACATAAACATCAAGATATTCAAACAGTATGACACAGAGTCATGTGCTGGTTCTGCTAATATTTGATTATTTAATGTCCACGTGATTGTGATAAGTTATTATTTATTCTTGTACAATTACATTGCCTTATGAATTAAACTGCTTTGTCGCAGGGGAGTTAATAAATACATTAATAGTGCAAGTCTTACGCATACTCTTCAAAGTACATTCGAGCTTATTTAAACAACTAAATGCAACATAATTATAATATTTATTTACTCTTTTTCTCACGTGAAAGTATTTTAAATATAATTAATTAATTACATTGACATATTCAAATTCAATTAATTGTATCTATGCAAATAAATAAAACTGTTTTTCCTTGTGGTGACGGAGTAAGAATACAATTGACCAGGCCCTATTTAGCCATGGATGTCGTAAATATAATATACACATAACATCTGTGCAAGAGAAGGAAAACTCGAAATGAAACCCTATAACAACATGTCTGATCAGCATGGTATTAGTAGGTCAAATTCCCTCCCATTGTGGAGGAGATCTGAGCCCAATAGTGGGATGTATGTGGGCTGCGATGATGATGAAGGTTTTAATGTCAAAATAATGTTTTTACATACTCACACGGTTATACGATACTATGCAGTAAAAAACTAGTTTAAATAAACCAGTTTAAATATTTTATGTCTGTCTATCTATCTGTTTGTTCCGGGTAATCTTTAAAACGGCTGGTTCGATTTTGATAATATTTTACAACCAGATAGACCGTACTGTCTGTATAAGAAGTAATGTGTCCATATTTTATCCCGGTATTCCCATGTGAACGGGAAATGCGCGGATAAAACCGCGGTAATTTGCTAGTATTTTAACTATAATTTGTTGTGTAAATGTGTAAGGCAAGTTATTTACTACGGTCATGAGAAATTACGGTCAATTTTACCCTTGTTCCATTTTCTATGAATAGACAAACAATAGTACGACTTATTAGAAGTACTTATCGGTTTAGATAATCTTGAATGATTTACTTATTGTGAATACAATAACATGTGCGTAAGTGCGGTTCCGTGTGATGACGGCGTAAGAATACAATTTACCACTCTACCTTACCCCTGGGGTTTGTAAAAGACGACTAAGGGATATAATATGCATATAATATCTGTGCAAGAAAAGGAAAACTTGAAAGAAAACTCTATACCAATCCGACTGACCGACTTAGGTCCATTCCTCTCCTATTATGGATTACGCTCAAGCTTAGCAGTGGGTCGTACATAAGCTGAAATGATGAAATAATGAATTTTAGTTGTAATGAACAAAATGTTATAGAAGTTTTAAACCAATATTTTTACATATGGCTACGATAAAGGTAGTCTGTAAAGATTTAACAGGTGATGAATAGAAATTTCCAAACCTAGAAAGTTGATTCATAGCCATTTTTAGAATATAATAAATTAGATCAATTTTTAACAGATCATATTTATTTTGTGTTTTTGACTGGCTTATGACGATATTATGAACTTATATCTCCTACTCACTTTTCTCCCTTTCCTTTTCCCTCATGAGGCGACGGGATAAGAATACGACTGTCGCCACCTCTTGCATAACCCTTGGCATCGTAAAGATCATTCACTTGGAGAGTGGGAAGCAGCTCTTTCTTTAGACACGTATACCAAGTCACTGCGAATGTCCACCCGCCTAGCATAGCGATTACGGTATTATCTTCTATTATGAGTGACGCATAAGAGAGAGGCTCCGTCTAGCAGTGGTCGGCGAAAGGCTAGCTGAGGACGAATGATAACTGGTCTTTTAAGTGAAAAAAAAAATAAAAACATGTGAATTCACTATCCCATATAGTACATTATCGAGAAAATATGTTTCTTTATAATTTACTGTAGCAATGCTACATTTAAATTAATGAATTATTCGGCAATATATCAAAGTTCACTATTAGACATACTCAAGGTGTATAATGCTATAACTACTAAAGGTGGTTTCTAAAGGTAGATAATTGATTTTGATTTTTTTGCCCTGCACTAACCAAATAATTCTATTATTGTGGGGGTTTTACAAACATATAATAACACACAACACAAATTACATCCAGACTCAGAATAAGAATTTGTGGAACAAAGTGTTGTCCTGCGAGGGATTGGAACCCGCGACACTGGCATGATAGGTCGGTATCTTAACCACTACGCCATCTGTGCAGTCTAATGCTATAACTACGCGCTAAGCAGGCGAGTTATCAATCGAAATTAGTGTTATGTTCCCCAGAAGAGCTACAGGCGATTCCTCAACATGTTTTACAACTTCCTCGCGAAAGTGTGCGTGACGACATTTTTATTTTTAAATTGCCACCACACTAGAAAATTCAGAATTATGTATGGTCAGTCGTGCGCAAATTTTTGTAGACCTATTTACATTAGTAGGTACTCCTAAATAATCTCTCATTTTTCAATTAATTGAAAACCTTTTATGAGTTGTAAATAAAACTACTTTACGGATTTTTTCGCGTTTGTATTTGATTTTTGCTTGCCCGACGTTTCGAACACTGTGCAGCGTGTCTGTAAAAATCCGTAAAATAGTTTCATTTATAATGTGTAATACTCGCGTAAACATGAGAAATCATTACCTATAATGAGGTGAATTAGTGATCATCAATTTTATTAAAACCAATCTTCAGAGTCTAAATAGACATAAGACCTAACAAGGATTATAATTACTTCTTAAAAAATAATACTCATGAATATTATCATCATCTCAACTCATATAATATGTCCATTATAAGGCTCAAGCTTCCTCCACAATAAGAAAGAATTTGTCCTACTATACCACGCTAGACAGGCGGGTTGGTATACAGATTTATTTCAAGTTTTACTTTTCTTACATTGCTTATTCCACCACTATATCGAATAAAAACATTCCGAAGGTAATGTATTATTATTAATTAACATTACCATCAGTCATCGTTAGGACTTTAAAACTTATCCTCTCTATCTCCATTTCATTATTGAAAGAGTAGAGGAGAGCAAATGAATAAATAATAGAATTTATGTATCAAAAAATTTAGAATTTCTTCACGTTATAGATTTGATATGTCTTTCTATATCTGTTACGCAATGAAGCATAACATACAAAATGGATACAGTTGCGTGAGTGCTGAGTATTATTCTTAAGGCGCCGGAATAAGAATATATTCTATGTCACCCGTTAAGGGACCGTAAGTTGATCATTTCTTGTCGTCAATGAAAAATGTAATTACCTTCAAAACATTTCGATCGGTAAAAAATAAAAAACTTCTTGGATGTGAACTGTCAAAACGGGCCTTTTATTTTGTGACAACTATAGATGTATTAGGCGCGGTGTGACGAAAACTTAGTCTATCCTTTTTTTAAAAAAGGTGTAGTAACTGGTAGAAAAGTTATATTGCTGACAACGGGACATAAGCTAATTATAAAAAAGAACCAATTTGTTGCCCGTGGGTGTCGTAAAACAAAACTAATGGATTATAATATGCAGATAATATCTATGCAAGAGAAGGGGAACTTGAAGTGAAACGTCATATCAATACGTCTGACCAACGCGGTAAAGTAGGTCACTTTCCCACCCTTTCCAGAGGAGGCTCAATTCCAGAATTATACGAATTGTGATGATGATAGTGAAAAAATGAACAAAATGAAAATTAAGTTGGTGATAAATTAAAATCGTAAACAAAACTACTTTACGGACCATGAACCATCACTATGAACGCTGCAAATTGTTCGAAACGCCGAGCAATCAAAATTTAAATACAAACGGAATAAAATCTGTTAAGTATTTTTATTTACAATGTGTAATACTCATAGAAATCATTAAAATTCATCGTTTGAACTATAAAGTTGTAAAGATGTCTTTACAACTTAAAATTTCATTCAGAATCTTTACAACTTAATATTATAACTCCGATTATATTTTAAGATTAGCTCAACTATCTAAAAAAAAATGTACAGCATTTTCGAAAAGTATTGAAAGTTTAAAATATTTAAGAGCTATCCGAATTGAAATTTATGTTGCGACGATGTGTTAATTTAGATCATAGTAAATAAATTCAACCCGATGTTAATAGTCTCAAAAACAGATTGAATCAAAGCTTTGTACACGGTCTTTCTGATCCCAAAAAGTTTACAATTTGAATGGAAATCAAATTGAAATTTTATATTATTTACGTTTTATTTAGGTACTTAAAATTTATAATTGCTGTCGTAAGAGTTTTCAGCTCTACCGGGCCAGCCATGACAAGGAACTCGGTACCGGTGGTCAGCCCAACGGTGATGGAAAGGAGTTACGGTGGGTTATGGGGCTGCGCGCCGCCTCTTTGTCGCCCCGAACGGAGCTGGATGGTGTATGCGCTGACCATAGCCCACCCAAAAAAAAAGGGTTTTTCAGTGCTTGTACAAATTGAACAATTGACATAGTGAATTAGATATTGTTATATTTATGTAATAGGTGATACTTCTTTGGCGTAACAAGATAAAACTCTTTCTAAAAAATTTATCCTTCGCGTTATCTTACGATTGTAGAAAATTCACAACAATAATAGAAGAAAAGGTATTTAATACATTATCTAGTTGACATATACAATGGTGTGAGTACTTCACAAAAAATGTTGACTAGCTTCAAGGTGTCGGTTATTCGTGATGGTCTTCGCGCGCATCGTAAAAATGTATTCTCGTCATTTTTCCCTAACGTGACAAAAAAAGTATAACTTCAAAAAACTATTCAAAAACAGTGGGTGTCTTGGTATGTACATATTTATGACGTCTATTTTTTCGACAGTAAAAAGGAAATTAGGGAATCAAATTACTACTTCCGTAGCACACTCCCTGAATAATATCCGATAGAATCTCACTTGGTACAATAAACAATGTTCCTTTTTACCTACTTAATGTCTAACTTATTGTTTTGGTGACATAAGTCGACTGCACAAATGGCGTAGTGGTTAAGATCGACCTACGCGCGCAAATTTAAATAACCTCTTTGATATATTATAAAGTAGTTATATTAGTCTATCATATTCTAATAGTAACGACCGATCTTCTACTGATCTCGTTCTGTACTTATATTTAAGTATCGTTATTCAGTTCTACTTCTACTCACCATCATCTTCTCTCGTCCTGCGTAATTAGGATCCTTATTGTATGGGACAAGAGCAGAATGAATAGTAGAGAAAACCAGTTTATTTAAAATTACGTACAGCGCAGATCGATCTGTTACACAAAGTATCTATATAATTATATTATATGAATTATTCAACCATAGGCTAACTAAGTTATACGGGCAATATCACATGACCCCATACAGGCATCGATCAGATCAATAATAGATATATCCATTGCTAATTTTAAACATTCTTGTTCTTGACCCATGAAGAGAAATTAGAGGAATTTAATCGCATGGTTTTGTGCTAAGTAGGAATTCGCAGTGAACTATCCAAGAAAAGGTATCATTTTATCTATTTTACTCAACCGTGAAATATCTCTGTGTGTTGTGGTGTGCCGGTTAAAATTCTTTGTACAAGTTTTCTTTGAAGCTTATTGTCGTAGTGGATCTCCATAATGGGATAACTGGACTGTAACGCGTTGATTGCTAATGTTGGGTATGCAATTTTAAAGACTATTTTATCCACTGATCAGGTAAAAATTGTACATATTTTAAAACTACCTATTTAATAAAAAAATTGTAAAATCTCTCTCGTGTCAACCCTTCATCATGTATGTTTATCAAAGTGTATAAATATATCTTTGCTAAGTTATCTACGTAATAACTCATTTACGTTACAAATGATTACTATGGTTTTTCGAGTTTTCGAGGTTCTTTGATATTATCCAAATTTATAAATACTTGGCTCAAGCCTCTTCTATAGCAGAAGAAGGATAATGATTGATCTTTTACACCACACTGGTCAGGTGGTTTGGTATAAGGTTTTATATTGAGATTGCCTTCTCTTGCAGTGATGTTGCGTTCCATAACCATCATTTACGATCACATACTTGACCACACAGATAACGGGTCAACATATAACGTCATGTTCTGATAACATAAGCACATGTTTAAAACGTTTTGTTTCAGGTTTTCCAAAATTATATGTTGCAAATCATCAATTCAGTTGTTGACAAAATCGTCCTTATGGTCTAGGTCCGAACATCTCTTTGTCAACTTTATTCTCGTGAGCAATTTAAGGCTTGATTGGAAGTGCCTATATGTGTTGTGCCGCGAGGCGGTCCGTTCGGGATATTACCACACTTTGAGTAGCAGTTTTCTGTGTGGTGACGTAGTAAGAATATAATTCATCACCCCCTCTCTTACCCGTGGGTGTCGTAAATTACAACTAAGGGTCATAATATTCATATAATATCTATGCAACGTCTGACCAGCGTGGTATAGTAAGTAAATTGCCTTCCCATAATGAAAGAAACCTGAACCCAATAGTGGAACGTGCATGGGCTGAGATAGTGATGAGTAGCAGTAATTTATTTCTGCATTTCGTTCGGTGAGTGAGAGGAACGGAAGTACAACTGTCTGAAGGTGTTTGCATGTGGTGGATTTTAATGATACCTTTCGTATCGCCTAACCTCATTGAACGCATTCACACTTCCTTCAACTTCTTTACGGTCAGCACTGAACAACGGCCTAGCAAAGGTCCACCAACAGCAATCCGATAAAGGGATTTATAACATTTTGGTATAAAAAAATCTCGTTTCAGTTTTGCTTTTCTCTTATTCAAAAATAAATAGCGAGTTACGCAGTATTTGTTAGCAGTGCAACAATCGTTATTATACGGATACATTCGACAAAAAAATAGAGACAGCTCAAACAATGTACTCATTCGCCACTTGGACATCCAATGTTTTGTGGTACGATAGCAAAAAAATATGCATTAAAACAAGCAACGTAAATTGTTCCTGAAATATAGGATATTTTTTTAAATATTGTACATTTTTAATACTTTTTATTCATGATATCTCTTATAGTTTCACGCTTTTGTTGCCGGTGAAGTGTACAGAAAACCACAGTCACAACTTAGCATAAACATTAACGCGGTTACCATTGACGGATTTAGACTTGATGCCGACCTAGGCCCTGTTTATCGCGCCGCTTTTAATATTAGAATAAATTTTATTAATTTTGATCCAATATTTTTATTTTATATTTAAAATAACTTTATTTCGATAGAATATAATTTTCAATTATAACTAATAAATATTACAGATACATATGCAATAAACACTAGACAAATAAATAAATATTTTTTTTTATATTAATCAATTTAAAAATTTCTTTTTCCTGGCAAAGCTAGGTCTTTTTTTTTATAAAAACTAATCTGAACTCATTTTCAAAGACTGTCTTTACTTTTATCGTCCCTGAAATTTTGGCATTTCGAAAATGTTGCCGCTCCTCAAATCATGCCGCCCTAGGCCCGGGCCTCACGGGCCTAGGCGTATATTCATCACTGGCGGTTACAATAAAAATACATCCACGGAACTTGACCGTCCAGGTAATTCTCACATTGATTATTAAGAAAGTTATTAGAAATAATAAACATCAGAGATCGCACGAGAGTTCCATTGAATAATATCAATTAATATTCTAAACGAGACCCAATACTTTCAGAATTTACGTGATCTGAAGTTGACCTACCTCAACTAACAAGATTATTACTCGATTTATTATTGGATTATTCGTGTCTTTACATTCTGAATCGAATTAGTAATCCCCCAAAGGCAAAGTTTACGCATTCAAAATTATGATAATATAAATCCAACAAATATTGTAGGGAGAGGATTTTCCACAATTTGTTTTGGTTTATCTTAAAAGCCACTTACTGGAATAAAAGCTGGCTTGTGAAACTTTATAATTGTCTTGTTTACAATGCTTAGATATCATAATGTTGTTGGATTTATTTACAGGGTATATAAATACGACATGAAATGAATAGATAGATGAAATATTGATGGTGATCCGTCCACCAATGATCTATTTAAGTGATGAAGATCAACCTAACAATAGAGAGAGAGGGAGAGTTTTCGATGATTTTTTAGATTGCGTTGACGTTTTAGAATATTTCCAAAGCTAGTACTGATTAAAATTTGCTAACATTTAGTATGATATTAACTAATAATACTATCTCTAATTTACACTGAAGATATATAAGTTCCTGACAAAAACGTGTATAATATTAGGTCCTTACATATGAATTTGGCGTTTTGTACAAGAGGAATATAAAGGCAATTTTTTTTTGTAAAATATATTTAATTAATCAAAGTATTCACCGTTGTTATCTATGCACTTTTGACATTTCATAGGTAGTTCATTGATCCCTTTACTAAAAAGCCATAGGGGCGAGAATCAATAAACTCTTTGAAGGCGGTTTGGACTGCGGCATCGGAGATGACTTTTTTCCTTGTAAGAAATTGTTCAAATTCCGGAAAAAATGGTAATCTGTTAGAGCAAGGTCCGGAAGTACGATGGATGTCGCAACCATTCCAATTACAGCTCATCTAACTTAGTGGTTGTTTGTTGTGCAGTGTGTGGTCTTGCGTTGTCGTGAAGCAGCAGTGGCCTAGAGCGATTGACCAATCTCGGTTGTTTAGCAGCTTGTTCTTTTTTCATGGTTTGCAGTTGCTGACAATAGATATCTGCCGTAATCGTTTGACCATATTTTAGAAAGCTGTAGTGAACAACACCAGCGCTAGTCCACCAAACACTCAAAAGTAAATTTTCTGAGTCAATTTTCGTTTAAGGCAGGACTTGGCTGGGTCTCCAGGGTACAGCCATTGCGACGAGCGCTTCCCATTATAGTACAGTATTCACTTTTCATGACAAGTAATGATTCGATTTAAAATACCTTCATTATTGTGTCGGTTGAGCAAAGTAACACAGCAGTCGACGCGTGCTAGTTCGATTCACTCAATTCACGAGGTACCCATCGTTCAAGTTTTTTACTTTCCCGATTATCTTCAAGTGGATTAATACCGTTTTATTACTTACCTCGATGCCTGCAGTTATCGCTGAAGTGCTTTGTGATGGATCCGCTTCCACAATAGCCTTTAATTCTTCATTTTGCACTTTGGTCTCCGGCCGTCCACAGGGTTGGTTCTGAAGGTCGAAATTTCCAGAACGAAAACGTTGAAACCAAAACCAAAACATTTCTTTTGCGACACCAGCGCCGTACACATCATTAATCCTTCGAGCTGTTTCTGCAGCACTGGTACCACGATAGAACTCATAGTCGTAAATATACACGGCGCAGCATACGCTCGAGGTCTGTGCCGCTTAGGCAGAGCAGCGTCGTGAACTCGTCGCAATCATCGGTACTGACCTGACGCTGCCGACCATCGCTAGGGAGATGCTCGGCAACATCTGGAACTGGGACGCGGTCGCAGCCTTCTGCGAGGCAGTGCTCTCGCAGAAGGAGGCGGCGGGTCGCGCGTGCGAGGAGCACAACCTCGACGAAGCCACCCGCCGCCAGCGACTGGGGCGGCGCAGGCGCGACTACCTGCGTGCCATGCCGCCCTAGCTGAGGCCGCGGGAGACGTGATCGGGGATTAGTCCATCACCCGCTAAGAGGCTGACCACATGAGCAAAGACGATGTCCTTCCCGAGAGGGGGACGTCGGTCGATGGGAGGGTACCCCAAGTAGGGGGTATTCCGTCGGGCCGACCACTGATGACAAGTAACCCTGCTCCGGTAGTCGGTCCAACGACGAAGGCGACGTGGTGTTCGGGTGGGTTGCGGGTGTTGCGTGCTATACGCCCCTCTGTTGCCCCGGACGGAGTGGTGCGTGGAGCGCGCCAACCGCAGCCCAACCCAAGAAAAAAGTCGTAAATATACTGATATTTCATGTTTTCCATTGTGCGGAAATAAGCGACGTCAAAGAAAAAAATAATGAGGATAAACAAATGAATAACTGTTTTCAGAACTCAAATGTACCAGCTAAATGAATTTACAAATTTGAATTTGGAATTCTTAACCAAAGAGGAGATATCTCAGATCAAAGTAGTCAGTACGACAAAAGGCTAATTTCATAATATGTAAGGACCTAATATAAAGTCCGTTTTTTTAAATGTAAAACCGTGCATAGTGAAATAGATTCTACTACTAAATAGATTCTACTACTACTACTATAGATATCTACTCAATGCAGAATAAAATAAAAGCAAAACAATTTAATAGATCTATGTTTTGAATTCATCATAGAATAGAAACAAAAATATACCCAAAAAGCTTCAAGGAACTAAATACATATAAAGTTTATTCGCACTTTCAGAAAATACTTTGTGTTTCCATATGTACATATGAAAAATACATATGTATTTCCCTTAAATTTATACATGTTGTATTTCACATTACAGAGAGCTCCTCTTTTTTGTACAATTAGTGTTGTGTTGCCAAATAAATGAGACCTAGAACGTTTTAAAATGTATTTGCGAATAAGCAACCACATATATATTTTTTTTATTTCTTGTAATTCTTTAATTGGTAAATCGTATAAAACATGTGCCGTGTAAAATAGGTGACATGTAATTACAGGGATAAGCATACTCAGGTTGATTTAAATACAAGATTGGCCACGGAAGTCGTAAGCATAGTTAGTAAGTGTTTAAATATAAAATTAACCACGGACATAGGTAGTAGTCGTAGACTTAGTAAATACTACTTTTTTCTGCTTGCACTCTTTCTGCGACTATTTTCCTAATAAGTATGTAGAGGATAAGAGAAAATCGTCATCATCATCACAGCCTTTAATTATATACACAAGATCACAGCTCATATACGTCCCACTATTGGGTTTTCACCTCCTTCACAATGGGAGGGAAATTGACTTACTAACATATATCACGGTGGTCAGACGTGTTGGTATAGGGTTTTATTTCAAGTTTTCCTATCTCTCTTATAGATGTTATATGCATATTATATCCCTTAGTCGTCTTTTACGACACCCACGGGCAAGAAGGGACGTAGTGAATTTTTTTTTTAATTTAATTTTTTTTAATTTTTAAGACAACACCCTGCACTAAGGAAATAATCCTTGTATTGCGGGGAACTTTACAAACATATAATTAACGGACACAAATTACATCCATATAATTAATTCCATACAATTAATACATGAATTGTATTTTTACCAGGACACCACACGGAGATTTATTTATCTAATATAGAAATAATATACAGTTGAAAAGTGGATTAACTACGTTTATCTCCCTATACGGAATATCACGTCAAAGCTTTAGTTCCATAACCGATGAGTATTAATAAAAAAGTTAATCGTGCGTACAAAGGCACCGCGCCATGCGACCAGATACCTTATATAACACGTGAAATTGGAGATAATTTAATCGCTTTGAGAGTCAGAGTACCGTTTAAAAGGTTTTTTTAAAGGGTTGTTTTATAAATGACTATCAAATTATCGTAAATACAATTTTGCAGCAGATGGTAACAGACAGAGTAAGAATATAATTTTATCACGAGAGTTCGCATGAATTCTCTTGTCGTCTTAGTTCTTTGCATACGCCTTCTCTGTATAACCAGGTCTCAATTCAGGAATAGCTTATTGATAACTAATCAGTTGCCATACTACATAAATATTACTACGAATTTAATTTTTAGTAATAAGTGACCAAAAACAGTATTACTTAGAATAATAAGTTTATTTTTCCAATACCAATTAATATGCCATTAGAAATGTGAATAAAAATTAATAAATATGACTTGAACACCAAATACCTTACACCCTTCCTTAACCATGAATACTAAAAAGGTTTTGAAACGTAATAAGTAAAAGAAAAACCGGCTAAGTGCGAGTCGGAGTCGTGCAGTCGAAGGGTTCCGTACCATTATCTATAAAATGGGGCAAAAAAAATCACGTCTGTTATATGGCAGCCCCCTTTGAATATTTATTTTAATTTGTTTTTAGTATTTATTATTATAGCGGCAACAGAAATACATAATTTGTGAAAATTTCTAGCTATCGCGGTTCTTAAGATACAGCTTGGTGACAGAGAGACGGACGTACAGACAGCGAAGTCTTAGTACCTAATAGGGTGCCGTTTTTATCCTTTGAGTACGGAACCCTAAAAAGTAAAACCCGTAAGAATAATTTGATATCAAACGATTATTTATCTTTTTTTTTTATTGCAAACGGTGGCAAACGAGCAAACAGTACACCTGATGGTAAGTGTTGCTGCCGCTCATGGACCTTTGCAAGGTCGCTGCCTACCGCGAAGAAAGTGAAGGGAGTGTGAATGCGTGCATTGAGGCTTGGTGATACCAAGGGCACCACCAAAACCCACACACAAACACCCTTAGAAAGTTGGGCTTCCGGCTCTCTCGCTCACCGAACGAAGCGCAGTAACAAATTGCTACTACTCAGACGTCGATTTTCTGCGAGAGTGTAGTACTACCCTTATATACCTTATCTATTTGTCATCATTACTTTCCGTATTGTGATTGAGTAAGAACACAATTCAACACCCCCTATCCTGTTCGTGGGTATCGTAAAAGACAACTAAGGTATATTTTACACATATATCAACCATACAAGAGCAAGAAAGCCCGAAATAAAACCCTATACCAATAAGACTGCCTAGAGTGATATTTTAGCTAGGTCTATTTCATTGTGATAGAGACACGAGGCCAGAAGTGGGGCGTATATAGGCTATGATGATGATAATATCATCACTTTGCTGTTTAGTACTGACTTGGGGCAATTGCGGCGATAACCACATAAAGCTGTGTTGTATAGATCGAATTTCTCTCTGCGGCTTTTTCGCACTTTGCATATCTCAAACTAACTTAAAACGCTACTTAAATATATATTTTTTATATAAACTGAAGTTAATAAAGTAATTATTACAGATCGCTCGTTGAACTGACAACCGTTGGGGAAGAAAGGTTCTTGAGTGGCGACCACGGATCGGATGTCGCAGCGTAGGACGACCCCCCACTAGGTGGACTGACGACATTCTCAATATCGCAGGAAACCGTTGGATTCAAGTGGCGCAGGACCGTTCCGAGTGGCATTCTCGTGGGGAGGCCTATGTCAAGCAATGGACGTCTGCAGGCTGATGGATGGATGGAAAGTAATTAGGCTATAAATAGTAATTCTTATTATGCCCTTTCTTATTCCCCCTCTTCTTAATATGTTTATTTAGAATAACTTTTAAAATAATATATCTTATTATTATGAAATTGAAATCCAGAGCTGTCATTGAGTTCTATAATGCTTCTTTTAAACTATTTTATTGGGACTTATGATGAGAATGTTAAGATATCATGTAGCGCTTTTACATTTTATTCATTACTAGCAACCCACTTTCGTTTCGCTTCGGTTTCAGTCACCTTACCCGCGTAGTGCCCGTTCCCGTGAGCATACCGGGCATATATATAGCCTATGTTATTCCCTGATATTATAGCTTTCCCTTGGTGAAAGAATTTTTGAAAACGGTTCGGTGGTTTAAGCGTGAAAGCGTAACAAACAAATAAACTTACTTTCGTATTAAAATGTTAGTAAGGATTTTAGTGTTATATTGAATTATTTTACAGACATTTTATGTAATATAATGCAGACAAAATGCTAAAATGTAGTGAGTATTATATAATATAATAAGCGACTTGCGTGCATTTTCACATTCTGCCAAACTTTCCCAGAGGAATCATGATTTGGTTGTCAGCAACAAATCAATGGTAACAACTGACTAAAATACAAAGACAAAAGACGTGAATAATAAATATTATAACTCGACACTAGCACCAATAGCTCATTGCCATTAAAGAGGAAGATGTAAAACTATTTTATCTTTGTCTGTCAGAACGAAAACACAAAATGTCACTCCTCCGCCCATTAGTTTTATGAAAATCATTACGAAATCTATAGATAACCTCATCACAATAATACTTTCTTCTTTATAAAAATAGGTATAAAGTAATGAATCAAACAGCATGGGATTTATTAAAATATCGTTTAAATTTGCCAGAGATTACGTATACCAATTTGTTACGATAATCATCTGTCAAAAAGATAATCTTAAAATAAAGCATTCCAAATGCGCGCCGGACTCACATAAAAAGATTGTTGTAGAATCGTATAAGATTTAGGGCTATGTAAATAATATAGATAAAAAATATACAAAAAATAACACATTTCTAACTAGAAATAGAATAGTCTAATAACTATTAGACTTATTTATAGCGTTCCTAGTAGTGAAATATCTAAAATTATACTTTTAGTACGTAATTTTTGTGTTAAATAATGCCTATTGTGATAAAAAATATAAAATATAGTCACCATAACCATCATCAAAATATTTGGCTTAAGAGCTTGCAGTTGACACGATATGTTCCAATATTCTTTTATCGTATATATTGCAAAAGTTACTAACTTTATGACCGGGCGCCTGCCCGATGTCAATCCTTCTTGGGTATATTAAAGGTAATTGTGTCAGACAGTATGAGGTGCAATTGATTCAGGTCGATATAGTAGTAATTTACCACGCCCGCGAGCAATATTGGCAGTATTTGTAGATGTATACATAGCAATAAAAATAAAATATTATTGTATAAATTGTTTATATTAATTTAATTTAAAGTGGTAGAACCACACTATCGAAAATCTGTCTACAGCCGCGGGTGGGTCCGTCGAGAATAATACACACTCTCGCAAAAAGTCGACGTAGCAGATCGCTTTGCCTACAAATATGTTCATATAACTTTTTTTCCTAAATTTAAAATTAAAGAAGTTATAAGCAAAAAGTGTGAAAATTTCTGTAAAAATTTTCATTTTTGCTCTATAACTTGTTTTTTATACATTTTACACAAAAATTACTTCAGACCAATCCAGTAGATGGTCTTTTGAGGAATTTTTTTCTCTATATTTTTTTTAATTTCACTCATTTAAAACGCTGTTACAGCGCTCCAAAGTTGACCGGGTTCGTCAAAGCTCATGAGAATCCTGTCAAAATGAAATATTTAACTTAGTTTTATGGTCGTTTTTTTATTGTAAATACATTCTTAAAACATTTTTGGCAAATCCATCAATAAATGAGTCTGAAAAAAATTATAGAAACACATTTCCTCAAAAGACCATCATGAAAAAAGCTATAGAGCAAAAAAGAACATTTTTATGGAAAATTTCTCACTTTTTTGCTTATAACTTCTTTAATTTATTTAGGGCAAAAAGCTATATGAACATATTTGTAGGCAAACCGATGTGCTACATGTCTTCATGAATTTTTTTTAGGACACATAGTTGCCGAGATATCGCGAAAAAGGTGTTTGCACCCCTTTTCCAAGATGGCGGCCGGGGGACAAGGGCGGCAACCCCACAAACTTGGGGTTAAGCTTCTATTGACCCACACATGTCACAAAAATAAAATTACGTCCTCTAAAAAATGCAATATTAGGTCCTTAAGTTGTAACATTTCAATGGACTAACGTCCGAGTAGCAGCAATTTATTACTGCACTTCGTTCAGTGAGCGAGAGAACCAGCAGCCTAACTTTTCGAGGATGATGCAATTGGTGGGTTTTAGTGATACCTTTAGTATCATCGAACCCCGTGCACCCATTCATACTCCCTTTATTTTATTTACGGTAGCACGGCCTAGCAAAGGTTCATAAACGACAACTTACCTTCGGGTGTACAGTTCGCTCGTTTGCCACCAGCAAAAAGATATTCATCTTTATTTAATAACACCCATAAAGATTAGAATCTATACTAAATATAAACTATTAAAAGTATAGAATCTTAGGAACTAACACAATAACCCTTTTTTTTAAAGAACACTCTGTACGAAATCATGCTTGTATTGCGAGGGACTTTACAAACATAACTAACGAATACAAATTACACCTAGACTCGGTACAAAAATTTATGGATCACACAAATATTGTCCCGCGTGGGATTCGAATCCCCGACACTGACGTTCTAGATCGGGGCGTAACATCTTAAACATTATGCCACCTGTGCAGTCAAAGTAAAATTCTCAATGTAACGCTTTATTCTTATAATGATAGATTATCTATACCAATAAATAAAATTTAAGTGTCTGTTTGTAATGTCAAAATAATAGGCTTTTTTCAGGCTCACACGGTTGTTTGCACTATACATATGCCTAAAATATACTTTATATTTTTTTTGGCTGTCTGTCTGTCTGTCTGTTTATCCCGGGTAATCTTCAAAACGGCTGGACCGATTTCAAAAATTCTTTCACCAATGGAAAGCTATAATATCAGGGAGTAATCTAGGCTATATTTTATCCCGGTATTCCCACGGGAGCGGGAACTACGCAGGAAAGACGACTGAAACCGAAGCAAAGCGAGGGCGGGTTGCTAGTATTAACTATATGTCGCTATTCAACATTCTTTTGTGGGTATTGTGCAAGGTGCTTAAGGGAATGGTACCTTAATGTTATCCGTGATCATTTGTACGTTATCTGTTGAATACCTTCTTTTGCTAGTCAACCATGCGTCAAGTAGGGTTAAGTCTCCAAAAAGTATGTGGTTTACGAATATAATAATAAGTTAAACCGGAAAAAGATCATCACTAATACGTCTTACTATTAAGAATAAAAGATTATTGTTAATATTTAATTCCTTCCTATACATATAATATTATTTTAACTGATCGATGTCCAACTCAATAGTTAGTGGAAAATCTGATCTTTATTATATAGTAACAAATAATATTTATTATTATAAATTTATTATTATTAATTATATAGTAAAATATAAAATTTTAGAATTTTCAAATCACATTTTGCCGTACGCCGCCCACCGCTGGAAGGTTAGTTTTTCAATAGGATACCACATGTATGGAGAAGTCCCGTCATGATACCCACATACAGTACAGTGATTTTTATGACATTCATCACGTCATCCGTTTAAGTATTGAGAGAGCCCTAAAATTATCGAAGTTCCCCTTTATGTTCTTAGATTTTCTTTTAAAATCTTTATGGTTGGGATATCATCAAAATGTTTACAAAGAAAGCTGAGGAAGCAGCTTTAAGCACATAAAACATATAAATAATAAATATCACGAAGCAAGTATCGTATGAAACCAATACAATTCTAGAAAGGTGCTTTATTGAAACGCTAAGAAGAACACAGTTACTTGCTACGATTTTATTTAGATGTGGCTCTTGTAATTCACTCGAATGATTCCCAAAAATATAATATACTTCGAGTCTGAATTCTTTATTTTATTCCCTAATTTCATCAATCTATTTTTCTTTTCTTATTTTCTCTTTTTAATACTTTTTACTATAATTTATTTGTGTATTTACTTCCTAATCAGGATATCTGTATACAGTAATACCCCGGACTTACGCGATAGGTGAGACCGAGCGATAATCACGTAAGTCAAATTCGCGTAAGTCGGGGTTTAATTTTACTTAAATTAAATATGTACAAAAAATGTTTATTTGGAACCTGTTCAAAGAAGTTTTAAATAATGTTATTAATTAAATATTAAATGAAAAATAATTGACATTTTCTGACTATAAAAAGTAAATCTATGGTCGGAGCGCTTAAATAAAAAACCGCGTACCTTCAAGTTCGCGTAAACTGTATTCTTTTTTTTTCAAAATATAACACAAAAAGTATGAACAAAATCATGGCTTGATCCACAAGCAGTACTCGATCATAAGTTAACTGTAGCAGCCATCACACCCCACAACACTGATGGAAAGTGAGAGACTTACTCCACGTAGTTGTCGCAAGCCTTTTCAGAAAGCATGAAAATGATGAGATCCGACATACATATTTCAAGCCACTCAGTCTCAGCTTTTTCAGATTACGTGTTTTTTTTTTTTTTTTTATTGCTTACGGTGGCAAACGAGCAAAGAGTACACCTGGTGGTAAGTGTTGCTGCCGCTCATGGACCTTTACAGGGTCGCTGCCTACCGCGAAGAAAGTGAAGGGAGTGTGAATGCGTGCATTAAGGCTCGGTGATACCAAGGGCACCACCAAAACCCTCCACACACAAACACCCTCAGAAAGTTGGGCTTCCGGCTCTCTTGCTCACCGAACGAAGTGCAGTAACAAATTGCTACTACTCAGACGTCGATTTTCTGCGAGAGTGTGGTACTACCCCGGACGGGCCGCCCCGTGGCTGTAGACATAACTGTCGACAGTGTGGTCCTACCACTCTTGTCCATGTACTTTAGTATAATAATATCTTATGACACAAAGAGGCAGTGAAAAACTTTGTTTTGTTTAGTAGCAACTATACTCGAGGTATTGGAGACAATATTTAGTTCTAGCCAAGCATATTTGCCGCGTTATTGAATAATAATACGCCTCATCTTCCTATGCCTAGAACAGCCCAGGCCCAGGCAAGTAATGAATATAAGCAGATAACATATTTGCAAAGAACAAAACCTCAAAATTAAACCATACACGCTTGAAATTTGTAATGAGAAGAATGCACGCCGAAAATTGCGATAGATATATATATATATATAGTATAAAGGAAAGTATCACATGAACTTAGATAACAGAAGCGGCATAATGCACCTCCTTATTCATCATCAGACGAAATTGTGACGCAAAATATTTAATTTTAAAAACAATGTGAGAGTCACTGACTTCCAAACATGGTAACATCTTATCATAATATTATAGTAAACATGTCCTATCCTTTCAGTAAATAAATCTTTAGGAGAACATATATCACCCGCATTCAAGTGACTTAAGAAAGCGTCACTAGAAATATTTGTTTATACATAATCACAATATTTGTGTTAGTATTAAATCAACGCCCATGTTTGGAAATGTTTACATTGTATATTTGTTTGTGTCTTAGAATTATTTGTTTTATGTTCATCACATTGCAGCGTGGTTTCCCAAGGCTCCTAGATACTGAGTGAAAACACTCGTGTTGAGAATAAGGTCATTAGCATATGTGTCGACGGCCTCTGTGACTGTTTAATTGTATTACATTGTACGATCATCGATGACACGATTTCTAGATAAGTCTTTTCACTTACTATTAATATGTTCATTATCATTACCTTATTTACTTATTTGCATGCTAACAAACGTAGTACACCATCTTTATTCTAGTTTAACATATTGCTAGGTCATATTGATTAAGTAATAATAAATTTGAGCTAGTAATAAAAATAATCATATATCAAGAAAACACAATAGCTTCAAAATTTTTAACGTTTGTACTTTTCTGCGAAAGTGATTTAGAAAATAAAAATATTTTTATTGTTGTTGGTGGCAAAAGAGCAAACAGCACAGCTGATGGTAAGCAATATTGCTGCTCATGGACCTGTGCCATGCCTCTGCCTACCGTGAAGAAAGTTAAGGGTGTATGAATGCGTGCAATGAGGTTCAGTGCATGCTAAAGGCATCACCAAACTGACCACACGCAAACACCTTCAGAAAGTTGGGCTTGCGGCTCTCTCGCTCACCGATCGAATTGCAAACGGTACTTTCTGTGAGACTGTGGTAATATTCTGAACGGACCGGCCCGTGGCTGTAGACAGAAGACTGTCGACAATGTGGTCCTTTCACATATAAATTTTTATCGAATCACTGCATTAATTTAGTAGATGTTAAAATTGACTCAGCGCTATTTGTCAACGGCTGTAAGCGGGGGTTGTTCGGTCGATGGCCCTATACAGTGGCCCCTGGGGAAACGAAGGGCGTGCCTATTGGTTGGAATTTTTTCCTTAGACTTGGAGGCGAAGCTGGTCGCCAAACTTTGTCAACGGGTATTGGATACGCTGACTGACGGCGACAATAACTTGTCCAACGAGCAAGCCACCTGGAGAGCTAACACCCGCCAGGACGTCATTGCCCATTAGGCAGTCCAGCCGATGGCTCACTTTTATCACTGGTTGGATCGGTTGCACGAGGTCATCTCCTTCCAACTGGTGGAGGTCTAGATAGCCATAGTCGCTTCTAAAAGTAGCTGTACATAGTGCTACAGAAGGAGAAGACACCGTCCTGCCACCACTGCAATTGCCACGAGGAGACGGCGCAACATTCGTTCGAATACGAGTATATAAATCGAGATAGTGATGATAATGATTAAATCAATGATAAATCAAAATTCGTCTGCCTATAAACAATTACGTATAATAAAAATACTGTGGCACATAAAGTTTAAGAGCTGATGCCCCTTGAACTATTTGAGGGCCAATCATGGGGTGGCAAGTTAAGAATACAATGCATCATCGCTCCTTACACGGGAAGAATGCAAAAATCAGTACCACTTATTTTCTTGTAGAACCAAGTAAGGATCACCAAAAGATTTAATAGTATAGTATAAATTGTGTGATTATGGCATTAACTTAGCAAACCGCTCCCCTCCGTGGAAACTCATGTCCAACATCAGATATGGATAGGCTGAGGATAATGATGATATTGATCGAGGGCTTCGACGTCATGCAGATACGCCAATATATACACGAACTCTTAACATTTCTTCGTTGGGGTCGGGTATTAAATATTAATCAAATAAAATCATTTATTTTGCGAAATATGGGCATAAAATATTAGTTGTTACAGGTTGAATACCTGTAACAGTGAGTGTATCGCACCATATTCCACCGTCAAGCGGCATGCAAAAGAGCTAACGCCCTCAGAATAATTAGATTATACAGTGGATTTCGGTTATAACGACGGCGGAGGGACCACTTTAATGTCGGCGCTATATCCGAAAGCCTCTATATCCGAAATAATTATATTAACATTTTTCTTTAACAGTAAATGTACGTCTAGGAAACATGTTCATAAGTTTAAGAAACACTGTTTACTCCCTGGATTGGCTACGTAACTTACTCATAATTTTAACTTCGTGCACATGCTAAGTAACCCTACACACAAACAAAGCAGCATTCGCATGGTCAATTACTATCTGCGAATGTAAACAAACGATAACCCTACACACAAACAAGGCATTTGACCATCTGCGATGTGAATAAAGGATAAGAAAGCTTACTAGTTAAAGCTTATGAATGAGTCTTTGTGACTTTGCCAACTCAGTCGCAACATCCGTAAGCAATTTCTAGGAATCTGTCCCAAACAGTTCATAAAAACAAGTCGGTATACCCGAATTCGGCGTTATATTCGGCGTCGCTATTGCCGAATGTATTTCCTACAAAAGGATGCTTTAAATTCTAGGGACGTAAGTTCGGCGTCGCTATAACCGAAAAGTCGTTACAACCAAGGTTGTTATAAATGAAATCCACTCTATTTGTATTTTAAAATGGAAGGAAGGAAGGGAGACCTACCACGTTTCCACGATAAACAATATACCGCACACCACAATAAAAGGAATACGGGATAGGATTAAGGTGGACTAGGAAATAAGGAAATCTTATTCTCACGTGATGAGCACCTTCCAGAACGTCAACTTACAATTTTCCGTAGAACTTCGAATATCCATTCGACACGTATTTTGCCTCTAAAAGAGGCATCCTCAGGACGGTTCGGCTTCAAATGCCCATTTGAAACTAATTGGGCATTTGAAGCCGAATCGTCGTGAGACGAAGAGTAACGTGAGAGTAAGATTTCCTTATTTCCTAGTCCACCTTAATCCTATCCCGTATTCCTTTTATTGTGGTGTGCAGTATATTGATTACCGTGAGAAAGTGGTGGGTCTCCCTTCCTTCCTTCCATTTTAAAATAGAAATGGATTTCCACTATGTATCGCCTAATTCAATCAATTATACAATATATTTGGTCAAATTAAGGCATAATTTACCTTTTACATGATTTTTCTTATACAAAAGCTCTTACATTTAGTAACATATTTAACAATAATCTTCATGTTATAAATAAAACTATTTTTACGGATTTTATCGCATTTGTATTTGATATTTCATTGCCTGTCGTTTCGAATATATTTCAGAGAACAGTGACATTCTCTGTAATAACGATGACTTATTGGACATGAGACATCTTAGTTCGCCCGTGACCATGAACGCTGAAAAGTGTTCTAAGCATCGGGCAATCAAAAATCAAATACAAAGGCGATAAAATCCGTAAAAATAGTTTTATTTATAATACTCGCGTAAATATCAGAAATATTTATGTGATGACGAAGTTAAAATAGAATACAATTATCTTGCCCATTGGTGTCGTAAAAGACGACTAAGTGATATAATATGCATATAACATCTGTGCAAAAGTAGGAAAACTCTAAATAATATCCTATACCAACCCGTCTAACTAACGTGAAATGGTAAGTGCATATCTTTCCTACTGCGGAGGAGGCACGAGCCCAGCAATGGGACGCACAACTCGTATAGTTGAAATCATTATGAAAATGATTATAGGCACAACTAAAATAAATATCTGAAGAGCGAAGAGAGAAGATATTTCTCAAATTTTTATTTATTATACGTTAAATATTAAGTTTGTCATAACTCGAGGTATAACAAATCACAATTTATTACGCACAGTGTCTCGTAAAACATTTTAATGATCTAAAAGAAAATTTAAGAAAACCGTACTGCTTCATGAAGACGAGCAAAATTTATTGTAAGATTAAAGAGTTGACTATCAGAGACGCGTCATCCTTACTAACCTTACTAATATTAGAAATGCGAAAGTATGTTTGTTTGTTACGCTTTCACGTTTAAACCACCGCACCGATTTCAAAAATTATTTCACTCACGGCAAGCTATAATATCAGGGAGTAACATAGGCTATGTTTTATCCCGGTATTCCCACGGGAACGCGAACTACACGGGTAAGGCGACTGAAACCGAAGCGAAGCGGGGGAAGGTTGTTAATAGAAGATAAATGGTCAAGAAAATAAGTAATATTCAATTTAAAATCATTATCATCGTTTCAGTGTCTCACTGTTGGGCTCAAGGCTCCTCCACAATAGAAGCGGAATTCACCTACTACACTGGTCAGACAGATTGGCATAGAGTTTTATTTGGAGATATCCGTCTCTTGCATAGATATTATATACATATTTAATTCCTTACTCATATTTAATATTACTTCATTATTATGTAAAATACTGCAATGCGGCTGTGAATACTATTAACCCTTATATTGTTCGTGGATGTCGTAAAATAAGACAAACATATTTCACTTAGAATAATTATTTTAAAAATATTCTATAGAATTCCCATTCTAACTGTAATTAATCTCTGTTAAAATTAGAGGGTTGTAAAGAACAACATTACAATATTAAGAATGTACCCTTGTCTGTAACTACAAGCAACATTCTTTGAAACTCATTCGCTTTCATTAGCGGATATGTTATTATATATGTACAAGTAATGACTAACTAAAAATGTAATTTTCTAGTAATCCTTCTGTGTCTACACATCACAGTAAGGAATAACAAAACTCGTAAAAAGGTAAGTGGACTTGTATGCCCAACGGTGAAATTCTCTTCAAATATTGGAGAATATCGTACTCGGAATAATAATAAAACTAGTTGACCCAACAGACGTCTGTTCAAATCTAAAAAAATAGTAAAAGGAATTCTCCTTGAAATCGATCGCAGGGCCATCTATCAATTCCAATTATTACCCTAAACCATTCTCATATCCATCGGAACAGCCACAAAAATTCATCAAATTCGGTCCAGCCATTTAGAAGGAGTTCAATCACAAACACACGAACAGAATATTTATATACAGAGTGTATCAGGTTATGGGGCAACTAGTCAAAAGGGAGCTAGGCAATGGTGGTAGGAACCCATAAAAAAAATTTGAACGTAAAATATCGATTCGTTAAGAAATTAGAGACATGTAAAGTTTTCAATTTTGTCATCGCTTTTTCGTGTAAATCTGATTGAAATGACTTTATAAGTCAATGATACTTTTGGAGGGGCGCAGCGTCCTCTACGTTGACCGAGTAGGGGACGTTGTGCGAACGCCCATGACGTGCGGTGTCCCACAGGGGTCGCTTCTGGGTCCGACCCTGTGGAACGTCGGCTACGACTGGGCGTTGAGAGGAAGCCTTCCACCCGGGCTGGGCGTAATTTGCTACGCCGACGATACACTCGTCACAGCCCGGGGTGGGACGCTAGAGGAGGCGGCACGCCTGGCAACTCTCGGCACCGAGGAGATTGTCAGGCGGATCGAAGCGCTGGGGTTGAGGGTAGCCCTAGAAAAGACGGAAGCCCTTTTGTTCTATGGCCTCCGTACCGCCGGGCCTCCCGCCGGTGCTTCGATCACCGTGAAGTCGGTCACCATCAGCATCCAGGCGCACATGAAGTACTTGGGCCTGGTGCTCGACGGGCATTTTTGGTTCCGGGAGCATCTCCATCGACTTGTTCCCCGGCTTGTCGGCGCGGCGTCCGCCCTTTCGTGGTTGATGCCAAATGTGGGCGGACCCAGTGCTACGTGCCGACAGCTGTATGCGGGGGTGATCCGGTCCATGGCCCTGTATGGCGCACTGGTGTGGGCGGGGTCCCTGACCGTCCGTCTTAGGGCCCTCCTGTGGCGACCACAGAGGGTCATGGCGATCAGGGCCATACGGGGTTACCGCACGGTGGCAACGGAGGCAGCGTGCCTCCTGGCCGGAAGTCTCCCGTGGGACCTGGAGGCGGAGATGCTCGCCGACATTTATCGGCGGGTGTCGGAGACGCGCGCCCGCGGCGGTATGGTCTCCATCTAAGAGATCACCGCCTGGCGGGTCGACGCCCGCCGGGAAGTCATTGCCCGTTGGCATTTCCGGCTGGAGAGTCCTCGGTACGGTGTCAGGACTGTCGAGGCCCTCCGGCCGGTGCTGATGGAGTGGTTGGAGCGGACGCACAGGGTGCTTTCCTTCCGACTGGTGCAGGTGCTGACGGGGCACGGTTGCTTCGGGAAGTACCTGCACAAGATTGTCAGGAGGGAGAGCACACCGTCCTGCCACCACTGCAGTTGCGACGAGGACACGGCGCAGCACACGCTCGAGGAATGTGCTGCATGGGAGGGGGAGCGCCGTGAACTCGTCGCGATTATCGGTGCCGACCTGGCGCTGCCGACCATCGCCAGGGAGATGCTCGTCAGCGTCAGGAACTGGGACGCGGTCGCCGCCTTCTGTGAGGCCGTAATCTCACGGAAGGAGGCGGCGGATCGTGTGCGAGTAGAGCTCCTATTCGGCGACACGTTCCGCCGCCGGCGACTCGGGCAGCGCAGGCGCGAGTATCTGCGCCTAATGCCGCCCTAGCCGAGGCCGCGGGTGATCGGACCGGGGAATTGTCCGTCACCCGCAGAGAGGCTGACCGCGCGATGGCGACCGACGTCCCAGTACGTCGAGAGGTGAGAGGTTACCTGAAAGGGTATTCCGTCGGGCCGACCACTGATGACAAGTCACATCTGCTCCGGTGGTCGGCCCAACAACGAGGTGACGTGGGTACGGGTGGGTTATGGGCCCGCGCGCCGTCCTTTCATCGCCCCGGACGGACTGGACCGCGCGAGCGCTTACCATAGCCCACCCATAAAAAAAAAAAAAAAAAAAAAGTCAATGATACTTAATACGCAACATATTCATACCTTAATGATATCTGATGTTTACGCGAGCACTACACATTGTAAATAAAACTACTTTTACGGATTATATCGCGTTTGTATTTGATTTATGATTGCCCGACGTTTCGAACACTTTGCAGCATTCATGGTCACGGGCGGCCTAAGGTGTCTCACGTCCAACAAGTAATCGTTATTACAGACATTTATAATTATCTACCCGATACAGAAATTAGTTATAAATTTATTAAATTGTTACCCACATTTTAGTACAAATTTATTGCCAGTGTAAGAAGAAAATGATTCTATATGAAAAAATTATATTGTTTATGGTTAGTAATTATTAATTATTAATTTTGTAGCAATTATTGTTACAATTTGTTGATTTAAAACTAACAAAACTAATATACTACCACCGGATCGGAACGCGGCCACACTGAGAAAGATCCGGCAAGAAAACTCAGGGGACATGATGCTAAATTAATATTGATTTTTAATTTTAGATGCGGCTTACTTTGTCTTACTAAAAGATTTTTGATTTATAAAATTATCTTTAACTATTATTATTGTGGGTCAAATCTATACAATAAGTGCTCACAGTATCATGCAGTCTTGTGGTGGTCTCTTTGGATTTATTTTTAATTATGTTTATAACAGGATCCGTGACCATGAATGCTGCAAAGTGTTCGAAACGTCGGGCAATCATAAATCAAATACAAACGCGATATAATCCGTAAAATTTGTTTTATTTACAATATTCATACCTTGTTAAATATTCATTAGAAATTGAATAAATCAATGATTACGTTCACATAAGCAAGACAAACTTCGCTTTAAAACAGCTGATCGGCCTATGGCCGTTGACCGCTTGCCGTTGTACCTACATGTCATTGAAGCGTTTGCGCAATTCTAGGTATAAATGAATGAAATTATACTGTCTAAGTTTTACATGCCTACATGTATTCTGTCTGTACATGCCTACATAATACGTAACAATTAAGGCATAGACTCTTAGACACATTTTTTTGAAATCACTATAATTTTTATGTTATATTGTTTTTTTAGTAATGTACATTCTAATTACGATCTATGACCGTTACACTACAACATACTCGAACAGTTGTCCCATAACCTGATACACTCTGTATATAATGATAGAAAAGTTTATATAGTCCAAAAAAAGGTTACATTAGAAAAGTTTATCTAGTCGTTAAAATTTCTTAAATTTTCTAAATTTCTGCACAACTTTCTTAATTTTTTTTCCATAAAAGCCTCTTACAAAGTATTAGAATACTTAAAAAAAAGATGGATGAAATTGGTAAAGTCGTTCTCAAGTTATATTATTGTCCTGTCCGAACAACATCACCTACCGGGTCAAATTGTGAATCTCAACCATCCTCGAATCCCCTTGAACACACATAAAAAATTTCGTCAACATCTGTCCAGCCGTATAGGAGGAGTTCGGTGACATACACACGTACGCAAGGAATTTATATATAAGATAGGATGTCTAATATTTTTTCAATTTTTATTTTATTTTAAAAACCATTCTGTATATGTATGCTAAGGTAAATTTTTTTCTGTCGCAGGTGACTTGAAAAATATGAAACGGATATAAACTGCATTCAGACTTGTCATAATGAATTGTGGTTCGCAAAGTGCTTGCCTACGATCGAACCCATTACACTCAGTGCGAGAAGTTGACCATTGATCATTTGTGTAGTCACCTAGTGCGGTGCGTTTTTCTGTCTACATTAAATTGTTTCAAAATATTTTTAGTTTCGATCTTTTATGTCGCTAATCGACTACATATGCAATATAAATTTAAGCAATACTTATCATAGTAAACAATGTTGTATTTAACCTAAATAATTCTTTGTGTAATCCATGAAAAATAATCTCGGTGTGAGTGAAGCTTATTTTCTGATACCTTTAAACGAGCAATTTTAGTATACTTCTATATATTTAGAATCTCAAAAACAGCTACAATGATTGTCGTGAAATTTTGTATGTTAAAGATTTCAGGTGCGATCCTTGGATATGTTTCATTTATAGAAATCATAGTTTTATCGGTGTTTTCAAGGAATTTTAGGCATTACCATCGAGAATAAAAATTGCTCAGTTGGGAAATCGTCCCTTGATCCAGACATCTTCAGTTCGATCCTTAGTTTACCCTTTTCTAATATTTTATTATTTTACATCAATTATTTTTTTATTCAAATAATCATTCATATATTTATAACGTCGATAGAATATAAGGATATTCACTACAGTACGTTATTTGTATCATCAATATTTAAATATATTATCGAAAAAAACATAATTTCTTTAATAACATTTAACTCATGGCAGCATTTTTAGTAAATCATGCAAGAATTTATTAAAGAAAAGAAATAGCTGGTAGTTGCATCCTACACTATATCAGATATAAAGAGCTTGAGATGCATAGCAAACTCGTAACGCTTTCGCCCAACAGAGGTGCCTACGTTATACGCAATGAATTATCATGTGATGAAAAACAAACCAATATAAGTGCATATAATGGCAAGCATTCTCGGTGTCGATAATTCTGCCAAAATCAATACTTGTTAGACGCTTAACAAGGTCTTGGAACCTCTAATAATTTAACTCTTTTAATTTAGTTTCACACTATGTATAGATCCTTACAACTTCGTATTTTGTATAATAACATATGTATGTGCATGCTTGTATCAGTCACATGAGTGTCTACTACTAGACATAGGCCTCACCACAGGAAGAAGATGAAACCATAATCACCACGCTTGACAGGCAGGATGGCAATCGCAATTTATAAGTTGCCGAGGAAAGTGCTCCCGCTCATTCTCCTGGTGAGCTCCCACAGGAAGATAAGAAGCGGTTATGCTGTATTCTAACTCATCACCACGCACAGGTTTAAAGTTTAATAAGCGAATTAATATATGTACAGTGGAACGAAAAATGCAAAGCCTAACTAAAAGCAGTTTTGCAAAACACTCATCCCACAGTAAATTAAAAATGCCCACAGCTAAAGAGCATTTAAAATTGCACATTTTATGAACGTATAAAAGAACTTTTAATGGGAAACTATCATATAAAATGGAGGTACTCCAGCTAACACGTTTGTTGATTTTTAGTAACTCTCAACTAGAAAGTCTATTAAAAGTTAAGTGTTGAAGTATAGATAGTACAATAGATAGCTCGTTTTGCAGACAATAATCATTAAAGAATAATGCGCGATGCTGTGGATAACTCTACAAACATTCAGTTAACAGTGTATAAAATAACTTTTCCATATGATGACGGAATAAGAATACAATTCACCACCCCCTCTCTTACCTGTGGGTGTTGTAGAAGACGGGGATATGATATGCAGATAACATCTATGCAAGAGAAGGAAAACTTGACATAAAACCCTATGCCAACACGTCTGACCAACGCAGTATAGTAGGTCAATTTCCCTTCCATTATGGAGGAGGTCCGAGTCCAACAGAGAGACTTATGTGGGCTGAGATGATGATGATGATGATGATGAAAGTATCCTCATGAAGACATTTTTTATTAATTACCACACTTTTTGTCAACCTGTACTACGCTGCTTTTTCTAAGTACTTTGTGAGAACTTGAAGGATAATCAGTGAGAACTGGATAAAAAAGCCAATGAATTAGCATCTACAGTGAGTACTTCTATAACAAGATTTGAATGAAGACAGATTCGATAATGGATAATCGTTTTACCCATTACGAAACTCTTTCGGATTCGACGTTCGATTCCTTCCAATTTGAAATATTTGCTTTTATTAGATAATAGAAGCAATTAGATTTTGAAATTAAATAGTCGTACTAGTAAAGGTAAAATATACTATATATTTTAATTCAATGCTTAACAAATATTATTTACAAAATTTAGCCTTGAAAATTTAAATTTAAAAACATTTATCACTTTTGCTTCATATATGTACATACGAGTATGTTCATGTGCATATTATAATAATATTATAGGCGCTGAAAGTTATAAGTGATTTTTGAGAATTCGTCATATTAGATTCTGAACTACTTCAACCATTCACTGTCATAAAAAAAAAAAAAAATTTAACTGTATGCAAATTTTAAATCAGTCCAAAACTGGAAGGTTATCTTACAAGATAAATTAAACAGCAGTAAATAAAAACTTTATAAAGAGTACAATTTTTATTCCAAAATTCCAACAAAAATTACAATATTCACTAAACAAATTTATCCCGGAAGCTACATTGTAGAACTTCATTAAAACGTTATCAGTCTCATTTCATTTGTCAAATGAAGTCTTATCTATATTGTATTGTTTTTTATTTATTTTAAACTTCATGCCGTAATTTTGCATACAATTGGCTTATTCATTTTCGTATGACCGATACATAGTACAAGTATTTTCTTAATAGGCACCTAATAATAATTGAAAATAGAGGGTAAAGTAATTAGTAGGTAATACTTAACATTGAGAGAAGTCCAACTTTCTGAAGGTGTTTGCGTGTGTTGGGTTTTAGTGATGCCTTCACTCCCTTCACTTTCTTCACAGTAAGCAGTGGCCTTGCAGAGGTCCATGAGTGGCAGTAACACTTACTATTAGGTGTAATGTTGGCTCGTTTGCAATAAAAAAAAATATTAAATAAATAAAAGAGAAAAGAATAACAATAAAGTATTAACTAAAACATGTACGATTGAAACGTTCAAATGCGTGCTTGTGTACATACAAATTTATTTCCTAGAATGAAAAAAAGAATTAAATAAAATTATAACTCTCTCAATGTGGACTATTTTTTTACTTCGCTTGTTTTGCTTTTTATGTTTAAAGACTGCTTTGTATACGATTGCACGGAAATAAATACCCATATATGAAGTCGAAATTTCTTTACATAGGTACCCTTTTAAATTGTAATTAAAACTATTTTTACATATTTTATCGCGTGATAAATTCACGATAAAGTCCGTAAAAATAGTTTTATTTATAATGTTTAATACTCGCGTAAACAACAGAATTTCTCTTTAGTTTTGTAGCTGTAAAAGTGTGATTGTATTTGTTACACACCACGCCATCTAACGGCAATAGTTAAAAATTTATTAATACTAACATGTTTTATAACATTGTGTAAATTCTAATTATATCCAACTATAGACGTCTATTGTTAAACATAGACGATCTCAAGAAGAAATATTGTTACAATCACCATTATTGATTACCTTGTTATTAGAATCCATTATCATGCGCCACAGTTTCGGACCTCAACGGCTGGGATGGAACCGTAGATTTTATTTTTAGTAACAACCCGCCCTCATTTCACTTTGTTTTCAGTTTCATACCCACGTAGTTACCGTGGGAATAGCGGGATAAAATATAACCTAAGTTACTCCTTATATAGAAAGCTACTTAATAGTAAAATATTATCAAAATCGATAGAGCCGTTTTGAAGATTACCCTTAACAAACAGACAGATTATAGTGCCGATAAATATTTCAGCTTCACTTTTCATGTTAACACTGAATCAAAAGTGTTAATCGATTATGTTACTAGCTCTTCAAAACTCTATGGAGAATTGCCGCCAATGGCTGTTCTTCACAGCGGTGGACTCAGGTGATGCGAAAACCGTGAAATTTAAAAAAAAGGTGGAACAAGAAAATAGGAACACAAAATTTAAAATACTGTTGTACCGCCTAGTGGTCAGTAAACATGAAAATGTAAACACGGCCTTTAAAATACCGTTGCGTGTACCGCGAATGTAAATAAATATGGCGATTGGCGTTGTATTTGAACCAAAATGCACCCCTAAACTTATGTATCAATATATTTTGTAGTATTTGTAACCTATGGATCTTATGTGGTCTGACTGAGCGAGTATTAGATGGCCAAATGGCATGATAGGATATGTCAGCAGTGTAAAGTCGGACTTTATGCCGTCTACACGTTCCAATACACTATTTATATCCTTTTTATACCACTAAACCACTCAATAGTGACTGTTGGCAGTCACAATGTTGCCAGAACACTAGAATAGAACACTTAGAATCTCCAACTTTGAATGACCATTAACACATATGTATTTTTAATCATTGAACACGCGATTAAGTTTATGAATAAAAAAAGCTTAAAATTCTAATTCACGTAACTTATATATGAATAACGCATTATCTATTCGAAGTTTAGTAATTTAGATCACGATATTAATAAGTAATTTAGGGTTGTGACAGATAAAAGATAGATCACGTACAGAAACTCAACACAAAAACATAGATTATCGATGACAGCAGATTAAAGAGGAGTTAACCTCTTAACTCTCGATCGAGATGTTCTTAAGATAAGTTAATATGTGAATCTATTGTTTAGTGTATAACGGTTTTGTGATAAATGTTACTATTTAGTTTCGTTTTGTATTTGATTTGGGTGAATTAAATGTCCTAGCCGAGGCCGGATGGACTGGGGAAAAGTACCGCGCGAGGGCGACTGACGTCTCGGGAGGGCCGTTAGGAAGGGAGGGTATTCCGCCAGGCTGGCCACGGACGACAAGGAACTCGGTACCGGTGGACGGCCTAATGGCGATGGAGAGGGAATAAGGTGGGTTATGAGGCCGCTGCGGCACCCTTTCGTCACCTAGGACGTAGCGGTCGGCGTGTGCGCTGATCATAGACCAACAAAAAAAGCGGGTGAATTAAATATAATCATCATTAACTGCACAGATGACGTAGTGGTGCCGGTGTCACGGGTTCGATTCCCACGCAGGACAAAACATTATGCGATCCACAAATTACTGTTCTGAGTCTGGATGTAATTTGTGTCCGTTAATTATTGTTTGTAAAGTCCCTCGCAATACAAGGATTATTTTCTTAGAGCAGTATCGTCATTAAAAAAAAAATCATCATCTTCATCATGCATCAATATCCTGAACCAATTACTTGGACTCGACGCAATATATACTCCTTTTCTATGGTACATATTGCTAAAGTTATTGGCAGTAATTTTATGACTGGCCGTCAATCCGACGTCACGCCTTATTAGAAATATAATGTTACACCAGTGGGCTTACCCTTGAACTCAATTCTAATTTCGAATCCGATTCAATTTCAATCTCACCAAACTTACTTATATTTGGTACTCTTAAACAAAATCGAGAATGGATTCGTCGCATTTGCCGTTGTTATTTTCACCAAATGTGTCGTATTTTATTAGTTTAAATTAATAACGTTACCGAGCTCGATAACTACAAAGACGCTTTCTTGAAATTTTGAAACATTAACGATATTAAACTACGTCAAAAACACGTCGGTAGTAGCAAATATTTGACCACTGATGTCAAGTCACCCTGCTCCGGTGGTCGGCCCAACGATGAAGGCGACGTGCATTGTGGGTGGGTTGCGGGTGTGCGTGCTTACGCCCCTCTGTCGCCCCGAATGGAGTGGTGCGAAGAGTGCGGCAACCGCAACCCTCGCCCAAAAAAAAAAAAAAAAAATAAAGTAGCAAATATTTGACTTGGTCGACGAGAGTCGAATCATTTCGGTTAAAAAAAATCCTCCGAATTTGATTCCAATCGTGCGCTAGTGTCGCTTTCAAGAGTACCAAGTTGCTCAAATTCGAGCTGCGATTGGATTTAGGAATTGGAATCGAGATTCAAGAGTAAGCACACAGATTGCATCAAATGCAGTTCGCCCAGACCATTGTAAAACTCTTAATTATCTTTCATGCGACCCATGAATAATTTAAGGGTTGGTAGCATTCGTAGCTGCTACATATCATGTTTGTAGTTGTTGAATCAAATGTAAGTACTATTTTAATACTTCCGTGTGGTGACGGAGTAAGAATACAATTTACCACCCCTCTGTTGTCTGTGGATGTCGTAAAAGACGACTGAGATATATCTTGTGCATATAACAACAATGCAAGATAAGGAAAACTCGAAACAAAATCAACTCGCCTGCGTGGTACAGTAGGTCAATTTCTCTCCCAATATGGATGAAGCTCAAGCCCAGTAGTAATATTGGTTATAATAATGTTACATGTTTTTTAAACTAATTTCCTTCATCTTTTAAGCTGCATAATCTTATATCTTTAAACGAGCAATTCTTGTATATATATATATATATATATATTTTCAGGATCTCGGAAACGCCTCCAACAATTTTTATGAAATTTGGCGTACTAGAGGTTTCGGGGCCAAAAATCGATATAGCTAGGTTTTATTTATAGAAAATGTTGTTCTGTCGGTGTTTTTAGCTAATCAATACAATGACATAAAATGTTATTGGCATTCTTTGAATAGGAATTCCAATTTCGTCGTCGTTGTCAAGAGTGACAATAGCTCAGTTGGGAAGGCGTTCAATTTTCTTTTTGTTTTGTTTTGGCATTCAGACAGAGTGGGATCGAATCTCGGTGTTATTATTATTCTGTTTTTGTAATTTTTGATATTTTTTTCATTATTTCATTTTTATTTTTTTATTAATATATATCTAAATAAATTCGGCAAAAATAGATACAACAAAAATATACCGAGCAAAGCTCGGTCAACCAGATATTTATGTTAATATCAGCCATTTCAATAACATTGTTGGACCCCCTAATGATTCTTTATAATTATTGATATACCCACTGTGTTGTTACTCAAATCATAGTTCAGTCATAAATCATTGTAGGTATTAATATTCCAGTTCCTCTATATTCAAAATAATCGTAGGTATCAATTTAGTTATCAATGCTTATAACAGAATGTAAATAATTGTTTGATAAAGTTATTATTATACAGAATATAAAAAATAAATCGTTACAAAAAATTATCGTCCTATTTAATGTTACTGTACCATGCTATTGCTGGGTTTGAGCCAGGCAGAGGCTCAAACCCAGCAATATGCGTGAAATTATTCTACTACATCACTGATCAGACATGTTGATATAAGGTTTTATTTCGAGATTTCCTTCTCTTACATGGATCTTATCTACATTCTATCCTATCCCTAGTCATCTTTAACGTTAACCACAGCTAAAGAAGGCGCTGAATTGTATTCTTACTCTGTCACTACACAGAGTACCGCAGACTTATTTGTTTCGTATTATTTCTCTTTTATTTTAAGTGATTTTTATTCGATCTTTAATACTGTGTTAATAAATTAAACTTGAGCGCTATATTTAGAAAGGTGAAAATTCATTCTTAAATACCGTTGTAATTAGAGATTATTTCAATAAATTCATACTATTCAAATGAATTCATCTTTTTTTTTATTGCGATCGATGGCAAACGAGCAAACAGTACACCTGATGGTAAGTGTTGCTGCCGCTCATGGACCTTTGCAAGGCCGCTGCCTACCGCGAAGAAAGTGAAGGAAGTGTTAATTAGTGCAATGAGCTTCGGTGATACCTTTAGGTGTCACTAAAGCCCACCACACGCAAACACCCTCAAAAATTTGGGCTCCCGGCTCTCTCGCTCACCGAACGAAGCACAGTAACAAATTGCTACTACGCGGACGTGGATTTTTTGCGAGAGTGTGGTACTACCCCGGTTGGCCTGGCCTGCGGCTGTTGACAAACAACTCTCAACAGTGGTCCTACAACTATTTCAAATTTGTCTTCTCATGCACAGATGTTATTTGCTATATGCATATAACATCTGTGCACATCACTTAGTCCTTTTTTGCGGCATCCACGGTCAGTATATATAGTAGGCAGTGGTGAATTGTATTTTTCCTCTGTTACCACACATAGATACGAATCGTGAGCGGCATATTAAATTACATAATTTTATCAATAAGATAATATTACTTTGTTAAGCCAACTTCAAGCATCAAATACAATATTCGTAAAGCAATGACATTACCATCCCTATTTTGGTAATATCTGTCGGTGTATTTTAGGATAAAAACTTTATCTAATCATATAAGTAAGGCTCAACCTATTGTGAGAACATGTGTGTTTGTTCATAAAGGGTAAATTCTGAGAAATAAAAAAGTTTGTGAGACAGTAGGTCAGGGTCGTGTCTTTGAGACTTTTATATACATGAATGTATTTAGTGATATTATTGTTTACGTAGTTTCAACATCATAGGTAGCAAATATTTTGCGTACATTTTTAGGTAAATTGATCATTTCATCACTTCATTCAGCCTATATACTTCTCACTGTAGGGCTCAGGCCTCCACCGTTATGGAAGGGAATTTGAACTACTATACCACGCTGGTCAAACGTGTTGCCATACGGTTTTATATCGAGTTTTTCTTCTCAGCATCGATGCTATCTACATATTATATAACTTAGTCGTTTTTACGACAACGACGGGCAAGAGGGGGCCTCTTGGTGAATTATATTCTTACTCCGTCACCACACGGAAAATTGCGGTAAAGAAATTCTGTGAAATTTGACATTTAAAGTTTATATGAAGACAGAGTACGGAAATATTAATAAATAAGTTATTTTATAGTTATAAATAAGTTATTTTAATTAACATTACATGTGTAATGTTATAGAACATTTGGAACATTACACACATATTTCCACTTTTGTAATATTTTTACTTTGCTTATGTTAAAGCCATAACTCGCCTGCTTATTCTCAACTCACACGACGTTTCGGGACTTCTCTACAGAGGGCAAAAGATTTACTTTCTATACCACGCAGGTCAAATGCGTGTAATGTATATTTCGAGTTTTCCTTCCTTTGCATAGATGTTCTTTACTTATCATATCCCTTAGTCATCTTATACAGCACTCCCGGACAAGAAATGAAGTACTGAATCGTATTTTAAATTCGTGTTCACACGGAGAATTTAAAATAATAAACTGTAAAACTGATTTAATTAATTAAAAATTTTTGGCCTAGACCATAATTTAGAATCATGCTGCTATTGTTTTGCTGACGTCAATTTCTGTAGCTAGTTCAACATTACCAATCAAGCTATCGGCGCTTATTTCACTGTAAAGTACAAGTACAATTAAACGTAGCTAGAGTACCTAAATGAATTTACTACACTTTCTAGAGGCGAAACGTTATACAAAATTTCAAAATGCTTTCAACGAAATAGTGTGATCAAATAAATTCAAGACTGAACTCGAGCTAGAGCTTTAAAATAAAATGACAACGTTACAAGGCTACATTAAAACATTTACTTGAAACATTTTCATTTTAATTGTTACAGCTGTAATGTCATCTGAATATTTGTTTAGTTTATATAGTTTGATAACATTAATATTCGTCTTCTCGGCACATCTTGGTAGGCTTTATAAGATGGAAAATTTGGCCTATATAGTGCTGGCCATATTGATTAGCAAGTGCTACATAGAATACACATTTTCTCCGTAATATGCCCCATACCAAATAGTGAAATGAATTGAATATGAAGGGACTGAAAAAGAAAAAAATATAGTGTTCGTGAGTTCTTGTAAATAGCTCACGTTTTAAATATACCATTTTAAATATAACGGAAAATAAGAATTTTAGTAAAAGTAGGTAATATTTTAAATATAATTTTGTGCATATTTTTGTTTTTTCATTTTTAAGTGACAGATTAAGAATCAATTCACCACCTCCTCTCGTACTTAAGAGAAGGAAAATTCAACAAAAAAACTCGATGCCAACACTTCTGACTAGCGCGGTATATCATGTCAATTTTCCTTCCATCGTGGATGAAGGCTTAGTCCAGCTAAGCCTTCATCTCCAGGCTTCACGTCCAGGCTTCTTCCAGTGAGACTTATATAGGCAAAAAAAATAATGGCGACTGCCGCTCATGGACCTCAGCAATACTAAGGATATAGCCAATTCGCTATCTACCGTAAGAAAAGAAATGTTAAACCTCGTTTAAAGGACATGTGTTAGTATTCGGGTAACACCGCAGTAAGTAGAAACTGTACTTTTATGCGAGAAATAAACACTAAACGTAAAGTCCATATGTAAAAAGAGATAATAAACAACTTTGAAGAAAATAAAATGATAAAAATAGTTTAAATAAATATTAAGCATAAAAATTACAGTGTAAACTACATTACTTGCGAATAACATGATCCTAGCAAATATTTTCATATATAATTGGTGTACACAATGAGCAAAGTAAAATTATTGTGTCTCAAAGATTATATTAAAGTTTCATTCGATCGATTACATCTCTTTTTTCAGCAGGTTATGAGCTAAACATATCCCGTAATCAGAATATCTATTGACCCGATATCCGCGGTAACAAAAGGACGTCGTACGGCAACCAAATAATTGAGATCAGAGCCATATAAGAGCAATACGAGGTTTAAAAAGAGCATTTTCATTACGGTAGACAACGGCTCAGCTTTGCCCTTGTTATTTAAGATCCATGTGCGCAAGTATCACTTACCATAACGTGTGCTGTTTGTTCGTTTGCCACCATAGGCAATAAAAAAAAACGCAATACAGTATTGACAAAATAAGAACGCAAATCACCCTTTGCCGTGAGTAGAAAACGTCCAAGGAAACGGTAAGGAATAAAAAACATTACAATATAAGAACTATACTAAAGAAAATCAGGTATAAGACAGTGGCCATTTTGCTATTATGAAGTAGATACCTAAAAGTTAGACGAATATGATCCTAAAAAAATGGCATGTAATTATTAGAATAGATAATAATTGTAAACTTAAAGAAATTTTGATATAGATTAAGCACGAGATTAAATTAAGAATTAAGATATCTAATGAACTATGCTAAGAAACTTCAAATAACTTTAAAACAATTTCAATATAAACATAATACATATTATCATTTGCCAACTTAACAATGTAGCATTTATCGTTAAAGACAATCACACATCGTATTTAACACTTAAATTAATTAAACATTAACACGGAAGTTTATTAAACGGATTCGCTAGAATAGACAGTTGTCCAAAGTGTTATTTAAAAAGTCATGATGAACTCAATATATCCACGCAATATATCCACACAATATGTACTTTTCTTTAATCGGTCATATTGCAAATTTTAAACAAAAATTTTATACCCAATTGGTTGAACGGTTTATTTCAAGTTTTTCTTCACTTACGATGATTTTATTTGCTTACTCCTCAAATCCAAGAAATTACTTTGAAAAAAGTTGGTACTTTATACGATAATACAACATGTTACAAATTTTGATTTCATATTTTTAAATTATATTTTGTTTCAAAATATTATTCGTACAAAATAATATAATAACAATATTTGACACAAAACTTTTTTTGACAACAGCATGTACCACGCATTTACAATATATCGTGATCACAAGTTTTCCTTTATCTTGGCTCCTATTTGTCAAAGCGAGACATTATTTGTTAAAGTTTATCTTGATATTTGGTAAAAAATATTTTCTGAGGCCCTTTAGGTCTAGTGTACCTAATAATCGTCTAATAGAAGTTTGGGTAGTTAGTGAAAATATTATTTTACGGTAACAGATCTAGTATTTTGTAATTCATTGTATAAAACATGGAAAGCAATTCCGAGATCGCAGAGTAATGCTGACTAATGTCTTGTGTTGTAATTATTTCGTGCTCAATAAAGCTGACAAGAATCCAGTCAGCACATGGCTTTACGTGTTGTGTTTATGAATGGAGGGCTAATAAGACGTTACCTTTTTAAGGCAAAGTGCTACTAGTAACGAAGTAATGTAATTATTATTTGGGATGAGTATAGTATATTAAGTAATTGGACACAATTTGAGGAAGCAGTTTCCCCTTATTTGTTTAGAAGCCATATTCCACGATTAGACACGTAGCTTTACTTATAATGGGTAATTGGCCTATTATCTGACGCTGGTCAGATGTCGTGCATACACTCACTTATTTGAAACCTTCCTTATCTTGATTGATGATATCTAATCGAGTTCCTTAAATTAAATTGGTTGCAGGTCCCAACTCAATTAAAATCAGATCCTGGGACTGCCTGAGGGTAAAACCTCGGTGTCATTTATGGAGACCATTGTGGATCCTGGCTTGCAGGAGTTACAATGGTGGGAATGTGTGATGGGATTAGTCTCAAAAATAAATGAGTTCCTTTATCGGTAACAGAAACTTCGCTAGTGAAACCGAAGGATATTGCTAGCTATTTATATAAAAATACTATTTTTTAAACAGTACAAATAACATATTAACTCAAAATAATAACTTATTTATAGCGAGTAGTCTAGGACGGAGCTCAAATTTATTGCACTAGGAAATGTATATCATTTTAGACTATTACCGTATCTGTGCCATCAACCTTCGTGGTAATATTATTAATCACGTAAAACTTAGAAATCTATATTATTTAAAAACATTTATGATTAGTAAAATGATATGTAGAATTGTTTTTGAAAATAAAATAGGTTGTTAAATAAACTAAAAAACACTATTCTGTAGGTAACTGAATAAAAAAGTGCAATGCATAAAACACGGATAACAACATGTATCGAGTTAAGATATAATCTCAGCCACGGATATAAAAAATAGCTAATCCTGTAATGATAATTTGAAACACAATTATATTATTGCATTGTGATCGGTACTTAATAAGTGTGTAGAAGTCTAATTAATTCGACGTTTAGAAGAGGGGTGAAGAAAACGTTCAAAGAAAAAAAGAAAAACAAAGGAAAAAAAAAATAATTTATTACTCCTTTAGGGAAATGAAATATCACAAAAGCTTAAAATATGAGTACAATAGTATAAAAATGCTACAATAAATAGTGAATAAGAAATCATAAATAAAAAAAGAAAAGTTGATATCAATAGTGGTATATATTCGGAAAAGAAGAAAAGGATACCCGCTTAGTATAATGTTGTAATATTTGTACACCGGCAACGGTAGAATATTTTAAACTTTATTTAAGGTAACACTAATTAATATGACAATATTCTGACAAATAAATTATTTTGATTTGATTTGTTGAGGCATTTATTATAAGCGAGATACTACATCGCTGTTATTCTACAGCGTTCTATGACGTTTGTCAGAAATTGCGTCTCGTAGTCATCATCTCAGCCCATATACGTCCCACTGCTGAGCTCGCGCCGCGTCCTCCTCCTCCTCCTGCCTAATAGAAGGTAAGTTGACCTATGCCACGCAAGTCAGATGGATTGGAACAGAGATTTATGTCATGTTTGCCTTATCTTTCATAGATGGTATCTGCGTATTATATTCCTTAATCATCTTTTATGACACGCACGAGGAAGACAGAGATGGAGAATAGTATTCTTACTACCTCTTCACCCGGAAAACAAAACATTCTATTATACAAACAAGTTAATATAAGTATGTTAATAAAACTATTCATTTCGAGTAATATTTGGACTAAATACTTAGATGAAAACAGGATGAAACTCAAAGGCAGATAAGGTGAATCTATTTATTACAGCTGACTCAACTCTTAAAAGACGCCGTTTGTAAGTTAGGTACACTATATTTTGTTCTGTCATTTACAGAATAGAAAATGTTTACTTCTTAACAAATAATACTCCAGACATGTGCAGACAATTGCGTTGTCTAGTGACATAAATATGACATTTTATGACATAAATGTTATGATGGTAAACTTAGCTACTGAATATTTCAGATAACCTCAAATATAAAGAAAACAAAAAAATCTATAACAAAAATGCATATGAGTACACATATAGCCGCTAACTATATATCTTGTTACACATTTTGTAAAAAATATATATTACGTATTGTAATGCCTTTTCTTTTTTTTTGTTCACGCTATGGAATGTGAGGCTGTGGGACTCACCGACCACATCCGCGGCCGGAATACCCACTAAAACTACATCGACCCCTTCCGCGCTTTTACGGGGTGCCGGAGAGGTCGTCTGATGACGACATTCAATCCCCGACACCCCAACGCATGGCCGTCTGGCCGCGTCCTTTCATTACTGTTCAGGGCGGTGGGAGTAGGTGGGCATATTGTCGCCTCCTCCTCCCGGGTCGCCGGCGACGAAGCGAGTCAGCAGACGCAAGCGCCTCGCGTTCCCGCTCCGCCACTTCCTTCCTTGATATGACGGCCTCACAAAATGAGGCCATTGACGACCAGCACCTGTCGCTGCCAAGCATCTTTGCGATAACGGTCGGCAGCGACAGGTCCGCTCCAAGTACCGCCGACAGGTCGTGGCGCTGAGACCCCAGACGGGGCATATCTCCAATGTGTGACGCGCATCATCAGTTGGCGCGCCACACGTATTGTAATGCCTACAGTAATCATCGTCGGAGTAGAGAGTGACATCTCATCATCTCAGCCCGTACATCTCCAAGAGTTGGGCTCGGGCGTCCTCCATTATAGGAAAGAAAACTAAACCACATTGATCAGACATGCAAAACAGATTTTTAAATAATTATCAGGGAAAAACTAACATAAAATCAATTGCTTATAACTCATGCTTCGCCATATAATTTTAGCTCCAGAAAATATTTCATTGAATAAAAATACGAAATATCACATTAAACCAACATAAATGTTTTATATGGTAGCACACCACATACCAACACGGACAAATTTTATTTAATTTGATGCAAATAATTGTATTTAAACATATAGCATTTAATTAAAAGAAGCAATACCGTCATACATTTTTTTGTTTGAGATGTTAGGTCATATATAAGTTTGAAAGTAAAATGAAATAAATATATATGTAAGATACGTCAGCTAACAAAAGAGCTGATAACCTTGAAACGCCTGAAGAGATATTCATAAATTATAGCTGTGAATCACTTCGATTATGTGAGCTTTTAAACAAATAATTATAATAGATACATTCGTTTAGAAACTACGATACAACAGGCAGACTAAGAAATACATTAAATTTATACTAACCCTATTGGCGTCGGCGTTAAAAAAAAATTATTTTATCATCGTTAATGTTTCATGATCCGTGTAGTGACGGCAAAAGAATATAATTTACCATCCCCCCTTCTTGCCCGTGGGTGTCGTAAAAGACGACTAAGGGATACAATATGCATATAACATCTATGCAAGAGATGGAAAACTCGAAATAAAACCCTAGACCATCACGTCTGACTAGCATGGTGTAGTAGGTCAATTTCCCTCCTATTGCGGCAGTGCCTCAAGCCCAATAGTGGGACGTTCCACTGTGATGATGATACAGTTTCATATCAATATTACAGTAATGTTGATATGCCTAAATGCATACTACACCGAATTTTACACATAGGTGCACAAATGCAACTAGATCAACCCGTAACCAATTCTGTCATAGATTGCATACACTGATTATATCGGTCAGCACCGATGTCCGTGATGACCCGATTTCTACTAATTTCCGTTATTAACTACACGAATACGGCCTACGTTTTACTATTAACAGTTTTATTTAGCCACGATTTATTTGTTTTGTAAACTAGGTAAATTATTCCATTGTTGAGTCTATTTAAATGGACTATAGGACATACACTTGCCCAGAAATCAGGTAATTACCATATCTAAATGAATAAAAGTCTAAAAGTTTGTAATTATTACCCCTTTTTTTTGGGGTTGGGTTTAGGTCGGCGCGCTCCTCGCATCACTCCGTCAACCCACCCTCGATGCACGTCGCCTTCGTCGTTGGGCCAACCACCGGAGCAGGGTGACTTGACGTCAGTGGTCAGCCTGACGGAATACCCCCTATTTGGGGTACCCTCCCATCGACCGACGTCCCCCCCTCGGAGAGGACGTCGGTCTTTCCTCACGCGGTTGGCCTCTCAGCGGGTGACGGGCTAATTATAATTATTACCATAGTAAATACAAAAAGGTTTTCGTATAATGACGGATTAAGAATTCAATTCACCATACTTATCTTGCTAGTGGTTATCATAAAAGGCAACTAAGTTATTTAACATCTATCCAAGAGAAGGAACGTCAAAATAAAAACCTGCACCAACTCATTTGCTAAACGTAGGCCGGTTTCTCACCTATTTTGGAGGAGGCTCGAACCCAGCAGTGAAGCCTGTGGGAACTGAGATGATGACAATGTTGATGATGATGTTAATAATGATAAAGATTGAGACGTCATGAAACAACTGTTAGGTAAATTACATGTAGACAATACTACACTGTCAAGAACGTACTGGAATAAGAAGTAATACACTGTTAAGTTCTTAGATCAAGATTTATTTTTAATTTACTAGTTGATAAATAGATTGTTAATAAAACTATAAAATGATACGATAAAATGTGTAAAATATTGTAAATAAAACTACTTTACGGATTTTATCGCGTTTGTATTTGATTTATGATTGCCCTACATTTCGAACACTTTACAGCATTCATGGTCATGGGCGGACTAAGATGTCTGACGTCCAAATAATTCAACGTTATTACAGATATTTATAATTATCTACCCGCTAAAGAAAATTAGTTATTAAATTTTGACCCACATTTTTAGTACATCTTTATTGCCAGTACAAGAAGAATCCGTAAATTAGTTTTATTTACTAAGTATAATACTCGCGTAAACATCAGATATCATTGACAAATATTTTTTAACATCTGTCACAAAATAGAAAGCTTTGTTGTGTAACCAGATTAAGTAGAATATCTTTTTATCGAGAAGTAATTGTCTTGAGATTTTCGCTAGTTAATAGAAGATATTAGTTCAGGATTGTATTAAATTTCAGGATATTTCAGAGTTGTGATCGATATTGACTGCGGTAGATTTCAATTTCATTTTAAATCTATGATTGAGTGATATCCAACGTATAAAATCATAATTTTTTTATTGATTTCTCAATCATACAGGTTTTCTCATGATATTTTTCTTAACCATTAAAGTAAGTTCTAATTTATTAGTTCATCCATCGGGCAGAGAAGCTTCCAAAATGGAGTTAATATCAGCAGACCGTTTACAGTGTAAGGGATAGTTTATTGTATTCTTACTCACTGCAAAGAATAAATTAAAAGTACATAAATTTTCTATTAATAAATATAAAAGTACATTTCATGTTAGACTAGTGGACGCCGCAACGATAAACCGTAGAGACAGTTGGCGAAAATGCTCCTGAAACCACCATCGCGCGTCGAGCATTAGACTAAGGCAGTAGTCGATTTATTTTACGCAAGTATGTACCTAAGTTTAAATTTTTGGCGATTCGTTAAGAAATAATATTTATTATCTCCGTACATAATAACTTCTGAATTATATACATAAACCTTACATTTAAAAATGTCTAACTACTAATTCCGATGCGTGGTTTCGAAAATAGGTAGCGGACATATATAGATAGACACAACAAGTGACTGTTTTGTTTTAGGAAATTGTTTTATACTATTAAATGTCGTGATTATTTTATACTGCCAAAAGTTTACATGTATATTTTGAAATAAGTAAGCAAATCTTAAGTGTCATTCTTCATTGCAAGTTGATTTCCCCTTTTTCAATATTTGTCGCAAAAGATTCAATGAGCTGTCTTTCTTTGTATATATAAATTGATTTCTTATTTCAAAAATCAGAGCTTTCTAAACTCATTCAGATAATATGAGAATTTATACGACTTTTTACGTTAAAAAAGTGAGAATTTTCACTGTTTTCATCATTTAGAATCGGTAAGGTATGTGTTTATATAACCTTTAGCCTAAATAGAGCTTTTCTGTGTGGGGACGGAGTAAGAGTACAATGAATCACTACCTTTCTTACCTGTATGTGTGTCGTAACAGATGTCTAAGGGACATATGCAGGTAACATCTATGCAAGAACAAGAAAACTCTATATAAACCCTATTCCAACACACCTGACAAGCGTGATACAGTAGATCAATTTCGCTCCCATTGTAGAGGAAGCCTGAACCAAAAGAGTGATGCTTATATAGGCTGAGATGAATGAATGAAAACGTAAGTGAAAACATAATTAGTAGTAGTAGTAGTAGAAAACATAATTAGTATACTTAAGACGATTAAAACGCATTTCAAATTGGTGTGAGCTCATGTCCCATGTTTGACAATAATTTTTCGTTTGTAAATATTTTTTTTAAAAATAACATAATATGTGCCAAATACGATACTAAATAAAGCTCAGTAATTTATCTAAATTTATAATGCAGAACCACAATATTCCTACATTTTAAATAAAACTACTTTACGGATTTTATCGCGTTTGTATTTGATTTTTGATTACCCGACGTTTCGAACACTTTACAGCGTTCATGATCACGGGTGGACTAAGATGTCTCACGTCCAACAAGTCATTGTTACTGCAGAAAATTTATAATTATCTACCCGATACAGAAATTAGTTATTAAATATTGACCCACATTTTGATACAAAATTTATTGCCAGTGTAAGAAGAAAATGATTCTATATGAAAAAATTATATTGTTTATGGTTAGTAATAATTAAACATTAAAATTAATAGTAATTATATTTAAAAACTAAGTAATAATCTAGTATACTACCACCGGATCGGAACACGGTCACACTGAGAAAGATCCGGCAAGAAAACTCAGGTAACATGATGCTAAATTAAAGTTAATTTTGAAGGCGGCTTACTTTATGTTACTAAAAGGTTTTAATTTATAAAATTATCTTTAGTTATTATTATTGTGGGTCAAATCTATACAATATGAGCTCACGGTGTCTTGCAGTCTTGTGGTGGTCTTTTTGGATTTGTTTTTAATAATGTTTATAACAGGATCCCAGCTTGATGGTAACACCCAGCCATCCTCTCTATTGAAATTTTTGTGTTTTTTAATCTCAATAGCCTCGCGTACCATTCTAGGCAGGTATCGGTGTTCTTTTGCGAGGATTTGTGGTTTATCAAACCTGATGGTATGGTGGGCGCGGTCCTGACTATGTTCACAGACTGCAGACCTAGTGTCCCGGCGGTGCTTCACATCGGCTATGTGTTCTTTGATCCGAGTTCTTATGGATCTCTTTGTTTGTCCAATGTAAGAGAGACCACAGTCACAGTCAAGTTTATATACTCCTGCATCTTGTAAAGGGATCTGGCACTTGACAGGTGGTAAGAATTGGCTAATCCTCTTCAGTGGCTTAAAATAGGTTTTAATGGAAGAGCGTTTCAGGATGTAGCCAATCTTGTCAGTGACTCCTTTGACGTAAGGTAGTATTGCAGGAAGCAGGTGCTACGTGCAAACAAGCTGCCAGTTCCTCGCCCCCGTCGCAGAGACCGAGTGAAACCACCCACAGTTGAGCGCCTTCCTGCAATACTTACCTACCTTACGTCAAAGGAGTCACTGACAAGATTGGCTACATCCTGAAACGCTCTTCCATTAAAACCTATTTTAAGCCACTGAAGAGGATTAGCCAATTCTTACCACCTGTCAAGTGCCAGATCCCTTTACAAGATGCAGGAGTATATAAACTTGACTGTGACTGTGGTCTCTCTTACATTGGACAAACAAAGAGATCCATAAGAACTCGGATCAAAGAACACATAGCCGATGTGAAGCACCGCCGGGACACTAGGTCTGCAGTCTGTGAACATAGTCAGGACCGCGCCCACCATAACATCAGGTTTGATAAACCACAAATCCTCGCAAAAGAACACCGATACCTGCCTAGAATGGTACGCGAGGCTATTGAGATTAAAAAACACAAAAATTTCAATAGAGAGGATGGCTGGGTGTTACCATCAAGCTGGGATCCTGTTATAAACATTATTAAAAACAAATCCAAAAAGAACACCACAAGACTGCAAGACACCGTGAGCTCATATTGTATAGATTTGACCCACAATAATAATAACTAAAGATAATTTTATAAATTAAAACCTTTTAGTAACATAAAGTAAGCCGCCTTCAAAATTAACTTTAATTTAGCATCATGTTACCTGAGTTTTCTTGCCGGATCTTTCTCAGTGTGACCGTGTTCCGATCCAGTGGTAGTATACTAGATTATTACTTAGTTTTTAAATATAATTACTATTAATTTTAATGTTTAATTATTACTAACCATAAACAATATAATTTTTTCATATAGAATCATTTTCTTCTTACACTGGCAATAAATTTTGTATCAAAATGTGGGTCAATATTTAATAACTAATTTCTGTATCGGGTAGATAATTATAAATTTTCTGCAGTAACAATGACTTGTTGGACGTGACATATCTTAGTCTACCCGTGATCATGAACGCTGTAAAGTGTTCGAAACGTCGGGTAATCAAAAATCAAATACAAACGCGATAAAATCCGTAAAGTAGTTTTATTTAAAATGTATAATACTCGCGTAAACATCAGAAATCATTACACAATATTCCTAATTAAGCCACATGCATAAATAAACGTTAATATCTAAAATCACCGCATTTCATAGCGCATATTCAAACTATTATTACACCTGTTTTTATGGGGGGCGCGGCCGGAGCACCTCCTCGTGGTGCTCCCTGGAAACGTCCATTTGGACGTCACGCATCCATTTGGACGGCCAAGATTCCGGCAGGTGGGGGTCTCCGCGTGCGGCTCTGGTGGCAGAGTGCACGGCGGATCTGACCCGGGGCCAATAGGGCGGATGTGCCTCATGGCACTCCGTCGCCAGGGACGGTTGCGTCACGGCCCGGGGGCGTGACGGGTCGGTCGCTCGCGAGCGGCCAGACCCGGAAGGCCCAAACCGTAATCCTGAGTAAGTGGGTCAGGACCGGGGGTCTTCGGACCGCGGGGAAGAAAACCCCTATAAAAAATTACCCCTAATCCTAAGTTTGGCCACTCGGCGAGGGGATGAATGGTTGGTGGGTTAAAAAGCGCGCGAGCGTCTAGCCGTTAGAGTGGTAGTCAAGGCAAGACTTAAAAATGTCCAACAAGATGGCAGAGGTCAAGTGCGGCGTAACTACTCCAGAGGGTCCTGGCCACGCCAGGGAATCCCTCACTGTGCCGGTGTCTGAGCGCGGGATGCGCACAAACACCGGCACGGTCAGTCTCCAGTCGTATGGGAGGGAGGCAACCACTGCTTCAGTAGCCGAGGGCCCAGCTCAACATCGGGAGGCTCCAAAGGGGGGGGTGAAGAGGAGGAGGAAAAGGAAGCTGATCGCCACCACCATACACTCAAATCGGGTGCGTGCGCGAAAAGAAGCTGCGAAGAAGGAGGCGGTGCGGCTGGCGCTATCAGCTGCCGCGGCGGCCGCCAGCGACGAGGGCGGGTCAGCCGCAGGACCGTCGCGGGACGAGGGCGGGAAAGCCGTAGAGCGGTCCCAAAAACACCGAAGAGGAGGCGACAACTCGATGGGGTTGTCGAGCGACGAGGGCGGCACCGCCGCAGAGCCGTCGCAGGTCGAGGGCAGCGGTGCTGCAGGGCCGTCCAAGATGCAGATGTGCAGAAGAGGCAGCTTGACGGGGCTGTCGGGAAGCGACACGGCGTACGAGCTGTCGACGGACGAGGGCGGAAGTGCCGCAGGGCCGTCCGAAGACACCATGTCGGCTTCGGAGATATCGGCGGACGAGGGTGGTAGCGCAGAGCCGTCTGCCGAGGAGGGTTGGCGGAGCGCCGACGTTGTGGATAGGGACGAGGGTGGCGTAGGTGCTGCAGGGCCGTCGGGTTTAGGAGTAGGCAGGTCGTCCGGAGATGATAGGTATTCCGACGACAAGGGGGAGGAGAAGGAGGAGGAGGAGGAGGCCGCTGAGGAGGCCGTCGAGGAGTCCGAGCCGCATCATGCGGCGAGGACTCTGACAGCGGCCCTAGATGTAAGGAGGGAGGGGGAGGAGGCCCGCCCCCCGACAAGGGACAGGAAGCGCCCCCTACATAAGGGTGGTAGCTCCCGGGCGGACTCGGAGGGAAGCGATACCATCAGGCCTCCCCCCAAGGTCCCGACCATGCGCCGGGGGCGCAGAAGCCGAGGATCGGTGGTGGCGGCGAGGCCGGGGACACCGAGTCCGGCAGGCCACAGTGGCGAGGTGGTGGCCCTACAGGCCGCGAACGCCCGCCTTAGCGAGGAGGTCTCCGGATTGCGGGAACGCAACCGCAAGCTGGAGACGGAGCTATCGGCGGTGCGACGGGAGAACCGCAGGTTGGCCAAGGAGATGGCCGACCTGCGGACCCAGTTCGCGCGCCTAGCGCCGGCCACGCCGCCGGTGCCGTCCTCGCCACCGAAACGGGCTGTGCCGGGGAGGGCGGGCCCGTCGTCTGCGTCCGTGACGCCAGCTGCGCCCGTCGCGGCTGCTGCGCCGGCTGCGCCCATCGTGGCTGCTGCACCGGCTGCGCCCGTCGCGGCCTCAGCGTTTCCTCCCCTCGTCGTGGTCCCTCCGCCGACTCGTGGCCGCGGGAGACCTCGGAAGGGGGAGGAGCCGCCGCCCGACGAGGTGCACGGCGTGTCGGAGTCAGCGGTACGCGTCATCCTAGCCCGAGTAGGGGTGATGATGGATGCGCGTATCGCCGCCGTAGCGGCCAGGCTCCCACCTGAGCCGCCCCTCCAACCGCCGCTCGCCGCGGACAAGGCGAGGCGGCCGCAAGCGTCAGCTCCCACCCCGCTGCCCTGTCAGGGTGGCCGTGTGGTGAGCTACGCTGCGGCCGCGGCTGGGCTCAAGGGAGTCAAGAAGGCCGGCAAGGTGCCGGCTACCGCCAAGGCCGGGCCGCAGCCGGCGCCAGCGGCTGCACCGCAGGCCCCGGCCAGCGCACCCGCGACCGCTCCTGCTGCGCTCAGCGCTGCTGCCAGGCTCGAACAGGGCTGGTGGCTGAGCGGAGCAGGAAGGCACGCGGCCAGAAGCGGAGTGCGACGAGTGCCGCCGTGGCCGCCGCTCCCCAGGCGGGAGCCGGCAGAAAGGGGAAAAGGTCGCGCAGGGGCCTCAAGTCGCCGAAGACGGCCGCGGTGATCATCACCGTGCTGCCTGAGGCGGCTGAGAGGGGCCTCAACTATAAGGCCGTCCTAAAACGCGCCCAGCGGGAGCTGGACGTCTCCGACATCGGAGGCGTCGAGGCCAGGACCCGCAAGGCCCGGACAGGGGCTCGAATTCTCGAGTTCCCTGGGGCCGAGGATGCGAAGACGGCCGATAGTGTGGTTTCGAAGCTGCAGGGGCTGTTCGGGCCAGAGGATGGCGTCCGAATCGCCAGGCCTGTCAAGTGCGCAGAGATGCGCCTGACGGGCTTGGACGATTCCGTGACGGTGGAGGACGTCCGGGAGGCCATTATGGCGCGTACCGGATGTGCCTCGGACACCGTCCGGATTGGCACCATCCGCCCTGGTCCGGGCGGCGTCGGTGCTGCCTGAGTGCAGTGTCCGGTGGAGTCGGTCAAGCAATTGGCCGACTTAGGCAGGCTCCTCGTGGGCTGGAGCTCGGCGCGGGTAACCGTGCTAGAGCCCCGGCCCGCGAGGTGTTATAAATGCATGGCGGTAGGGCATACCCGACCGACATGCAAAAACTGCTTTGACTGCAGCGGGCTATGTTTCCGCTGCGGTCAGACCGGACATCAGGCGGCATCGTGCTCTGCGGTGCCCCACTGCCCCGCGTGTGCGGCAGGCAATAGGCCTGCCAAGCATCGCATGGGCTCTGGGGACTGCAGACCCCCGGCTTCGGCCCCAAAGGGGCGGGGCGGCCCATCGACCGGGCCAGTCTCCGCTCCGAGCGCGGCCCGATCGCCCGTCAGCACGGAGGAGGTGACGATGGATACGGACCATTAATGGACCCCGTATCCATTCGTCTCCTCCAGGCCAACCTCAACCACGCCGCCGGTGCGCAGGATGTGTTCCTGCAAGCCATGGCGGAGTGGTTGATAGGAGTAGCCGTAGCCGCGGAGCCGTACGTGGTGCCTGACCGGCCTAACTGGTTGGGTAGCACCGATGGCACCGTGGCAATCGTCGCCTCCACGTCGTGGCCTTCGTCGTCTCTGACCATTAGGGACAGGGGCGTCGGATACGTCGCGGTGGACTGGGGGGAGATTACACTCTTCGGAGTCTATCTCTCCCCTAACTGGAGTGTGACCCATTTCGAGGCCTCCCTCACCATCATGGAGGCCTCGTTACGGCGAATGGCATCGCGCCAGGTCTTTGTCTTGGGGGACTTCAACGCCAAGTCCATGGCGTGGGGGTCCCCCCGGACGAACGACCGAGGACGGGCGATCGAGGAGTGGGCGGCGGCACTGGGCCTCTGTTTGCTGAACAGGGGCTCGGTGCATACGTGCGTGCGACAACGGGGTGGGTCGATAGTGGACCTTTCGTTCGCTAGCCCTGAGGTCGCCGCAAGCGTGGGGAGCTGGCGCGTCGTGGAGGAGGTGGAGACCTTGTCGGACCACCGGTATATCCGGATGGAGGTCTCCCCGGCAATCCCGACGCCCAGCAGGGGTCACGGGGCGGATAGACGTCCTGCGTTCCCGCGATGGGCTGTGGGTCGCTCAGACCGGGACCAGCTGGCGGAGACAGCCATCGTTTACTCGTGGCTGTCCTCTGCCAACCAGTCGGACGGGGTGGACGCCGAGGCTGGCCGCATCCGCAGTGCATTGATGCAGATCTGCGATGCGGCCCGGTTACGGCGTCTGCTCCGAGGAGGACGGTCCACTGGTGGTCCCGGGAGCTGGCGGATCTCCGGGCCGCGTGTATTCGCGCCCGGAGGGCCTACACCCGCAGCAGGCAGCGCCAACGCGACGCGGAGCGGGAGGCCTTGCTGTACGAGGGCTACCGCAATGCGCGGTCGGCCTTCAGGCTGGCCGTCCGCTCCGCCAAGGACGTCAGTCGGCAGGAGATGCTGGACGGTCTAGACCGTGACCGCTGGGGACGCCCCTATCGCGCGGTGCTGAATAATCTCCGCGCGCGGGGCCCTCCCCTCACCGAGACTCTCCAGCCCAGCCTTCTCACCCGGGTCGTCGAGGACCTGTTCCCACGGCGGGCGGAACACACGCCCCCGGTCATGGCTCCGCCAGACACTGACCGGGAGGCCGACGACGACAGTGTTCCGCCCATCACGGAACCCGAGATGGGAGTGGCGGTGACGCGCATGTGCGCAAAGTCCACCGCCTCCGGGCCCGACGGTGTTCCTAATCGTGTGCTGGGCTTGGTCCTCGACCACCTGGGTCCCTGCCTCAGGGAGCTGTTCGACGCGTGTTTAGCGTCCGGACGGTTCCCTGGGTGCTGGAAGGAGGGAAGGCTGGTGCTCCTGCCGAAGCCGGGACGGCCTCCGGGGTCGCCTTCGGCCTACAGGCCTATCGTGCTGCTCGATGACACGGGCAAGCTACTAGAGAGGGTGGTAGCTGCCCGCATCGAGCGGCACCTCGTCGGCACGGGGCCCGATCTGTCGGACGCCCAGTTTGGGTTTAGGAGGGGTCGTTCGACGATCGCGGCTCTGTTGCGCCTGAGGGCCGTGGCGACTGAGGCCGTCACCGGTGGGGGAGTGCTGTTGGCGGTGGCCCTAGACATCGCCAACGCATTCAATAGTCTGCCATTCAGCTGCATCAGGGAGGCGCTCCGGTATCACGGAGTGCCAGCTTACCTGAGGCGGCTAGTGGCAGACTATTTGGTGGGGCGCAGCGTCCTCTGTACCAACCGAGCAGGGGACGTTGTGCGAACGCCCATGTCGTGCGGTGTCCCACAGGGGTCGGTCCTCGGACCCACCCTGTGGAACATCGGCTACGACTGGGCGTTGCGGGGGAGCCTCCCGCCCGGGCTGGGCGTGATTTGTTACGCCGACGACACGCTCGTCACAGCCCGCGGTGGGACGCTAGAAGAGGCGGTAAGCCTGGCGACCTATGGCACCGAAGAGGTCGTCAGGCGGATCGAGGCGCTGGGGTTGAGGGTCGCCCTGGACAAGACGGAGGCCCTCTTGTTCCATGGGCGCCGTATGAGCCCTCCCATCGGCGTCTCGATCACCGTCAGCATCCGGGCCCATATGAGATACTTGGGCCTGGTGCTCGACGGGCAATGGTGGTTCCGGGAGCATTTCCGCAGGCTCGCTCCACGGCCCGTCGGCGCGGCGTCCGCTCTATCGTGGCTTATGCTGAACGTGGGCGGACCAAGCGCCACGTGCCGACGGCTGTACGCGGGGGTCATCCGGTCGATGGTCCTGTACGGCGTACCGGTGTGGGCGGGGTCCTTGACCGTCCAACTTAGGGCCCTTCTGTGGCGACCACAGAGGGTCATGGCGGTCAGGACCATCCGCGGATACCGCACGGTGGCAACGGAGGCAGCGTGCCTATTGGCCGGGACTCCCCCGTGGGACCTAGAGGCGGAAATGCTCGCCGAGTTGTATCGGCGGGTGTGGGGGGTGCGCGGGGAGGGCGGTGTTGTTTCCTTGAGGGAGCTCACCGCCTGGCGCGTCGACGCCCGCCGTGACGTCATTGCCCGTTGGGCAGTCCGGCTGGAGAGGCCTCGGTTCGGGGTGCGAATCGTGGAGGCCTTCCGGCCGGTGCTGATGCAGTGGTTGGAAAGGCGGCACGGGGTGCTCTCCTTCCGACTAGTGCAGGTGTTGACGGGGCATGGGAGCTTCGCCAAATACCTGCACAAGGTCGTAAGGAGGGAGAGTACACCGTCCTGCCACCACTGCGATTGCGACGAGGACACAGCGCAGCATACGCTCGAGGCCTGCGCCGCTTGGGCCACGCAGTGCCGTGAACTCGTCGCAATCATCGGTGCCGACCTGACGCTGCCGACCATCGCTAGGGCGATGGTCGACAGCGTCGGGAATTGGGACGCGGTCGCAGCCTTCTGCGAGACAGTGATCTCGCAGAAGGAGGCGGTGGATCGTCTGCGCCAGGAGCGCAGCCTCGATGAGGAGATCCACCGCCGGCGAATGGGGCGGCGCAGGCGCAACTACCTGCGCCTCATGCCGCCCTAGCCGAGGCCGCGGGTGACGTGACCGGGGATTAGTCCGTCACCCGCCGAGAGGCCCACCGCGTGAGGAAAGACCGACGTCCTCCCCGAGGGGGGGATGTCGGTCGATGGGAGGGTACCCCACGTAGGGGGTATTCCGTCGGGCCGACCACTGACGACAAGTAAACCTGCTCCGGTGGTCGGCCCAACGACGAAGGCGAGGTGGTTTTCGGGTGGGTTGCGGGAGTTGCGTGCTTAAGCCCCTCTGTCGCCCCGGACGGAGGGGTGCGGAGGCGCGCCGACGCAGCCCACCCACAAAAAGAAAAAAAAAAAAAAAACCTGTTTTTATAACATTATTTTAGCTTTTATTGTTTCTGGTTGTTTTGAAATTGGATGCAAGTCGATGTCTGTATGATCTTAGGTATACTTTATATTCATTATATGGTGTGGTGACGAGGTAAGAATATAATTCACCACCCCGTCTTTTTCCCGTGGGTGTCGTAAAAGACGACTAAAGGATTTAATATACATATAACATCTATGCAAGAGATGGAAAACTCAAAATAAAACCTTATGCCAATTCGTCTGATCAGCGTAGTTTGATAGGTCAATAGGCAATTTCTATTTCTCTCCCATATGAAGGACGCCCGATCCCAACAATGAGACGTATAGGAGCCGAGATTATGATGATCCCATGTAGAGACGGGATTTTTTTTTTATGGGTGGGCTATTATGGTAAACGCGCACGCGGTACATTCCGTCCGGGGCGACGAAAGGACGGCGCGCGGGCCCATAACCCACCCGTACCCACGTCACCTTCGTCGTTGGGCCGACCACCGGAGCAGGGTGACTTGTCGTCGGGATGGGATAGGAATACAATTTTTTTTTTAAACAAAGAAGAATACATACTGCGTTGATCCTAAGTAAGTGGGATGAGATAAGTGCGGGATGATGAGTACTCTTACGTAAATTTTTATTATTTTATGTTTCCCTTGACCACACACTCGCAAAATAAAAGAAAACACTACATTTGATGTTGAATATACAGTAATAACATGTCTCTGATATTCAAGTTTTGATAATTTTTGGTTGTATTCAAATGACTTCAATGTCTGTGACTTTTAAGTCGAACCAAATTCGACTATTTCTTTTTATATTCATGACATCCCTTTTGTGATGGAGTAGCAATACAATTCAGGACTCGCTTTCACCTATAAGTTGACTATGGGATATGATATACAGATAATATCCATGGCGAGACAAGGAAACTCGAAATAAAACCCTTGACGTCTTGAAAAAATAACACTATGAACCTTGGTAGTATATTCATAAAAAAAAACTTTAGTTAATACAATATGCTACCGGTGCTTCGCCAAAACTGCTTTTTCATAAAATATACTTTCAAAGGATAAACCTTGTCTATTTTTGGTAAAAGAATTGATAATTACGGTCAAGCTAAGCAGAAAATCACTGAAGCCTATCATTGCGTGTTTTTTTTAACTACTTGCACTGTTCTTAAATGATTTTTGGATTATTTGTGATATGTTTAAAGACTAAACACGTAGTAACCAGTCAAACCAAGTTCAAGTAAAGAGAAGTGGTGACTCGTACCATTGTGTATATTTATAACAACCATTTCATGCCACTTTTAACCCCATCTTAACATAAAAACTGTCGATGCGGTGTTTTTTTATTTGAAAGCCAGTTTCTTGGCAGTGGTTCTTAGCTATGTTTGGTTAATATCGGTCCAGCAGTGTAAGTATCAGCTCTTTTCCCAAATAATGTAATGGCGTATGATCACTCGATTAGGCCCTTCACGCGTCCCAGTACAGTCGTTAAATGACAATTAATTAATAATTCCCATTGAAGAGAACGTGATACTTTTTTTGTATTATTTTAGTTTGTGTCGAGAGTTATTCAACATTTTCGATTTTACTTATAGATTATCACATTTATGTTTGTACTGAGATTTAAATTACAGTCATTAATATAAAGTCAGACAAGTCTTAAATGTACTGAATACATTTCATAAACAATATTTATTTCTATACGTCTATACAACCAACTTTCCTTGTGGTGACCGAGTAAGAATACAATTCACCACCCCGCTTTTGCCCGTAGGTGTCGTAAAAGACGACTAAGGGATACAACATGCATGTAATATCTATGGATGAGAAGGAAAACTCGAAACAAAACCCTATACCAACATGTCTGACCAGTGTGGTATAGTCGGTCAATATCTAATAGTGGAGGAGGCCCGAGCCCAAGAGTGGGACGTACATGGGCTGAGACGATGATGATACATCTAACAACATATCGATTTCCTATTGTTGGAAATAGGCCCTCATTACAAGGCAGATAATATTTTATTTGTCACCATTTCAGCGCATGTAAATATTGCTGAGTTAGAGAGTCCTCCACAATTGGAAGGTATTTGACCTACTCAACAATATTGCATTTAAAGGAAAATAAATGAACAACTATATCAAGTAGGTATTGAGGCATATAAACCAATTTCCCAAACATTTCCGAGAACATTTATAACCCACAAGGGATTCTATATAGATACTATAAAAAGAACGAAAAAATATTCTATATTCACTAAGAAGCTAGAATATACTAACTCCAAAAAAGGTTCTAATTTTACATGAAATTCTATATAAAAACTTGGCAGCAGGTGTACTGTGTAGTGGTGTAGCTTTACCAAAAGATTAATTCACTTCGGTCCTAAGGAAAAAACCTCAAACGAATGTTTGACTTTCGTTAGTCGCATTTACAAATACGAAACGGGAACACGAAATACTCGTCGAGCACAGAGTAACGTAAAATGCGAGATAAATGCTGAAAATACAATAAATATCATCTTTGTATTAGGCCCTTACATATGAAATTAGCGTTTTGTCGTACTGACCACTTTGATCTGAAATATCTCCTCTTTGGTTAAGAATTCCAAATTCAAATTTATAAATTCATTTAGCTGGTACATTTGACTTTTGAAAACAGTCATTCAATTGTTTTTTCCTCATTATTTTTTTCTTTGGCGTCGCTTATTACCGCACAATAGAAAACATGAAATATCGGTATATTTACGAGTACGAGTTCTACCGTGGCACCAGTGCTGTAGAAATACCTCGAAGGATTAATTATGTGTACGGCGCTGGTGTCACAAAAGATAGCACGGTACATTTTTGGTTACAACATTTTCGTTCTGGAAATTTCGACCTTCAGAACCAACCCCGTGAACGGCCGGAGACCAAAGTGGAAAATGAAGAATTAAAGGCTATTGTGGAAGCGGATCCATCACAAATCACTTCAGAAATAGCTGCAAGCTTCGGAGTAAGTGACAAAACTGTATTAATCCACTTGAAGCAAATCGGAAAAAGTTAAAAAACTTGAACGATGGGTACCACATGATTTGAGTGAATCGAACTTGCAAACACGCGTCGACTGCCGTGTTACTTTGCTCAACCGATACAATAATGAAGGGATTTTAAATCGAATCATTACTTATGATGAACAGTAGATACTGTACGGTAATCAAAAGCGCACGTCGCAATGGCTGAACCCTGGAGACCCAGCCAAATCCTGCCGTAAACGAAAATTGACTCCGAAAAAGTTACTTGTGAGTGTTTGGTGGACTAGCGCTGGTGTTGTTCACTACAGCTTTCTAAAATCTAGCCAAACAATTACGGCAGATAAATATTATCAGCAGCTGCAAGCCATGAAGAAAGAACTAGCTGCTAAACAACCGAGATTGGTCAATCGCTCTAGGCCACTGCTGCTTCACGATAACACAAGACCACACACTTCACAACAAACAACCACTAAGTTAGATGAGCTACGATTGGAATGTCTGCGACATCCATCGACCTTGCTCCAACCGATTACCATTTTTTCCGGAATTTGGACAACTTCTTACAAGGAAAAATTTCAACTCCAATGTGGCAGTCCAAACCGCCTTCAAAGAGTTTATTGATTCTCGCCCCATGGTTTTTTTAGTAAAGGGATCAATGAACTACCTATGACATGGCAAAAGTGCATAGATAGCAACGGTGCATACTTTGATTAATTAAATATATTTTCCAAAAAAAATTACTTTATATTCCTCCCGTACAAAACGCCAATTTCATATGTATAATATATAAATACTAGCAACCCGCCCATTCGCTTCGGTTTCAGTCGCTTTAGCTGCGTAATTCCCATTCCAGTGGGAATACCGGGATAAAATATAGCCTATGTTACTGCCTGATATTATAGCTTTCCATTAGTGAAAGAATTTTTGAAATCGGTTCGGTGGTTTAAACGTGAAAGCGTAACAAACAAACTTACTTTCGCATTTATAATATTAATAAGGATACCTAATATTTAAATACACACGTACGTATGTTACTGAACTCCTCCTAAACGGCTCATCTGATGGTGATGAAATTTTTTGTGTGTGTTTAAGGGGATTCAAAAATGGTTTAGATTCTCAATGGGACCCGGTAGGTGGCGCTTATTTGAACAGAACAACGTCTGCTGGGTCAGCTAGTCCTTATATATATATTTCTTGTGTACGTGTGTATATCACTGAACTCCTCCTAAACGGCTGGAACGATGTTGACGAAATTTTTTGTACATGTTGAAGGGAATTCGAGAATGATTTAGATTCACAATTGGACCCGGTAGGTGACGATTTATTTGAACAGAACAACGTCCGTTGGGTCAGCTAGTTTATTATAAAACGAAACCAATAATTCATTATATTAATAGCAATAGAGAGCATGAAACTTGTCACGGAGAGTGACAAGTGTATCAGTACTCTTTCCTTAGCTCTACTCGTATAGTATTCTTATGGTAATAAGAGTAATTATCCACCAATTAGATAACTAGTAAGTCCATACTAAGTAGATAACAATATAAAAAAGGAAAACTCAAATAAAGCCTTATACACATCCACCATATCAACGTGGTGACGGAGTAAGAATACAATTCACCATTCTCTACTCTGCCTGTGGATGTCATAAAAGACAATCAAAGGATATAAAATGCGTATATCTATACAAGAGAAAGAAAACTCTAAATACGTCGAATACCAACACGTCTGACCAGCGTGGTATAGTAGCTCAATTTTTCTCTCATTGTGGAGGAGGGTCGAGCCCAATAGTGGGACGTATGTAAGCTGTGATGATGATGATGACCAATCCACCATCAGTACATGATCATCATCTCAGCTTATATATGTCCGACTGCTGGGCTTGAACCTCCTCCATAACAGGACGGACATTGACTTACTACACGACTCTAGTCAGATTTCGTTTTAAGTATTGCATTTCTTCGGGTCGACCACTAAAGATAAGGAACTTAGCTCCGGTGGCCCAACGACGAAGGCGACGTTCTATGGGTGGGTTACGGGACCGCGTGCTGCGTCTCTGTCGCTCCGAACTGAGCCGGGCGAGGGGTGTACTGACCATTGCCCACCCCAAAAAAAAGAGCATTGCATTTCTTGCGAAAGATGTTGTTAGGCCATCATTAAATCCCGTGTGACATTAATAGATTAAGCGTTCAATTTAGTGTTTATTTTTTCATGGGTGATTTAAACCGTGGGTGACGTGACCGGGGATTAGTCGGTCACCCGCCGAGAGGCCGACCGCGCGAGGAAAGACCGACGTCCTCCCCGAGGGGGGGACGTTGGTGGCTGGGAGGGTACCCAAATACCCCCTATTCCGTCGGGCCGACCACTGATGTCAAGTAACCCTGCTCCGGTGGTCAGCCCAACGACGATGGCGACGTGGTTTTCGGGTGGGTTGCAGGTGTTGCGTGCTTACGCCCCGCTGTCGCCCCGGACGGAGTGGTGCGAGGAGCGCGCCGACCGCAGCCCACCCCAAAAAAAAAAAAAAACAATGGGTGATTTAAAAAGGGGCAGTAATATTATACTGTGAAACTTACAACACCAACCGCAATCTCAAAAACACCTGCAAATCGTGGCGATTACGGCATTATGCCTTTCTTCCGTGTGGTAACGAAGTAAGAATACAATTGACCGACTGTACGTAGCTGTCGCAAACAACGACTAATGGATATAACATTCAGATATCATCTGCGAAAGAAAATTCTAAATAAAATCTAATACGATCATCTGACGAGCGTGGTACAGTAGTTCATCAGTTTTTTGAAGTGAAACTTCTAAAGCTAATTTCAGACTACGCTATACTATTGTGCTATTTTTTTTTTATTGCAAGCACTGGCAAACGAGCAAACAGTACACCTGATGGTAAGTGTTGGTGCCGCTCATAGACCTTTACAGCTGCCTACCGTGAAGAAAGTGAAGGGAGTGTGAATGTGTGCATTGAGGCTCGGTGATACCAAAGGCACCACCAAAGCCCTTCACACGCAAACACCCTCAGAAAGTTGGGCTTCCGGCTATATAGTATAGCAAAGAAGGACCTAATTCTATACTATATAGCATGGCGTTCACATTACGCGATATTATCGCAAGCATTTATAGCATATAGCAAGCTCAGTTGACCGCGATCTCTGAGGAGCTTGCGGGACGGCCGGGGGTGAGGGAGGAAGAAGAGGGCGTCGCGTGATATAGCACAGCATGAACTCAGCACATTGCACCAATTTATAACGTATAGTAAGCCAATAAAATATAGTACAGTACAGTGTGAACGTGTCCTTAACAATGTATGGTGCGCGATATTGTTGTGCTATGAGCTATATACTATATGTTATTATATTATAGCGTAGTCTGAAAGCCCCTTAATGCGACTTCCAACAAGGTTGCGTTAAACGTATAACGCTGCCATGGAGGGGGTATGAAAGAGACAGAGCGAGAGTGAATACATGGTATTGGTATTGGTCCAATATTTTTTATCATTTTTTATCTTTTGAAGTGAAACTTCTTTGCGCTCATGAGGGTAATTTTTTTATGCATGAAACGCAATTTAGCGTCACGAAGATGTGCAGCGTTTTTGTCGAGGAAGAGGGAGAGAGCGATTGAGACCGATTGAGAGAGAGTGAGAAAGGGCGAACATAGCACGAAACACAGCCATGGGACAAGAGTAGGGAGCAAGCGAGTGAGAAAGATCGAGAGATTTTTTTCTTTTTATATATATTATTATTTATTTTTTTAATACTGATAAAAAACACATGACACCAAAGAAGTTTCACTTCTGACATGCGTATTTTATACGCACGCTCTTTTTTTTCTATTATAAACCTAAGTCAGGGACATATATAAGCTGTGATCATGATAATAATACCATTTTTGTGAAATATTGCAACCAATGAACAGCAATAGAGATAGAAATCTAAATTATGTAAATACAAAATACAGAGTACGAATGGAATGCTCTCAATATATACTTGATCTGTGACAATAAAAGCGAAACTGTTGAAAACGACGTTGGTGACGTCGACGGAGTGTTGTAACGCAATTACGAAATAACATTGGTGAATAGCATCGTTGTCTATAAAACCAAATATTTCTGATACTCTCACTTAGACGAATAAATCTTCATAAGCTTTGAGTGGAATAAAACAATAAAAATTTGATATTCATTCGTCTATCAACTTATCGTTTGATCTCGATAAAGGGAATAATAAATTAATCGCTAATTGATCATTTAGATATCACAGCAAGTAGTATAAGTTTTCCAGGAGTAAGCTAGTGCCCATTTTCTTGATGATATGTTTATTTGGTTGACGATGGTCTGAAGACACCCTATTCGTGCCATCTAAGGCGACGAAAATATGCATGTGACTCCATAACTCACCGTGATTGGGCTGACCGATTCTTTGACATCCGTGGCCGCCACAGTAAGCGGTCTTGATGCTACCTTCTTGTTTGGGTTAGACTATGATCTGATTCTTAAAATTTTGTTTGCATTTTGTCTTATAATTTTACATCATTTAAACAAGTAATTCTGGTATATATATTCAGGATCTCGGAAGCGCCTCTAACGATTTTGATGAAATTTGGCATACTAGAGGTTTTGGGGCCAAAAAATCGATCTAGCTAGGTTTTATTTATAGAAAATGTTGTTTTATTTGTGTTTATAGCTATTCAATACAATGACATAAAATATTATTGACATTATCTGGATAGGAATTCGAATTTCGCCGTCGCTGTCAAGAGTGACAATAGCTCAGTTGGGAAGTTGTCCAGTCTTTTATGTTTTGTTTTGGCATTCAAACAGAGTGGGATCGAATCTCGGTGTTATTATTATTCGCTTTTTGTAATTTTTGATATTTTTTTCATTATTTCATCATTTTATTTCTTATTAATAAAAATCATACCGAGCGAAGCTCGGTCAACAAGATATTACATTGTAATGGCTCACTACACATTTTGACGTTTTGAGAAATTGTAAGCGTAGTCATCCACGGTAACCAATCATCCGCGGCAATAAAAAGGTGGCATGCGACTCCATAATCTACCATGACCAATCCCCATCACCATTAAACTAGCCACTGGTACCGATTCTTTGACCACTGTGACTAGCCCGGCACCCAACTTCGAGAGTGATACCCGAGCTAGTTTTTATGACGCATATGGGCAATTACCAACGAAATAACATATAGTGTATAACTATTTGGAATTCTTAAATAAATATACCTATTATAATACACAGTAAACAATGAAAAAACGGGATCTAGCTTAAACATATTTTTAAAACCGTGCTCCGAATAATGAATTATATTTTATCATTTCTTATCAGTCTTCATATTTGGGTACGAAACTCCTACTGTAGCATGCTAGTTATACCGTTTGACATAGATTTTTCAAGATTTTTTGGTGTAAAGTAATATCACACCTCGAGGACGCCGCTATTAAGTGTCTATTTCTTTCGCATTATGAAGCCATCTTAAGCCCACCAGTGAGACTTATATTAGCTAATCCTTACTAATATTTTAAATGCGAAAGTTTGTTTATTTGTTACGCTTTCACGCTTAAACCACAGAACCGATTTCAAAAATTCTTTCACCAATGGAAACCTATAATATTAGGAAGTAACATAGGCTATATTTTATCCCGGTATTCCCAAGGGAACGGGAACTACGCGAGTAAGGCGACTGAAATCGAAGCGAGGGCGGATTGCTAGTTATTATATGTATCGCTGAAATGAATTGTTCATAGAAGTGCGAGTTATCTTTTTTATTGAACCACGTTTACACAAAAATAGATTTCTACATTTACAATAGAATTAAATAATTAAACATAAAGTAACTGTTACCATGTTTACCTTGATTAATTTTATTGTTCATTAGAACTGCAGTAGTTAATTTTAGGCTTTTGAAGTCAAATACAAAGAAATAAGTAGTACAAATACAAGATATAATTTCACTTTTCCTCCATTGTTTTCCACAATATAGGATTAAATGAGTATATTAGGGAAAGCCTGAAAGTGGCCCTAGTGTTAAAGAATACGATATTATCTTGGTCTATGGGTTTGTGAGGACAAGAGAAGAATACAAGGAGGTTTTAAATAAAATTACGGATTTTATCGCATTTGTATTTGATTTTTGATTGCCAACGTTTCAAATACTTTGCAGCGTTCATGGTCACGGGCGGACTAAGATGTCTCACGTCCAACAAGTCATCGTTATTGCAGAAAATTTATAATTATAAATTTTCTACAATGACGATGACACGTCCAACAAGTCATCGTTCTTCGTTCAAAGTGTTTGTAACGTCGGGCAATCAAAAATTAAATACAAACGCGATAAAATCCGTAAAGTAGTTTTATTTAAAATGTGTAATATTCGCGTAAACATCAGAGATACAAGGAGGGTTATCAATATAATTGTGGATGACACACATAAGAATCATAAGCGACCCAAAAAGGGATGGATGGGTTGTGTAAATGTAGATATGCGTATGACACCAGTGAAAGCGGATGTAACAGCCGATAGGAATCTATGAACTGTAAAAGCGAAACTGTCGAAAACGACGTTGGTGACGTCGACGGAGTGTTTTAACGCAATTATGAAATAACATTGGTGAATAGCATCGTTGTCTATAAAACCAAATATATCTGATACTCTCACTTACACGAACAAATCTTCATAAGCTTTGAGTGGGATAAACCAATAAAAATTTGATATTCATTCGTCTATCAACTTATCCTTTGACATAGGTCTCGATAAGGGGAGTAAGAACATATTGTGCTGACCCTACTTAGCTTAGAATAAGGGTAAGGCTAATGATGACGACCTGTGGGTCGTCATCATTATCATCAAACGGAATCATCATCATACGGAACTACTGTGTGGTGGCCACCATTGCAACTAATCCTTACATTGGTAATGCGTATCATAAAAGACGACTAAGAGTAGTGGTTCCGTGTGGTGACGGAGTAAAAATACAATTCACCACTCCCTTGCTCACCTTGCCCATGGATGTCGTACAAGACGACTAAGGGATATAATATGCACATAAGATCTATACAAGAGAAGGAAAACTCGAAATGAAACCCTATACCAACATGTCTGACCAGCATGGTATAGTAGGTTAAATTCCCTCCCATTGTGGAGGAGGCCCGAGCCCACCAGTGGGACGTATGTGGGCTGCGATGATGATGATGATCTATACAAGAGAAGGAAAACTCGAAACCAACCCTTATACCAACACGTCTGACCAGCGTGATATAATATATCAATTACCTCCTATTATGGAGGAGGCTGCAACCCAACAGTGGGATGTGCATGGGCTTAAATGATGAAGAGCTTTACATTGATCTGAGCTAACTCCATCTGATGGCGTCTGATCAACATCTACATTCTCAAGTAGGGCTGATGTTAGACAGACGGTCTTAAAACTATTGCCAATATTTATGCGATCTGACTAGATAATGGTAGACAAGTACATGTTTCGTCGGTCTTAATTACATATTGCGTCGATCTTAAGTAATTAGGATTAAAGGAAGATATTGATGACCCAAAATATAGGATACCAAGATTATTGTTGCCTCTTTATAAAAAAAGCTCATTAAAGCAAACTTAATTACATATTTTAGGTATTTACTTTGATAAACCTTGTCCTATCTCCTGTCGTTTTCACAGTATTAATTTTAATATTCATTCCTATCAAAAAAAATCTTTAGTATCTCGTGTAACACACATACATAGGTACGATATATTTGCGATCATTGGAAATATTTGAGATTAAAAATACCGGCGCATTCCACTTTCTTTGACAAATCTTTGACAATTTAACCAACAGACTTATGGTATATGTTGCTGGAAACACGATGACGTGTACTTTAATAACTAAAGTATTCGTACGTTCGTATCCGAACATTCTGTTTATTATTTATTTATTAGACTTATATTTTGTTGTTGCTTTTGGTTTGGTCATCAGTGAGCAACTGCATGATCTTTACTTGCAATAACAATGTAGAGCAGGTCTCTATCTGTATACTACCTACTCTAGTAGTTAAACTTGCGATCAGTAGAAACGGCAGCTTCTTTAGTTATTTATTTTTTTGGCAGATCATGATGCTGCGGCCGTCAGTCTCATCCGCGTTGATGAGAGGGTGGCGCGCCACCCCTTAACCCTCCATATTCCCTCCCCTTTACCATTGGGCTGACCACTGGTACCGAATTCTTGACGCCCGTGGACGTCTCGATGGGACACCCTCCCCTCCCGACGTCCTCCAGGACGTCGCACTCACGTGGTCAACCTTGCGGCTCATTTTATATCAGTACTGAACTCCAAAATGTTTTTAAAATGTAATATAAGTATCAAAAAAGAATATAAGAGAATAAAAGAATATAAGTATCAAAAAGATCGTATATTGTGTGCTGGGGTTGGAAGAATATATTATACTGCATATCTTACCTATAATGTAATCAAAACAGAAATAGAAGGGGGTAATAACCTCGTCATACTCAAAAATGCAATCGTTAAACAAATTATTTCGTATACATAACGTCTTATCTCTGCTTTCTTACACAGACAATAACCTCGCGAGAAAAATCCTTGTATTATATATATATTATTATATATATATACAATAATCATCATCATTATCACAGCTCATTTACTTCCCACTGTTGGTCTTGGGCCTCCTCCACTGAGGGAGGAAAATTGACCAAGCCGTCCGACCGGCGTGGTACAGAGGACCAATTTCACTCTGAAGTAAACTGTAAACATAAAACTAGATCCCAAATATAAAAGTGTAGTCTTGATGGCTAGTTTTGCTTAGAGAAGGTATGTTATTCCTATTAGAAGTGCGTGAAGAGAAACTTAGTTTTAAATTAAATAAAATTGATTTATCTTGATTGTAACTTAATGTGTAGTAGCTGCTATGAATACTACTAACCATTAGTTATTAGTTTTATATCGACCTGGGCCAACAAGCGCCTGATGCCGTCGGGTCAACAACATCATCAGGCAAATGAACGGGTATAAAATATTGCTAAACATTCACATTTTAAATCTTCATATTTATTCGGGCGTTTGAATTTTTTTAACAATCTAATTTGTAATATTTAACCTCTGCAATGCATCACGGAATCCGGATTAATATTTCACAGTGGCGTAGACGTTTTCTTACTACTGTGGTAAAAGAAACTTCTAGATATTATGAAATTTAAACTTTAATACTAAACGTTCTAAGTCTTCACTTCTATCGGCAGTATCTATAACTGGCAATACTTTTTTTTATATCTTCAATGTACAAAGTTTGTATCTCTACTTCTTAATATGTTATAAATATATGTATCTCTAAAATATATAGTTCTAGGTAAGTTCTCAGTTAGCTTACGTAAAAATCACTTTCAATTAACGCCAATTAGATTGCTCTGTGTGATTTACAGTGAACAATAAGTGTAGTACAAATTCTAGTAAACGGCCATTGTGATAATAAGTTGCACAGATGAAAAAAAAATATCTTCACCTTGTTTGTATTAGAACGACAATGAGAATTGTTTTAAATTAGCCTTATGTGAAAACTGAACAGTAAATTAATGCTATTTACTCATCTGTAATTACATAGTAACATACTATGATTGGCTAAGGCTAATTAAAATAATGCCCTAACAGTATTATTTGGAATTTTGGTACATTTTCATGTGCTTGTACTCTCACCACGCAAAAAGAACGGCTTGCAATTGAATGTCGTTTTCTATCGTCGTTATCTAAGATAAAAAATATTAAAATAATAAATTTACAAGTAATCTAGGCAAATAAACACAATTGTGCTCAACATATCACGAAGAATTAGCACGCTGAAATGGCAATGGGCGAGCCACATCGCTCGACGAATCGACAACCGCAGGGGAAGAAAGGTTCTCGAGTGGCGACCACGTATCGGACGACGCAGTGTAGGAGGCCTACGTCCAGCAGTGGACGGCGATAGGCTCAAATGATGATGATGATGATATGGCCGTTGATTTATTGAATTTTAAATAAATTGTCAACAACATATTTACTAGCAATTTCTGATGTTTAAGCGATTGTTGCACATTGTAAATTAAAGTATTTTTAGTGTTTTTAATTTTATTTATTACTAGCAACCCGCCCTCGCTTCGCATCGGTTTTAGTGGTTTTACCCGCGTAGTTCCCGTTCCCGTGGGAATACCGGGATAAAATATAGCCTAGTTTACGCCCTGATATTATAGCTTTCCACTGGTGAAAGAATTTTTGAGATTGGTCCAGCCGTTTTGAAGATTACCCGGTACAAACAGACAGACAGACAGATAGACAGACAGATAGACAGACAGATAGACAGACAGATAGACAGACAGACAGATAGACAGACAGATATACAGACAGATAGACAGACAGATAGACAGACAGATAGACAGACAGATAGACAGACAGATAGACAGACAGATAGACAGACAGATAGACAGACAGATAGACAGACAGATAGACAGACAGATAGACAGACAGATAGACAGACAGATAGACAGACAGATAGACAGACAGATAGACAGACAGATAGACAGACAGACAAAAAATTTTTTATCTGTATTTTAGGCATGTGTACAGTGCAAATAACCGTGTGAGCATGAAAAAAGCCTATTATTTTGACATTACAAACAGACACTCCAATTTTATTTATTGGTATAGATATATCCGAAAAATTAACCTTCTCTATCACGTTGGTTATAAGTACTGGTGCAGGGTTTTCTTTCGAGTTTTCTTTATTTATTTGCATTTGGTTTATATATACACGAATTAATCGAATATTCCGTATGGCGACGGAGTAAGAATACAATTTGCCACCCCCTCTCTTGCCCATGGGTGTCGTACAAGACGACTAAGGGATTACAATATGCATATAACATCTATGCAAGAGAAGGCAAACTCGAAATAAAACCCTGCACCAATACGTCAAACCAGTGCGGTATAGTTGCTCAATTTGCCTTCAATTGTGGAGGAGGCTTGAGCCCAACAGCAGTACGTAAATGAGCTGAGATGAATCAAATATCCACATAGTGGCTTAATATTTATATGCTGCTTTTTTTAATAGGCTACGGTCTAGCTATATCCAGCCTGAACTACCTAGAGCGATAGAAGAGCAGCGTCTATCCGCACAACATGTTCTTAATTTTTATTTCGCCTAAGGTTCGTTGCGATGATGACTTCTGCAATACGAAGTGTAAAACTATTCTATAAAAACAATTATGTGTCTCGATATCTGAATCCGCGGTAGGATATCATCTTCTATAGGGCTGCCAATAACGGTATCTACCTGCAGCTATACAATGTAAAACCGTTAAGATTTTTGCTAACTAAAGGTATTTTACTTGAGCCTTATTGCCTGAAGTTGATTAAGCAATCAAGTGCAGGCGCACTTGGTCGTATGAGTGATGGTTAAAATCGAATTGCTTATTATTGTATCCATTCATCCATTACCTCGTAAATGTCCACCGTTGAACATAGGTCTCCCCACGAGAATGCCTCTCAAAACTCGCGTTCGCTACCTACTCGAAAATCTTTCTTGCTCAACAGTTGACAGTTTAACAGGCACACAACGACTTGACCTACCGATTGCTACTAAATTGAGTTCACACCTCTTTCACAATGGGAGGCAAATTGACCTACTATACACGTTCAACAAAGGTGTTGACAAAACATTTTATTTTGAGTTTTCCTTCTTTGCATGCATCCCTTAGTCGTCTTTTACTAGACCCACGGACAAAAAAGCGAGTGATAGATTGTATTCTCAATCACAAAATTCACATATATGAAAAATGTGATAATCTAAGAAGTAAAGTGAGAGTAAATGGCTCACTATATACAAGAAGATTAGTCTCCTTAAAAATACATAAAAATTCCACAGAGAGAATGACTGAACAAACAAAATATACAATGCAAAATGTGTTGGTAATTACAGCTACTGAAGAAACAGTACAATTTTATACGAGCCAAGCTCCGTGTAAATCCCCTTCTATTATCTGAGGACAAAATTTGGAAGAAAATAAAGCTCTTGAAATATTACAGATACCCGTTGCTCTTTATTTCATTTTTACAATTTGCGGTTGAGGAGATGTCCAGAGTTTTATTAAGTTAGAAAAATCTTTTGGTGATTTGCATGACTTATTTCATAAATGAATGCTTACGTGACTTTAATATGCGCTATAAACTAAAATCAATGCATTTTTTTTAAGTATTAAGATAACCGCCATTCATCTATCAAAATATCTACTCTACTAATAATGGTACACCATCGCCACGTCTAGCAAGTTCACGATGGCAATTGGTATTATAACTATTTCAAGACACTATTGCACTATTCCCAAGAACACCAGCGTCTTCAGTTTGGGTAGGGCAATATCGTAGGTTTACCGCGGCATGACTTCTCGTTTCTGGCGAGGAGGAAAGGCCAAGAAAATTTTGGCAGGCAAATTGGCGATCACAATTGTTTCCAAGAGAATTCTACTGCCCGTTTTTTTTTAGGTTTTTATAGATCTAACTTTAATTAGTGGATTTTCATACTAACATTTGTACCTTATTTTACCCCTATAAAGTCTAGTTTAAAAAAAAATATAAGCACGTGATTTTCAGTTTTAATGAAAAAAATTACAGAATTTAAGAATTTAAAGGAATCAAAAAGAAAAAAATAGTCTCCATACCATTGATGTAACAAAATTGTTACATCAATGCTCCATACCGATATAGGCAAGTTGCTCATTTAATGATGGATTTTTCGAAAATTCTGAAACACGTGTTTTTATATTTAATACTTAACAGCCAAATACAAGATTTAAAGGTAAGTCAAATTAAAGGTAAGTTACCTTTAATTTCGTTAGAAAATGTTCGCAACGTCACGAAATGAAAAATCAAATACCAACACGACAAAATCTTTAAAAAATTGTTTTAATTCAAATGCGTAGGTAATACTCGCATAAACACCAAAAACTCTAATAAAAAGAATCATTAATAGAATAAATAATGTACATTTGCTGAACTTTACATAGATTTTCTTAGCGGCAGTCGCGTACTAATCTACTAATACATTTTTTTTATTCCAAGCGGTGGCTAACGAGCAAACAGTATACCTGATAGTAAACGATGCTGCCGCTCATGGTCCCTTACTAGGCCGCTGCCAACCGTGAAGAAACTGAAGGGAGTGTGAATGCGAGTAATCTCAGAAAGTTGGGCTGCCGGCTCTCTCGCTCATCGAACAAAGCGCAGTAACAATGTGCTATTACTCAGGCGTCTTTTCTACGAGAGTGTGGTACTAACCCAGACGGACAGGCCCGTGGCTGTAGATAGACAACTGTCAACAGAGTGGTCCTGCCTCTATGCTACTATTATTGGATTAATTTAAGGCAAAATATAATATTGACAATGTATAAGTTGCCCCTAAACGACATATTGTAGGAAAGTATGCAGGGTTTATAGTATGCATATGGTAGGTTATTACGTTGCACGCCAACCTTTCTGCCGTCCTGAGCATTTTGTACCCAACTATGGCCTATTCCCAATAAAATAGTTTAATACACCAAAAAATTGTGTTATAAGCTTTAGTGTAACTACCGCATAAATGACTCGATTATGTTTATAAAAAAAGACAGCCTATAAAAAAAATACACTAACCATTTATAATAAATTGAAAAAGTATCATTTTGATTAAAAATCCCAATCCATTATACAGCGACTTTAACCCTCCGAATGAAGCATTACAATATTGTCATTGTTTACTTTAACAAAGGTTTTCAACTAATTTTGTGTATTGTCATAAATTTAATTCTGCAGAAGAGTCGCGTCAGAAATAATTGCAGGGTTAATCTTGCGAATTAGTTGTTAACAATATATTCAGCTCTCCAATTAGTTATATGTGCTTAAGATTTTCGAGATTACGGGCAACAGGTGTGAAACGAAATCTAATCACGCACAGTATCACAAAATGTAAAATATTAGATTCTATAAAGGTTATGCGGGTCAATCACGGCATTATCCTACTTCGCGAGTAAGCTTTCGTCCAATAGTGGACGTCTTGTAGAATAATGACGATCATGATAAATATAGTTACCAACACGAGATAGCCTTGATAATCACATTTAATTTACTCTCACAGTCAGCAAATAAAAAGAGCATATTTAAAACTTCGCAAAGAAAAATCTTCGCTTGGTGACGGAATAACTATACAATTTACCACCTTTTATTCGTCTATAGCTGTTGTAAAGGACGACTAAGACATATAATATGCATATAACATTTATGCAAAAGATCAAAAATTGGAAATAAACTCCTATACCAATACGTATTACCAGCGTGGTTTATATAGTATGTCAATTTCTCTACTATTCCTCCTCCTCCGCGGCTCGAATCCAGCAAGGAGACATAGGAGCTATGATAATGAAAGAAAAAGACTGATAAAAGTAAATAATATAGTAAATAATTAAAATTTATCTTTTAAATGTTATTTTCCCTAAACAGAAGTCTAATCGCAACTTTCACATGAATTTAACTACAAATAATTTTCCAACAGTTCAGCCTTTTGACAACTTTTGAAATTTTATAATCAGTAAAAAAGTTTAAGGCGCCATTTAAGGAAGTCGAGGGCCGTTATGCTCAGGCTTAATATTCATGAATAATAAAGAGGGCCAAGAGGTCTGTATTAAAGCCTCCGCTTGAGTCTTCCAGCGCCTTGACCTTACTTAAAACAATAACTTGGACCAATGGTGCGAGATGGAAACCTAAATATGAAGAGGTGACTAATAAAATCAGTACAATAAATATTTACAAAGTGGCTGACTAAAATAATCTAGCGCCATAATTACTTTCATTACCATTACATACCGAGTTCGAATCCTAGCCTGTAAGCTTATGGGTTTGCCCTCAGTTTTTTTTTTACTTATTATAAGGTGAAAAATTATATAGATAAATTTATATAGGTAATTTGGATAATCACATTTAATTCAGTATCACGGTGAGCACATGAAAAGTGCATAATTAAAAGTTCGCTATGAAAAAAAGGTTCGTGTGGTGACGGAGTAAGAATACTACTCACTACCGCTTCAAACTAAAAGGCGAACGAACGCTTCGCTGGATTATCATATCAGCAGATACAGGTCCCACTGCTGAATTTGTGTCTCCTCGAAAATAAGAGGAAAATGGACCTACTACACCAAGTACAAGCTTATATTTAATAATGGTAGGACCACACTCTCTCAGAAAATCGACATCTGAGTAGTAACAATTTATTACTTCGCTTCATTGGGCGAGTGAGAGAGCCAACAGCCCAACTTTCTGAGGGTGTTGGAGCGTGATGGGTATTGATGATGCCTTTAATATCACCGAACCACATTGCACGCATTCACATTCCCTTCCCTTTCTTCACGGTAGGCAACGGCCTAGCAAAGGTCCATGAGCGGTAGCACCACTTACCATTAGGTGTACTGTTTGCTCGTTTACCACCAGTAGCAATAAAAATTAACTATGCTCGTAAGGTGCATAAGTATAGGATTTTATTTCGAATTTTCTTTCTTCTATATACCTTACCTACATATTATATCCCTTAACCCCTTACGCGCCAAACATCACGGCGCTCTCGAGTGCCCCGCGCGCTTTGGTATATTGAAAAAAGTTCAGTGAATTTTATGGTTTTATGTAAACTATTATTGTTGCTATATGACAAGGAAATATAATATATATATATATCAATAGCTTTTGATTGGTTGATTTAAATAAAAGTACTAAAAGCAATGCTAATTGTAAAGTGTTTATTTGGGTCAAACGTGTCCCAAAAGCGCTTTGAGCACTTTTTGTTTTGGGTCTAACGGTGTCCCAAAAGCGCTCGAGGGGTTAATCCACTTTTACGACACGTATGGGCAACAAACGGGGTGGTGAACTGTATTCCTACTTCGTCACCACACGGAACTCCCCAATCACCGCACAATATATCTATTTCCAATTAATTAATGTAATAATGAATCTTAATTTTCAAACAAATAAAATCTGATTATGTTTTCATAACGAATGGGACAATATTTTCAAGAACTTAATTAAATTTCTTTCATTAATTTTGCACTTACTTAGAACTCAATGTGCAATCAACTGTAGTAATTAGTTACAAAGATGGGGAACGCGTGACGAATAAGAATCATTTTACATGATACTAGTCGCGCAACCCGTCTTCATACTTACTTTGTTATAATATATTTTTTGGGCGCTCTAATGTCAGATCATGTTACAACGTATGGTCATCCAAGAGGACTAGTCCAAGAGGACAGATAGACTATGAAGATTTGCTTTCAATGGTCCAACTAATATCTATCTCCAAAGCAAAAAACCAGACGCGATTGAGGGGTAATACCGTTTTGCTCCACTGCGGCCTCATATGGGCACTGGGTAACAAAATCATTGTTTATTTTAACCCCCTTTTAAAAATTGAATTTGAATTTAAAAAATTGAATACGAGGCTTATATATTTTATAGTATTGTGGTAGGTACATATATATATAAACTCTTCAATAGAACGACCTAACATTTTTTAAATTTCACTTAATAAAAAAAAAGGTTGTCAAATAGATTATATTATAAGATAATATCTGATTGACCGTGCTTTGTTCGGTATAATTTTTTTTTTAAGTAAATGGTATTTTTAACGAGAACATTTAGGATATACCCTACTCACAAAAATTAAGGGAATGAAAAAAAACTCCAAATTTTCTTCATTTTTTGACAGGCTATATTGCAGCCAAAAATGATCGTATCGCAAAAAAGAAAAAAGCATTTTAAGCTTTAAGACTGTAATTTCTGGATTTGGAAGTAATTTTTTTTTAGGATAATGTCTAAAAAAATGATTCCAACATGATCAGAAGAATATAATACAGCGATAAAAAAATATTATGACATTTTATGTCGTTGTATTGATTAGCTAAAAACACCGACAAAACAACATTTTCTACAAATAAAATCTTGTATAACTATAATAAGTGAACTAGGTATCCTTTATGCACAGTATAATCTACTAGCAGCATGGTTCAACATATTCACTAAAAAAAATTCCCCACTGTTAAACCAATCAATCATATAGTTAATACGTCATAGAAAAGGATTTAGTGAGTTCGGCGATAATAGTGAAGAAACATTTTGACACATGTCGATAAAATAAATTTAATTATGTTGTTCCTTTTCTTAAATTAATTCTCGTTTTTTTTTTTTAATTAATTTCAATATTAAATCTAATAAAGAGAAAAAAAGAAAAAACGTAGACCGTAAACCATTAGTTTGTGAACTTCTAATGTATGTAATTTTATTTGATAATATCTGGTTAACCGAGCTTCGCTCGGAATATTTTTGTCGAATTTATTTAGATATATATTAATAAAAAATAAATAATGAAAAATATATAAAAAATTACAAAAAGAGAATAATAATAACACCGAGATTCGAACCGACGCTATTTGAATGTCAACAAAATCAAAATTAGAACCTGTCAACTTCCCATCTGAGCTATCGTAACTCATGACGTTGACAACGAAATTTGAATTCATATTCTTTTAAAATTTAATGTCATTGTTTATAATTGCTAAAAACACGGACAAAACAACATTTTCTATGAATAAAACCTAGCTAGATCGATTTTTTGGACCCGAAACCTCTAGTATGCCAAGTTTTAACAAAATCGTTGGAGCTGTTTCCGAGATCCTGAATATATATATACAAGAATTGCTTGTTTAAAGATATAAGATTATATATATTAGGTTTCGTTTCCTTTCCGTGTTGCGACAGTGTAAGAATACAATTCACCACTCCCGCGGATGTCGTAAAAGACGACTAAAGGATATAATATGCATATAAGATCCATACAAGAGAAAGCATACTCGAAATAAAACCCCATACTAACATGTCTGACCAGCATGGTATAGTAGGTCAATTTCTCTTCTATTGGATAGAAAGTGCGATCCCAGCAGCCGGACGTACTTGATCTGAAATGACGATGATAATTAGGTAACTTTATAAGCCTCACTTGACCAGATTAGAAACCATTGTTATAGTTACTACCCTTAGTAAATAATATTTAATACTTCCATTGAAGGATTTTAGGCAAACAGTCGCAATTTTAAAATAAAAAATGCGATATATATATTTTTTTCTACTATGAACCGTAGGAGTAAGGTGGAATACATTTTCCAACTCTTGCTGTTGCTCAAAACTTAAGTCTAAAGACTAACATCGCGTAGCGATTGCCTTGAATTTGATTACCACCCATGACAATACCTTATACAAACCCTCAGACTAAGAGACGGAGTAAGAATACAATTTATCGTCCACTTTTTTATCCATGGTTTATCATAAGAGACTATTGATGACTTTGACTAATGGAAATGATAATGATATAGATGGTTACATATTAAATGTACTTCTTTACGAATGTATGCGAATAAACTCGTCCCAAACGGCTGAACCGATTTATTGAAATTTTTCATATGGGTTCAGGTTAAATTTTTTTATTAAGAATTCAGCCCAGTAAGTAGCGCCGTTATCAATCATCATCATCTTACTCTTATCCCAATTACTTGGGGTCGACGCAATATGTCATCTGTTTTGACATATTGCAAAAAGTTTCGGCAATGACTTTTATGACCGGCCGCCTGCCTGACGTCAACCCTCCTTGGGAATGTAATCGTTGACCCAAATGGTACCAGATGGAGTTGGTCCGGGTCAATCTAGTAGCGCCGTTATCAATATTAAGAAATTCTATTTTTATTTTATTTATATTTATACAGAATGGCATATAATACACGATTATATAAACTATAACTACAGTTACTAAACATATAACGTGTTTGTTGAATTTCATTACGGAAATGAATATACTTCGATAAGTTTTTAGGTACATTAAAATCTAAACATTGGACTGTTTGAGCTATGTTTAATTAAATAATTGTGTAAAGAATTCAGTCAACCGCAAGAATCTTGTTACCCTTAATTCAAATAGCTTATCAAGTTAACTCTAAACACTCTACGAACACGTTCACATACAAATTCACACAAGACTGAATAATTTAGTAACAGCACTTTTTAATTTGATCATAATCCTGCCCTTATTGCAATTGCTCGGAGTCTACGTAATATCTTCTTCTAATGTATATATTTTCATAGTATTAGATCTGGCCGCCCGTGTGATATCAACCCCTCTTGGCAATGTAATTGTTGACAAGACAGTCGCCCTTAGCCGTCTTTTATGATTCCTACAAGCAATGTAAGGATTAGTAGTAATCATAGTTATCACGACATAACATTATAACACTTTTAATTTCCGTGTGGTGACGAAGTAAGAATACAATTCATCACTCCCTACTTTGCCCGTGGATGTCATAAAAGACGACTATGAGATATAATACACTTTTATTTCTAGACTGATTGTGGATAACAGGGAAGAATACAATAATTTAAACCTATCTTTTATTCTCCCGTGGGTATCGTAAAAGTCAATAATAAAGTTTAGGGAGATAATTGAGAGGATAACCACGATATAAAACTCTATATTAACCCATCACTTTCATTTGATCTTTTTCCTCTGAATTATCATTATCTCGTGGGTGTGGTTATTAACCACACCCACGAGAGAGTAAAAGATAGGTAGGTAGGTATAAGCTGTTGTATTCTTACTCCATTACCCACAATCAGTATGCTTAAATAAATTATGACATAATGATTTCTGATCTTTACGCGAGTATTACACATTTTAAATAAAACTACTTTACAGATTTTATCGCGTTTGTATTTGATTTTTGAAACAAACCAAGACCTTTTAATAAAGCAAAGTAAGCCGCCTACAAAAATAAATATTAATATTAATTTAGCATTATGTCCCCTGAGTTTTCTTGCCGGATCTTTCTTAGTGTGGCCGCGTTCCGATCCGGTGGTAGTATGCTAGATGTGTTAGGTTTTTTGAAATTAATAAATTGTCAGAATAATTGCTACAAATTAAGTAATTAATAATTACTAACCATAAACAATATAATTTTTTCATATAGAATAATTTTTTTCTTATACTGGTAATAAATGTGTACTAAATTGTAGCTCAAAATTTAACAACTAATTTTCTGTATCGGGTAGATAATTCTAAATGACTGTAATTTTTTTTTTTTTGTGGGTGGGCTGCGGTCGGCGCGCCTCCGCACCACTCCGTCCGGGGCGACAGAGGGGCTTAAGCACGCAACTCCCGCAACCCACCCGAAAACCACGTAGCCTTCGTCGTTGGGCCGACCACCGGAGCAGAGTTAACTTGTCGTCAGTGGTCGGCCCGACGGAATACCCCCCACTTGGGGTACCCTCTGTCTGATGTCTGTAATATCTGTATCTGTGTGTGTGTATCTGTATCTGTGTAAATGTCTGTAATAACGATGATTTGTTGGACGTGAGACACCTTAGTCCGCCCGTGACCATGAACGCTGCAAAGTGTTCGAAACGTCGGGCAATCAAAAATCAAATACAAACGCGATAAAATCCGTAAAGTAGTTTTATTTAAATTATGATAATTTATATCTATCACTTTTTATATATGTACTTGTACAGTTAAACTCCCATAAATATAGTTAATAACTCTAAGTTCAGTATCAAAAAGTAGGTTATAACCGTATAAAAGCACTACGAAGCTAAGTACCATGTATATCCGTGTAGCATCGACAAATAACACTAACAGAGTAACGTCCCGTTCCTTATAGAAGATATGTAATGGTTGTCTACTCCTAAGTACAGACGAGAGACATATCCGAGACAAATCCGAGCATTACTCAAGCTTTGGGGGGGTTGACAAACCGATTTGTAGAAAGACATGTGTCGTGATTTGTATTAGGCATTTAGACTGCGTGAAAGAAATTAAGTTATATTTCAGTTGAAAGAGTTTCTCTTAGAGTACATTTTTACCTTTCTCTTAGAGTAAATTCCCAATGTTACTTATAGATAATCTCTAATATTACTTAATTATATATATATATATATTTTTACTAATAGAAAGCCACATTATCCTTGAATAGAATATGCTACCTTCTATTCATAGAAAAACGACAATCCCGATTATTCCCAAACAAGACCTATAAAATAACAATTTCGGCCTATCGCCGTCCACTGCTGGACGTAGGCCTCCCTCATGTTAAGCCACAATGTGCGGTCCTGTGCCGCCTGCATCCAACGACACCCAGATACTTTCACCCAACAACCAGGTCGTCGGTGCATCTAGTGGGGGGAGGGGGGTGGCCGTCCTACACTGCGTCGTCCGATACGTAGTTGCCACTCGAGAACCTTTCGTCCCCAGCGGTTGTCGGTTCGTCGAGCGATTTGGCCTGCCCATTATCACTTCAGTGTGCTAATTTTTCGTGCTATGTCAGTTAGACCCGTTCTTCTACCAATTTCCGTATCCCGGATTCTATCTCGCAGAGAAATCCCGAGCGTAGCCCACTCTACGCGCCCACTCACGCTGAGCGACTTTGTGCCTTGTTATGAGGATTACATTTAGGGACCACGTTTCCGTGTCGTAAGTCATCACTGGTAACACACTCTGGTCGTAGACCTGTGTTTTCAGACACTGAGGTATGTTGGACGAGAAGATCCTCTCAAGTTTCCCGAACTTGTATTTACGTAGTGTCATTTATAATAAACAAAAATAAATTCATTTGACTTAAAATCATAATTTTTTTGATTAAAAAATTGTATACAAACACCGAAGTACTTAAAACTGCAAGACTGCAAACAAGTTGCGGCGGTAGCTAATTCATTTATACAAATAAGAACAAGTCATTATTCTTGCAAAACACAGGATAACAATATTATAATTAAGATAAAACATTTTGTTATTAAGTTAAACAAAAACAAGAATCAACGCATTTAAATCTCCCGAAAGACAAAAAGATAAATAGGTAATTCTTTCGACAAGAATTTATGCGAGAGGCATTACGCTATTCAGGATTATATGGACGTCTTCGGTATCCTTGTAGAAATTCTCTGCATGAATAATAAAAAATAGCCCACTTTGCACTGTTTTGAAATACACCAACCAACTTTAGATCAGTTTTAATTGGAAAATGGTACCAAGTTTTTGCATCTTGAAAATAAGCCTGATATTTTCTCAAGAAATATGCAACTTACTGCAAGAACTATTAAATTTGTTTCAAAACAATGTAAACTTAAAGTCCTTGGAACAAGAAATATTCCAAACGTCCAAAGTTATAACTAATCCCTTCCCTTAACTCAAAGCAGCCAGAATGCTAAAAAGTTTTAAGCGGAAAAAGTTAGCTTATGCATTTTTAAGTTTCTTTTTTTTATTTTCAAATACACTTGACAAATTATTAGTAGTTTATATTTCTTCAACAAAACTTAATATTAAAACCGGCTAAGTGCGAGTCGGAGTCGTGCACGAAGGGTTCCGTACCATTATCTATACAAGAAACGGTAAAAAATCAAGTTTGTTGTATGGGAGCCCCCTCTAAATATTTATTTTATTTTATTTGTTGTAACAGCGGCAATAGAAATACATCACCTGTGAAAATTTCAACTATCTAGCTATCACCGTTCTTGAGATACAGCCTGATGACAGACGGACGGACGGAAGGACGGACGGACAGTGAAGTCTCAGTAATAGGGTCCTGTTTTTACCCTTTAGGTACGGAACCTTTTTTTTTTTTTTTTGGGTGGGCTGCGGTCGGCGCGCTTCCGCACCACTCCGTCCAGGGCGACAGAGGGGCTTAAGCACGCAACTCCCGCAACCCACCCGAACACCACGTCGCCTTCGTCGTTGGGCCGACCACTGGAGCAGGGTTACTTGTCATCAGTGGTCAGCCCGACGAAATGGGAGGGTACCCCTACTTGGGGTACCCTCCCATCGACTGACGTCCCCCCCCCTCGGGGAGAACGTCGGTCTTTCCCCACGCGGTCGGCCTCTCGGCGGGTGACGGACTAATCCCCGGTCACGTCACCCGCGGCCTCGGCTAGGGCGGCATTGCACGCAGGTACTCCCGCCTGCGCCGCCCCAGTCGCCGACGGCGGGTCGCATCATCGAGGCTGTGCTCCTCGCGCTCGCGACCCGCCGCCTCCTTCTGCGAGATAACTGCCTCGCAGAAGGCTGCGACCGCGTCCCAATTCCTTATGCTGCCGAGCATCTCCCTAGCGATGGTCGGCAGCGTCAGGTCTGCACCGATGATTGCGACGAGTTCACGACGCGGCTCTGCCCAAGCGGCACAGACCTCGAGCGTGTGCTGCGCCGTGTCCTCGTCGCAATCGCAGTGGTGGTCGGAAGGAGAGCACCCCGTGCCGCCTTTCTAACCACTGCATCAGCACCGGCCGGAAGGCCTCCACGGTCCAAACACGGTATCGAGGCCTCTCCAGCCGGTCTGCCCAACGGGCGATGACGTCCCGGCGGGCGTCGACGCGCCAGGCGGTGAGCTCCTTCAAGGAAACAACACCGCCCCCCCGCGCACCCCCGACTCCCGCCGATACAAGTCGGCGAGCATTTCCGCCTCCTAGGTACGGAACCTTAAAAATGAGAATCTATCTATATCTCTAACAGTACAAAGACGTTTATTGTTGAACATAGATCATCCCATGGGTATCACACTCAGAACAGTCATTTCCCTCCTGCATCCATCAATTCGATGCGACTTTTATTGCTGTCGGTGGCTAACGAGCAAACACCATATCTGATGGTAATTGATACTACCGCTTCCATGAGCCTTAAATTCCTTTGCTAAGCCACCGCCTACCGTGAAGAAGGTGAAAAGAGTGTATTCACACTCTGCGTGCAATAAGTTCGGTGGTACTTAAATCATCGCCAATATCCACCACACGAAAACAGAAACTAGGGCTTCCGTCTCTCTCACTCACCGAACGCAGTGCAGTAATAAATTACTACTACTTAGACGTCGATTTTCTGCAAATGTGTGGTACTATCCCGGCAAGACCGGCCCACCACTATAGACAGATCTGTGATGACAGTGTGGTCCGATCACATATAAGATGTCGTTAGTATATTAATGGGGGTTCGTCCTATGCCAAGTCATCAAAGTAAGAATAACAACAAAATGAAAACCCAAAAGCTAAAGTAATACATCAGCCTAACCCATACTTATAATAAAATTATAACAGGCCTATCATTAGGCGATATTGAAGAACAAAATATGTTTAGATTTTTTTTTTAGACTGATTGTCTACCTTTATCTTTGCTCACAAACAACGTGAAGTACCACATGTTATTGAATGCAGCTAATTCATCTATGTATTGCTAGAAATCAGACTTAAAACATTGTGGCATCTAGAATTCAAAAATAATACATCTCAAAATAATAGATATCTTAATAATCAACGGTAGAAAAGCATCGAACACAAAAAAAAAACAATAAAAAAAATTATAATAATATTTGTAATGTACTATTAAATTGTAATAGAATACTATCATAATAATTTATGCTGTCATTTTATTTCGTAATTTGAAGTTAATGGTTAATTTTAAAGTAAAAAGAGTCATTACCGTAGACCAGGTAATGTCCCTTTAACTAATAGCGAGAAATAAATAGTAAAATCACGTGAATAATTAAAATATTTTGTTTACGCAAAGCTTTAATTTCATTCACAACAACCAAACGATATTGCTATTATAGTCGGTAAATAGTTACAGTTATTAAAACAAATCTTTCTGGTATAAAACTATTACCAAATAAAAATACAATAAAATATGTAAAAACTTTGCTCCGTTTCAAAAATTATAAAATAAAATTAAATATCTCTATCATGATATCAATTAAATAATGGTATCAATTTTATTCATTATTTTAATTTTAATCAATAAAGTGATAATTTGGCATATTTTAGTAGAAGGAAAGGATCTGCAACCTTCAATTTTTTAATAAAATTCACGAAGTAATTGCGAATCTGATAAAATAACATGGTGTCAGACAAAATAAGTTGAACGAGAGCTTATTTTTATTAATGGTAATATAAAATATATAAACATGAATTATCCCTGTCGCGTACAGAAAATTACATAAAAAAATGTTGTTTTAATTCAATGTAGCAAGTTATGGTAAAAGTTACATTTTAGATATCTCTTACGTTTTAAATTTTAATATGTCACAAACCATAAAAATATAAAATTATATTTATCATTTTATGCATGCTACTAAAATCCATTAAGAAATTACATAAGATAATTAATAATGATCTATTAACAACCTGTTTTTAGAGTCGCGCAAAGGAAATCACACAAATTAAAATATTTGCTACTATGATTCAACGACATAAAGGAATAAATTAGCCTTACTTTTTTTTATAATGCGATCTATGAAATAGGCAATTTTAATGTTTCCTTTAAGTTGCTTTCAACAACGGATACATACTATACAGATCTTTTTTATAACCACACTTCATAAGGTAGGCGGTAGATGTTGAATACTGAGTGACATATTGCAGATATTTGTCACACCCGCATTTTGGCATACCTACCACTCTTAATCACACGTATAATTCGTATTAGGAGGCAACTAACTAAAACTAACAAAACTAACTAAAACCATCATGCTGTGTGCTTAGGCAAAATCATGGTAAAGTGTACTATATTAAAGAATATTAATTACTAGAAATTGTCGCAATTTCGCCTGCGTAGTTCTCATACATATAAATAGGAGGATAAAGTATTGTCGATGTTACTTGCTGATAATACAGTTTTTCATTGGTAAAGAAATTTTAAAAGTCATTTTAGTAATTTGGGCATGAAAACAAACCCAAAGTCACATTTATAATATTAGTAAGGATAAGTAATTATAACTGTTCATTTAATCTAATTATTTTTAAAAAGTTTGACTTCGCTGATGGCTAAACGTAAGTATTAACCTCCTGTGGCCAGTATCATAGAAACAATCTTCACGCAAGATAGTTTTACTTGTTATTCCTGAGCCTGGATATTGTTTGTTAATTGTATCCATACTTGTCAATTTTCCCACGAGATAATATATATAGAAGCTTTAGAAAGAAAAGGAATGAAAATTAATGTGAAGAAGACGAAAGTTATGGTATTTGAAAGCGAAGAAGTTATGGCGGAATGCAAGATACGTATAGAAGAGGAAATATCAGAACAAGTGCAAGAGTTTGTATATCTGGGATCTACATTTGCGAGAGATGGTAAATGTGAAAGTGATATTGAAAGAAGAGTGTGTAAGGGAAATGTGGTGAATGGCGCTTTGCGCACCTTTATGGGCAGCCAAAGCCTGTTTAAGAAGGCTCGCCTAGCTGTGCATAGGGAGTGCTTGTACCAACTCTAAAGTATGGAAGTGAGAGCTGGGTATGGCAGAAGAAGCACGAAAGTAGAATAAATGCTGTGGAAATGAGAGCGCTGAGGAGCATGATTGGTGTGAAATTGAGTGATAGAATTAAAAACAGAGTGATTAGGGAACGTTGTGGAATGAATGTAAATGTAGTGACAAGGATTGAGAAAGGTATGTTAAGTTGGTTCGGCCATGTAGAGAGAATAAATGAAAAGAGACTAACAAGGAGAATTTATAAGGCGAATGTGAACGGAAGTGTTAGAAGGGGAAGACCGATGTGGACGTTCCACAATCAAATCGGGGACGTTCTTAAGAAAGGCCAGGTTAGGAGTACCCTGAACCGAAGAACATGTATGAGGAGATTAATGAATGTAGAGGAGGCGAAAGTGGTATGTCAAGATCGTAGCAACTGGAAGGAAGTGGTCTCTGCCTACCCCTATGGGAAAGAGGCGTGATTATATGTATGTATGTATTCTAAATAAAAAGTAAAAGAACGATAATTTTAGGAATGGTTTGAGTTAATTTCATGTGCATTATTCTAGTAAAAAAAACTTAAAAAAATTTTAGAAGTCTAAAATCTGTAACTTTTGTAACAATTGGCTGGATTTCAATACTATACAGCAATTTAGAGTTGTGTATACCTCTATCGACATGAAAAAAAAACCATAGAAGGAATCTGAATTTCTAAAAAACTTTTTCACAAATTCGAAGACATCCACATGTACAGACATCCATACTAATATTTTAAATGCGAAAGTAAGGATGTTTGTTTGTTTGTTTGTAACGCTTTCACGCTTAAACCACCGAACCGATTTCAAAAATTCTTTCACCAATGGAATGCTATAATATCAGAGAGTAACATAGGCTATATTTTATCCCAGTATTCCCACAGGAACGGGAACTACGCTGCGGGTAAAGCGACTGAAACCGAAGCGAAGCGAGGGCGGGTTGCTAGTATACTATAAGAGTATTCGACTTTTTCAGTAGAACCATTCATTTAATATACTAGATACATACTCTAGCAAAAATAAATCAAAACCTATGTCACCATTATCATCTTGGTCTTATTCCAATTGTTCGAGGTAGACTCAATATGTACTCATATAACATTGAGCATATTGAAAAAGTTACTGCCCAGTCATAAAACTATTGCCAAAACTTTTTACAGGTTGTCTGACGCCAACCCTCTTTCAGAATGTAATTTTTATCAGACGGCATTGGGATAGTATTAGCTTAGTACTATGTAAAGCTTTTAGTTGTAAATATGCATTTCGTGCCTCTCTTATATCAAAATTAAAGTATAAGTGTGATTAAATTTTTCTGTTTGATTTTCAGCAAATCTCATTCAAGTCTAGAGACACCACGAAAAATTTCATCAAACACTAGAGTACTGAATAAACATCACCAAGAAATAATATAGGTACCTACGTATATATTTTATTATTCACTACAGTTCTAATATTTCTTTTAATATAGTTCGATATTATTGCGTAATTCGTAAATAATGAACCCAAACTTATATCACCAAAATAATAAAGCCATGCAATTGCCCTTTTGTTAAATTGATTGACTAATTTAACGCTTATCAGTTTACAAGTCTAATATCTCATAGCTCCGGTGGACTGAGCCTGATCTACGTCATCTGTCAAAACTATCAACTACAAATTGTGGTTGGTATCCAGTTCATTATGGAAATAGTTTCATACTTGCAAATTGAAAGGGATTTTGCACTCGAGTAGCATAATACACTTCATATCATAAGTAATCATCATCATGTCAACCCATACAGTGCCCCACTGCTGGGCATGGGTCTCCCCAAGGGAACTTATCTTGGAGGAATTGGCATAATCACCACGCATGCCAGGCGGATTGGCGATCGCAATAAGTTGGAGTACACAGAATAACGCTGCTGCCCGTTCTCTAGTATAAGGATCCCTTAGTCGCCTTGACGACACCCACAGGAAGAGATGGGGTGGTACTATTCTCAAGCCGGTACCGCACAATATATTAATGCATTATTGTAGTATTATTAAGAGGCCATATTACTAATTAATTTTGTCTTTCAAGAGACTTGCTTTGACTTACTAAAAAAATGTTATTATACAATCCTTAATTATTTTTGTTGATCAAATCTATACAATAAGTGTTCACGGTGTCTTACAGTCTTGTGGTGATTATTTTAGTTTTTTTTTTATTTCCATTGATGGCAAACGAACAAACAGCACACCTGATAGTAAGTGATACTGCTGCTCATAGACTTTGCTAGACCGTTGTCTACCGTGAAAAGAGTAAAAGGACTGTAAATGCATGAAATAAGGTTTTATGAGACTAAAGATATTAAAACTCCCCACATGCAAAAACACACACAACTTACCGCTCTCTCGCTGACCGAACGAAGTGCAGTAACACATAGCTAATATTCAGATGTCAATTTTCTGCGAAAGCGTGGTACTATTCCAGACGGGCTGACCCGCGACTGTAAACAGACGACTGCCGACAGCGTGGTTCTATGTTCCTAACACTTGTTAAGTTCAGCTTGATTGTTAATACCCAGCTAAACAAAACCCACTATTGATATCTGATGTTTACAAGAGCACTACACATTGTAAATAAAACTACTTTTACGGATTATATCGCGTTTGTATTTGATTTATGATTGCCCGTCGTTTCGAACACTTTGCAGCTTTCATGATCACGGGCGGACTAAGATGTCTAACGTCCAAAAAAGTCAACGTTATTTCAGATTTTTATACCCGCTACAGAAAACTAGTTATTAAGTTTTGACCCACATTTTTGGTACAAATTTATTGCCAGTACAAGAAGAAAATGAATACCCACTATTTATTCTGATAAACGTTATATGTAAATAATTTCCAGCAGTTATATTCTTTATACTTTCTAAGGTTTCTTCTTATTCATATTATACTATTACATTGTTTATGCGTCTTTTAAAACACCTGCGGGGAAACAAAGAAATGCATTCTACTCTTAGTTTCTCGTCACACGGAGAATGTAGATTTGCATGTAGTATTTATTCTATGACGCTGTATAAAAGTACATAGACTGACGGTATACTAAGAATAAAATTTGCATTATCTCCCTTCGTATTGTGACATAGAAAGGCACTATAAAAATATAAAAGAGATTGTAGTAATATGGGGCATTCGTATGTAGATTATCTTATCTTTTTTCGTGGTTGATAACTTGAAACATCGGTAAGCTAATTGGAAATAATTAACGTTAATAATTTTTAAATAAGTAATTAGTTATTAATTTAAATAATTAGAATAACGTTTTCCTTTTAATAATCAAAGTTATTAATTTGAATTAAAATTATTAATTTAAGTTATTATTAAGGTTGTGATGAAAGTGTAAGAATACAATTCAACACGCCTTCGCTTCTGCATTCTTCTGCTATGCAAGTAAAGAAAACTCGATGTAAGGCGCTATATCAACCCAACTGTCCAGCGTGGTGTAACAGGTCAATGTCCCTCCTACTCTGGAGGAGTTGTTAATTGACGTCATTTTTTTTTAATTACTTATTAATTAGAAATTTTGTAGTAAACTGATTTTTAACTAAGGCAACATGTCACAAAACTATTTTTAATACGTAGAAAATAGAAATGTGACTAAACAGATGGTAAATTACTTGGAAATAATTAATTAAAAAGATTCTTTATTTATAATTTGATTATGCTATCAGCTTTATTTGGGTCGATTGCAGATATAATTATAGTTATTACTTTGAACATTCAGTTTAACTCGTTGCCTTAATAATAATATCAAAATTAATAATATCCACCAGCAGAAATGTATATTGCGAAGAATGCCTGAGTTGCAATATATCAATACAACCAAATATTGCCTAATTTACTAACATTTATAGACACTCCTCCGCTACCATTCACCGCAATTTGTTACAGTTTGCCTAGATAAGCAGAGTATTTTAAAATTTTAGGAGTGGTAGGACCACACTGTCGACAGTTATCTGTCTACAGCCGCGGGCCGGTCCGTCCGGGGCAGTACCATGCTTTCGCAGAAAATCGACGTCTGAGTAGTAGCAATTTGTTACTGCGCTTCGTTCGGTGAGCGAGAGAGCCGGAAGCCCAACTTTCTGAGGGTGATTGCGTGTGGAGGGTTTTGGTGGTGTCCTTGGTATCACTGAGCCTCAATGCACGCATTCCCACTCCCTTCGCTTTCTTTGCGGTAGGCAACGGCCTTGTAAAGGTCCATGAGCGGCAGCAACTCTTACCATCAGGTGTACTGTTTGCTCGTTTGCCACCGTTTGCAATAAAAAACAAAAAAAAAATAACATTTTGTCTTGAGATTTGCGCTTTCAAACAAACTACTCAATTTTATAACGGTAATATAGATAATAAATGGAATTACAACAAAAATAATATTTGCCGTCAATACGTCGCGTCGTACATAGTAAGTTCCCTCGCCTAAGATGTGTGAGATAGAAAAAGACATAGTTATAACGCTATAATTTCAGTTATTAACTTTCTCTTGATTATCAATACTGCTATTTTAACGATTCAATTTAATTGTTGATATTCTTGATATATTTAAATCGATTAACAAATGATATAATCAAATGATATAGTTTAATACTTTTTTTTGGGGGGTGGGCTACGGTCAGGGCACCTCGGCCCCGTAACCCACCCGTGGCACGTCGCCTTCGTCGTAGGGTGGACCACCGGTGCAGGGTGACTTGTTGTCAGTGATCGACCCGACAGAATACCCCTGAGGAGTACTCTCTCCTCGACCGACGTTCCCCCGGGGAACGATCATCGTCGCGCGGTAATAGTTTAATACTTGATATAATACCCCAAAAAAAAAAATACTTGATATAATATTGAAACAATGTAGTAGCCCCGATTAATTAATAATATTGTCCTAAATTATTTTAGTTCATATATACCTGTATATTTAGTTTATGATTTCAGCTTAGATTGTATGAATGCAAACAGGACGTTATATGTGTATAAAACCGATGTCAAATCGTCAGAAAAGGCTAAATACTTTACGTACAAAATTGGTATAAAATTGCTAGACAATGTGTTATTTATGTAAAAAGCATTTATATAAAATCATTATTTTAAACTTATAATACTTTGATAATCATATTTGCGTGACATACATATTATTAAACTATGTGATTTATTATGAAACCTTTTTGCAGACTTTCATTAAAAATTGTTGCAAAAAAAAATTAACATCCATTTTATTTTAATGGTAAAACATTTTTGTAGCAAAAGTTTCTGTAAAACTGGTATTACTTTTACTTTAAATTGCAGTTGCTACAACATCATTTACAATACACAAGTGAGCTCTTTCGGAATGAAAAAAAACACGTAACTTTTTTTAGTGAACAAAAAAATGTGAAAATAACTTTCAGACATTTTTAAATTTCTGCAAATAGTACGTCCTTCACATATTTTTTTAATTCCAATATTCATATAAAAAGAGGTTTTATTTTTATTAACATAGGTTTTTAATTCATTTTCTTTTTATTCTTTTTTAACCCATATATCATTTATAAGTTGGTCACGAGCCCGTACATAGTCAGTTGTTGAATTATATTTGTCCAGCAAGGATAGATGAGACAGACGACTCAGATCAGAAATAGGATATAATTCCAGATTTTCTTCGTCTTGTAAAGATATATTCTAAACACACATAAACCTTTACGTATCCTACTGGCTTTTTTTTTCTTTTTGGTGGGTTACAGTCCGCACACTCCTCGCCTGGCTCCATCCAAGGCGACAGCAGGGCTTAAGCATGCACACTCGTAACCCACCAGTATAGCACGTTGCCTTCTTGGTTGAGCCGACCACCAGTGTAGAGTTCCTTAACTGGTCGGCCCGACGGAATACCACGAGGGAGTACTCTCTCCCATCGACGTCCCCTACTGGGACGGCGATCGCCGTCGCGAGGCTAACCTCTCCGCGGGTGCCGGACTAAATCCCGGTCCGGTCACCCGCAGCCTTTGTTAGGGCGGCATCAGGCACAACGTATCCTACTGTTACGATACCAACTGAAAAAAAAAAACGTAATGCATTTTGCCCTTACTCCACTATCACACGAGTAATATTATAATTGAATAAAGGATCAGAAGTTTATTAAAAAAGCAAGTTAATTTAATTGAGTGCTGATTATAAAGTATGGCTTGGCCAGTAGATTTTATTATCTAAAAATTCTCAGGAGCACAACTTGATGAAACTTTATATTAAATACTTTCCCTGTCATCAGCATCATCATCTCAGCTCATATGCTATCCATTGTTGGGATCGAGCCTCCTCCGCGATAAGAGAGAAATTGAGCTACTACACCAGGCTGGTTAAACGAGTTGGTATAGAATTTTGTTTCGAATTTCTCTTCTCTTGCATAGATGTTTTATACATATTATATTTTTCATCTTTAGCCGTCCTTTAGGATACCCACTGACAGGATAGGGAATGATGAATTGTATTCTTACTCGGTCACCGCACGTAAAACCACCACATTCTCCCTATTCTTCGAAAATTACTGATAGTATTGAATTAGTGATTTCGTTTGATAATATAAATTTATAAGGTACTAATTTTCTGTAGTGGGTAGATAATTATAAAAATCCGTAATAACGTTGACTTGTTTGGACGTCAGATATCTTAGTCCGTCCGTGACCATGATTGCTATAAAGTGTTTGAAACGTCAGGCAATCATAAATCAAATACAAACGCGATAAAATCCGTAAAGTAGTTGTATTTACAATGTGCAATATTCGCGTAAATATCAGAAATCATAATCTATATTTATATCTATTTTAATATGCTTAACCTGGTTGTTTTTTTTTTATAATCTTTGAATGTGATTTTCACCCCATTATAAATGTGGGACTAACTTGAAACTTTGCACACCTATCAATGACGGATGACATTGTAACCGGATTTTATCGCGTTTGTATTTGATTTTTAATATCCCGATCTTTCACCGGAGCATTCATGGTCACGGGCGGACCAAAAATCAAATACAATCGCGATAAAATCCGTAGTTTTACTTACATAAATATAGATGGTTAAAAAAGCTTAGCAAGGAGCAAATATTTTCATTAACTGCAACATTTTATAATACACGGTATTGTCACCACGGGAATTTGAAGTTCAAGTGAGGCATAGTTTCGAAAACCTAATAAAATAATAATACTTTAGTTCTATTAAGTAAATGAAGGAAGACACCCAACACGGTTGTATATCTATATAAAGGATTACATTATGTTAAATAATTAAATTGTTTTGGCCAAAGCTACTTTAAGTTTATTAAGGGGCTTTGTTACGAAAAGTTTTCGCGATTCGAGAGGTTTATAACGTTATTTATGCAAATCACAAATATTGTAATCCATTATATTAATTCGAATAAGTATTTTTCTAGATCTTATAAATAAATTCTAAGTCGCTTAGCGTGCTATGAAACGCAGTATGTTAAGAATTACTCTGCAACATAGCATCCGAAATATGCAAATCTGCAAAAGAACCAGTGTAACCAATTTGACAAAAAAAGAAAATAAAACATTTATAAATATTAAAATATTATTTACAATATTTTAATTTAATTATACATATGACGCAGTTGTCTAAGTACCGATACCATCGAGGGTTCGATACTCACACCAGACAGTATTTTATGCGATATATAAATGATTGGTTTGAATCTGGGTGTAATTTTGTCAAGTAACTATATGTTAATAAAGTGTTCTGCGATACAAGAATTCATCCCTCAGTGCGGGATGTAGTCAAGAAAACCATATCTTTACTGCCTATATATTTACCTGCATACAAGCTTACTCCAAAATAAAAACAATTAACCAATTTGACCAGACGGAAATACCTTAATTTCGAGATTTGCATGAAAACCGAAAATAAACTCTGCCAACAATTTTCAAACATTAATGAATTGTTATGTCAGCCGTTGTCAGGGATAATTTTATATTTCAATACACGATAAAACATAATTTAGCTTCCATTAGATCCATTAAGAAGTTATACGGAGTACATACAAATAAATAACATTGACATAACTGTTTCTAATGTAGCATACTAGTGTTTTACTAAATTCATTTAACATAGTTTAAGTAGTTATAGTAAAATATATTTTTTATATTTCTGTGCCCTTATTCCAGGTAATCTTGTAATCCTTGCCGCATTGTGACGGAATAAGAATACAATTCACTATCCTGCAAGATAGAGTATTGCCCGTGAGTGTCTTAAAAAGCAAGAAAACTTTAAATAAAACCCAATACCAACTTGTCTGACAAGCGTGGTACAGTAGAGGAAGATTAAGCCCAGCAGTGTGACGTATATAAGATATGATTAAATAGTTACATTTTTTTTAATATTTATTGTCTCTGTATTTATTCCAGATAATTTCTGAAACATCCACAACTATTTTGACGAAAGGCTCAATAGCGAATAACTGGTGCCTAACTTCTATCCATCCATTAACTAGTCTATAAACGTCCACTGTGGGACATAGGCCTTCTCACGAAAATGCCACTCGGAATGGTCCTTTGCTACCTGCATACAACGATTTCCTGCGTCTTAACTCAAGAAGTAACTTACACTTCTTCTATTTTAGAAACAAATTAGTATGCCAAATAAAGAGAAAATTTATAGCCATGAAATTGTGCTTAATGAATATTCAAAAGGGAAGGTAAACGACAGACTAATACCATTTAATTCGGTGATATTTGAAAAACATTTGGGTATATTTATACCCATAGTTAGGTCATAGTTCAGTTACATTCCATTATATGTATTTACATATAATGGAATGTAACTGAACTATGACCTTAGCGAAATAGCAGACTGAATTTTATAAATATCTTAGATAGGAAAACTGTGTGGTGACGGAGTAAAGATAAAATTTACTACCCACTCTCTTGGCCATGGATGTCGCAAAAGACGACGATATGCAGATAATACCTATGCCAGAGAAAGAAAACTCGATATAAAATACTATTTTTTTTTTTGGGGTGGACTATGCTCAGCGTACCCGCCGCCAGCTCCGTCTGGGGCAACAGATGGGTGGTGCGCGGCCCTATAACCCACCCGTAGCACCTCGCCTTCGACGTTGGGCCGACCACTGGTATCTTGACCTTTGTGGTCAGCTCGACCCCTCACCCTCTCCTATCGTCTCGACATCCCCTTTCCGCGACGTCGGTCACTATCGCGCGGTCAGCCTCTCTGCGGGTGACGGACTCGTCTTCGGTCCCGTCACCCGCAGGCTCGGCTAGGGTGGCATCAGGTACAGGTACTCACACCTGCGCCGCCCGAATCGCCGGCGGCAGACCGAGTCATCGTAGAGGCGTTCCTCCCACGCGCACTCCGCCGCCTTCTTCCACAATGACTGCCTCGCAGAAGGCGGCAACATAAAACCCTATACCGACACGTTTTACCAGTGCAGTATAATGAGGTAATTACTCTTCCATTATGTTCCTACATATGGGCTCCTGCCCAACAGTGGAACTTATGTGGGCTGAGATGATGTTGATGATCATCATAAGTTTAGTATAGTGATATAAAATTCCAGTAGCTCTCAGAAAAGAAATGGTTGTTTTTATATAAGTACACGTTGTTGAAAGCTTTTACTATTAACTGTCAGTCCGAGACAATTGAGGATAATTACTTACTTACCATGAGAACCCAAATTCGAATCTAGTATTTAATACCCGCACTATTTCAAGTCAAGGACAATAGCTTGTCTTAAAATTGTGTTGGTGGCATGTGAATATGTTATTCTTTGCCGCTCTTTTGAGGATAAAACTTTAGTTTAAAAGAATAGTCCTCTCTATGAAATGAAGATTTGTATCGCATGGAATTTTAAAAACAAACAATAGATGGACAGAAATTATCCAGTAGAATCATTTTTGGAATACGTGGAATCAAATTAATAACACTCGACTCGGGACTTGGGCATTTTAACCACTCCACCACTTATGAAGTGCAAAACTATGAGAGATCTGTCAGTTACTGAAAGCAATAAAACTTTTTTTACGGATTTTGTCGCATTTGTATTTGAATTCTGTTTTCTCAACATTTCTTGCACTTTTCAGTGTTCATGATCACGTGAGATCTTTTTTGTTGGTTTTATCGAAATCGGACAAGCGATTTTTGAAAAATCAACAAAAATCCTAAAATGTATCTACATTGTCTACATTTTATTTTTTTTTTCTTTTTAAATAATATCAATGACAGAGCGACCAGAATGATGTGCATCTTTCAAAATGTATTAAACTTCATTAGATTCGCTCGTTTGCTCGTTTGACAAAAAGGAAAACAAGTAGGAAACGACTGCAAACAAAATGTTACTATATTGTTTCTTTTTAAAAATGTAACCCTTTTAATAAATCGTAAAGATTTATTTTTCTCAATAACGCACTAAATTAAATCAAATTTCTCAAAATTAAATAATACTAAATTCATAACTTACGTTTAAAACAACATCAAACAATATTCCACCCCACTTTGGACTGGTTAAATCTCAACGAATTCAATTAATAAAATCTTAATAATATAAGCTGAGCAGTTAAAATTAATTGGCACCGATAATGAAATTAATTTGAAACGGTGAACTTTGGTAACATAAATTTAATCGTATTTCCTAATAGATGTTTCTTATTTTAGGGCTCTGCATAGGTCTCTGAAAACACAGGTCTACGACCATTGCTCACTACCAACTAACATTCATCACCAACCAAGCTCAAAGTTGCTCAATGTGCGCGCGCTCTATCAGTAGGAGAACGGGTATAGACAACATAGCACGAAAAATTAGTACGTTAAAGTGGCAATAGGTAGCTCATAACAGTCGATGAACCGATAACCGCTGGGAAAGAAAGGTTCTCAAGTCGCGAATATCGGACGAGGCAGCGTGGTACGCCCGCCTACTAGCGTCTTACCGTATTTTATGAGTCACGCTCGTTCCAATCCGTTGTGAGATTATTGGATTAATTAAATATACAATAGGAAAAAATATTACACGTGATGACGGAGTAAGAATACGCTTAACCATTCCTTCTCTTGCCTGTGGGTGTCATAAAAGGCGACTAAAGGATATATTGCGCATGTAACAAACTCGAAGCAAAACCTTACTCCAACCCGCCTGAACCTTAACATATAGGTACACAAGAGATTTATATATAAATGATTTAAATTTAAGTAAAACTGATCCAATATACGGTGGCTAAATAACTTGATATAAGCTTTTGTTTAAGATAATCCCTTTCTCGCAATTATCTTATTTGCTTACATCTCTTAATTACATATTTGAACGACACCCGTTGTATCTAGGAATGCTCTCAAAAAGGACTCTTACACTGTCAATTCATACAGTGATAAGAATGAATTCTTGATGAGTTTCAAGCTTATTCTTATTCTTCGAGTTGTAATAGAATAACAATAATATAATGACCACCCCTTCCTTTCTCATAGATATTGTATAAATCGGATAAGCAGATAACATTTCTGTGGAAAGGTAATATTTCAAATAAAACTACATCAATTGATGAGTTGACGTAATTTTATTTGGATAGAAATATCTATCGTGGCATAGATTCCTAATTTTCCTCACACAGAGCATACCGACAGACAAGATATGCAATAAAGTGAAATATGTTGATGCAACCTAGTGTACGCCGAAATTTAAAATAACAATGGAACATTTGTGTAAATTTGAGTACCTACGAAATGGCCAAATGTGAGGGGACATTGCCCAAATTGCTATAAATGCCGGTTGCGCATCATCTTGCTGTAATCATTGTTATTATGTGTTATTTATTTTTGTCGCAGAAATGGGACATATAAAAGTACCTAATATAGTCGTGTTTTTAAAGAAAATAAAAATAATGAATTTATGCTATGAAGATTTTCATTGTCTCTTATCCCAATTACTTGGCGTCGACGCAATGCTTTTTGCAAAAGTATTACAAGCGACCGTTTGTCTGATGGCTAGCCTCCTTGGGAATATAATTGTTGACATTATGGCATTAGATTTAGTTGGCTCAGGTTGATGTAAATCGATTAGTCTTCATTTATGATACCTACGAGCAGTTTCATTTTCGATAGTATTCGTCTACCAACAGTAAGAATTTTATAAATAAAACTGTTTTTTTACGGATATTATGGTGTTTATATTTTTAATGCCCGACGTTTCGAACATTTTTCAGCATTCATGGTCACGGGTAAAAAAATCATATACAAAAGCGATAAAGTCCGTAAAAAAATGTTTATTTATAATGTGCAATACTCGCGTAAACATCAGAAGATTCAGTAAGAAGATTATTAATTTGTGTACCACCAATAATTTTTGTTTAATATTTTCCCTGTGGTGTCGGAGTAAGAATAAAAATCACCCCACCGTTAGCCACGGGGATTATAAAAACGTTCAAGAAATGTAGGTAGAAAATTTCACTCTAAAAGAAAGAAAACCACAGATAAAACCCTTTACCAATTCGTTCCAGAGCTACTACCTCATATTAGCTAAACGGGTGGTTAGTCAATATGGGGTGATAGGTTATTTTTATACCTTTGTTGCGAAGTGAAACATATTTAGTCCAAAGTAATATGTAATGTTCTAAATATCTTTGACTAGAAAGATACTACATTAAAGTTGAGTTCATTTATTGTCATCATCAGCCTATCAAACGTCCACTTTTGGATATTTATAGGCTTCCCCACGAAAGGCAAAGCGGCCTTAATTCATTTCAGCTCATATTCCTCCCACTGTTGGGCTCGAGTCTTCTCCACAATAGGGGGGAAATTGACCTTACTATATGATGCTGGCCAGACAGTTTGGTATAGGGTTTTGTTCCAATTTTTCCTTCTCTTGCTTAGATATTATATGCATATTATATCTCTTAGTCATCCTTTACGACATCCACGGGCACGATAGGGGGTGTTCAAATTGTATTTTTACTGCGTCACCCCACGGATCGTGCTTTAATTACCAGGCAACAATCGTGGTAATATCGCAATAGTTTTCAATAATTGCTAATCTTGTGCGTTTATCAGGAGATTATAGATTCTCTCTCTCTCTTTAGCCGGCTTTGTGTTATTTTGTTATTTAACCGTCACTATATCAACCATATTGGTGTTGGTCTAATAATATAACCAGATTCGGATGCAAATCAAAATGATTTGCAGCTGAAACTGAGCAACTATCATTTCACGTCAGTGATGACTTATGGCACGGAAACGTGGTTCCTAAATGTAGGCCACATAACAAGGCTCAAAGTCGTTCCTCCTGCTATGGAGCGGGCTATGCTCGGGATTTCTCTGCGAGATAGAATCCGAAATACGGAAATCCGCAGAAGAACGGGTGTAACCAAGATAGCACGAAGAATTAGCACGCTATAGTGGCAATGAGCAGGCCACATCACCCGACGAACCGACAACCGCTGGGGAAGAAAGGTTCTTGAGTTGCAACCACTTGAGTTGCGACGACGCAGTGTAGGATGCCCCCCACTAGATGGACCGACGACCTAATGAAAGTTGTTGGGTGTCGTTGGATGCAGGCGGCCCACACATTGTAGCGTAACATGAAGGAGGCCAACGTCCAGCACTGGACGGCAATAGGCTGAAATGATGATGATGATGAATACAAAATGTAATAATATTTTAAGATCTCACCAGATGTCTTAGATGTAATATTAATTCTAATATAATTCTTCTATAATAAATATTCATGACAGACGAGACCAGAATAATTTTTGAACTATATATTTAAAAAACTTTTACATAAAAATATTTATGCACGATCATTGGCGGATTTACGTCTAAGCCCGTGGAGTTTATGGTGGCATAATTTTAGGGCCGGCAAAAATGACTTGAATGAATGAATGACATGTAAAGTTACAGATAGCTTTTTTTTCTATAGCTATCATAATGGTTTCTGATATTTAAGCGAGTATTACACATTGTAAATAAAACTCCTTTACGGATTTTATCGCGTTTGTATTTGATTTTTGATTACCCGACGTTTCGAACACTTGCAGCGTTCATGATCATGGGCGGACTAAGATGTCTCATATCCAACAAGTCATGATTACTACAGAAAATTTATATTAGATAGATACAGAAAATTTATATTAGAATGCCCAACTTTCTGAGGATGTTTGCGTGTGGGTTTAAGTGATGCCTTTAGTGTCACCGAACCTCATTACACGCATTCACACTCCCTTCATTTTCTTCGTGGTAGGCAGTGGCTTTGCAAACGTCCATGAGCAGCAGCAGCACTTACCATCAGGTGTACTGTTTGCTCGTTTGCTACAATTTGCAATAAAAAAAAATTGAAAATCTAGAGTATTAAATCATAACAATCTATACCAATAAATAAAATTGGAGTGTCTGTTTGTAACGTCAAAATAATAGGCTTTTTTCATGTTCACACGGTTATTTGCACGACACCTATGCCTAAAATAGCAATTAAAAATTTTTGTTTGTCTGTCTGTCTGTTTGTTTGTTTCGGGTAATCTTCAAAACGGCTGGACCGATTTCAAAAATTCTTTCACCAATGAAAAGCTATAATATCAGGGCGTAAACTAGGCTATATTTTATCCCGGTATTCCTACGGGAACGGGAACTACGCGGGTAAAACGACTATAACCTATAACCGAAGCGAAGCGAGGGCGGGTTGCTAGTGTCTAAATATGTGCCGATACATGGCGTGTGGAGAGTCTCGTCGTCACCGCACGGAAAAAATAAGCCTATAATTTTTATTTAAGTAAAAGTCTGTTAAAATATAGATATTATTTAATTTTCACTATAAATTAAGCTAATTTAAGCAACTTCAAATGTAACAAATAGCCAATAAGTCATTTAAATTTAAATTATAAACTAAATCAAATCCACAGCAAACATTAAAACTTAGTTTTGCCGAACAAACCCAACTTTATAAATGAAAACGCAAAATTTCAAAGCAATTATTTAACTAAATAAACTTGGAATAAAGTCGTAGCCTACTTATCCTCTACTCTCGGCACGAATTGTTCTGTTCCTGAATATTAATGCAAGAACAACAATGGTAATACATAAACCCTTGACATAAAAAAGTGAAATTACAGCAACAAAAACAATGCAGTACAATTCTATTAGTATTCAACCAGTCTGGAGTTTTAAATTTATTCAATGTTCAAAAGAATCACAGTGATAGTGACATTAATTTGAAAATAAATACCGATTAATAATTTTATTGAATTGAAGAATACAATTCACCACTCCCTTTCTTACCCGTAAATGTCGTAAAAGACGACTAAGGGAATATTCAGGTAAAATCAATGCAAGAGAAGCTCGAAATAAAACCCTATACCAACACGGATCGAGCCTCCTCTACAATGGTAATAATAATAATATTATGTATACATATTTAAAAGATTAAGAAAAAAAATTAATGCCCGCTGAGTTTCTTGCCGGATCTTCTTAGTTTGTGGCCGCGTTCCGATCCGGTGGTAGATTATTGTATTGTATTCAAAACTGTAATTTGACAATATGTAAGTGCCCTTAAGGGGCCTATACAGAATAAATGATTTGATTTGATTTGATTTGGTAGGCAAATTCACCTAATATACCACGTTAGGGTATCTCATCGGGCTGGCCACGTAGGTAAATCAAGGATGGCGAAGGGGAGAATTTCGGCGGGTTATGGGGTCGCAAGCCGCTCTCTTCTCGCCCTGAAGGGGATGGACGGAAAGAAAGAAAGAAAAACATTTATTCTGTTCTTGTCAAATCTAATAAAAAACACAAACAACTAAATAAAAGAGCTTCTTACATTAAATAATTCAATTTTAACGAGGAACAAAAAAGACTATTGGCTCAGCTCGTGCTACTTCTACTTAAAGAACTAGCGCTGGTATTCTGCTAACACCTGGTATATATGTATGTATGTATGTTAAAAATAATTATCAAAACTTAACTAGTGTGAATGAATTGACGGCGTGCGTTTGCACTAGATCCTGCCAAAAAAAAGAAGGCTGTTGTTGCCTACCCTCCTAGTAACCTCTGAACCATTTTTTACTACTGTTAAAGGAGAATAAATAGTTGTATTATATTGTATTCTTTCTGGTCACCACACAGGAAACCCAAAAACAATGCAATACACTGATATCTACAACTGCTACGCTCAGTAATAATGTACTTGTATGTTTTCAAATGAACTGCAAACCTTAGTTGTAGCTGTAAACTTAACAATGTATTACTTAATAACCCATAAAACGCCAGAGATCGTAATGAAACTTTCAATTACAAACATCTTAATACAGAGATTTCACATTAAAACGTGCACACTTCAGTATTATTCAAATAATTGCTCACAGCTACAGTTTATAACAGCATAAAACTATTTACAATGAGAGGTATTGTACTCAAAATCGCCAATATTTGCACAAACATTGGCGTCACAGGTGCACAAACATTGTATGTGTATTTTCGGTGTGGTTTCAACTTGTAAAGTTTGTTTAGGACCGGTGCAAGTATATTCCATTATTGTCAAGTGGTTCATCAATATTATAATCAGTTTTGCAGGAGTTTAAATATGCAGTTAGAAGGTGAAAAGTACCATAAAGCAGTTTATTCATAGAAGTCACAGCAGTAGTTAGGATATGTTATTTAAATTAACCGGCTTGACCCTGTACGAAACAGAGTACCGTGCAAATCGTGTATGTAATACATAGTGTCAAATAGTGGCCAACCTTTTTGTAACAAGCTATTTTAACTGACATACTTTATTTAGCAGACAACCTATTTAGCAGTTAGTTAATTGGCATTGAGCACAACCGTCAACCCTCCTTCTGAAGTAGAACAAAATTATTTACCATAGACGAGTTTCTTCTTTTGCAGTGATGTTAAATAATTCAGCCTGATAGCCGTCTCTATGGATTATATCATAGCTAGTTATTTTTAACTCCTGTTTATTTTTCTAATACCACGTTTGGAATTTTTTAGTGTTTCACTATCTACTGTTTGATGTAGGCCTCTGCTACAAATTAAGGAATATTGACTCAATGTAAATGTAACAATGACTTGTTGGACGTGAGACATCTTAGTCCACCCGTGATCATGAACGCTGTAAAGTGTTCGAAACGTCGGGTAATCAAAAATCAAATACAAACGCGATAAAATCCGTAAAGTAGTTTTATTTAAAATATTGATTCACTTCATAAACTGATTGGTTATCGCAGTAAGATATTATACGCTTCTTAAGATAGAACTGCTGCTCATTCAACTGGTGAGACCTTTAGGCAATCTTTACGATTTCTACGTGTAAGTAAGGTGCGATGGCAAATATATTCCAGTTCCGTCATCACACGGGTAAACTTTGACCATAACCTAATATAAAAAAAGAATGGTATTGTCCGAGTTTTTCATTCCTGTCATCGAGACGGCTTAGTTATAGTAGGTTAAATTCCCTTTTCCTAAGGAGGCGATTATTATGAAAATATTCATATATTGTTCATCATCATCATTTCAACTTATATACGTCCCACTGTTGGGCTCGCGCCTCCTCCACAATAGGAAGGAAATTGACCTTACTTGACCATGCTGGCCAGACAGGTTGGTATAGGGTTTTGTTTCGAGTTTTTCTTCTCTTGCATAAATGTAATACGCGTATTATATCCTTTAGTCGTCTTTTACGACATCCACGGGCAAGATAGGGAGTTGTGAATTATATTTTTATTCCGTCACCACACGAAAAATATATTGTTAAAGACAAAAAAGTCATAAGTTATCTTACATCTAGACTAAAATTCTTATCGCTAAGGTGCACAAAAATAGATTTTAAAAGTGTTTTCGCTAATAAAATGTGATTAAACTTGCAAGCCTACTTATTATAAAAAGCTATATTTATCCAGCTTTAGTATTAATATGCCATTTCACAGTATTTCAGTACACATTTAAAGTATATTCAAAATATTCTACAAAGCAATGAAATTTTATCGTAACAAATTTAAGCGCTATAACTTTCAGAAGTTTATCCAAACAGCCGGAAGGGACTAACGTTCGTAATAATGCCTGCGCTCACTTACTATACGCGAAAAAAACTTAAGTAAATATTTATTATACAACAATTATATTTATGTTATTCACTTTTAGAGGTTATGATATTTTTTAAAGGCAACAGTCTACCACACGAAATGAATCCTTGTGTTGCAGAAGTCCTAACAAATATACATTATGACTGGTAAAAGATTGTACATATTCAAGGAAACGATAGATAATGGCCACATGTGACTAATAAAAGTGTAAAAAGAAGATAATATTAATTAACTACATAGTAAACATCAACAATATTAGTGTTTCAAAACTTCCAAAAATATTGTCACCCTACTGGCGATACACCGATACCGATATCGAGTAACAGTTTTGTTAGCACTGTTGTCAAGATTTTGGATATTTATTACTAGAATTACTTAAACTAGGTGTAAGAATAACGTGATAAAATACTAAAGTTATTTGCAGATTCATAGCTCTTACCAATCCTGAGATAAAGTGATTTGTTTCTAATCACAACAATAGGTTTGCCAGCGTACGTTGATCTCTGTCTGCGGCCCGCGACGAAAAAATTACCTATTGGGTCGAGTCATATAGGTAGAATATCTAAAATGTAACTAGTTCAATGCGCGAACTGTTTAGTACCTACAATTGCTGACGTACGTTGACCTATCCCATGTGTCCATAACTAAATATTTTTATAAGATAATTAGTTCAAAATTTAAATACCAATTTTTTTTATATATACGGTATCAGAATCGAGTACTGAATACCCTCCTTCAATATGTACAATCTTTTACCAGTCACCCTGTATAAGTAGAATGTGCATAGATATATATCACTTATATCATACATTTATTCCATGTGATGACAGAGTAAGTATACAATTCACCCCCCCCCCCCCTCCCCTCTTGCCCGTGGGTGCCGTAGAAAACGTTTAAGGGATATAATATCCATAGAACATTTATGTGAGAGAAGAAAACACAATGGAAAACATTTTTAACAATTTTTTACATTATATCCCACAAGGACAGACAAAACAAACATTTGTATATTAAGTCTAAAAGTCTTTTTATGGTCTTCAGCCAATAAACATTGCGAATAAGGAAAAAACTCATCCACCCGTAGGGATAGAAAGTGACTAAAGCGTGTTAGGTAAAGTCGAAGTAACGCCGCACATGCCCGCACTCGCATTGGCCGTCACGAGCCGTGTACGAGTGGCAGTATTTTTTTTTATGTATGTGTATCTAGCTGTTAGCCGCAGGAACTGGGACGCGGTCGCCGCCTTCTGTGAGACCGTAATCTCACGGAAGGAGGCGGCGGATCGTGTGCGAGTAGAGCTCCTATTCGGCGACACGTTCCGCCGGCGGCGAATTCCTGAGCCAGAGAGGCTGACCGCGCGACGGCGACCGACGTCCCAGGACGTCGAGAGGCGAGGTTACGCGAAAGGGTATTCCGTCACTGACGACACGTCACATCTGCTCCGGTGGTCGGCCCAACAACGAGGTGACGTCGGTACGAGTGGGTTATGGGCCCGCGCGCCGTCCTTTCATCGCTCCGGACGCACTGGACCGCGCGTGCGCATACCATAGCCCACCCATAAAAAAAAAAAGAAAAAAAATGCTGTTAGTCGCAGATGGCTTTCATAGCTTAGCCCGGACTGTGGGTGAGCGCCAATGCTCTTAACCCGGTGCGGAGTTTGGTACTGCGCCATAGGTTTTAAATACTGCCACTCGCACACGATTCGTGACGACCAATGCGAATGTGGGCATGAGCGGCGGGTGTTAATATCATCAGTGTGGCCAGTATTTTATCGTAATTTGTTTTTTTTCCTATAGCGTAAAATACTCTAGCCCAGTAGATAGCTTGTTTCGGCTAAAAGGAATAAAGATTAATAGAAATATTCAACTACTATACCAACTTATTGAGTGAATTTTCATAAATTATTAATAAACGATGGATAGATACTAGTCAAATTGCCATCCACTCATGGTGCTACTAAGGAATATCCCAGCATTTTATCCAACATTTCAGTCAACAACATAAAGTTCGAAAGTACTATATCAATCAAACTGTAATTATGTGTGTAATGAATTAAATTGTGTATTGCGCTTTTATGAAAAGCGCAATACACAATTTAATTCGCAATAACCAAAAATAAACTTTCTAACTTCTCAAAATACACCGGAACTTCTATACTCGTAAAGTTATCACTTCACAAAATAAAATATCACTTTTGGCGCCAAAATCCCCGCCGTTAAACTTTTGATATTCGCACGATACGCCGAATTAACCCTGTCGATGGCTTAACCCGGGCCTTTTTGGTACATAAAACACAAGTTAACTGCTGTTTTGCTTGTTACCATTTTATTATTTGTTTTATTGTACTCGTGCGTTTATTTTTGATTCAATGTGCTGTGATGATGGTAGGGTTAAATTGACGTTAAGGTTTGTTTTTTTTGGGAATTTGAATGTTGATGTTTTAGAATGTGAATGTAAGTTTGTTTTCAACGCTTTTACGTCTCAACTACTTAACCAACTAATATGAAATTTTATGTTCAAGTACATAATATGTTGTTGGATTTATGATGAAAGACTTAGGATACCAATCAAAAAGAGTGAGTGAATATTTGTCGTCCATTAAAAAAAAAAACTTCTTTATAAAATAAATGGAAAATATATAATATTTCCACATGTTTCGAACACTTTTCGAGTACTATCGATCTCACAGGATGACTGTATTCTCCCCTGGCTATGAACGCCAAAAATTGTTCTAAACGTCAGGAAATTTAAATTCATTTAAAAGAAGCGAGATAATCCGTAACAATTGTTTTATTTAAAATGTAAACTACTCGTGTATACATTAGAAATCATCAGCCTTGGATTTAAAGTTTTTTTTTTTTTTTGGAGCGGGCGGTTGTCAACACACTCTGGAAACCAAATTGGGCATTCGACCGATCAAGGCCGACCCCGCTGAGCGCCCAATGCCGGGTCCAAATCGGCTACACCGTTTGGCCCCGGGCTATCAACCTAGCTGCCATGTAAACTTCCTTACTAATATTATAAATGCGAAAGTAAGTTTGTTTGTTACGCTTTTACGCTTAAACCACTGAACCGATTTCAAAAATTCTTTCACCAATGGAAAGCTATAATATCAGGGAGTAACATAGGTTATATTTTACCCCGGTATTCCCGCGGGAACGGGAACTACGAGGGTAAGGCGACTAAAACCGAAGCGAAGCGAGGGCGAGTTGCTAGTATTTAATAAAGATGTTGGAACCGATTTCCAACACACAAAGATTGCACACCTGCATCTATTTCGTACACCAACGAATTTTTATAAAAAGCCAAACATATCGCTTAATGATCAAAAAGTAATAACAATAATAGTTGTTGCCTTTTTAAAACTGGCAACAAGAAATTACAACAAAAAATAAGTTAAAAGGGATTGGCTCGCCTTTGGCTATCTGAAAGTATGCTGGCTTTCAGCCAACACTGTGTTTTTATGTAATACTAGCAAACGCCCGCGTTTACTACTGTTATTTACCTGTATGATTCGCTCATAATGTTGCTTGCCATTAGTGACGGAATTTTTAAAGTCAGTCAAATTCGTCATTTTACCCGCATAATACCCGTTCCCTTGAGAATAGAGGAATAAGATATAGCATATAATTACTCGCTGATAATGTAACTTTCACTGTTATTATAACTATCTGATAGCACAAGTCTACGATCAATGTGTGTGTATGTGTTTCATATATATAGCAGAGATGATTTACAACACGAAAAGATGGTCCCTAAATATAAGTCTCATAACCAAGCTCAAAATCACCCAGCGTGCTATAGAGCGTGGTCGGCCCGACGACGAAGGCGACGTGGTGTTCGGGTGGGTTGCGGGTGTTGCGTGCTTAAGCCCCTCTGTCGCCCCAGATGGAGTGGTGCGGAGGCGCGCCGACCGCAGCACACCCCAAAAAAAAAAAGCGTGCTATAGAGCAGGCTATGCAATCCCGATTTCTCTGCGAGATAGTATAAGAATTAAGAAATTCTGTGGGAGAACGGGTGTAATCAACATAGCGCAAAGAATTAGCACCCGGAAGTGGCAGTGGGCAGGCCACATCGCTCGATGAACTGACAACCATTGGGGAAGAAAGTATCTTGAATGGCGACCATGTATCTAACGGCGCAGTGTAGGATTCCCTCTACTAGGCGGACCGACAACTTGGTAAAAGTTGTTGCGTTGGATGCAGGCGGTACAGGACTGTACAGGACCGCGCTCTGTGGTGAAACAAGGGATATCTGCGCCCAGCAGTGAAGGGTGATAGGATGAATCATGATGAATAATGAATGTTTCCATTGATGAAAGATTTTTTTTTAATCGGTTTAGCGATTTACATGTGAAAGCGTAACAAACAAACTTTATAAGTATAATGTATTGCATTGCGAATATTGTTTGTGTGTATGTATGTATGTATTTGTATAAGTGTAATTGTGTGTTGGCAATCGATAATTCGGACGACGCAGTGTAGGACGCCCCCCCACTAGGTGGATCGACGACCTAGTGAAAGTTGCTGGGCGTCGTTGGATGCAGGCGGCACAGGACCGCACATTGTGGCGCAACATGAGGGAGGCCTACGTCCAGCAGTGGACGGCAATAGGCTGAAATGATGATGATGATGAATTGATAATTTAGCGTAAGTCTATTTTCCCAAAGTTGTAAAAGAGGAAATTGTCTAGTGCCGGCCTTACAAACTTTTAAACATATAGGTCACGTAAAGACAGGGTAAGAACATTTTCTTCAGTAACACAAGCATGCACATTTTAGCATATGCATGACGGCTATTGTGTATATTCTGGGATGTAGAGACACGATCTTACCGCCTTTATATATCAAACTAGCTTTTATTGGATTTGCTATCACATCGTTGATACTTTTATATACATTGTGAAACAAATTTTCTCAATTTTGCTGTGTCTTCTCTTTATCTGATACAAGCCCCTTTGAGTAAGATAAATTAGCGTACTGCAACTCGATTCTCAGAACAATCTTTGAGCAATATAAAAATTATTGATCTTGGTTTAGTGCAGATTATGCATATCTTATATATAAACTAGCGTACGTGTGTATGTCACTGAACTCCTCCTAAACAGCTGGACCGATGTTGACGAAATTTTTTGTGTGTTCAAGGGGATTCGAGGATGGTTTAGATTCACAATTGGACCCGGTAGGTGGCGTTGTTCGGGCAGGACAATAACGTAACTTGAGAACGACTTTACCGATTCCCTCCATCTTTCTTTCTAATTTTCTATTACTTTGAGAAAGGCTTTTACGGAAAAAAAAATTAGAAAGTTGCACAAAAAATCAGAAAATTTAAGAAAACTTAACGACTAGGGGTCTAGGTTATTTATCTATACTGCAACTAAACAGATGGATGGATTTGAATGAATTTTTTGTGAATGCATTCAAACGGGGCCTGGATGATTTAAATTCACAAATCAGCCCGGGAGATGGCGCTGCAGTTGGTCAGTACCTATTACTGCTGTCGATTTCATGGAGAATTCCTTTTATTTTATTTAAACAGAACAACGTCTGTTGGGTCAGCTAGTAATATATATATTTATGGCGTCGTTTTTACTCACTTACGTCATATAATTAGTAAGAGTCAGCATGGTTTCGTTACCAACAGATCTACGACATCGAATTTGCTCATATACACGAGTTTTATCACGAATATTTTCGAAAACAGGGGTCAGGTCGATGCGGTATATACAGATTTTGAAAAGGCGTTCGATCGGGTGAATTTTTCAATTTTAATATTAAAACTACAGCATGCCGGAATTCATGGCAGTCTGTTGCGTTGGTTAGAGAGTTACATAGCTAATCGGTCTCAGATAGTTACTTTGGCAGGTTATGATTCTGTACCATTTACGCCTAGTTCCGGTATTCCCCAAGGCTCAAAATTAGGCCCATTACTGTTTTTAGTATTCATAAATGATCTCTTATACATGTTAAATTGTAACTGCTTGGCTTATGCCGATGACCTAAAAATATATCACAATATAATGGATGTTAGTGACTGTTTCAAATTACAAAATGATTTAGATATTCTTCAACAATGGTGTCATAAGAATAGTATGTCACTCAACTTAAAAAAATGTCAATTTATTTCATTTACCAATAAAGTAAACTATATACAATTTAAATATCATATAGAAGGTACTGATCTAAACCGCGTCTCCGTGATTCGCGATCTGGGAGTATTATTTGACACATCACTATCATTTCGTGAACATATAGACAGTATAGTCAGTAAGGCTAGAAAAACACTTGGATTTATAATCCGAATATCGAAAGATTTTAGTAGTATTGATAGTATCATAATACTCTACAATACATTGGTACGAAGTCTCTTAGAATATTGTTCTGTAATATGGTCTCCGTATTACTCAACTCATATAGATAGAGTGGAATCGATCCAGGCCCGTTTCCTGCGATACTTATGTATTAAAAAAGGCATACGTAAGGCTCTTCCAGAGTATAGTACTAGACTAGATTACTTTCACATGCTTAATCTAAAAAAACGAAGACACAACTTTGATCTATTAACTCTTCACAAGATCATAAATGGTTCGATAGACGCTCCGCTAATCAACTGTCTGAAATTCAGAGTCAGCACGTGAACTCTGCGACAACCTCGTATATTTGATATCCCAGCATCTACCTTAAATACTTCCTTTAACAGTCCACTTACACGCATGGCAAGGTCATATAATATAAGGTCTGTTGAAATGGATAATATCGACATATTTTCAATGACATATGCAACATACAGACACTGCCTTTTAAAGGGCGAGTAATTGCTTCTTTGTTATACTTTGTTTTTCTTTTTTACTAATAATTAGTTACAAATAAATATTCATATACAAATATTCATATACAAATATTCATATACAAAATTAGTATCTCGAATTTAATGTGTTAATGAATGTCATGCATGCCTATCATCTATGCAATTACTATTAAGCTAAAATTGTTAAATTTGTAGTATTAGTGCTTCTGCTGTAATTGTGCTGTTGGTGTGCTGAATAAAATAAAATAAAATAAAATAAAAAATATAACTTCACGTTGAAGCTAGTATACTATATGTATCTTGTATGTACTCAAGAAGTTTTAAATAAATTTCTTTGTGGTTCGTTACTGCTTTACATGGGAGGGAAGAGGAATACCAAAGCAATTAAAAGCGTTTATCCGGGCGCTTTTGAAGGTCATACCTCGATATCTTTTACAAAGATTATTGAGGATTCTGGCTTACAGAAGATAACAATGATGGGAATGGGTACCAAATAGTGTCATAGTGCTACCACTGTGGTCCTACGACCACACTGTTGACAGTAGTCTGTCTACAGCCGCGGGCTAACCGTCCGGGGTAGTGCCACACTTCACAGAATACCGACGTCTGAGTAGTAGCAATTTGTTACTGCGCTTCGTTTGGTGAGGAACAGAGCCAGAAGCCTAACATTCTGAGGGTGTTTGCGTGTGTGGGTTTTGGTGATGACCTTAGTTTCACCGAACTTTATTGCACGCATTCACACTCCCTTTACTTTCTTTACGGTAGGCAGCGGCCTAGCAAAGGTCCATAAGCAACAGCAACACTTATCATCAGGTGTACTGTTTGCTCATTTGCCACCGTTTGCAATAATAAAAAAAAATTAAAAATACTTTTTAAATAAAACTAAGCTAAAATGCCAAACAGTCAATTCAACTTCCTAACAAATAGCTTGCTTAGAAACAATAATAACATGAAAAATAGCAACGAACTCAATTAGTACACTTTAATTGAAAAAGAAGAAATTTTAATTATGTTTGTAACTGAAATATAGTAATAGTATTTTAGTTTTTGTTAATACTTCAAAAGGTTCAAGAATTAATTAACGTTTTTGTACACATTTGTTCTAATTAAACATTTGTGAAACTAAATTTCTCCATAACGAGTAAATTGTCAATAGTTTACACACGTTATAATTTACAAGCAACCGGACTGGAAAGGGTTCTTCAAAGTGATAACTCGTAACTTGGGAATAGAATTATTTCTTAAATTTACTGCAGGTATAAAACTTGTTAAAATATTTATGATTATGATGGTTTATTACAAATACCAGAAACCGTCGTCATCATTATCAACTCAGCCTATATACATCCCACTGCTTGAGCCTCCACTTTTATGGCAAGAAATTTAACCTACTATATCACACTGGTCAGACGAGTTGGTATAGGGTTTTATTTCGTCGTCCCGGGAAGGGGAGGTCGATGGGAGAGGGTACTCCCTCGAGGTATTCCGTCGGGCTGACCATTGAACTCAAGGAACTCTGTTCTGGTGGTCGGCCCAACGACGACGGCAACGGGCTATCGGGTGAGTTACGAGGCCGCGCGCCGCCCCTCTGTCGCCCCGGACGGAGCCGAGGGCGGGTTCACTGACCGTATACAACAACAAAAAATAAATAGTGTTTTATTTCTACTTTTCTTTCTCTTGCATTGATGTTATTTGCGTATTATATCCTTTAGTCGTCTTTTACAACACCCACGGCGAAAGGTGATTACTTGTATTCTTACTCCATCACTACACGAACAGGTAGTAATTCCAAGTATTGGTTTTATTTTATTCAGCACTCATATCTAAAACCAAAATTAATATACTTAATATTTTAAATATACTGCACAGATGGCAAAGCAAAACTGTTATTGAGTATCATAGATTCAATTCCCAGACAGGACAATATTTTTTGAGAAACAATGATTGTTCATAACATTCTATTTTATATAACGCTCTCGCACCTAGAGACATCCGCAATCGTTTGGAATCCTCACGAGTCTAAATACAGTCTAATGCTAGAAAAAAATCAGAATAAATTCACCCGTTTTTTTATATAAAAAACAGGTGAATTTATTCTGAATTGTTGAAATAGTACGGAGTACATATATCCGTTTTATCCACTTATGTACCCAAGCCTGTTTGTGTTGGGTATGGTTGGATATGTCCAGTTGAGCGTGCGGCGCGATGTGTCGCTGGCCCGCTACGTATGGCATGTACTTCGCGGCCAACTACATCACCCCGCTATATTGGCAATGCTACACCTGTGCGCACCAGCAGGTCGCATGGGCATAAGGCGCCGGCCGCTTGCGTTAAGCTTGCCAACGGCCAGAACTAAATATAATATGATTATGCTCCATTGCGCCCCACTGACGCGTGCTATTAGACTAATAAATACAGTCCATTATTCCATGGGCATTTACATCTGCAGACTGCGAAAATTCTCAGACGTTGTATATAAATGCGTGGCTAATTAAATTATGATTAATATTTTGATATTATATTTTATTATTTGTTTATTGTCATATTGTATTACATATCTTAATTTATTATTTAGTTAAATGTTATTTGGTAAAATATAATATTAAATTATGATTAATATTTTGATATTATATTTTATTATTTGTATAATGTTATTGTGTTATTATATAACTGTTATTAATTTTATAATTTTTACTTATAATATCGCATTAGGTTAAATGTCCTGTAAAGGTATTATAATTGATTTTAAATAAATAAATAAATAATAATTAATAATAAGTATAACTCGTGTTCATTAATTGCGAGTTTGCAAAGTCAGTTGAAAAAGTTATGTTACAAAAGGAGTCTTTGTCGTCCTTTACCACACTCGTGATTGAAAGAAGAGATTACAGATTCCTTCTTGTTATTTTCACATATGACATAATCACACTTCTTTAATTACAATTTATTTATTAACTGAAAAGATTTTTAATAAAAATAATTCCTTTAAGTAATCTAAAATTTTGAATCAATGCATACTATAATCTTTATTCTTTAAACGAGCAATTCTTGTATATACAGGATGTACCAGGTTATGGAGCAACTGGTCAAAAGGGAGCTAGGCAATGGTGGTAGGAATCCATGAAAAAATTTGAACGAAAAATATCGATTCGTTAAGGAATTAGAGACATGTAAAGTTTTCAATTTTGTCATCGCTTTTTCGTGTAAATCCGATTGAAATGTATAAAGTCAATGATACTTAATACGAAACATATTCATACTTTACTAAATGTTCATTAGAAATTGAATAAATCAATGATTACGTTTGCATAAGCAAGACAAACTTCGCTTTAAAACAGCTGATCGGCCGATGACCGTTGACGGCTCGCCGTTGTTAACTACGCTCATTGATACGTTTGCGCAATTCTAGGTATGTATGAATGAAATTATACTGTCGAAGCTATACATGCCTACATGTATTCTGTCTGTACATGCCTACATAATACGTAACATTTAAGGCATAGACTCTTAGACACATTATTTTGAAATCACCATAACTTTTATGTTATATTGTTTTTTTGTCTAATGTACATTCTAATTACGATCTATGACCGTTAAACTACAACATACTCGAACAGTTGTCCCATAACCTGATACATCCTGTATACTCATGATCTCGACCTATTTAATATTATACAAAAATTGCTCGTTTAAAGATATAAGATATTCAGGATCTCGGAAACGGCACTAACGATTTTCATGAAATTTAACATACTAGAGGTTTCGGGGCCAAAAAATCAATCTAGCTACGTTTTATTTATAGAAAATGTTATTTTGTCGGTGTTTTTAGCTAATAAATACAATGACATAAAACGTCAATAGAACGTGAATTCAAATTTCGCCGTCACCGTCAAGAGTGACAATAGATCAGTTGGGAAGTTGTCCAGTCGCATTCAAACAGCGTGAGATTGAATCTCGGTGTTATTATTATTCTCTTTTTGTAATTTTTGATATTTTTTTCATTATTTCATCTTTTTTTTAGTTTTTTATTAATATATATCCTAAATACTTCTGTGTGGTGACGGAGTAAGAATACAATTCACCACCCCCTATCTTACCCGTGGGTGATCGTACGAGACTACTAAGGGATATAAAATGCATATAACATCTATGCGAGAGAAGGAAAACTCGAAATAAAACCCTATACCAACACGTCTGACCAGCGTGGCATAGTAGGTCAATTACCCTTCCATTATGGAGGAGGCCCGAGCCCAACAGTGGGACGTATATGGGCTGAGATGATGATGATGATGATATCCTAAATATGTTCGTTAAAATACTATTTACTTAGAAAAATAAATTGTACCAGATATTCTATAATATAAAAATGAATCGTCGAATGTGTTTACACCCATATAATCATAAAGTTCAGGCAAGAAAACTCCAAATAAAACCCTATATTACTCGTCTGTCTAGCGTGGTATAGTAGGTCAATTTAACTCCTATCCAGGAAAAGGCTGGTGCCTAGCAGTGTTACATATACCAGCTGAAAAGATCATAATCTAAAACGAAACCATCCACTTGTTTCAGATTTAAAAATTCTATGAATACTTAATCACTCAAGCTCTTAAAGTCTATATAAATATGAACTAATGAAAATAAACAAACCGTTAAGCTTGTTACTGCGCGTAAATAATTCCAAGCGTACAATGTTAGTTTTCTCGCTTATAATAGTTTAACCGAATGTTTAACTTCGAATTGGCTAATTTTCAAACTCAAACACACCTTTTGTTGTTTTAGAAATTGTTTTTGTATTATTAATTGTAGTTTATAATACGACCTTCATCGCAGACCATATACGTCCCGCTACTGTATGCCTACTCTGGAAATCCATTCTAATTTCGAATCCGATTCAATTCCAATCTCACCAAACTTATATTTGGTACTCTTGAACAAAATCTAGAATGAATTCTTTGCGTTTGGCGTTGTTATATTCACCAAATGTGTCGTACTTTCTTATTTTAAATTAAATATCAGGTTGACCAAGCTTCGCTCGAAATATTTTTGTTGAATTTATTTAGATATATATTAATAAAAATAAAAAAATAATAATGAAAAATATATAAAAAATTACAAAAAGAGAATAGTAATAACACCGAGATTCGAACTGACGCTGTTTGAATGCCAAAAAAACTAAAATTAGGACCGGTCAACTTCCCAACTGAGCTATCGGGCCGACCACTGATGACAAGTAATCCTGCTCCGGTGGTCGGCCCTACGACGAAGGCAACGTGGTGTTCGGGTGGGTTGCGTGTGTGCGTGCTCGTAACATGACGTTGACAACGAAATTTGAAATCATATTCTTTTAAAATTTAATGTCATTGTATTGTTTTGCTAAAAACAAGGACAAAACAACATTTTCTATAAATAATACCTAGCTAGATCGATTTTTTGGACCCGAAACCTCTAGTATGCCAAGTTTCAACAAAATCGTTGGAGCCGTTTCCGAGATCCTGAAGATAACGTTATCGAAATCGATCACTACAAAGACGCTTGCTTGCAATTGTGCAACATTAACGATTTTAAACTGCGTCAAAATCGCGTCGGGAGTAACAAATATTTGATTTAATCGACGAGAGTCGAATTCATTTAGTTCCAAAATATTCCACCAAATTTGATTCCAATCGTGCGCTAGTGTCGCTTTCAAGAGTACCAAATTTGCTCAAATTCAAGTTGCGATTGGATTTAGGATTGGAATCGCGATTCAAGAGTAGGCACACTGGTCTCGAGCCTCTTCTATAACAGGAGGAAAATTAACCTACCCTTAGCTACGTTAGTTAGACGGGTAGTAGTCGTTATCTCAGCCTATAAACGCCCCACTGTTGGGCTCGGGCCTTTCCTCCTTGGAATTTGACTTAATATACCACACTGGTCAGACATATTGACATAGGGTTCATATTTTACGTGTTCCTTCTCTTACATCTATGTTACCTACCTACTATATCCCTTAGTCGTCTTCTACGATACTCAAGTGGTAAATTGTATTCTTACTCTGAAAAAGGGTAGCAGTAGTAGTATAGGCCATTATTTCGATATACCCTCTTATCTACGCGAGTTATACACATTTGAAAGAAAACTATTCTACAGATTTTATCGCATTTGTTTTTCTTTTTGTTTTTAATTGTCCTACATTTCGAACAATTTTCAGCGCTCATAGGCACATAAGATGACTGAGTCCTCCTGTCAGATCCACAGTCCTCCTGTAACGTAACACCCATCTTTTACGTGTATAAGTTATACATTTCCGTGCGTTGAATATTTGTTTCATATCCATCCTGTTGCAGTCCGAAGTAATAAAAATAATCCATTTACGTGAATAGACCCTTTGAAATATAATCATAACGTGTACATAATATAATAATAACAAAGACACATGGTCAGATTATTCGTAAATAAAAAAAGGAAATTATGTGGAAAATGGTATCGCTAAGAATCTGTTAATTTAATTATGTTTTTCTCTAGATATTTTCTAATAGAGCTGTCTCTACGTACAGTATATATGTTCTTACAATTTGCATGATGTATAGACTAACAAAATAATTTACATACCCAACAGTTTTTAATGGTCGTAACAATAACAGCACGTTTTCAACTGCAAAGCGCATTACACTCTTACTTTTTAGTGTTCCGTAACCAAAGGGTAAAAACGTGATCGTATTACTGAGACTTCGCTGTCCGACCGTCTGTCACCAGGCTGTATTTCAAGAACGGTGATAGCTAGACAATTGAAATTTTTACAGATGATGTATTTCTATTGCTGCTATAACAACAAATACTAAAAATAAAATAAATATTTAAGGGGGGCTCCTATACAACAAACTTGATTTTTATAGATAACTAGCTGACCCGACAGACATTGTCATGTCTTAACTATGAATATTGAATTCGAATCGAATTAAAAAAAATGTATATTATTCTAATTCCTATATACAACATACTTATTTTTTTTCCTTATGCGTATGAAACCAATGAATGTAATGGCTCTGACAGCGGTACCAATGGCGTCAATTGCGCTCGCGCAACACAATCCAGGACCTTAATTTTTAAACTTAAATGCCTTGCAATATTGGCATGCAACGTTCATTGACCCAATACTTACAACTTAAGTTTGTACGTCTAATTGCTGGCATTTTCAAAAACGAAAATTCAAATGTACATTAAAGAAAACTATTGTATTCTTCTTAATAACTAAGTATATCACTTGTTACATTAGTAACATGTATCTTAATTACCAAAACTCCATATTAAATTGACTTTTTATATTATGCGTGATGGCTCTGAACTTACCTACCCTGATGTGCACTAAGAAATTCAGTTTTCTTACATCATTTTTGTAAGAAATAATGAATTAATTGTTTTACATGTATTTTTATTAATAAAATAACTCCAACCGAAGCATCTGATTTAAACAATATTCAGTTTTTTTGCATCCTCTTTGACGATATTTGCAGCACGCGTTCTGTCAATTCTATGTTAAACGTCATAAGGTTACATTAAAAAAGTTTATATTGTCCAAAGCGGTTAGATTAGAAATAATTTTATATGATGGTTAATTTTTCTTAAATTTTCTAATTTTCTGGACAATTTTCTTATTTTTTTCTTTCATAAGAACCTTCTCCTGACAATAACAAATACAACAAAAAAAGAATTAATGAAATTGGTCCAGCCGTTCACGCGTGATGGCGTGACCAAGGAAAACAGGGATTCATTTTTATATATATATAGATGGTACGGAACAGTTCATGCGCGACTCCGACTCGCCCTTGGCCGGTTATTTCTAAATTTAAGCACTTTTAAATAACTGTGTAGATCGGTATAATAATTTAAGAAATACAGTTACAAATAGACTATATACCTGATAGTGAAAAACTTAGAAATAAATATACATTTTAATCATTTATTGCCACACACGAACATGGCCTTATATAACACAGGAGATATAATTTACCATAATCTTTTCATTTATGATAAATAAACACAGTTTACTTTTACCTCCTGGATTTAGCTGAATTCAAAGGCTAAAGTCAACACTTTGGATTAATCTTCACTGGGCGATAATGGATACGACTATTTTCAATTAAACCCTTCGCATTATCCCTCTCAAACATAGAACTTGAGTATGCGATCTTGAATAGAAATTTGTACTCTATAATATATACATTTTTACTCTATAATATATATATTATATACATTTTTGTGTCTGTTAATTATTTTCTTATAAATGACAAGAAAAAAGCTGATATAATGCCACTGTTATGCTCCACCTCCTCCATAATTAAAGGGGAATCGACCTACTGAGACACAATACCACGCAGGGGTTGGTTTTTTTTTAATTATTTTTTTTTATTGCAAACGGTGGCAAACGAGCAAACAGTACACCTGATGGTAAGTGTTGCCGCTCATGGACCTTTACAAGGCCGATGCCTACCGCGAAAAAGTGAAGGGAGTGTGAATGCGTGAATTGAAGCTCGGTGATACCAAGGCCACCACCAAAACCCTCTACACGCAAACACCCTCAGAAAGTTGGGCGTCCGGCTCTCTCGCTCACCGAACGAAACGCAGTAACTAATTGCTATTACTCAGACCTCGATTTTCTGCGAGAGTGTGGTACTGCCCCGGACTGACCGGCCCGCGGCTGTAGACAGATAACTGTCGACAGTGTGGTCCTACCACTCCTAGATTGGTGTGGGGGTATAGAAATTTATTTCAAATTTTCTTTCCCCTGCTAGATATTACCTGCATATTGTATCCCTAAGTCGAGTTTTAAGATATCCACGAGCAAGAAATGGTGTAGGGAACTGTATTCTTACTCCGTCACCACACTGAAAATAGTAGCCTTATAACCTTGTGTGAAAAAACAATTATTAGTTAACCTCAAAATTATTAGTTAACCTCAAAATTATTAGTTAACCTCAAAATTATTAGTTAACCTCAAAATTGTAGTTAACCTCAAAATTATTAGTAAACCTCAAAATTGTAGTTAACCTCAAAATTATTAGTTAACCTCAAAATTATTAGTTAACCTCAAAATTATTAGTTAACTTCAAATTTAACGTTCCAAACAGATTTGTACGTTTTAACCCGCCTATACATGTCCCATAGGTTAATACTAATTATTATAGATAAAATGCCTTCTTCTGGAGAGCACCTCCTAACACATGCAACAAACTCACTACAGAAAGTGATTTAGATTTAGATATATTTCGTACCAGTGTTACCTCTGCCAGACAGCAATTGAATAAGCGTTTTTTCAAACAAACTAAATGATGTATTTAATTTAGCATACTTAGTGTTGTAATATACACATCTTTTTTTTATACTAGTGTATCTCTACTCGTAAGAACCTGTAATTGGCTTTATGTTACCAGAATTTAGTTACTAAGATGTTTTGATAGCTGTTGGTTTTCCTATATCTATACCAATAAATAAAATTGGAGTGTCTGTTTGTAATGTCAAAATAATAGGCTTTTTTCATGCTCACACGGTTATTTGCACGACACCTATACCTAAAATAGCGATTAAAAATTTTTTGTCTGTCTGTTTGTTTCGGGTAATCTTCAAAACGGCTGAACCGATTTCAAAAATTCTTTCACCAATGGAAAGCTATAATATCAAGGCGTAAACTAGGCTGTATTTTTATCCTGGTATTCCCACGGGAACGGGAACTACACGGGTAAAACGACTATAGCCGAAGCGAAGCGAGGGCGGGTTGCTAGTAATAAATAAGATCATAACTTGGGCTGCAACCCTAACTTAACAAACAGAGGATCTCAAGGGCACCCATTGTATAGATTTATGAACGTAGCCCACCTTATTATCAGCAATGAATATGAATTAGGCTCAAACGATGTACCTGACATCGCGGATGATCTATGAGAATTAATTTAAAAAGTAAATTATTTTTTAAACTGTACTAAAAAAAATAAAGATAATTATGAATAATGTGTTTTATAAAAGCCCTTTTTCTTATAATATTATACGTATAATCTCCATAAAATAACAACATATTAATCTCATGGATGTTTTTTATACGATGTGAAATGTCTTCTATAATATGACATCAATATTTATGTTTCATTTGTCAGTTTTCCGTGTAGTGACGGAGTAAGAATACAATTCACGCATCACACAGCAGAATCCCACATCTTGGCCGTAGGTAGGGACACGATATCGAATAGAAAGTACGGATACTGTTACTCCTGAGTAGTATCGAAGAAAAGTATCGTAATCAATAAAGTATCTTATCGATACTTCAAAGTATCGAGTACTGAGTACTTTTCCTAGAATCTATGTCGTGATGAGCTTCTTTTTTTAGAAATTTACCATAAACATGAGTCGTAAGTTCAATTTTAACATGAATAATTTCTACAATTTATTCGATACTGTAAAGATACTACGATATACTACGATAAAGTACTTATTGAGTAAAAGTATCGGTATCAAAAGAAAAGTACTCGATATTTAAAAGTATCGATACTTATTTCGTGTCCCAACCCGTAGGTCTTTTATGACATTCACGGGCAAGAGGGAGTGGTGAATTGTATTCTTATTCCACGCGATCTATTATTTTGTTACAAAATAAGTAACCAAAAAATCGGCTAAGAGCATGGTTGTCTGTAAAGTCGGTTTACGGACGATAGTTTAAGAGCGTTATCGGTAATCGGCACTTCTCGCATTTTTGGTTTTTTGCTACGGTCCGATATCGACGCACACTAATGCACTACACACACGCGAGTTCATAGAATGACCAGTCTTGAGCCTTGGCGCTTATAATAATCAATCTCTAATATATTCTTCGGAGAAGTAGATTTTCAAAAATCAACATGATGTAAATTTTAAAATTTTTAATTAAAAACCAAATCTCATAACAGTAAAACGGTTAAAATTGTATTTTTAATGTGCAAAGTACAGAAAATAGTAAAATATAGGCACAGAGTATAACTTACAAGGAGACCCTCAGACGTGTGGGTCGGGGATTTCCATGATTTTTGGTGGGGTGGTAGAGGGGGCCCGAGGGTATCACAACTACCAAATATTAGGGTCAACTGGGCCCTCGTTAAAAAGATTTTAAGGGTCAAAATTGGATGGGTAATTTATGTATTAGAAAAATTCAAATTCGAATCGCCAACAAGCGGTAATCTCGTGGTAACGTGCTCGCCGGCGGGAACTCTGGTCTCGGGTTCGAGACTCGACAACTTATTTTTTTTAAATTATCACATTATTGTGTAATAATTTTAAAAAAATAAAAAAACCCCAATCGACGTCCCTATCCCGGGACGTCGGTCGCCGTCACACGGTCAGGCTCTCTGCGGGTGACACACTAAAGTCCCCGGTCCGGTCACCCGCGGACCCGCGGGCGGCGTGAGGCGCGGATACTCGTATCTGCGCCGCCCGAGTCGCCGGTGGCGAAACGTGTGACCAAAGATTGATCACACACGAGCCGGCTTCTCCTTTCGTGAGATGACAGCCTCACGAAGGCGGTGACCGCGTTCCAGTTCCTAACGCTGCTGAGCATCTCCCTAGTGATGGTCGGCAGGGTCCGGTCGGCACCGGTGATTGCAACGAGTTCACGGCGCTGCTCTGCCCACGAGGCACACACCTCGAGCCTGTGCTGCGCCGTGCTCACGTCGCAATAGCAGTGGTGGCAGGATGGTGTGCTCTCCCTCCTAACGAGCTTGCGCAGGTACTTGGCTATCGTGACCCATCAATACCTGCACCAGTCGGAAGGAATGTACCCCGTGCTGCCGACCCAACCACCCCATCAGCACCAGCTGAAAGGACTCGACGGTCCTGATACCGTATTGAGGCTTCTCCAGTCCGATTGCCCAACGAACAATGGCGTCTCGGCGGGCGTCGACCCGCCAGGCGGCAATCACCTTGATTGAGGCTATATGTGGCTAGCGTCTCTGATACTCGCAGGTAAAGCCCGGCGAGTACCTCCGCCTGCAGGTCCCACCGGAGAGTTCCGGCCAAGAGGCACGCTGCCTCCGTGGCTGCCGTGCAGTAGTCGAGTATGGCCCTAGTCGCCATGGCCATGGATTTCTAACAAGTCCAGTCAGAGATTTAAATCTACCCACTACAGAAATTAGTTATTAAATTTTGATCCACATTTTGCTACATATTTATTGCTAGTACAAGAAGAAAATGATTCTCTATGAAAAAATTATATTGTGTATGGTTAGTAATTATTAAACATTAAATTTGAGTTAGCTGATAATCTTCACAAGATGAGGCTGCATAAATGTTCCGTTCGGATTTTTGATGTGAAATATCTATAGGCGGGGTGAACCTGATCGTCGCGTGGCATTAAAAGCGGCGTTAACGCCACGCTTTGCGGTAACGACTTCAAAATAATTTTGATGTTTCACGTCTGCCAGGCGTCCTGAGTGACGGCTCAGTTCTCTTTTCGTTTACTCTTTTGAAACTATAACTACTACAGTTTTGTCGTGTGTTCTCAAAGTCCGACTTTACACCACCTGCATACGGCCTATCATGACCTATGCCGGCGTGGTGTTCGCGCACGTAAAGCCACACAGGATCCACAGGCTACAGACACTACAAAATCGTTTCATGCGCCGAGCTACGGGAGCACCGTGGTTCATACGAAACGTCGATCTCCACATCGACCTCGAACTGCCGACCATCAAGCAGTTTATGAAACGGTGCTCTCAGAGCTACTTTGACTCTGCCATAACACACCCCAACCAACTAGTGGTTGGGGCGGCTTCCTATAGACCCTCCAAAATCTCATCCATCCGACGTCCTCGACGAAGAGGACGACAATATCACACTCGCTCAACAAAGAGCCTACACGGCCCGCGAGGCCTTAACAAATAAATATCCGCGGTTCCGCCCTCGCCGTCGAGGTGCGAAACCGCGCCGCACAAAAGTCGCGACTAAAAACGTGGGCACGCCCACTTTGCCTCTATCGACGCCCCAAGCCGAGGTCCGTTCCCCACAGGGGGAGCCCTTGGGCTATGTCGCTTAGCATACTTTTCTCCGGGTTGAGAGCCCTCAGCGCTCACCCATAGTCCGCGTCAAGCTGTCAAGGCCATCTGCGGCCAACAGCTGTACACACACAGAAAAAAAAAATTGTGTGTTCTCTTTTTCCTTGCCTTGTAACCGATTTTGTTGCCAAGATACAATCTGCTTTTTCGACCCATCACCTAAAACGTAAAAGGATTCTATATTATTCTTTATAGAGATCGCATGAAAGTAATTAAAAGAATTAGGTAGTAATAAATACTTACGAATCAAAACCGATCAGTCGCAGTATACGCTCAAGTTCGTATTGTCGTCTTTTACGCTGTGAGCGGAGAGCTCGAGCGACGTGACCCTGCTCCGTTGAGCGCCAAGGCGCGACTGGCTTACGAACAATGATGCCGTTCAATTTATAGTAATATTTAAAATTTAATTACGAGGGTGACTATTCGTATTTCAATTTGGGTTTTTTTTTTACTGCTTCTACAATAGTCGAACAAATAGTGGATATTTTTTTAAATATTACAAGGTTAGTATTATTCACAAAATTAAATGTTTTACAGGAGCCATTTTCGTCAAATTAATGTTAAGGAAATTTTTGTTTTTTTTAGTTTTAAAAGGAAGAAATCTTGAATTTCATTTTATACATACCCAAGAACAGTAATTTTCCTAACATCTACAATTTTTTTCGAGCTGCCACGACTTATCGTTTATTCGTACCTGAACTTCAAAACTCAGCGTTTTCGTAAAATCTCATTAACTTAAGTTCAAAATACCCTTGCCTTTTAATAAAATAATTACAATATTGAGTTATAATTCTGTACAAGCACAATATAAAGATGTGTTTAATGTAGTGGTTATATAAATTTTTGGTAGGCTATTATGATGAACGAGTAACTAGTCCTCAAAAAACCACATTTTTGGGTTTACGGCCGCTTATTACCGATAACGCTCTTAACGTGACAACGTCATAAAAAAACAGTGATGCTATGACTGCATACTTTTATGAATAAAATTGAATCATTTTTATTGAATTATCATTATTCTGTATGGATACAAAGGAGTGAATCTACAATTTAATTGATAAACATTTTACAATTATAATACGGTTATCTTATTAATAAACCGTATTATAATATGTAACATCAATCAGCGTAACGGGACAATGAGCGTAACGGGATTTTTTCGTGCATGCAGCCAGCGTTCATCGATTTATTAGACGTTGTCACGTCAATAACGTGCAAAATAAGTAATAAAATATCATTATTTCTATATTTTTATGATCAACGATTCGACTTGGGCGTAAAAGATAAACAAGATATTTTCTGTATCAGCTGATTACATTTTATATTATTTGTATACTTGCTTAGAATAACTGGATTTGCACGTCTCCAAGGCGACCTATGAGACGATTGAAGGTCGTGAATTGTAACAGGATTATGTACACATCTTCAAAAAGCTGTCAATATTCGAGTGCCTATGCATTTATTTGAGATACTATAGCTTTGGTTTATATATTTATGAAAATATACAAATTATACTTTTTATCCTTCACTTCTATTCCTTCTTCTTCTATTCTTCTTCCATTCCTGTACCGGTCCTAGTTGGCAATGCGATTCTCGAAGTTGTCGATCACTATGTTTACCTCGGACAAACAGTCCAGTTAGGTAGATCCAATTTCGAGAAAGAGATCAGCCGACGAATCCAACTCGGTTGGGCAGCGTTCGGGAAACTTAAGAGGATCTTCTCATCCAACATACCTCAGTGTCTGAAAACACAGGTCTACGACCAGTGTGTGATACCAGTGATGACTTACGGCACGGAAACGTGGTCCCTAAAGGTCCAGCAGTGGACGGCTGTAGGCTGAAATGATGATGATGATACATTTTATCAACTTGTATTATATAATCTCTTGTGGTGACGGAATAAGAATACAATTCACCACCCCCTTTCTTGCCTGTGGGTATCGTAAAATACAACTAAGGTATATAATATGCATATAATAACTATGCAAGAGAAGGAAGACTCAAGATTAAACCCTATACCAACATGTTTGACCAACGTGAATTACTCGTAGTTGTAAATAAAACTACTTTTACGGATTAAATCGCGTTTACATTTGATTTATGATTGCCCGATGTTTCGAACACTATGCAGCATTCATCGTCACGGGTGGACTAAGGTGTCTCACGTCCAACAAGTCATCATTATTACAGACATTTATAATTTTCTACCCGATACATAGAATTAGTTATTAAATTTATTAAATTTTGACCCACATTTTAGTACAAATTTATTGCCAGTGTAAGAAGAAAATGATTCTATGTGAAAAATTATGTTGTTTATGATTAGTAATTATTAATTATTAAATTTGTAGCAATTATTATTACAATTTGTTAATTTGAACCTAACAAAACTTCCACCGGATCGAAACACGGTCACACTGAGAAAGATTCGGCAAGAAAACTCAGGGGACATAAGGCTAAGTTAATCCGTAAAAGTAGTTTTATTTACAATGTGTAGTGCTCACGTAAACATAAGATATCATTATGTGAATTAGTTAGTTATTTTCCCTCATATTTTTTTCTGAGGTGGGAGATGGTTAGCCCACAAGGCGTCCAGCTCCGTCCGGAGCGACGAAGGTGCGGCGCGCGGGCCTATAACCCACCGTAGCTTGCTCCATCATCGTTAGGCTTATCGGTACCAAATTCCTTGTATTTCTTCATATTCGGGAGGAGACTCGAGCAGTGGGACCTATACGAGTTGAGACGATTGTATCATGTATTGGAGTAATTGAAAATGGTGAAAACGGTTGCCTTTCCTCCATGGGCCCAGAGGAGTGATGGCTGCTCTAATACCTGAGTGCTGCTTGTCGTATTTAATTCAGCCATAATTTTCTGATTTATATTTTGAAAAAAAAAAAGAAAATACTTATCCAAAGAGCATCACAAGCTAATACTTACTATATGTTTAGTAATTTTATATGCAAATTTTTCTGAATAATAATAATAAAAATTAATAATAATTGGACTATTTCAAACAGAATGTCAAATTACCATTAAGTAATAACGGAGTAATAATACAATTCACCAACCCCACTCTTACCCGTGAGTATCGTAAAAGATGACTAAGGGATTCAATATACCTCTATGTAAGAGAAGGAAAACTCGAAATAAAACCCTGTATCAACCCATCTGATAAGCGTGGTATAGTAGGTCAACTTCCCTCCTAATGTGGAGGATGCTCGAGCCCAACTGTGGGACGTATTATGAGCTGAAATGAAAATAAAATAAATTATTTTTTTTTAAATTTTGCGTGTGGTGAAAGAATACAATTCAACACCCCTCTCTTGCCCACGAGTGTTGTAAAAGGCGACTAAGGGATATAACATACATATGACAACTTTGAAAAGCTCGGAAGAAAACCCTATGCCGACACGTCTGACCAGTGTGGTATAAAAGGTTAATCACGAGCCCAAAAGTGCGACGTATATGAGCTAAGATAATACAGTGGCAAGCCCACTTATTAGGGAGGAAGCTCGAGGGACATGTATGAATAGACGATGCGAGGAAGCGATCGTTTTATAGCCTCCAAACTTCCTGCTTACTAAATGAAATGGAAATCATTGAAACTGTTTCAATGATAAGTTGAATATATAGAGATATACAAGAATCGTTTGTTGTAGATTAAAACGTAAAACATTAGTACATGGCACAGAGAGAATGAAACAATGTCCTTTTTTAGGGTTCCGTATCCAAAGGGTAAAAACGAGACCCTATTACTAAGACTTCGTTGTCTGTCTGTCCGTCTGTCTGTCACCAGGCTGTATCTGAAGAAACGCGATAGCTATACAGTTGAAATTTTTACAAATTATGTATTTCTCTTGCCGCTATAACAAGAAATACTATTAATAAAATAAATATTTAAGAGCCATTTTTTGCTCGACATTAGTAAATTTTTGTACCTACTGTTATTTACCTAGTCTACTAGATACGGAACCCTTCGTGCGCGAGTCCGACTCTCATTTGGCCGATTTTTTTTTTGGGGTGGGCTACGGTCAGCCCACCCGTCGCCCGGCTCCGTCCGGGGCAACAGAGAGTCGGCTCGCGGCGCCGTAACCCACCCGTGACACGTCGCCTTCGTCGTTGGGCCGACCACCGGTGCAGAGTGCTTGTCATCAGTGGTCGACCCAACGGAATACTCCTTGAATGAAACTAAAAACATTGAACATTAAAATAAAAATTACTATAAATTAAAAAAAATAAAACTAAACTATTACAACTCAATACATATTACGATGTTATTGAAATAAGCAACAAATGAGGCTTCCTGATAACCTTTCTACCAGAAAATTGCACAATTTCATTGGAACCAGTATGAAAATAAACGTAAATAATAAATATAGGGGAATAGAAATCAAATCTCTAATAATTCAGTAACGATCGCTGTATTTGTAGGAGCATTTACGAAATCGGTATGTGACATAAAAAGGGTTTATATGACGAAGGTTTCTTTAGAAACTCGAAGGTAATTAGGTCTTACATCGGTTAATGCCACCCATTTAAGCACCTATGAGTGTTGGTTTATAAGGATAATACAAAATAAAGCAGGAAATGTAATATATATATATATATATATATATATATATATATATATATAAAGATTTCCGTGTGGTGACGGAGTAAGAATACAGTTCACCACCCCTATTCTTACTTTTTGAAGTGAAACTGCTTTAGAATCGTTATTTCAAACTTTTTTTTTTTTGTGGGTGGGCTGCGGTCGGCGCGCCTCCGCACCACTCCGTCCGAGGCGACAGAGGGGCTCAAGCACGCAACTCCCGCAACCCACCCGAAAACCACCTCGCCTTCGTCGTTGGGCCGACCACCGGAGCAGGTTTACTTGTCGTCAGTGGTCGGCCCGACGGAATACCCCCCCATTGGGGTACCCTCCCATCCGACCGACGTCCCCCCCTCGGGGAGGACGTCGGTCTTTCCTCACGCGGTCGGCCTCTCGGCGGGTGACGGACTAATCCCCGGTCACGTCACCCGCGCCCTCGGCTAGCGCGGCATGAGGCGCAGGTAGTTGCGCCTGCGCCGCCCCATTCGCCGGCGGCGGATCTCCTCATCGAGGCTGCGCTCCTCGCGCAGACGATCCGCCGCCTCCTTCTGCGAGATCACTGTCTCGCAGAAGGCTGCGACCGCGTCCCAATTCCCGACGCTGTCGACCATCGCCCTAGCGATGGCCAGCAGCGTCAGGTCGGCACCGATGATTGCGACGAGTTCACGGCGCTGCGTGGCCCAAGCGGCGCAGGCCTCGAGCGTATGCTGCGCCGTGTCCTCGTCGCAATCGCAGTGGTGGCAGGACGGTGTACTCTCCGTCCTTACGACCTTGTGCAGGTATTTGGCGAAGCTCCCATGCCCCGTCAACACCTGCACTAGTCGGAAGGAGAGCACCCCGTGCCGCCTTTCCAACCACTGCATCAGCACCGGCCGGAAGGCCTCCACGATTCGCACCCCGAACCGAGGCCTCTCCAGCCGGACTGCCCAACGGGCAATGACGTCTCGGCGGGCATGGACGCGCCAGGCGGTGAGCTCCCTCAAGGAAACAACACCGCCCTCCCCGCGCACCCCCGACACCCGCCGATACAACTCGGCGAGCATTTCCGCCTCCAGGTCCCACGGGGGAGTCCCAGCCAATAGGCACGCTTCCTCCGTCGCCACCGTGCCTCCGTCGCCACCGTTTTTATTTCAAACTTGATGAAACGAAAAAGCGAGTCCATAATGACACAAACACGTAAAGGATTCAGCCGGCGAGAGAATGAGATAAAGAATAGAGGATAAAGGATGAAAGATGAAGGATGACGGATGAAGGATGAAGGATGAACGATGAAGGATGAACGATGAAGGATGAAGGATGAACGATGAAGGATGAAGGATGAAGGATGAAGGATGAAGGATAAAGAAGTTTTACTCCTGATATGCGTACTTTGTATGCATACTCTTTTTTTTTGGTAGGCTATGGTCTGTCCAATACGCCCGACGTTGTTGCCGCCCCGTCGACGGGGCGGCAACAACCTAACATATTCCCTCCCCAAGGTCATTGGGCCGACCACTAGTATCGATTCCTTGACATCCGTAGCCGGGGAGGCGGATTACTCTTTCGAGCATCAGATAGAGCTGGGTCTCGTCTACTAAAGGCTCTTAGTTATATTTTATGATTCCTACGAGTAATGTAATTGATAGTATACGTAGCCACTACTACACAGCACTGAATTTTGATGAATTTATCAACACATACATATATATATATATATATATATATAACACAACAGATAAAGCATCACAGAATTTGTACACAAGGAAAAAAATACCAAGTGTGGGCAGGATGGAAAAAGTTGTTGAAAGTTTTGAGCATACTTTGTACGTGTTAATTATATGTTTGCAAAGGCTCCGACACGACATACAGGAAATTATTCGTTAGAGAAAGCGGATCCTTCATAAAAAAATAAAAATAAAAAGACATCTACCACTAAGGAAAAAATCCTTGTATTGGACTTTATAAATATAGGTGAATTGCAAGATTTAGGACTCCCTGTTGTCGATGTCCCTATTTCTATGAAACTTATCACGTCTACAGTGCCTATAATCTAAATTATTAAAATACGAGTTTAAAAAGCTTTATAATGTAAACTAAAATATATATAAAAACTCATTTGCGAGCTGAAAATGATTATCACCTGAAAATTGAACTAACGTCTATTAGAAATCCATTCTGACGGCTTTACCAATTAGGCTAGTGTAGTTAGGTACGGAGGATAACCTAACTGTGGCTGAACGTCTTTACAAGAAACTTTTGCCTGCAATCTAACAGAAAACTTCTGCACTTCTGTCCTACACTTGAATTGCCGCTAATTTGTAAAATCAAATTGCATATAAATTCATTCCACATCTAGATTGTCAAAGAATTTCCAATTTGAAATTTAAATAAATGTGTCATAGCCTGCTTTTTGTGGTATGGTAGCGCTGTGTGGTAGCGGCTTCGAATACTACCAACCCTTGCTTTGCTCGTGGGTGTCGTAAAAGACGACTAAGAGCCCTAGATTGACCCGGACCAACTCCATCTGGTACCATTTGGGTCAACGATTACATTCCCAAGGAGGGTTGACGTCAGGCAGGCGGCCGGTCATAAAAGTCATTGCCGAAACTTTTTGCAATATGTCAAAACAGATGACATATTGCGTCGACCCCAAGTAATTGGGATAAGAGCAAGATGATGATGATGTGTCATAGCCTGCTTTTTTTACTAGCATATTCTAAAAATTTTCACGCAGCGAAGATTCGAATATGTGGGCCGTTGATCTTAAATCTGAGACTTATCTTCTTATTATGCTATCACTGCCAACCATTACTATCAATATCTCTACATTGCTCAACTAAAACTAACTTATTTAGAAAATCTTATAACAAAATAGAATAGTAAAAACTTCCGTATAGTACATGTAATTGGAGCTTCATTACGTGGTCTAACATAAAAATGTGAACCTTATTTGCCTTTTTCCTTCACAAATATTACATGTAATGGTCAAGAAAAGCACGTGAGATAAACCACATAGGATAATAAAACCGTACCGCGAAACCTAAAGCAGCCATTTGGAAAAAGGACCCTTCGAGGTTATTGTTGGTCACGTTTAAGTTAAAGCATCGATTGCTTCAAAGATATATGTAAAAAGCATTATATACAAATAATTTATTAGATGTTCTATATGTATTTTGATTTGTGAAGTGTAGCAACGATAGATGGGATTTTCTTAAAATTTTTCCTTCTCTTACAGAGATTTTTCTTGCATATTATATCCCTTACTCGTCTCTTATGACACTCATAGGCAAGAAAGAAGGTCGTGGACTGTGTTCTTACTTCGTCACCACAAGAAAAATTTAACATACCCGCACCTTTTACAGATTTTTAATAAAAAGATTATTTTACCTAGCCGCTTGTTAAATGAAAAGTTTAATGCCATTAACATCGCGGTTTTTTTTTTGAAGCGTCATTTTTATCATCATTCATCATCATCATTTCAGCCTAGCGCCGTCCACTGCTGGACATAGGCCTCCCTCTAGTTACGCCATAAAATGCGGTTCTGTGCCACCTGCATCCAACAACGCCCAGCAACTTTCACCAGGTCGTCGGTCCACATAATGGGGGGCGTCCTATACTGCGGCGTCCTTCACTCCGTCATTTTTATACGTCTATGATGATGATTTACTACCTCTATATTTAGGTCTATGATAACTACTAGAGACCGAATGATTGTCGCTTTGTATTCTTATCTTGTTATTTTTATTCATTCATACGCATTAGAAAATAAATTTAAGTAAACCCTCTTTGGCTGTATTATCAACTAATGCTTCTACAAAGGAAGGCTGCAAAGCTGGCAACAATACGTACTTGAATTTGTAGGTTTGGTTCTAAATGTGAGTTCATCTATGCCAAAAACGCTCTAAAACAGCTGTGAAGTACTTTGTATCAGCTTGTGGTCTGTATGATAACATAGCAAATAAGAAAACTATTATTATGACCGTAGGCAAATTGGTAAAGCCAAGTTGCAAATAAGGTTTTATAAGAACATGTCATTGTGTTATGGTATGGCCCATCGAAAAGTGGCAACTCAGAGTATGCTCTGGCAACATTCGTAGTTGTGGATTACCAAGCTTGAATGGTTTTCGAGAAGAGGGTATTCTGTTGGGCCGACCACTAACGACAAGTCACCCTGCACCGGTGGTCAGCCCAAAGAAGAAGGCGAAGGCGCACGTCGCCCCTCTATCGCCCTGGACGGAGCCGGGAGGCAGGTGCTCTGACCGTAGCCCACCCCAATCTGTTATAGCAAATTAGTGGTCTTATTTTCCTGAAAAGACTCTTCTGCCACGATAAACGATAAACAATAAAATAAAATAAAAAATAAAAAAAGAAATAAATAAAATAAAAATAAAAAATAACGGTAATTTAACTTTCTAGTCATTAGCCGTAGACTAACATATTTTACTAATCTACCAACGTTATTACAAACTAAAATAATGTTCGTCATCAAAATCCCTATTTTGTTTGCCAAAGTCGTTATGAAAAAGTGAAGGTAATAATGTAATGTACAAAACGCCCCACCCCATATGTAAGTATGAGATGTAGTTAGATTTAATAGCCTCATTTTAGCTACCTACGAATTAATGTGTTAAATAAAACCTATTAAAACTTAACATTTGTCTAAGTGTTAATAGAAATATTATATAAGTTACTTGATACCTCTGTAATAAACTTCAAGTTTATATGGAGACTTTTATCTCTTTATAAATGTGCCATTTTTGCTTTGGTTCTTTAGACACATTTAGACTTAATACACAATATCTGGTTGGCCGATCTTTGGCCAGTATAAATTTGTTTTTCTTATTTGTAAATTATATTTTTGATGAACATATTTAGATATATATTAATAAAGAAAAAAAGGATGAAATAATGACAAAATATCAAAAATTAAAAAAACAGAGTAATAATAACACTGAGATCCGTTCTCAGGCTTTTTGAATGCGATGAATGAAGTAATTGCAGTGCTTTTTTTTTTTAAGTGGGTTGCGGTCGGTGCGCTCCTCGCACCACTCCGTCCGGGGCGACAGAGGGGCGTAAGCACGCACACCCGCAACCCACCCACGATGCACGTCGCCTTCGTCGTTGAGCCGACTACCGGAGCAGGGTGACTTGGCGTCAGTGGTCAGCCCGACGGAATACCCCCTATTTGGGGTACCCTCCCATCGACCGACGTCCCCCCCTCGGGGAGAACGTCGGTCTTTCCTCACGCGGTCGGCCTCTCAGCGGGTGACGGACTAATTCCCCGGTCACGTCACCCGAAATAATTGCAATGTGGGAGTTTGAAATTTTAATCCGCAACCTTATTGTGTGACCTAAGTTTTGCGAGAAAATAACTTAAGCGTATGCATATAACATCTGCCTAAAAGATGAAAATTTCGAAGTGAAACCTTACCAGCACATCTGACTAGAGTAGTATAGTAGGTTAATTCCACTTCTATTGTGGAACTTGTGTGATGTCGTGGGCTGATTTACCTTCCTTTTATGCAGGAAGTTCTTTGAGCTGTGTATGAATTAAGAGAAAAATTACGGTATATGTAAGAGCTGCGCTGGACAAGGAATTTTATAATTCTTTTACATTTACATTTCCGTGTGGTGGAGGAGTAAGAATACAAATCACCACTCCTTATCTTGCCCATGGATGTCGTAAAAGACGACTAAGGGTCATCATATGCATATAACATCTATGGGGAAGCAAGGCAAGGGAAGGAAAACTCGAAATAAAAGCCTATACCAACCTGTCTGACCAGCATGGTATAGTAAGGACAATTCCCTCCCTTCCCTCCTATATTAGAGGAGGCCCAAGCCCAATAGTAGGACTTATATGAGCTGAGATGAATACGTTTACATTATTTTACCAGTCTATAATTCTTTTACTCAAGTAACCGAGACTCACTATATTAGTAAAATCAAAACAAGTTTTACAATATATTATGCAACGAAACGCGGCACGCAATTTCATTCCGTAGCATTCAAACTTCTCTGTGGTGACTCTATGGAGTCAAAATACAATACAACACCCTTATCTTGACCGTGAGTATCCCAAAATAATTGATTAAAGAATGATATAGATATAAATATGTGCAAGAAAAATAAAACTACAAATAAAATCACCAATCTGCCCAGCGTGGTATAGTCAATCAATTTCCCTCTTATTGTAAAGAAAGCTCAACTGTAGGATGTATTTGAGCTAAGACGGTGATGGTAATGAATCCTATGAACTTAATAGTAGATCCTTATAAAACATACATCACTCTATACAATAGTAATATTAAACTTCGAATATAAATTTCACAATAATTACGTCATCTTTGCAAGATAAGAAATGTAAATAATTTAAACTTTAGTACCTATTTAGGAAATATGCTCGTAAAAATCTAAAGAATACCAGCTCTTGTTTTGTTATACATAAATTACTTTCAAAGTGCAACTCTCTGAATATTTATGCGCAAAACGTGACTTCAAATGTCACTTCTATCGTTTATATAAAGATAGATTTTTCCAAGAAATCACATGAAATAAATATAACTTGTACGGTTATTCTATGCTTCTACTAGAATTATTTGTCACAATAAACTGGTTGTATTTTCTATAGCTGTTGGTGACAAACTAACAAACAGCATACAGTAAGTGATACTGCTGACTTTGCTAGACAACTGCCTACCGTGAAGAAGAATGTGAAGGAAGTGTGAATACATGCAATGTCCGGTGATACTAAAGGCATTATTCATACATCATTCATGTGGTGACAGAATTAAGAATACGATTCATCACCTCTCTTCGGCTAAAGGATTATAATACACATATAGCATTTATGCAAAAGAAGAAATACTCAACGTAAAACCCTGTACCAATAGGGTTCTGTATCAAGGTTCCCTTCTCTTATATCAATGTTACCTGCATATATCCCTTAGCCGTGTTTACGACACCCACGGACAAGAAGGGGTGGTTAATTGTATTCTTACTTCGTAACGAATTATAGGCTATAGATGTCCATTTCCAAATATACATCTAGCCAAATAAGAATAATCCCATAATCTCTACTCTTGACAGACAGATTAGCGAACACAATTGATGTTATAAGATTCTCAGGAGAGAGCTGCAGCAAATTCTCCTGGTCCTCCACAGCAACTCCTCACATAGTTTTAGGACTTCCACCAAGGAGAGTAAAGATTGATTGATTGAATACATTATATTCTTAACCTGTCTCCACACGGATATATAATATAATCTGCATCTATACAATCTGCTAATAGTACAAACAAACAACAGAATACGACGTTTATTAATATAGATTTATAATGAAATAAACTATCACTTTATTTACACTAACAAAATAATAAACTTACCCACTCCCGGCCTAAAGTCACAGGGTAAATTAGGGTTAGCGATTCATAAAGTTCTTATAACTACATATTTTTACAAATTATCATAATAATTGTAACTAAAACAATAAAATAGAATCAATAATATTGATTTATATATTTTTCAAGTAAAAACTGTTTAACCAATTTATGTGGCTTTTCATTTTATAGCCAAAACATGCTGTATTATATATGATAAATATTAAATAGTAGCGAGAATAATTTGAGTAAGTCAGGTAAATATACTTTTGTTGCGATAACTCAACTATTGTGTACTAAACACAAAAGGAAACTGAAGAAAAATCTAAGTTTTCTTCAGGTTTTTTTTTCTGTCTAAACCAGTATCATTTTCTTTTTTTTTTTAATTTCATTGTCCATAGTCACTAATTTTGTTTAGTTTAGTTTGTTTACTTTCACAAAACTCTCAAAATAATGTATATAAAATGCATATAATTTACAAGTTTGCAGCCCTAGAGAATGTTGATTGAACCAATATTGCCATCCAAAATTAATATTTTGAGCCGACAGTCTGTTGCTAGTTTCGGAAATTATTAACAAACTTAATAATCCGTTAAAACGGACTTACGGATTTACATGTATCGATTTGTTTACCTTTGCGCTTCAACATTTCATTATTTAATTATTTAATGACTATTTTACGTTCCATAATAAGTTCATAAACTTCGGCAATATATCTTGTTCACACTTTTACACACAGACAGAGTAGGTACTCTGTGCTAAATTTAGCCCAGACTTGCATACACATTTAATTGTAAATTTAATGGTAAATAAAACGGTTACTTTGACGTTGGTTACTTTACTTTACATCACATATAAGTAGTTCGACGAAGCACAATAACTAACTTCGGTTCTCTTTGACGGCAGGAAGTTGAGTTTGATCGTCGTATACTTTGCTTGCTTATATGTATCAAAACATTATATTTAATATTGTTTCAAAGAATTACATATCTCAAAAAAAAAAGATGGAACCGTTGTAACTAACAATATACAAACACCAACGCCAAACTTTTAGGTTTTAGAAACTATACTTTCTTTATTTGCTAAACTAATTTGTAGTATCGTATTTTGAGAGTCCTGGTATAATAAGCTATTAGTCAGTAAAGTAGGAGCAGTTATTGACCTTTTTAGTAGGTTACAGCAATAAACTTCATAAACATTGTAAATTAAATAGACAAATGAATGCCCTATATCAAAAGAAAATATTTTAATGGTTTCAAATTATTAATACCAAAATCTAAACAAGTAAATCTTGCTTCCGTGTGGTGACGGAGTAAGAATACAATTCACCACCCCCTATCTTACCCGTGGGTTATCGTACGAGACGACTAAGGGATATAAAACGCATATAACATCTATGCGAGAGAAGGAAAACTCGAAATAAAACCCTATACCAACACGTCTGACCAGCGTGGTATAGTAGGTCAATGACCCTTCCATTATGGAGGAGGCCCGAGCCCAACAGTGAGACGTATATGGGCTGAGATGATGATGATGATGAAACAAGTAAATAAAATTGAAGTGTCTGTTTGTAATGTCAAAATAATGGCCTTTTTTCGTGCTCACACGGTTATTTTCACGACACCTACGCAGTTTAAAATTGTTTCGTCTGTTTGTTTGGGGGTAATCTTCAAAACGGCAGGACCGATTTTCATAATATTTTACTACTGCTGTCTATATAAGAAATAACTAAGGCTATATTTTATCCTGTTATTCCCACGGGAGCTATGCGGGTAAAGCTACTGAAACCGAAGCAAGGCAAGTGCGGGTTGCAAGTTTGCTTATAAAAGTAATAACAAACAAGATTATGCTATACTAGCAACCCGCCCTCGCTGCGCTTCGGTGCCAGTCACTTAAACGCGCGTAGTTCCTGTTCCCGTGGGAATACCGGGATAAAATGTAGGCTATGTCACTCCCTGATATTATAGCTTTCCATTGGTGAAATAATTTTTGAAATCGGTTCGGTGGTTTAAGCATGAAAGTGTTACAAACAAACAAACAAATTAACAAACAAACAAACATCCTTACTTTCGCATTTATAATATTAGTATGGATGTTAAAACACCTATACTCATTCCTTAATTCAGTAATAAAAAAATAATCCCAAAACGCTGTAACACAGAAAACTTATTTATAATTAATATCAGTTTGACCGAGCTTCGCTCGGAATATTTTTGTAGAATTTATTTAGATATATATTAATAAAAAATAAAAAATAAATAATGAAACATATATAAAAAATTACAAAAAGAGAATAATAATAACACCGAGATTCGATCCGACGGCGTTTGTTGCCGATGTCAAAAATAAAATGAAACCTGACTACTTCGCCACTGAGCTATCGTAACTCATGACATTGATGGCAAAATTTGAATTTATATTCTTTTAAAATTTAATGTCATTATATTGTCTGCCAAAAACACTGACAAAACAACATTTTCTATACATAAAATCTAGCTAGATCGATGTTTTGGGCCCGAATCCTCTAATGTGCCAAGTTTCAACAAAATCGTATATAACTATTGAATTGGTGTATGAAGAAGTAAATATGCATTTTAGTCCCCTACTCTTACCCCAGGGTGTCGTAAAAGACAACTAAGGTATGCAATATACATTTAAGATCATTCATCATTCATCGCAGCCCACATACGTCCCACTGTTGGACTCGGGCCTCCTTCACAATAGAAGGGAATTAGACCTACCATAACCCACCCGTACCCACGTCACCTCGTTGTTGGGCCGACCACCGGAGCAGATGTGACTTGTCGTCAGTGGTCGGCCTGACGGAATACCCTTTCGGGTAACCTCAGCTCTCGACGTCCTGGAACGTCGGTCGCCGTCGCGCGGTCAGCCTCTCTGCGGGTGACGGACAATTCCCCGGTCCGATCACCCGCGGCCTCGGCTAGGGCGGCATTAGGCGCAAATACTCGCGCCTGCGCCGCCCAAGTCGCCGGCGGCGGAACGTGTCGCCGAATAGGAGCTCTACTCGCACACGATCCGCCGCCTCCTTCCGTGAGATTACGGCCTCACAGAAGGCGGCGACCGCGTCCCAGTTCCTGACGCTGACGAGCATCTCCCTGGCGATGGTCGGCAGCGCCAGGTCGGCACCGATAATTGCGACGAGTTCACGGCGATCCCCCTCCCATGCAGCACACTCCTCGAGCGTGTGCTGCGCCGTGTCCTCGTCGCAACTGCAGTGGTGGCAGGACGGTGTGCTCTCCCTCCTGACAATCTTGTGCAGGTACTTCCCGAAGCAACCGTGCCCCGTCAGCACCTGCACCAGTCGGAAGGAAAGCACTCCGTGCGTCCGCTCCAACCACTCCATCAGCACCGGCCGAAGGGCCTCGACGGTCCTGACACCGTACCGAGGACTCTCCAGCGGGACTGCCCAACGGGCAATGACTTCTCGGCGGGCGTCGACCCGCCAGGCGGTGATCTCTTTGATGGAGACCATGCCACCGCGGGCGCGCGTCTCCGACACCCGCCGATAAATGTCGGCGAGCATCTCCGCCTCCAGGTCCCACAGGGAAGTTCCGGCCAGGAGGCACGCTGCCTCCGTCGCCACCGTGCGGTAACCCCGTATGGCCCTGATCGCCATGACCCCCTGTGGTCGCCACAGGAGGGCCCTAAGACGAACGGTCAGGGACCCCGCCCACACCGGTGCCCCTACAAATTGATCTACTAACCACGCTGGTCAAATAGGTTGAAATAGGTTTTTATGTCAAGTTTAACCTCTCTTAGATAGATGTTAAATACATAGCTCAAACACGATCAAGTTATATAATATCATCATAATCATCATCTCCGCTAATATACGTCCCAGTGTTGGGTTCGAGCCTTCTCCACAATGGGAGGGAAATTACCTACCATAAAACGCTGGTTAGACGTGTTGGTATAGGGTTTTATTCAAGTTTGCCTTCCCTTGCATAGATATTATATGCATATTATATCCCTTAATCGTCTCTTATGATACTGACGAGTAGGACAGGGAATGGTGAATTGTATTCTTACTCCGTCATCACACAACATAATACCGATTCTGATTATATAATAAAAAAATACATTGATCTCAAAAAAGTCGCCAATAGAACCTTATTACTAATCGAGGAGTCAATCATAATAAAAAGTATTTAAATAATGATTTGTGATATTTACGCGAGTAGATATAAAATAAAACTGTTTAAAATTTTTAACTTTAAAATATATGTTTTATGGCACCAACTAGTGTTTTATGTAAGAATAAAATCTACAGAAGACAGGTAATTTAACTAATAACCCCATTATATAGTGATTTCATCTCATATACGTCCCACTGCTGAGCTAGAGCCGTCTCCATAAAGAGAAGAAAATTGTCTATCACGCTATTCACATAGATCAGTATTATCTGGAGATTTTCTTCACGCATATATAATGAGAGAAAATTTCCAAATAATATTATGACACGTAATCCGTGTGGTGACGGAGTAAGAATACAATTCACCACTCCCTATCTGGTCGTGGATGTCGTAAGACACGACTAAGGGATATAATATGGACATAACATCTGTGCAAGAGAAGGAAAACTCGTAATGAAACCCTATACCAACATATCTGATCAGTATGGTATAGTAGCTCCAATTCCCTCCTATTGTGGAGACGGCCTGAGCCTAACAGTGGGCTGTAGATGGGCTGCGATGATGATGATGATAATATCGTGACACTCCGTGTGGTGACGGAGTAAAAATACAATTCACTACTCTCTATTTTACCCGTGAATGTCGTAAAAGACTCTTAAGGGATTAAATATGCATATAAAATCTAAGCAAGAGAAGAAAAAACTTGAAATGCTGGTATAGTATGATAGGTCAATTTTCCCTTCTATTGTGGAGGAGGCCTGAGCCCAACAGTAGGCTGTCCTACTGTTGGGCTCAGGCCAACCTCATTTCAGGACATATCTGTATATGTCCTGAAATGATGATATCCGTCTCCATATCCATCGTTTTTTACGACACCCACACGCAAGATAGGCTGTGGAGAATTGTATTCTTACACTTACGACGCAGATAAAATGCAGTCAATAAAGCCAATAAAACCTTTCTCGCTGTATGGTAACGTGATAGGAATACAATTATTCATCGCAGTCCACATACGTCTCACTGTTGGGCTCGGCCCCCTCCACAATGGGAGGGAATTTGACCTACTATACCATGCTGGTCAGACATGTTGGTATAGGGTTTCATTTCGAGTTTTCCTTCTCTTGCACAGATGTTATGTGCACATTATATCCCATAGTCGTCTTATACGACATCCACGGGCAAGATAGGGAGTGGCGAATTGTATTCTTACTCCGTCACCACACGGAAAATACAATTATTGCCATCATTTAATTCCCCAGGGGAATCCAAAAACTAAAAGATCACTGGGAAAATGGGCAAAATTTCTTTTCTGTGAAACACCTTACTACGATCGCCAACCCCTTCACCAAGCGATTTGATTATGGCAGTAACTCCACTATAGGTTAACCGCGAATGGTGGAGAGAATTATATCCAGTAGTAGAAGTTGAAAGGTTGGATGATGATAATACAAGAAACTATCTTTAGCCGTTTGCATTTCTTTTACAAAAGTTAGTACAAAGTAAATATATCAGTATCGGTCACATTTTACGTTTATTTTTTTATTGGCTGTATTTTGTCTGACCGCAACCTGTCCATTTGAGGTGACAGAAATGTAAATGTACAATTTAAAAAAAATATTCGACTTGTTTATATTACAAGCTATAAAATAAACGGCCACAAGAGTCGAACAATGAGCATAAATACAATAACAAATCTGGAAATGTAAAACAGCAAAGGGATACCGGTATCAGGTGTTGTTCGATATGTGGAGTACTATTGGGTAATTTATGGCGAGCGAAACGGTAGCACAGCTAGTACGTAATATTAGCAAATATATGAATGCTTAAAATGAAATATATTGAGATTTCAGCCTCCGTACACGTTCAATGCGACGTGTGGGTACAGTTTCCTCGCGTCGAACGCATTACCGACAATTTATTTTTCATTTTAAAAAGCATGAATATTTTAACAATTAACTTTTAGAAATATGAATTTAATAAAATGACGTTATGATTTTATTTTTAGTTTGCTACATGAATGGAAAGTTATCAAGTAATAGCTTTATCTACCCCAATATTATAAAAGAGGAAACGTCGTATTTTCGTATATTACGAATAAACTCAAAAATTGTGTAAAGTGTAAATTATTATGAAGCAATCTCGAATACAGGAATTTTTGTTACTGAAAATTATATTAATTTTATTGAATATATTGAAACACATCGGGAGTAGATTTTTAGGTAGTAACGGACGAAAATAAAAGGGTTACTATCTATTACCTCGCTTTTTTCTATGTCTCTAAACCAAATTCGAAAAGCCTAGGGCATATTGTCTGAATATCTTGTTATAGACATAATCATTATCATCTTAACTTATATAAATCCTACTGCTGCTTATTCTTACTCCGTTACCTCACGGAAATATAATATATAAATATTTTAAGAGACCCACATACAAAGGAGACGGTGAAGAATTGTTTATATTTGCATATATTTTTTTTAATTGTATATAGAGTACTGTTCTTACTCCGCCATCGCAAAAAAGTCAGTAGATGCAAGTTAACCCAAACTATAACAAGTACCCCAACAAAAAATAAATTCAATAACGGTTACACCCTTACATCTAATAATTCATCTCTGATTTTATATTTATTCGACCAGTATAAGCTGCGAATGAAATATAAAGCTTGCGATGGGTACCGACTGTCCTAGGATTGATTCCCACTCCGTATAAATATGCTCGGAATAATCAATTGAGAACCGCACGAGTAGTTATTCGTCCATAATTGATTGTTCTGAGCCTGTTTGCATTTTGTACAATATTTTTTTATTTAGGTTATAGTTCTTTTTATTTATTTTTTAAAGGCAACGGCCTATTTTTTTAAGAGCTATTAAAATTCATATTACCCTATTTATATTTATACTGTTTTTTAAATATGCTTTGTATGACTATACTTTGTCAATTACAAAAAAGTCAAAACATGCCGTGGTCTCAGCCCAAAAGAAGCCTTCTAGCATCATAGGCGTTTGAATCAGTTCTCATTACGTTCGTTTTTTGGTGGTTTTCTGTGTAGTGACTCAATAAGAAAACAATTCACCATCCCCTTTTTTGCCCGTGGGCAGTTGTAAAAGACGACTAAGGGACATAACATGGAGAAAACATCGATGCAAAAGAAGAAAAACTCGAAATGAACACCTCTGCCAATACTTTTAACCAGCGTCATATAGAAGATAAAATTTTCTACCATAATCGAGAATGTTTATGGACTGATACAATACGTTCGATTAATTAAATAATAACAGAATTAAAAACTTAACAAGAAGAAGAATCTGTTATTGTGCCTCGCTTATAATAATATCTTTAAAAGCAATATTGACTTATGAAAACTGCAGCTACTATAGGTATAGGCGCCAATCAATGCGTAAAATTGCAGTGAGGCCCCGATCGCAAGTCATCCGATTGACATCGCTAACTTAGTAGAAAATAATCTATTTTATAGTTGCTTGCCTCCAACCGATCCGTGCGCAATAGAAATTGGTTTATTTTTGTTCGAGAACTTCAAATTCAAAACTATTCAACTACCTCTCAATCGGGAATTTCAAAGGATTCTTCGTTAGTACTTTATGTTAGTATTCGACTACATGTTTTTAAATGGCGATTTATATTTAAGAGAAACTTGAAGAATAAGAAAAAAAAAGACGTACTAAAACCAAACCGTCACCTCCGTGTAGTGACGGAGTAAAGCCATTCACCACCCCTCTCCGTGGATGTCGTAAATGATATTAAGCATATAACATCTGGGTAAGAAAAGGAAAACTCGAAACAAAACCCTATTTCAACACGTCCGACCAGCGTGGAATAGCAGGTTAATTCCCCTCCCTTTATGGAGGAGGCCTCAGCCCAACAGTGGGACATATATAAGCTGAGATGATGAGGACCAAACCATCTGATTATCGTGATATAGTAGATAGAATTTCTCTTCCTGTACGGAGGAAACTCAAGCCCAGCAGTAGGACGATATGAGCGGTAATGATGATGAAGAGTATAAAGAATATTAGAGAATTTATCGTCTTTCTACTTTTATCTCAATTACTTAGGATCGACACAAAAAGTATTCATTTTTCTATCGTACACAAGACATCGAATAGAGTTGACTAGGGTTAATATAGCGTCCGCCCTAGCCGAGGCCGCGGGTGACCGGACCGGGGACTTTAATCCGGCACCCGCAGAGCGGCTGACCGCGCGACGGTGACCGACGTCCAGGGACAGGGACGTCGAGAGGTGAGGGTATCGGAAAGGGTATTCCGTCGGGCCGACCACTGACGATAAGGAACTCTGCACTGGTGGTCGGCCCAACGAGGAAGGCGACGTGGGTGCGAGTGGGTTAGGGGCCCGCGTGCCGTCCTTTCATCGCCCCGGACGGAATGGACCTCGTGTGCGCTTCCCATAGCCCAACCATAAAAAAAAGGACAATGTAGCTGTCAATTGTCTTTTACGATACTCACGAGCAACGTAAGAATAGATAGTATTCATAATTCATTCTCACTGTTGGGCTCGGGCCTCCTCCATAATTGGAGGGAATTTGACCTACTATGCCATGCAGGTCATGTTGGTATAGTGTTTCATTTCAAGTTTTCCTTCTCTTGGCCTAAGGCATTATAATATGCACATATCTTATGTGCATATTATAATGCCTTAGGCCCCTCGTACATACACGTTTTATTAACCGTACGGCGCGTTAGCCGTGCGGTTAATAAAACGTGTAAGCATGTATATGGCACGGCAAAGCTACCCGTCGAGACAACGGCCAGAGGCCGCTCAGTACAATTTTTCTGCCGCCAAGCTACGATGTCCTTGTTATGAATCCTTATAGGAAAAAGATTATCCTTGCGTACTATGTATAAAGAAAACTCAAAAAGGAAGAGAAACGAAAAAGAAGGTTTTCGAACGGAACGAAAAACGAGAAGAATTCGGCGCATTTCATACACTTGTCAAGAGTCAACTAAGGAAAGACCAAGACAAGTTTTATAATTATCTTAACAAAATGAGCCTAAGTAATCCGTCACGAAAACGGTAAAACGCCGGCACCATCGGCACGCTCACATAGACTGCGATATGACTGCGATACAACAATGATGAAAATCTGGTCGTGCGTAGACGCGGCGCGCCGAGGGGGATGCACGGTGCATACGGCGGCAGCGTTGTGACGTGGCGTCACGGTGTATGTTAACAAGCTCTCACAGTGACCCATACAACACTGACAGCCGTGCCTACACACCGCGAATTAACCGTGTATTTTTACGCCGAAAAAACGTTTGTTGGGTCTTGTCTACTTGGCCTTAGCCGTCTTTTACGACATCCACGGGCAAGATAGGGAGTGGTGAATTGTATTCTTACTCCATCACCTTACGGATTTTTTTTTCATAATTGATACCACACAATGAATGAATAATTATTTATCATCATCATCTCAACCCATATACGACCCACTGTTGGGCTTGGGCCTTCTCCACTATGGGTCGTAAACACGGAAAGGTATATATAAGATACATATATACTATGCAGATAACTTCTATGTCAGAGAAAGAAGATTCAAAATCAAACGTTATCCCGTTTGACGAGCGTGATATAGTAGAATAAATTCCCTCGTATTGTAGAAGAGGCCGAGCCCCGCCTTAACACTAATATGAGGTGATGATGGTAATGATTCACCACCACTCCCTCTCTGCCCGTGGATATCGCAAAAGACGATTATGAGATATAATATGCATATAGCATCTAGCACAAGAAAAGGAAAACTCGCAACAAAACTCTATGACAACACGTCTAACCAGCGTGTTGTAGCAGGTCAATTTCATACCTATCATTGAATAGATATAATAGGTACCTATTACATATCATATCAATGAATTGTGTTCATACTCCGGCACCACACGGACTATACAAAATCATTATGAAAACTAATTCAGTTTCTACAATAGCTTGAGCTAATAACATCAGTTTTAAGTACATATTGTAAACATCAAACGTAAAAGCCCCTCTCAGTTCACAGAGTACAAATACAAGCAAAGTTAGTACTTACGTTGTGTGTACTCGTATGTGCATTTTGCAAACATGAATCGAGCAAGTATAGGTGATTGCGACATATTATTCTGCAAATCTCTTAAAATATTCATTTAACTGCACTCAGCTAGCAGCCTGTTTCAATATATTCAATAATATATTATAGAAACGGTGTTGTGTACTATTTTCGATGTGTTATTAACACGAAAACGAAGGCGAATGGATTCATCATCATCATCATTTCAGCCTATCGCCGTCCACTGCTGGACGTAGGCCTCCCTCATGTTACGCCACAAAGTGCGGTCCTGTGCCGCCTGCATCCAACGACGCCCAGCAACTTTCACCAGGTCGTCGGTCCACCTGGTTGGGGCGTCCTACACTGCGTCGTCCGATACGTGGTCGCCACTCGAAAACCTTTCTTCCCAGCGGTTGTCGTTTTGTCGAGCGGTGTGGCCTGCCCATTGCCACTTCAGCGTGCTAAATCTTCGTGCTATGTTGGTTACACCCGTTCTTCTGCGGATTTCCGTATTTCGGATTCTATCTCGCAGAGAAATCCCGAGTATAGCCCGTTCCATAGCACGCTGAGCGAATTTGAGCCTTGTTATGAGGCCTATATTTAGGGACCACGTTTCTGTGCCGTAAGTTATCACTGGTAACAAACACTGGCGAATTCATTAATTATAGAAAATTAGAATATTACTGATGAATTAAAATTTTTGAAAATTTGTGGTGACGGAGTGAAAATACCATTCACCACTCTCTTTCTTAATCGTGGATGTCGTAAAAGACGATATCATCTATGCTAGAGAAGGCAAACTCGAAATAAAACCCTATACCAACCTCCCTGACCAGCATGGTATAGTAAGGTCAATTTCCCTTCTATTGTGGAGGAGGGTCGAGCCCAACAGTGGGACGTATATGAGCCGTGATGATGATGATGATGATCTGGACGGACCAGACCCCAGCCAATCTGTTTGGGGCGACGCAAGGACAACGTGCAGCCCCATAATCCATCTTGTTCCTTTCCCATCGCCATTGGGCCGACCACTGGTACCGATGCCTTGACCAACGTGACGGGCCCAGCAAGACAAAATGCCTAACTATTTTTTCAAGATTGAAGATGTAAAAATAAATTAACTATATGAGAAGTCGTCAAAATCGTTAGATATTGTAAATTAATACATTTACTATAAAAATTACATTTTTTTCAGAATAGACATAATAAGGCATTTTAGTCGACCAGTGCAGAATGGCACAGGTGATACTAAAGGATAATTATAAATCTCAAACTTAAAAGAAGATAGATATTGTTGGATAGTAGATCTATTTTTCATCGTTAACCGGCAAGAAAACCATTCATATTAGGGGTTAATCTGGCAATTTTATAAAAGGGTAAGAAAGATGTCGCAGACCGACAGAAAAATAGGCTAGAGAAATGATATATATAATGATTGTACATAAGAACAAGACGCAGTTAACTTCATTTCTCAGCTTATATACGTCCCTCTGCTGGTCTCAAAGCTCCTCCTAAATAAGAATAAAATTAATATACCTACTACGGCAAATTGACGCAGTAAAAATACAATTCGTCACTCTCTTGTTCGTGAGTCTCGTAAAAGACGAATAAGAGATTAAAATGCAGATAACACCTATACAAGAGAAGAATAACTCGGCATAAAAGCCTATACGCACCTACATATCTAACCATCATGGTATAGTAGATCAATTTCTCTCACATTGTGGAGGAGGCTCAAGCCCACGAGTCCCACTCGTAATATATGTGTTTATTTTTTTTTATTACAAACGGTGGCTAAAACAAACAGTACACCTGATGGTAAGTGTTGCTGCCGCTCATGCACCTTTACAAGGTCGCTGCCTACCGCGAAGAAAGTGTAGGGAGTGTGAATGCGTGCATTGAGGCTCGGTGATACCAAGGGCACCACCAAAACCCTCCACACACAAACACCCTCAGAAAGTTGGGCTTTCGGCTCTCTCGCTCACCGAATGAAGCGCAGTAACAAATTGCTACTACTCAGACGTCGATTTTCTGCGAGAGTGTGGTACTACCCCGGACGGACCAGCCCGCGGCTATAGACAGATAACTGTCGAGAGTGTGATCCGACCACTCTTAATAAATTATTAAATATATGTAATGATGATGATGAAATTTTATTACATGTCGTTGAAATACATAATTTCATGTTGAATAGAACTAATCTTCATATTGGCTATGCACTCAAAAGAAACATTTGTATTGTACATGAATATCAAAGCAATGTATCTATTTAACATCAGACCATTGAATACGCTATCAATTCATTGAATAACCACAAGCTTTTCATTCAGCAAGAAGGCCAGACGATGATGCTTTACTTTAATTTAGGTCTTCTACTCTCATGTTACATATAGTTAAACAGTATTCCTTTTATTTATTTTATCCTATTAGCACTGATTATGTAGTAGTTTAAATCAACAAACACCAATAGATAAATGATATCTTAAACTTTCTTTAAAAGTTGAAATCGTTTTATTTTCCTTAAAGAAACTTTATTGGACATATGAATAGGTATGTATATATCTCAATGGCAATAGCGATTGTAGATAGCGATAGTTTATAAGTACAGAACTAGTAAAAAAATCTCTTCCCACGTAAGTCCTATCTATGTAAGAGAAGGAAAACTTCAAATTAAACCCTGCACTAATCCGTCTGACCAGTGTGATATAGTAAATCAATAGACCTGTCATTGTGGAGGAGGCTCGAGCCCAGCAGTGGGATATACATGAGCTGTGATGATAATGATATATTTTTAAAGAGAAGGTAAACTTAACATATCCACTTAACACATCTGATCAGCGTAATATAGTAGGTCAATTTGCCTATCATTATGGAGGACTCTCAAGCCCACTAGTGGGACGTATATAACCTAGATGATAATGATTGTACACGCATCATGCAAAAACTTCTGCATGGGACTTAATTCAGTTTTCATAGACAATAGCTACTAACTAAAATAGACCAGGTCTAGGATAAAAATTACTACAAAAAACTTAAAAAAAAATTAAAATGTCTAAATAATGAACAAAAAAGACTAACAACAAAACTCTATGCTTTTTTTTTTTAAATTAACATAACTCTATGCTAACATTTTTTCTGTGGTATGCTATGGTCTGGACACACTTCGCCCAATCTGTCAGGGGCAACGAATGGTCGACGTGCGTCCCCATAACATACTGTATTCCCTCCCTAACGCCATTAGGCCAACCACTGCTACCGATACCTTGACATTCGTGGCCTGCCTGGCGGATTACTCTTTCAGGTGCCGTCCCCAGGCCACGCAATGACGCATCCCTCAAGACTATGCTACACCGTAACCTCGACGCAATCACAGTGGTGGCAGGACGGTGTTCTCTCCCTCCTGGTGACCTTGTGCAGGTACTTGTGGAAGCAACCATGCCCTGACAAGAGATGCACAAGTCGAAAGGAGAAGTCTCCGTGCCCCCAACCCTTACCCAAATAGAGGCCTTTCCAGCCGGACTGTCCAACGGGCAATGACATCACAGCCAGCTCGCAGGGCGAGACATAAGCCCCCTCAGCAACGTCGCTGACACCTACCGGTTAAAACCAGCGAACATCTCCTCCTCCAAGTCCCACGGGGGAGTTCCGTCCAACAGTAAGCAATCTCTTCTGTACCGAGAGTTGCCAGGTATGCTGTCTTTTATAGCGTCCTTCCCTGGACCGTGTCGAGCGTGTCGTCGGCAAATTACGCCCAGTCTGGGAAGGAGATTACCTCGGCACGTCGAGTCGTAGCTGATATTCCATAGAGTCGGTCCTAAGAACGACCCCTGCGAAACACCGCACGATATAGCTGTCCGCACAACGTCCCCTATTCAGTGCACGTCGAGGACGCTGCACCTCTCCAAATACTCTATTACAACTTGACTGGCGAGCAAAATATTATAGACCAATTAGCACCATCTTGGAGTATGATAGTATCCAAAAAATAGATGTACATACATACAAATATATAACTTGTAAAGACCATAAAGACAAAGAGAAATTACGTCGATAATCTTTATTAAAAAACACATTTCAATAATAAACAAAACTCTGTAAAAATATTGAAACAATTAATTGACTCTACAATATAATACAACCTAAGCCAAGCGTATCTGTTATAAGATTCATTTCAAAGAAATTATTTCTTGGTTTTCTTTTGAAATTATCATAATTATTGTCTACTTAGATCGTCACTCATAATTATCTTTGGACGTCTTCAGCACTGAATTATTGAATACTGGCATTTATACTCTTTTTCCCTAAGGACATATTTGTATATATCTTAAAAATATAATTGTATATATGAAAAGTAAAGAAAACTAAAGCAAATTTTCTATAAATATTTTAATGCTATTAATAATAATTATATACACGGCTCGAGCCTGCTCCATAATAGGAGGGAAATTCACCTACTTGGTATTGGATTTTATTTCGACGCATAGATTTAAATACAGTCGTCTTTTACGACACCCACTGGCAAGAAAAAGGGTGGTGAATTGTATTCTTACTCCGTCACCACAGGAAAAACTTGAGAGGTGTCAAGGGACACCCGGATGGAGCGAAGTTTTATTAAAAAAAAAATTGAGAAGTGTTATTATTTAATGTTAGTGGCTTAAATAAAATAATAAATAATTTTATTAAAAGAATTTTATAAAAAATAAATTAGATTATTTATTTATTAATATTAATAATTTATTATTTTATTAATTTATCAATATAAATCTCAAAAATCAATATAATTAAATTACATTATTAACACGCGCACGCCTCACGGCTGACAACTATAGCAAAAAGTGTCGTTACAACTTTTGGTCTTAATTTTTTCCGTCTAGCCCCCTTTCGCAACGCGCGGTAAGGAACTTCGTTCCAAAAAGAAATGTATATATATATATATATATATAGCAACTAAATTAATAGACAAACTTGTTGAGAATCTACGTTAAAATGGCCCCCATCAAACCGACATCCTCATTAATTTAACAAAATCTCTTTCTTATCTGTAACTGTACTTCATTTAATTACTGGGGTAATACCGTTTGACAAAAGACGTAAAATATCTTCGCAACCTCTCAATACCGCAACAAACTCATTTCCCCAACGTACTACAGATAACAAGCAGAAGTTTAATATAATATTAATTTATTTACTGTCATTTACTTAATTAGAAAACATCGTCTATTGACATGTTTTTAATCGTACTCATTATAAGATATAATGATTAATTTTGCCGAAAAAAATATGAAACGCTTACGAGTTTTCGTTATCTCAAAGGCACCCAAAGCAAAATTAAGTTGGATTACTAGGACTGAAGTTGAAAACAATAATGAGATGAGCCTTACTCATAACTAACTCATAATAAACTACTGAATAAAGGAAATTGGATGTTTTCTTGACTTCATCCTTGTTTCATGCTTTTACTTAATAAAATAGATTATCTTTTTGAGTAAATAATGATAATAACTTTATAATTTGAAGAGATGGGTTTGATATGGCATATTACTAGGGGGGAATAGTACTCAAGCAGACGCTTAATTTATTATTCAAAAAAATAAGAATACTAACAAATACCGACAGAATGACAAGCTGTAAACAGCACTTCAAGAAACTAAATATATTGACTTTGATGTGTTTATATATTCTTGAAGTATGCCTGTTTGTAAAAAAACGCCCAGAGCTGTTTCCCCTTACCAAGGATCACCACACACGGGACCGTAACTTAAGGAATAAAAATAGACTTGCTATGCCTATGAATGCAATAAACTATTTGAATTTGAAGATATTTTAGGTACCGATTCTCTGATGCTGGATCTTTCAACTGAAATTATTTTATTGAGTTTCAAAGAAATAATATTTGTTATTTTTCTAATTAGCAATCGAAGTTCTATAAATAGAAAATTACCTGTTATAATTTTTGTTTGTGAGTGTTTATATAAACTTATATACTTTAAGTCAGATTGAAATTACGTATTTTATGACTTAACCTACTGTTTTTGCTCTATAATATTCAAAAGGTTGTAAAGTACATAGTCTCTTAGAGATTCTTTATTGAAATGAGAGGTATCGAGACAGTAACAAGGGGACATTTTACAAAGATGTGGAGTGATGAATAGTCAAGGAGACGCAAATGGATCAGGACAATGGAGCAATAATTTATCCAATGTTTAAGTCATTTTAGCCGTTTTGTAGCAATTGTTACAGCAGTGTTTTATGTTTATTTAGTACAAATATTTATTTATTTAGTGTTCATGCATTTAAAGTAGGTGAACTTAATGCCATAGGCATTATCTTCCAGTCAATCTTAATTTAGTAGGTAGTAGATGCCATTTATATTGAAAACGGTTGAGGTATACTAAATATTGGGCTGAGTAACGGCGCTTAATACCGCCCTAGCCGAGGTCACTAGTGGACGGATCGGGCATTAGGCGGCCACCGGCATAGAGGTCAATCGCATGAGGATGATACTCCGGCAAGACTGTCTTTCTTCCCGGGGCGAAGTCAAGGAATTGGTACTAGAGGTCGGCCCAATGGCGATGGGGAGGGAATGTAGTAGATTATGGAGCCGCACGCCGCTCATTCGTCGCCCTGGATATATAGGGCGGGGTATATCCAGACTATAGGGTACTAAAAAAAAGGTTATACGAAATATTAATTTTTAATTATTAGAGATATAAAATCACTGCAACATTAATCCAATCCTAGGTCTCATTTTATTACTGCTACTCGTTATTGAACGACAAGAAAATAAATTTTCACACTTAATAAAGTAAATTAATTATCAAAAAAGTTAAATAAAAAGTTAATGTTTAGTAGTTCTCTTAATTTAACATTTAGTAATGCTCTTAATAATTTTTGACCCGCTTTAGTGTTACAATCCATCTGGTACGAGACTAATTTTACTACTTTTTTATCATTCAAAGTTATCAAGTGGTAGAGCGATGAGGCTTGGACATTTTCACTGTGGTTTCTTTTAATATTTCCGTTTGGTGACTGAGTAAGAATACAATTCACCACGCTCTATATTACTCATGACGTCGTAAAGGATGACTACGGGTTATACTATGTATATAACATTTGTGTAAGAGAAGGAAAACTCGATATAAAACCCTGTACATCATGTCTGACCAGAATGGTATTACAATACCAAGTGACTTACAAGTCACTTTCCCTCACATTGTGAAGGACACTCCAGCGCAGGACGTATATAAGCTAAGGTGACGATAAGACTCTTAATATTATGCTGAATTGCTATTCAATTTTAAATGTGATTGAGAAGTTTATTTTTCACGACGAAATTCTTTCTTTTTCCTCCTCCGTCATTAAGTATAAAAAAAAGAAGTATAAAAAGTAATAAATTACAACAACGTAGTTTGAAAAGTAAAGGATTAAAAGCTGTGAATGTGTTCCCCCATTAAAAGCACGAGAATCTGAACTCTGCAAACACACAAGATAAATCTTTCAGTGTGAACAACATAAGAGATCGGAAGTACAAGCATCTTGATAAAATACGCTACTGCAACTCTACAAAGATGCACTTTGGTACCGTTCATATATAAACGTATAGTACATTTATATCAAGATAAGAATTTAATGAAAGAGAAACATTAAAGCCTATGTTCTAACCCGATCTAGTCTTTGAATGAACTACGATATTGGCAATATTTGAATACATTACACTAAAACCTACTAATGACGACTAAGAATACGACTGCAAAAATGACCTAAAAATCTACTTTAATAACATAATTCGACTGCACAGATGGCGTAGTGGTTAAGATAGCGACCTACAGCGCCAGTGTCGGGGGTTTGAATCCCACGCGGGACAACACTTTGTGCGATCCACAAATTGTTGTTCTGAGTCTGGATATACTTTGTGTCCGTTAATTGTATGTTTGTAAATTCCCCCGCAATACAAGGATTATTTCCTTAGTGCAGGGGATTGTCTTAAAAAAATTAAAAAAAAAATTATATCACTACCTTCTTTTCTGAAGACTTGGCAGCAACATCGTATCTCCGCCTCTATTTGCCAAAAGATTGTTAAGCAAAAGAGGCTACAGAACATGAATAAGACAGGATCGTAGATCTTGCGCTCTACGGAAAATTCACTGGATAAAATCACTAGCTCTTTCAGGTTCTGTAAGCACTATCCTAAAGCCTACCTTTACCTTTAGGTAGCAGATATAAGGTAGTCTTTGACTATAACAAAAGTAAGTACAAGTTGTAAGGTAAAAAAATCTAAGTCATCCAAATCAAACTACACCGTCAGAAATAGTAACTTAGAGCTACTAAAGGTGTCGAAATAAATGCGAAAAGTGAACTTTCAGTTTTAATCATAATCAGAATAAATAATTAAAATATAATTAAATAATTCCAATTTATAATTAATTAATTCATTTCAGCTCATATACGTTCCACTGTTGAGCTCGAGCCTCCTCCATAATAGGAGGGAGAAGTTGCGGTCGGCACGCTCCTCGCACCACTCCATCCGAGGCGACAGAGGAGCGTAAACACGCACACCCACAACCCACCCACGATGCACGTCGTCTTCGTCGTTGGGCCGACCACCGGAGCAGGGTGACTTGACGTCAGTGGTCGGCCCGACGGAATACCCCTTATTTGGGGTACCCTCCCTTCGACCGACGTCCCCCCCTCGGGGAGGACGGACTAATCCCCGGTCACGTCACCCGCGCCCTCGGCTAGGGCGGCATGAGGCACTATATTACGTTTTTAAAAAAATTTATTAATGAATAATACATTTTCTCTATAATTGATCCCCTTTTTTTTTTGTCGGTGGGCTGCGGTCGGCGCGCCTCCGCACCACTCCGTCCGGGGCGACAGAGGGGCTTAAGCACGCAACTCCCGCAACCCACCTGAAAACCACGTCGCCTTCGTTGTTGGGCCGACCACCGGAGCAGGGTTAACTTGTCATCAGTGGTCGGCCCGACGGAATACCCCCTACTTGGGGTACCCTCCCATCGACCGACATCCCCCCCTCGGGGAGAACGTCGGTCTTTCCTCACGCGGTCGGCCTCTCGGCGGGTGACGGACTAATCCCCGGTCACGTCACCCGCACTTTATATATTAGTTATTAGTGAAATACAGCTTGCTCAATTTACAATTATACATAAATAAAATGAAAAGAAAATTATGTATCAGAAAAACTAATTTAAATGAATTATGGCCGAATTTCGACCACTCGGCGACCACTAGTAACAATAAATAAGCATATTAGGATCATAATTACCTAATATATTTTAGCAGAAAAAGGTCAATACCTCAACACCTTTTGACAAATCCTGAAATCGAGAATCTGGTACCTCATTACCTGTAGTTGCATGCTGTACTTGTCAACGTATCTCCGAACCTACCACATTAATTATTCTGTTTGAAGACGTATAGTATGCCACTGTGCCTTGTGAAGTATATAAGCATGGTTCGTTCAATACCTATAGTAAATTCTGTGAATTGTTAACGCTGGCTTTGTCTTTGTTCTTCGCGAACACTCTCAGGAATGTTAGCATAATTTTAGATTTAGGCAAAATTTACTTTGCCAAACTTGTTTGATAATCTGTCAAGCTGAACAAGTGTCACTCATCCTATAGAAATTTAGTTCGAACTTTTGTTAGACGCTTATATCTGCACTATAGAACAATAGAGTCGTGATCTAGAAATTAAAAAGTTAAAAGCATTTTATGAAAATGTGATTTTAACTTTCAAACATCACTATCTCCATATTTAATTTTCATTTCTCATAGATCTATATCAGAGTTCAGGCAGATACTGAGCCGATGCAGCTGTGAGTAAATACTCCTGAATATGCCCTCAACCAAATGGTGGTTGGATGTTTCTAGTATTAGTCCGCCATCAATGAGGCATGTGCTGAAGCATCGCTTGGACTTGGTTCCCAAAAAACTGCAGGCAACCTATAGTTGATGTACTAAAATAAGACTAAATAGCATAAGCATTACCCATTATTTAGCTTTTAGCTGTGGCCATCTGTGGTGGAGGGATGTGTACGGCCAGCAATGCCGTACACATCCCTCATAACCACAAAGCTCGATCATGTGTCATCCACAACCAAAGACTACCAGCAATGTCCATCAAGTCATTGGTCTACCTTTCATCCTATACCACATAGTCGTGCGTGGGCACTACGCTAGAACCTTCTTTCCCCGGCGGTTATCAGTTCATGAGGTGATCTGATATTCCTACGGTCACCTTGATGTGCTAAATATTCGTTTTATTTCAATTACCTCATTCTTTTACGGATTTGTTTGTTTTGGATTCTATTTTGCAGAGAAACTCCGAACATATTCAGCTCCATAGCACACTGAGCGACGTTCAGTTTAGTTATGGTACCGAATTAGGAGACCACATAATACCATCACTCATAGAAAGACACTTCAAAACAAAACTAATCTCATTGGTAGCTCAACAAAATTGCACAATTTCCATTATCTTTTTAAAGAACCCAACTATTAGATGTGTATAAACTAGGAATAAAAATATCGTTAATTCATCGTCCTTTTCATGCTAGTATAATTTCCTTTCATAACAATCCACGCAATATTTATAGCCTAAAAGTTCCTTTCAAAATTAATTTTGTTTTATTATTTTTTTTGTTAAAAACAACCCCTACGCTAAGGAAATAATCCATGTATTATAAGAGACTTTATGAACATAAAATTTAAGGGCCACAAATCACACCATAATCTTTATCTCTCATAACCAACAATTCTCAATTGCACACTGTTGTCTTGCGTAGGAATCGAACTTACGATATAGTAGGTATCTTAACCATACGTCATCTGTGCTATCAATTTCTCTAATTTTTATATTGAACACCCCTCTACCCATATCATACCGAATGCAATCTTTTCTATGGTCTCCCATTTCTCCTAAAGCTGAACTACAGTACGACAGATTCACAGTTTGAATTACCCGTAACCGGTACAACTTCAAAATGAAAATATCATAAATGTACTACAATGGCAACAGAAATCTGCATCACATGACATTTGACTTTGATTGAAATTGACATGTATGTTCTATGTTCATTTGATAACGGCTGTATGAATAACACAATAGTATCTATGTGATTCGATTCGAGCAATGAGATATATGGATATACAAACTCTGCCTTTATTTGCTACTAGCAATCCGCCCTCGCTTCGCTTCGGTTTCAGTCGCTTTACCCGCGGCGTAATTCCCGTTCCTGTGGGAATACCGGGATAAAATATAGCCTATGTTACTCCCTGATATTATAGCTTTCTAATGGTGAAAGAATTTTTGAAACCGATTCAGTGGTTTAAGTGTGAAAGCGTTACAAACAAACAAACATCCTTACTTTCGCATTTATAGTATTGGTATGGATGTAATGATATTTATATGAAATAGCTATGGAATTGTATTCATTATTATCTAAGTTCATATGCGTCTAATTATTGGACTTCAACCTCCTTAACAGTAAGCAATTGTGCTTCTATACCACGCTGGTCCGACGTGTTATTATACAGCCTGTATATATATCTAATCCTTTAGTCGTCTTTTACGACATCCACGGACAAGAAAGGAGGTAGTGAATTGTATTGTTACTTCGTCACAGCACAGACAATATAATATCTAAATAATATCCTATACCAACACGTCGGACCTGTATATGACATCTATGCATGAGAAGGAAATCTTATCTTATCTCAACACGTTCTACTATGAGAGGGCAATTGACTTTCTATACCACGCTGGTCAAACGTGTTGGTGTAGGGTTTTGTTTGAAGTTTTCCTTCTTTTCCATAGATATTATATGCATATTATATTACCTAGTCGTCTTTTACGACACCTACGGGCAAGAGAAAAGGTGATGAGCGGTATTCTTAATCCGTCACTATACAGACAAGAGAAGGAAAACTTGAAATGAAACCCTAACCAATAGGTCTGACCAACGTAGTCTAGGAGGTCAATTATCCTCTCATTACGTAGGAGGCTCGAGCCCAACAGTGGGACGTATGTGAGCTAAAATGATGTTGATGATAAATGATTACTTACTTCAAGACTTCCATCTCTTGCATATAACGTCTGTACGTTATCTGCATATTATCCATTCATCCATTCATCCATCAGCCTACAGACGTCCTCTACTGGACATAGGCCTCCCCACGAGAATGCCACTCGGAACGGTCCACTTGCATCCAACGGTTCCCTGCGACTTTGAGAATGTCGTCAGTCCACCTAGTGGGAGTTTGTCCTACACTGCGCCGTCCGATTCGTGCTCACCACTCAAAAACTTTTCTTCCCCAACGGTTGTCGGTTCTACGAGCGATGTGGCCTGCCCATTGCCATTTCAACGTGCTAATTCTGCGGGCTATGACGGTCACACCCGTTCTTCTACGGATTTCCGTGTTCCGGATTTTATCACGTAGAGAAATACAGAGCATAACCCTCTCCATAGCAATTATATGCATATTATATCGCTCAGTTATTTTTTACGACGTAGCAAAATAGTAAAGGGATTGAATTAATTTAAGTCGTCATCGCATTTAAAAAAAACCGACTAAGTGTGAATCGGAGTCGCGCACGCAGGGTTCCGTACCATTATTTACAAAAAGGAAAAAAAATCGCGTTTGTTGTATAGGAGCCCCACTTAAATATTTATTTTATTTTGTTTTTAGTATTTGTTGTTATAGCGGCAACATAATTTGTAAAAATTTCAACTGTCTAGCTATCGCGGTTCTTGAGATACAGCCTGGTGACAGACAGGCGGACGGACAGACAGCGAAGTCTTAATAATAGGGTCCCGTTGGGTACGGAACCCTAAACAGAAATTCCATTCGCTGTAATGGTATTTTGAAAAACCTTTATGCATTTGAAGTACGGGCTTTTTATGACATCATGTGTTACAATCAGATTCTCTAGTGGCTTAGAGAACAAAAACCAAATAATATTTTTAAAATAAAGATATGTATGAATCTGTCCTAACATTGATATGGTCCATATATCACTCTTGGAACAGCACATACATAAATGTATTTTTCAGAGTATAACCAAAAACTAAAAGTTAAAACCATAAACTAAAATATTTTCTAAAAATATTCATGGAGTGCGCCCCACAATAAATCACGCTCCGAATTTTATATAAAGTACTAGCAATCCGCCCTCGCTTCGCTTCGGTTATAGGTTATAGTCATTTTACCCGCGTAGTTCCCGTTCCTGTGGGAATACCGGGATAAAATATAGCCTAGTTTACGCCCTGATATTATAGCTTTCCATTGGTGAAAGAATTTTTGAAATCGGTCCAGCCGTTTTGAAGATTACCCGGAACAAACAGACAGACAGACAGACAAAATTTTTTTAATTAGTATTTTAGGCATAGGTGTCGTGAAAATAACCCTGTGAGTATGAAAAAAGTCTATTATTTTGACATTACAAACAGACACTCCAATTTTATTTATTGGTATAGATTAAGCATATATATTTTCGGGTAAATATTAGAAATCATTAGATAATAACATTGTACCTTATTGATGAAACAAATCAAAAGGTCCGTTCTCAACTACAAGGTACTTCAATATTCAAACATGTACGAACTACACTCGTATTGTGAAAACGAAACTGTAGAACTGCCTTCCAATCTAGTAGGTTTTATGGCCGTGTGTGACCCGGATGAGCCTATTTTGTATCGTCACGTGACTCAAGATTGTAAGACAACTCTGTTGTTATTGCTCCCTAGATATAAAGACGAAGCTATTTTCTACTTTGCTTACGAATTGATCTGGGAGTTTTTCTAAAACAGCAACAATAGAGCCTATATTGGATCTAATAATAAACTACAATAAAAGATCGCATGTTATAAATAAAATGTGAAAATATATCACAGTTTCTTATCGTATATATTAAAAGTTACAATCATTTATCACTCAGTTTCATAGAGATACGTTTATTTATAATTATAATGTAATAACTAGCCTTTTATATTCTCACCGAGAGCAAAGATTATGAAACGTTCATTTTAGCATCATGTATTAAAATTGAAGCTATTGTCATGGCTTGCATCTACTATACCATATACTGTACCCCAATTTCGCAGCTTACTACTACCACATTGGCCCATAATGGAATGGTGGAATGGGTATTTATTTATAATTTGATCCTACTAATGGTTTAAATTTTGAATTTTTTGTTTTAAAGATTCAAGAGTGAACAGGTTAAACAGAGTTAGCAAATATGGTAAAATGATACATGATAACATTGACTAAACGAGTAAATCATTGATGAACTTTCGACACCCGTCGTTATGTACATAATTATAATAATTGCTGGCATAGGTAAAATCTCTATGAGGATTAGGACTGGTCTGCTATCTTTTCAGAAGCCAGGTTGTATGCTTAAATCAGGATCTGTCCTAAAATTCACACAGAATAAAGAACAATAAGTCTGTACTAATAAAAATGTCCTATAAATAAAAAAATATAGAAGCAAAATTACATTGTTCATCTTTATCAAGCCAGCGAATACAAGTTGTAATATTATGCAAAAAGTTTTATCAAAGCGTTGTCAAAAGTTGTTAGAAAATGGAGGAAAAATTATTCTTATCTTTAATATTCGTAATATCAGTTACACTGTTCAAAATACTATTATAATGATTACAAGCAGTTTTAAAAATTTTAAAGTAGACGTTTAAACTTCATTAAAAAAAAGGGGCCAACTTTCTGAGGGTGTTTGCGTGTAGTGGATTTATTGATACCTTTAGTATCACTGAACCTTATTGCACCGGCCTTTCAAAGGTCCATGAGCGGCAACAACACTTACTATCAGGTATACTGTTTGCACGTTTGCCACCGTTTGTACTAAGAGAAAAATACATAAGAAATACAGTATTTACACATAGACTGCACAGATGGCGTAGTGGTTAAGATAGCGACCTACAACGCCAGTATCGAGGGTTCGAATCCCACGCGGGACAACACTTTGTGCGATCCACAAATTGTTGTTCAGAGTCTGGATGTAATTTGTGTCCGTTAATTATATGTTTGTAAAGTCCCCCGCAATACAAGGATTATTTCCTTAGTGCAGGGTGTTGTCTTAAATAAAAACAGTAAGATACAGTAAGAAAATCTCTCCTTTGCCCATCAAACCACATCACCCAAAAAAATAAAGCCTTGCACCAAACCGTCTGGCAAACATAGATCAATTTCACTCCCACTATGAAGTTGGTATGCCAAAATTGGGATGTATATGACTTAAGATGAAAATAATAATTGCCCGAAGAACATATCGTAGGAATATAATCGTAAAAGCTAGAGATCATTAGAATCAAAAAGTCAGCTGGTCAGTAGCGATCTCCTGGGAACCCATAAACCCAATCGCAATGACCAATCCGATTGCGAGGTTTGGTGATTACGGCCCTAACAAGGTGTTTAGGATCAGCAGTGAACGTTAATAGGCTGATGACAAATAAATAAAACATTCCTATATTATACCACTCACTGATAATAATTAATTTTGAAAATGTCACCTCTTGAATACAGCATAGGAGTTTATAAATTAATACTAGGTTCGATAGCATATGATAAGACTCAAAATGATGATTAACAATCACCAGATTTATTAGTAACACACCTGGGGAATTACTTACCCTGTTATCATACGAAAAAATCCAATCACACTAAGAGATAAAATTTCATATCCCGAATTATCTATGCATATATTTCTTGAATAGTATTAGACTGGACATACGTACAATTTCTTGATTAAATTTCCAAATACGAGTCTGAAATACCGCGAAACTAGCGCATGTCCATTCATTTTTTATCTGTTCGGTATTATGAATACGCGATCAAACTTGAACAGAATCTGTATTGGGCTTATAAACAAATATATCAACGAATATAGAAAACGAAATCGAAATTTGTATCAGGCGATACTTGAACAGATACAATCCCAACTACGTGTTCTAAATATCGACTTTCCATTCCGAGTATTATAGGTTTGATTCTGACCACCGATTATAAGGATCGAGTATCGATATTCCGCACATATGGTGCTAGAAAAAGAGACTGCGTATAACAGGTTATAGTCGCACAACGTGCCCTCCTTCGCCTTGGATAGATCGAGTGGGTCATGAGTATACCATCATCATCTTCATTACAGCTCATATACATCCCAGTGTTGGCTTGAGCCTCTTCCACAATGGAAGGGAAATTGACCTACAATGCCACGTTGATCAGACGTGTTGGTATAGGGTTTTGTTTAGAGTTTTCCTTCTCTTGCATAGATAAAACCTACGGGGGCTGAGATTTTTTTTTTACTATTTTTGTACTTATAGACTCGTGGATCGCTATTTCCATTGAGATATACACATTTCCAATAAAGTTTCTTTAGGGAAAATAAAACGTTTCAACTTTTAAAGTAAGTTTAAAATATCATTTATCTATTGGTGTTTGTTTATTTAAACTACTACCTAATCAGTGCTAATAAGATTAAGTTAAAAATAAATAAATAATACCTATATTACATGCATATTATATCCCTTAATCGTCTCTTACGACACCCACGGGTAAGCAGATGAATTGTATACTTACTCCGTCACCACACGGAAAAGTAATAAGATTTTATATCATAGTGTAACTAAATAAAAAACAGAAACCTCGATCTTAACAAAAGATATTTGAGTTTCATATATGAACATTCCGAGTCTGTGCATTATTTGCTTCTCATTTCTTCTTCTCAATTGTATCTTTGCATTGTTCTCCGCGACATTAGAATTTATTTCTTAGTCTTCCAAAAAATAAAAAAGGAGACCAATTCATGTAACTCTATCATAAAAACTTTTATAATTTACTAGTTATTATCGTTTAGATAGTATAATATCATAATCTATATGAGCTTTATCATATAGATAATGACAAAAGCATAGAAGTTAAAATCAAAACACTGTTACCTTATCTAAAACACACACCTGCTTAGGCGGAGTGTTGTTGTAGTGACTGTTGATCTTTACTATATTTTTTTTTTTCATTGGAAATGGTGGTAAACGAGCAATCAGTACACCTGATGGTAAGTGTTGCTGCCGCTCATGGCTTTCTAAGGCCGCTGACTAACGCGAAGAAAATGAAGGGAATATGAATGTGTGGAATGAGGTTCATACTAAAGGCATCACTAAAACCCACCACACGCAAACACCCTCAAAAAGTTGGGCTTTCGGCTCTCTTGCTCGTCGACCGAATCATAGTAACAAATTGCTATTACTCGGACGTCAATTTTCTGCGAAAGTGTGGTGCTACCCCGGACGGACTGGCCCACGGCTGTAGAGCAACTGTCAATAAAATGGTCCTACCACTACTTCGAGAGTGTAATCCTACCACTACTACAACAGTGAGGTCCTACCACTACTAAAGGATACCACCCATACTAAAGGATAAAATTATAATTAGAAATGTGTTAGCCGCCATATTGCACAAAAGACGACTAAGGCATTACATCGGCATAGCTCAAGTTCCTCTGATAGCGTCTTGTCAACGATTACATACCAAAGGAGGGTTGATGTCAAACAGGCGGCCGGTCATAATATCATTGCCAAAATGTTCGTCCTATACTGGGTTGTACGATGTGTAATCTATCGTTTGCCACTTCAACGTGCTAATTCTTTGTGCAATGTCGGTTACATTCGTTGTTCTACGGATTTCTGTATTTCGGTTTCTGTCTCGAAAAAAAAAATATCGAAATAATAAAATAAAACTAAAAAAAAGCGTGCGTGCAAAGTACGCATGTCAGAAGTGAAACTTCTTTATCCTTTATCCTACACCCCTCATGCTTCATCCTTCATCCTTCATCTTTCATATTCTTAATTTTTTGTAATTTAATTATTACGACTGAGATGAAATTATTATGACACGGAAATTATTCTTAAAAGTACGCGTTATCGCAGCTCACAAATGTACCACTGTTGGGCTTAAGCCTCCTCCTCCACTATGGGAGTGAATGGAGGAGGAAATTATTTCACCTACTATACCATGTTAGTACAGGGTTTCATTTCGAGTTTTCCTTCTCATGCACAGATGTTATGTGCGTATTATATCCCTAAGTCGTCTTTTACGACATCCAAGACAAGATAGGGAGTGGTGAATTGTATTCTTACTCCGTCACCACTCGGAACAAGTACGTTCTCTAGGCGTAAACGTAGAGAATCATCATCATCATCATTTCGGCTCATATACGTCCCACTGCTGGGCTCGAGCCTCCTCTATAATAGGAGGGAAATTGACCTTACTATACCATGCTGGTCAGACAGGTTGGTATAGGGCTTTGTTTCGAGTTTTCCACCTCTTGCATAGATATTATATGCGTGATATATCCCTTAGTCATCTCTTACGACACCCACGGGTAAGAGAGGGGATGGTGAATTGTATTCTTACTCCGTCACTACACGGAGTACCACCATAGAGAATGCATGAAGAGTTTGATGAGGGTGAGTGAAGCGATGGCAGTATGTCAGGATCGTGGCTTGTAGCAATCCGTAGTCGCTGCCTACCCCTTTGAGAACCAGGAGTGAAGCTATGTACATATGTATGTATTTCATCTTAATAATATCAGTTTACGTTTTAATTTTTGTTTAAGATTCTGGTAACTTTCACTGTAAAGAAGCAGAAATGCCTACGTTCCTAACGTTGGAAAATCTGCATATACTGAAAATGAATAGTATGACGTACACTTGATGACGAAGAACTACTAATTAGTGTTATGACTAATAATACGTCAGCACTATAACCTTTAGTGATAACTAGGAACAATTATGACGTAAACTGACTAAGTATCTACTTAATAGGTACAATTCCATGTCATAACCATATAAAACGTATACAGCTAAATATTTTATATTTATCATATTAAATGTATCTTATAGAGAGAAAGAAAGAAAAATAGTTTATTACTCCCTCGCAGGGGGATACATATTTACACAACTTAGTTTACATCGCACCTACAAGCTAGTAAAAAGATCGCTACTCAGCTTAATGTTATAATAACACTACAACGCTGTTTTTCTGTAGCGGCCTATGGTGAGAAGATTGTCAGCAAACTCAACATAAACTATTTATTTACAACATATTTCTCGTTAAGAATACCTAAAACTAAAATACGTACCAATACGTGCAAATATTAATGATAATAACAATAAAAATCAATAGTTTCAATAAAATAGGCCACCAAACCTCAACCCCATAATCAGAGATATCATTACACAATAGTTTTACATCTACCATTGGCGGTCCATGAGTGTTAGGTGCACACGTGGAGTGTCATCGGCAGATGTGCCATCCCATTTTAACATTAAATTTCTCCAAAGGCCTGTGCGTGTTGGATCCATATCCCCATGTAAGCGTTCCAAAGGATCGGGTATCTTCTCTTATAGGGAATGATCCGGTGAAACAAAAGTAAATACATAACAATAACAAAAAAAAAACATGGTTGTCTGTAAAGTCAGTTTACGGACGATAGTTTAACGTGACAACATCATAACAAAACATTAATGAAATGACTGCATACTTTTATGAATAAAATTGAATCAGCGTAACCAGTATCCATTGTTATAAGCTATTGAAATTAAATCGGGTCGGCAATTACCCTAAGTCTCGATAGATGGCGCTGTTCAGTTTAGCTGAATCGCATTGTACTAAATGAATATATTTGAAATCCTTTCGCATTGATAGATGGCGAGCTTTAGTACAGCTGAATCGCATACTACTTAATAATAAAATAATGAGCGCAACGGGACAATGAGAGGAACGAGACACTTTTTCGTGCATGCAGCCAGCGTTCATCGATTTATTAGACGTTGTCACGTCAAAAAATAATATAAATATAAGAATATAATAAACAAAATATACATATTTCATCACAGCTCATATATGTTCCACTGATGGGCTCAAACCTCCTTCACATCAGGAGGGAAATAGACCCACCACATTACGCTGGTTAGGCGGGTTAGTACAGGGTTATGTTTAGGATTTTCCTTCTCTTCTATAATTATTATACGCACAAGATTTAGTCGTCTTTTACGACACCCACGGGCAAGAAAGGTGGGAAATCGTATTCTTACTCCGTCACCACACGGAAATAGATATTTACCTCTTGTATTTACCTCTCAACATTGTAAAATACAAAATCAAGAGTAGGAATTTAATTTAATAGCTTTATCAATTTCGTGAATGTTGTAAAAAACGACTAAGATAAGCAGATAACATTACTACAAAAGTAAGAATACTTTAAAAAACCTCCTATGTCAATACGATCAAGATAGATCAATTTTCCTTTCATGGTGGAATAAAATCCAACCCAAAATGGGATTTATACGCGATAGGTTAAGAAAAAATACTTGACCTTCTACTTTGCACCAACAATGACCAACCCGCGCTTGCGCTACTTTGACCGATGCACTATCTTACAAAGCTTAAATCCTTATTTAACAAACTAGCAGCGCCCTGCGGTTTCACCCGCAGTTCCTCTTACCGTGAGAATATCAGGTTAATTATAGCCTATGTGTTATACTGATATATATGTAAGCTATATTATTGTGAAGTTTCATCAAAATCCATTCAGTAATTTTTGCGTGAAAGAGCAACAAACATCTTCACATTTTCACATCCTCACATACACACTTTCGCATTTATAATATTAGTAGGATACTACAAGATTTCGAAATAAAACTTAGACAGTAATCATTAAGTCTGGATTTGCAGCCAAGAAATGGCGATAGGACCGCCTAATCTATAATTATAAAGAGTAAAAATTTGTATGTTTGTGTGTGTGTGTGTGTGTGTGTGTGTGTATTTGTAATGAATAAACTCAAAAAATACTGTGCCAATTTCAAAAATTCTTTCACCATTATAAAGCTACATTATCCCTGAATAATATAGGCTATATTTTATTCCCGTATTCCCACAGAAACGGGAACTATGCGAGTAAGGCGACTGAAACCGAAGCGAAGCGAGGGCGGGTCGCTAGTACATAATAAGACCTTAAATTGCATTCTAAATTGTGAGAGCGCTACACCTCCGCCTATATCTTCATTGTATAAGGCAAGAGGCAATCGTCAAAATAATCAAAAATCAAGCCTGAGTAAGTAACAATGAAAATCACAAAACCAATTTAGTAATCAATGGAGTCCCATCGTTTACTAAATTGGTTTTATGATTTTTAAAACGGTCGATTCAATCAAATGAATCAACGGAGAATTTACTGAATATTTTATTTCACAGCCATTTATAATATATTACATAATTCTTCTTCGAATTTGAACGCAAAATAATAATTAACAAACTAAATCACAATATGTTACAGTTTGGAATTTCTGAAGGCATACCTATATTTTCCGTGTAGTGACAAAGTAAGAATACAATTCGCCACACTCACCCTATCTTTCGCGTAGATGTCGTAAAAGACGACTAAGGGATATAATATGTCGGGCCGACCACTGACGACAAGTCACCCTGCACCGGTGGTCGATCCAACGACGAAGGCGACATGCCACGGGTGGGTTAGGGGGCCGCGCGCCGCCCCTCTGTCGCCCCGGAAGGAGCCGAGCGGCGGGTGCGCTGACCGTAACCCACCTCAAATTAAAAATAGGGATATAATATGTACAATTGCACATATCATCTGTGCAAGAGAAGGAAAACTCGAAATGAAACCCTACACCAACATGTCTGACCAGCATGGTATAGTAGGTCAAATTCCCTCCCATTGTGGAGGAGGCCCGAGCCTAACAGTGGGACATATGTGGGCTGCGAAGATAATGATAATAATACCTATATTATAAGAAATTATAAAATTTATATTCACTTTTAATTTAAAAGTAATATGCGTTAAATTACAATGTAATAAAGAGTATAATAATCTCTCCCTCTTTAATATAAAAGTGGAGATTGAAGCAAAGAAAAGTAAACAGCTCCTTTTGTCACCGAACCATCAAAAAAGAATCCGTTAAATTATATTTAATTACGTTACTAAGACTTACCAAAATACTGTTGACGTACAGCGTGTCATAAGATTCAGCTTTTGAGGTGACGTTTCTTATCTTGCAAGGTTTCTTCAAGGGTGCTGGTGGTCCATGTTTGTGTGATGGCGATGCTTGCTGATTCCCTCCACCAGTACCTCCACTAATATGATTCGTATTTGCCTTGTTCTCTTTAACTAATTTACTATTATGTGTTAGATTGTTTTTCGTAAAATTGCCTAACTGTTCAAACATACTTGAAAGATGTTGGGACATCATTTTTTTGTTCAATCTTTTGATCTATTCAATATATAATTTATCCGTATCCGTACGTTCGATTGTACATTTCTTTTATAAAGTTTTCTTCACTTATTTTACTCCTGAAAGTTGGTGTGAAAGGAAATTCGTCTTTTGTTTCGGTAGAGTTTGAAAAATATGTTTGCTGATATTTCATATAACTTTTAAATGCGCGGCGTTACATATTTCGTTATAATTTAATTCTATAATCTTATTTTTATCTATAATCTTTATTTAAACACTAATATATATATATATATAATAGATCTATAGATAGATACTACGTAATTATTAATTAGGAATATAATAATCCTTACTATATTATAAATGCGAAAGTAAGTGTGTTTGTTACGCTCTCTCGCTTAAACCACCGAACGGATTTCAAAAATTCTTTCTCCAATGCTAGAAATGCTGGAAAGCTATAATATCAGGTGCTGTATTTTATCCCGATATTCCCGTGGCAACGGGAACTACGCGGGTAAGGCGACTGAAACCGAAACGAAGCGAGGGCGGGTTGCTAATCTTTATATATAAATTTCTTGTGTACGTGTGTATGTCACTGAACTCCTCCTAAACGCCTGGACCGATGTTGACGAAATTTTTTGTGCGTATTCAAGGGGATTCGAGAATGGTTTAGATTTACAATTGGACCCGGTAGGTGGTGCTGCGATCGAGTTCAAGGAGAATTCTTTTTATTTTATTTGAACAGAACAACGTCTGTTGGGTCAGCTACTATATTATTATAATATACTAGCAGCCCGCCCTCGCTTCGCTTCGGTTTCAATCGCCTTACTCGCGTAGTTCCCGTTCCCGCGGGTATACTGGGATAAAATATAGCCTATCTTACTTAGGGATACTGTAACATTCTAATGGTGAAAGAATTATCGAAATCCGTCCAGGATTTTTTGAGTTTATTCGTAAGGAACGTTTCCTCTTTATAATATTAATGTGGATTTACACCCTTAGAGGGTGAAAATTAAAAAATGCTGAAACACGGGTTTATTTATTTTTACTAAAGAGTATTTTTGGAGAATTTGAAGAAAGTCGATGTAGATTTTTTTTCTCCTTATACAAACTTTGTTACTGCGATTTTCCCCCTAGGGGTGGATTTTCAAAAAACCCTTTCTTAGTGGGTTTCTACGTCACGCATAGAAACAAATGTCAAAATTTCATGTTCCTGGCTTCAGTAGTTTCGGCTCTGTGATAAGTCAGTAAACTGACATCTTTCTACCTATTTTACACCCTTAGATGATGAAAATGGACAAACGCTGAAACACGTGTTTATTTATTTTTATTAAAGAGTATTTGTGTTTAATTTGAAGACAGTAGCTAAAGATTTTTTTCTTTCCATACAAACTTTACCGTTGCGTTTCACCCCTTTAAGGGTGGAATTTCAAAAAATCTTTTCTTAGTGGGTGTCTACGTCACAAAATGAAACTATGGTCCAAATTTCATTTTTCTAGCTCCAGTATCTTCGGCTCACCCTGTTCCTTTATATGCATATTATTGTTAACGCCCCCGCAACACCCTTTGCAGGTGGAATTTCGTAAAATCCGTTCTTAGCTGACCACTCAACGAAAGGAATATTTTTGCCAAATTTCAAGTCCTTATGATTCCAGAGATATGGTGATGAGTCAATATATCGCTCGCAAAATCTGCCTCTCCTATATATATATATATATAGATTTCAATTTAAGAATCTATAAGCTGGTCAAATTATAAATTATAGTTAACTACTAATCTAGTTTGATAGGTAACTTTTAAGATAAGCTGACCTCTTATAAATCGAAAACAAAGATCAGTCTAGGCGCTTTAAGATTTACTCAGCCTTACATGCAACAATGGTATTGTAACGATAATTACAATCAACCTTAGATTTAATACGTTTTAATGAGAACTTTCCTAAATAAGGTCTCTTACTTGGCAACGTGTTCGAACCGGGTCGACATTTAAACAATAACATCACGCCGTATCGACACTCTGATAGTGTCATGGAGATCCGGTGCTAGTTCGCCGAAGGAAACTTAGCAAGTTACACTGTTTTTGCTTCACTTTATTATTTAGTAGACTTAAATCTCCGATTTTTTTTAATAATTTAATTTTGTTATTTTATGTCTTGCAATGTAACACGGTATTCATTCATTTCAGCCTATATAAATCTCACTGTTGGATTCGGGCTTCTTTCACAATAGGAGGGGAATTGATCTACTATTCCACGATTTTAATTTGTTTTTTTTTTTGGATTGTGTTGCGGTCGACGCACTCCTCGCACCACTCCGTCCGGGGCGACAGAGGGGCGTAAGCGAGTGGGTTGCACCACTCGAACACCACGTCGCCTTCGTCGTTGGACCGACCACCGGAGCAGGGTGACTTGACGTCAGTAGTCGGCCCGACGGAATACCCCCTGAAGAGTACCCTTCCATCGACCGACGTCCCTTCCTCGGAGAGGACGTCGTTTACTATTCCACCCAAGTCAGGCGTGTTGGAATTTAGTTTTATATTGAATTTGCCTTTTAGCATATTGAATTTTCCTCTTTTTTAGCTACAAATATCCCTTAGTCGTTTTTTACGACACCCACGGGGAAGAGTGAGGGTTATTAATTGTACTTTAACCCCATTACCATTGTGGATATATGACCACACGGGTATAGATATAATTTATTCACGTCGATAAGTGAAGTTGTCATGATAACCGATATAAAAGATAAAGTATTCTTGTTATTGATCTAAAATTTCATAACGATAAATTGAGTAGTTATGGAGTGAAAGCGTAATAATCAAACTTATCTTTGCATTTATCATTTTAGGATTGTTTGTTAACCAAGTAATGACCAAAAGGTCCTATTTTACAACCTAAAGTACTACTTAAAGTAATTTTGCCTGTAACTGTGAAGCCTAAAAATTTTCTAAACTGCGGCAAAATAAAAATTAATAATTATTTTTTGCAAAAAAAGAAACCGCCTTCAATAATGTAGACAATGTAGATACATATTTAGATTTCTCAAAAACCGCTTGTCCGATTTCGATAAAACTTTCATGGGATCATTTGGAAAGTATATCCTTTTCAACAAAAAAAGAATCATTAAAATCAGTTCATAAACGACGAAGTTAGATAACTTTGCGGACAAACATAAAAAAGCATATATAGGTCGAATTGAAAAACCTCCTCCTTTTTTGAAGTCTGTTAAAAATAAACATCATCATCATTTCAGCTCATATACGTCCCACTATTGGGCCTCTTCCACAATAGGAGGGAAATTGACCAACATGGTATAATAATATACTATGCTCGTCAGACAGGTTGGTATAAGGTTTTATTTCAAGTTTTCCTTTCTCTTGCATAGAACATCTATGCTAATATATTTTGCATAGATGTTTATGCATATTATATCCCTTAGTTGTCTTTTACGACACCCGCAGGTAAGAGAGGGGGTGGTGAATTGTATTCTTACACTGTTACCACACGGAAAAATACGGAATAATAAATAATATCTGGTTGACCGAGCTTAGCTCGGTATAATTTCTTTTTTGTAAGTAAATGGTATTTTTAACGAACATATTTAGGATATATATTAATAAAAAACTAATAATGATTAAATAATGAAAAACATATCAAAAATTAAAAACCAGAATAATAATAACACCGATATTCGATCTCACGCTGTTTGAATGCGACAGGACAACTTCCCAATTGAGCTATTGTCACTCTTGACGGCGAAGGCTAAATTTTACATTCCTATTCCAATCATTTTATGTCATTGTATTGATTAGCTAAAAACACCGACAAAACAACATTTTCTATAAATAAAACCTGTCTAGATCGATTTTTTAAGATAAAATACTTAAATATTTTTTTATTTCTAAATATATTACAATCACTCAAACATCATAGATACTACTTAAAGCATAACAATATTAAAATATTCTTTATATTTTTCATTATAAAACTTCGAAAAAACAAAATTGATATGCAAAATGTTAAGGATAAACAATTATTGAATAATTAATTCCTTTATAGCATATCATCATCATTATACGGCCTTTCGATGTCGGTTCGTCGAACGATATGACCTGCCCATTGCCACTTCAACGTGCTAGTTCTTCATGCTATACACCCATTATTCTGCAGTTTTCCGTATTTCGGATTCTATCTCGCAGAGAAATCCCGAGCATAGCCCGTTCCATAGCACGCTGAGCGATTTCGAGTTTAGTTATAAGACCTACATTTAGAAACTAAAAAACTATAATGAAATGTAACCACTTCAAATACGAAATATATTAACATGTAAAGCTACAATTTTATTAACTTATATAAATTCACGCGACGAAACAAACCGTACTATATTGGACAAAGTTTTCCAGAAACTTGAGAGCATCGTAAAATGATGTAACAGAGTGTTACGATATTTTAATGCTCAACTTCGTTACTCGATTGAGTTACAGAACTTGTGAATCAACAAGTAAGCGAAGTCCGTCAGCATTGTAAACTCTTGCACTGAACACTTAGTTCACTTAGTAGCAGTCTGTAACGTTTTGTTAATATTCCTCCTTAACAAAGAATCTTTGTTCACAAAGCTTTGAAATTCTACCGGAAATGAAATGTTTACCTGCAAATTGGATTCGAAGATTGTTGAAAAATATAAACTATTATACTTGCCTTGGGATTATTAATATTGGAAAAAAAAGGCGACCTAAAATCGGATTTAGAGAAAATATACGTTTTCGCAACTACATTTCTTAAAAGGAAATTGCTATATAAATATTTGAAGCAATATTTTCGAAAGGTTTCAAGCAAGACAAAGAGGTTCATCATAATAGGGGCATCAAAAGTTACGTCAAAGAGGTCAGACCGAGTTGTTAAAGTTGGCCTTATCTCACCCAACTTTCATTAAATCATACTTATCTACTTTCTATATTGATTGGAATTTAGTATTTTCACTATAGCGTGTCTTACAAAGCAGTCATTATTTTCATCTAAAACCTTTTTTTATGAAAAACGTCGTTTTTGGTAACCCAAATTTTCACATCAACAATCACATAAAAATCAAACAAGGAGCCTCTATTAATAAGAACGGATATTTTTCGATGACGATGTACCTTTAACGTTTATTCTAATAAAATGATGAATTTTAAGTGTTTATTTTCGACATCATTAATTACAAGCTTAACTGCTGATTGTTGAATTTTATTGTACGGTCCTATAATTTTAGACAGCTTCATTCAAGCGTCAGGTAATTTGAAACTGTGGTATACATTATCAAATTTCTTGCTAAAAATATCTAAAAATCAATTTTAGACTTATCCCAACATAGTCTACAATTATATCGCCAGTCAACTAGGATTCGCAATGATATGTTCGCATTATATTCGATTTACACTACAGATAGCCCCGTAAAATCTTATTATATACACTTTTAGAACCCGTATAAAATTAAATTATAAAATTAATCAACAAAGAGGTGGTACATATATTTACATTGCTCCTGTAGGAAATAAAATTTTAACGAATTTAATGGATGCCTATTTAGTTACAAGTGTTGTAAGAAATTTTCTACACAATCTAAACAATTTGTTTATATTGACATTTAAATTTATCTCCTTAATTTGATAGTGGTATGTCACGTAATCTACCTGCAGCCGTAATAGCCGGCTCATCCAAGTTCGTTGCATTCCATTCAGAAACCCAGAGGACCGGTGAATCTTTTCAGACAGTTCATAGATATTAGCTATTACCCTAAAAATAGCTCTTTGAAATAAATTTGGTTTTACAAACTTTTGTGCTTTTTATTTTACTTTTATTATACTGACGTTAAGAATGCTCGAGATAGTAAGAACAATGATAAAAAGTGATATAATTCACAAAAAAACTTATATTTGATATCTATGATTCGGGAATCCTTCAAGAAAAAGTACTTTTGTCTCGTTATATAATTATTGACTCCTAACAATAAGAATCCAGAATCAAATTTTGGGATTCGCAGAGACTTAAAAAACAAAATCTGAAAATTCTCAGTATCAGTATAGAATCAGCAACTTTGCCTTGTAAAACAATATCTTCAGAAAGTTGTAATGTTAAGCATTATAATCCAAAAGATTATTTTATAATTTTGCCTCTTACCGTTAACTCCCAGGTGATCATAGTACCCAGAGTACTTAAGTGAATATTTAATAAGAAGCTGCGTTATAAAATGCAAGAATGCATGCATAATTCCTTGCGTGGACGTGTTTTGCTTTCAGAAAAATTGCTATAAAACCTGACAGTCGTCGCATGGACTATAATGTAAGTTTTCATATTTTGTTGTCACTTGGACAAAGATATCCTCATTGAGCTGTTCTTATCCTACTTTATATGGTGTTGGTAGATAATATCCTCTTCCCCCAACATAATAAGTAGAACTTGCTACATAATCTTTTTTTTTTCTTTAGAAAGACAGTACTAGGAAATAAATCTTATCAGCGTAGGGTACTTGCCTGGCGGGTGCTATAGCAGTACGATACTGGTAATTTTAAAGTCATAGACTTTTCTTATATTTTTATTGGACAAAGAATTATAGTGCTTTTTCTCGAAAGCGCTGAAAAACTGTGGCCTGTAGACGCCTATAAGGATAACGCGGGACTTTGAAGTTACATATCGAATTGTTCTTGTATTGCTCTTCATATTCTTTTGGGTATAAAAGCGAGAGAATGTTAAAGGCGTTATTATAATATAGATATTGCACAGATAATGGTTAAGATAATGACCTACCGTACCAAATGTTATGGGTTTGACTCTCGTGCAGGATAATACTTTGGACGAGGACACGGTGCAGCATACGCTCGAGATTTGTGCCGCTTGGGCATAGCAGCATCGTGAACTCGTCACAATTATCCCGACGCGGTCGCAGCCTTCTGCGAGGGAGTAGTCTCGCGGAAGGAGGCGGCGGCACGCGTGCGGGAGGAGCGTCTCTTCGACGACGCGAGGCGCCGCCGGCGACTGGGCGGTGCAAGCGCGATTACCTGCGCCTGATGCCGCACTAGCCGAGGCCGCCGATGACTGGACCGGGGAATTAGTCCGTCACCCGCTGAGAGGCCGACCGCGTGAGAAAAGATCGACGTCCTCCCCGAGGAGGGGACGTCGGTCGATGGGAGGGTACTCCTCAGGGGGTTCCGTCGGGCCGACCACTGACAACAACCTGCTCCGGTGGTCGACCCAACGACGAAGGCGATGTGTCACGGGTGGGTTACGGGTGTGCCTGCTTACGCCCCTCTGTCGCCCCGGACGGAGTGGTGCGAGGAGTGCGCCGATCGTAACCCACCCCCAAAAAAAAAAGGATAATACTTTACACGACTGTATGTCTTTTTCTATATCTGTATGTAATTGGTGTCCTTAATTATGTTTGTAAAAAGTCCGCAATAAAAAGATTATTTTCTTAGTTCAGGATATTGTAAATAAGTATTAATTTTTAAATTAATAAACTTATTAATTATTCAAACATGTACTAATAAGTACGAGTTGTATGTAAAATATTTTAAACCAAGTTGTATTGATGTAAAGTCAGACCAAAAAAAAAAGCCTTGGTCATCGATCAACTGCTGACTACGATATCATTCTGTAATTGTTGACCAAAATATCATTATGTCTATACGCTAATAAAATAGTAATTATTAAATAAAATTATGGTTCATTATGTATACTGTACTTTTATTAGTCATGTTTAATAAAATCGTGTTCATCTATAATTTTATTACGTAAAAGTTGTATATAAAAGGTTCATATATTTAAAATAAACTCATAATTTGATTCGCTGACATAACCCATACAAATTGCTAGTGGAATGTGATATAGTAATAATATTTTCCACTATATTTGAGTATATGTATGAGTATATGTATGAGTATATAGTATAATGATTGGAAGCAATGCATCACATAATTTTTATATAAAAAAGTCAATAAAAACAATTAAAATTTGTTTTTAAGGATGTTATCACGCTATAACGCTGTGAAAATAGTTTTATTTGAAATGGGTAAACATCAGAAATAAAAAAAAAATCGATGAAGTGCGAGTCAGACTCGCGCACGTAGGGTGCCTTACCATTATCTATAAAAATCAAGTTTGCTGTATGGGAGCCCCCTTAAATATTTATTTTATTTTATTTTTAGTTTTGATGTTATAGCGGCAATAGAAATAAATCATCTGTGAAAATTTCAACTGTCTAGCTATCACCGTTCTTGAGATACAGCTTGGTGACAGACGGACGGATGGACAGCGAAGTCTCAGTAATAGGGTCCCTTTTTTACCCTTTGGGTACGGAACCCTAAAAAACAATAAACAAATCTCCTGAGTTTCTGCCCGTTTCTGGTGGTAGTTTAATGAGTTAATTTGAGGTAAATCTTATATCTTTAAACGAGTAACTCTTGTATATATATATACATATATATATTATACATATATATATATATATATATATATATATATTCAGGATCTCGGAAACTTGGCATCCTAGAGGTTTCGGGGCCAAAAAATCGATCTAGCTAGGTTTTATTTATAGAAAATTTTAAAATTTTAGCTAATCAATACAATGACATAAAATTTCAATAGAATATGCATTCAAATTTCGCCTTCAACGTCAAGAGAGGTGATAGCTCAGTTGGGAAATTGTCCAGTTTTTTTGTTTTGTTTTGGCATTCAAACAGCGTGGGATCGAATCTCGATGTTATTATTATTCACTTTTTGTGCTTTTTGATATTTTTTCATTATTTAATTTTTATTTTTTATCAATATATATCTAAATAAATTCTACAAAAATACAACAAAAATATACCGAGTGAAGCTCGGTCAACCAGATATTATTTATTTATACGCCGTAGTGCCTGAAAACAAAGGTTTATATGTTACCAGCGATGACATACGGCACTGAAACGTGGTCTCTAAAGGTCAGCCTCAAGGCTCCGTCGCTCAATGTGCAATGGAGAAGGCTATGCTCTACGTGATAAAATCCAGAATACGGAAATCCGTAGAAGAACGGCTGTAACAATACTAATTAGCGCGTTGAAGTGGCAATGGACAGGCCACAACTAGTGTTGCCCAAAAAAGTCTTGGTCTTGCGGTCTTGGTCTTGGTCTTGCGAGAAATGCGAGACCGAGACCAAGACCAAGACCGCTTAATTTTTGCAAGACCAAGACCAAGACTGGCCCTGCAAGACTTGAGCAAGACCAAGACTGGGCCTGCAAGAGTCTCGCGGTCTTGCATTTAATTCAAATCACCATTTCAGCTTATATACGGTTGAGCTCGTGTCTTCTACATAACAGGAGGAGAATCGGCCGTGGCCGGAGGGGAATCGCCACGGTGATCGGCCGTGTTGTTACAGGTCATACATGTCAAGTTTTCCTTCTCTTGCACCGATGATATATATTATAGCCCTTAGTCGTGGGTTCGCAGTCACGGGTAAAATAGGGGGTGATGAATTATATTCTTACTCCGTTACTACACGGTAAGTCAAATCAGTCTTGAGATATCCATCTATTGGCCAATCGATTCCCAATGTTGGTGTTGGCTTTTCAGAATTACTCTTCGGAAAGGCTTAAGGACAAAAATACCGTAATCACGAGAGTGCTCTTGCCCATTATACATATTTATATATCCGTTTATTCATTAGTCCAACGACGTTCACTGTTGGACGTAGAAATATGCCTACAATTAATCTATATAAATGTCCATGTAGGGACAGAGTACGATCACCATCAGGCAGTACATGAAGCGTTGCTCCCAGCGCTATTTTGCCTCTGCCACGACTCACCCCAATCCACTAGTGGTTGGGGCGGTAAACTACGTCCCCTCAAAAATATCCGCGGTCCGACGTCCTCGTCATCTTCTTGAAGAAGAAGATGACGCTATTATGATCGCCCAAGAAAGGACCTACACAGCTCGCGTAGCGATAACAGATAAAACTCCGCGGTATCGGCCTCGCCGTCGAGGTCGAAAACCGCGCCGCGTAAAAGTCACTAACCTAAACTTGGCCACGCCCACTTTGCTCTCAGCGACGTCCCGAGCCGAGGTCCGTTCCCCACAGGGGGGAGCCCTCGGGCGATGTTCGCTTAACTTACTTACCGGGTTGAGAGCCATCAGCGCTCACCCATTGACCGCGTTAAGCTGTCAAGGTCATCTGCGACCAACAGCTACACACACATAAAAAAAAAGACAGAGTACGAATATAATTCACCACTCTCTTACCCGTGGATGTCGTATCAAATCGGCTCGGGCAATGGTGTTAGGAACCCATGAAAAAAAATTGAAATAAAAATATCGATTCGTTAATGAATTGAGAGACATGTAAGTTCTCAATTTTGTCATCGTTTTTTCGTGTAAATTGATTAAAATGTATGAAGGAATGATACTTAATCTACAACATATTCGTATTTTGTTAAATGTTCATTAGAATTTGAATAAATCAATGATTACGTTTGCATAAGCAAGACAAACTTCGCTTTAACATAAATCAGCTGATCGGCCGATGACCATTGATGAGTCGCCTTTGTACCTACGTAACCATTGAAAGGTTCGCGCAAATCTAATACCTATTTATACTGTCGAAATTTTACATGCTTACATATATCCTGTCTGTACATACCTACATAATATAAATAAAATTTAAGGCATAAACTCTTAGACACACATTTTTGTAATCACTATAACTTTTACGTTATATTGTTTTTGTGTAATATACATTCTAATTATGATCTATGACTGTTGAACTACAACATACATGAACAGTTGTCCCATAACCTGATACACCCTGTGTATATAACATATGTGCAAGAGAAGTGAAACTAGAAAGAAAACCCTGTACCAACATGTCTGACCAGCGTGGTATAGTAGATCAATTTTCCTCTTACTGGAAGGAAGCTTAAGCCCAGCAGTGGCACTTTTATGAGCTGTGACGATGACGACGAATATCATACATTTTACAAGTATTAAAACCATAAAATTTTAAATCAGTTTTATATGTTCTTGAATAAATAGTATATTAAGAGCTACATGGATCCAGCGGCCAAAGTATTTATATAGGCAATAGAGCAACAGGTTTTTTCAAGTATCCAGAGTATCAGTAACTAAACTGGAAATACAATAGGTACATACCCCTTAATTTGAAGGGGAATATAAACAATCGCATTAATTGTAAAATATCGCATTAATTATAAAATTACATAAAATTTATTGTATCAACTGCCTCGTGTGGTGTCGTCTTAAGAAAATAGGGTCGAAAGTCCTGTCATAAGAGTAGTAACGCTGTCTAATGGAACACCAGGAGAATAGAAGAATAATTTTCTCCAGTGGTAAGTATTGTATTTAATAGTGAACTATAGGCTAACAGATGGATAGATAGGATAGGATATTTGATTAATTTAAGTGGATTTTTCATTGCCATGATAAATTACTGTTACGTTATTCTAACTGCAAAACTTTGCGAGACTCTTGCTGCAATACCAAGACTCGGGTGCGCAAGACCAAGACCAAGACCAAGACCCGGGTGCGCAAGACCAAGACCAAGACGAGACCAGGTGTGATGTTGCAAGACCAAGACCAAGACCGGTCCAAGTCTCGTCTTGGTCTTGCATTTGGGCAACACTAGCCACAACGCTGATAAACCGACAACCGTTGCGGAAGAAAGATTCTCGAGTGGTGACCACGAATCAAACGACGCAGCGTAGGACGTCCCCCTACTAAGTAGATTGACGACATCTTGAAGGTCGCAGAAAAACATTGGATGCAAGTGGCGCGGGACTGTTTCGGGTGACATTCTCGTGGGAAGGTCTATGTGAACGTCTATAGACTGATGGATGACTGGAAACATTTAATTGACAATACGTAACTGATTTTGAATTAGAAAAATATTTTTCAGGCTGTATCATACTGATATACAATAAAATATTGTGTTCTAAAAACTTAAAAAAAATTACATTGATTGCTTTTGTATTAGGGGCCATAATATATTTTAGTATGATTTGAAATTAGTAAATTACATGTAGCACTTCTAAAGTCGACTATAATATTAGCAGGGGCAAGTAATCACAACTAAAGTAATCATACTTTTCAAAGATATTTTGCGAACTTATGATAACCTGTCGAATATGATGTATATATAAAATAATTAGAGGCGTCCAAACAGCCGACATAAGTTCCCACTGACATAAATAATAATAATGTGTTCCATATTGCAACTATAAACGTTAACATCAAATACAAAAACCTAGTCAAAATAAACAAATGGAAGGTCATAATTTTAGGAACACGTGTGGCTGTATGGTGTTAACCCGGATCTCAAGGAGAGGATAATAAACGACCGCAGGATCATTGGGATTGAAACGTGCTGCAGACGTTTACGTGGCCCTTCAGGGAATAGCGAGACCGTGAATGTGAAATTTTCATTTGATAGTACCGCAAAGGAGCGCAGAATTATATCTCTTGTTTTTCTATTTACCATTTAGTATATATAAATTTGACTATTTCGTATCCTAGATAAATAGAATACGCGTATAAAATTCGTATCTATCAAAAATTTTGCATAAGGTTCCTATATTCATAATATCACGCCATGCATGAAAAATTAGTATACACCAATTTTATAGCACTTATAAAAATCCCTGGATATCCGAAAAATACCGACTACTATAGTTTTTTTTTTTTTGTAAATTATAAAAAAAAATTAAATAATTAAAAAATAATGAGGAATCAAAAAAGGGAAATTAAGAAGCGAACCGGATCTGATTGGATTAAGCGATTGCTCGATTTTTATTCTAGTTGGCAGTGGCTAAATTTATCTTCATATTCTAATTATATTTTTTTCATTGCCTAAAAACACTGATAAAATAAGATTTTCTATAGATGTGACCTAACTGGATCGATTTATCGCTCCCGAAATCTTCTACATACTAAAACTTACATGAAATCGTTGAAACGGTTTCTGAGATTCTGTATACATAGAAATATACAAGAATTGCTTGTTTTATTATGATCGTCACAGCTTATATATGTCCCACTGCTAAGCTCCAGCCCCTAAGCCGACAAAACCCTACGTCCTTCCGTTTGACCAACGTTATATTGCAGATAAATTTTCCTTCCCTTATAGATGAAGTCCGAACCTTATCTTACTTAACCTTATAGGTCCTACAAGAGCTAAAAATTAAGAAAGAAAAATGTCATCATTATTACTAAGATTATACCCGTTATAGTTTTGTATATTAAACTCTTTTTTCCACGGGATTCCACGTAATTAAATATGTTACATCACTTATTCTAGTAAATAATAAATATAATAGTCAAAAAACCTAAAAAAATACGCTTAAATCTAAAAAAAACTATTACGCTAATCCTGATTATCCTAGTAAGGATAACGGGTCAAACTGTTTAAAATATTGAATTGTCATCGGTTCTTAATAAGTATGCCAAATTTCGAGTTCATCCGACGTTTTGAAGGGGGTCAAAATCATATTCAAAGATTCCGTTACATACTAACATACATACGTCTGAAGCTAATAAAAGCGTATTAAAAATGACTCTTTTATAAGCTTCTACTTTATGTAGAAGGGAATTCCAGCTAAAATACTTATTATCATCCTACTGTTATCTCGATTATTTGATGTCTAAACAATATGAATTTCTCTTCCAGCAAACACATTGCAAAAATTATTGGTAATAGTTTTTATGACTGGCTGCCTGCCTAACGTCAACCCTCATTGGGAATATAATTATTGATCAGATCGACACCAACAATTTATACTACGCTAAGTCATAAAAGTGTAGGTACTTTACAGTAGAGGTTTAAATAGGCAAAAACGTGATAACTTTTATATTAATTAAGATATTTATTTGCGTTGTATGAGATTTGTAACTTTGTTATTTTTGTGTATTTCTTCACGATTTTTTTATAACATAAAAGAAACCACATTTTAAACTATTTGGCATGAAAAACGAATTTTCTTAAAATTTTAGTTAGCGTAGTATAAATTGTTAGTGTCGAGATGGTGGTAGGGATGCAAACGATACATTGATGTTTCAATAAAAAAACATCGATGTTAACTATTGAAAAACATCGATATATCAATGTTATTTTATACGATGTTTTGATATCTATGTTTCGCCTGCATGATTTAAAATATATGGCACTTTTAGCAGAGCCTGCAAAAAAATAGCCCACACATCACGCAAATGTTGGTGTTTCATGTAAAAAATATGCTTGATGTACCTAAAAAAAGGTCTTCGCATAGATTTCTAAAAAACATCGATGTTTTTAGGGCGATGTTTTTTGTACATCGATGTTTTTGGTTTCGATATTTGTATCGATGGTGGCGACCAAACCCTTAGTTGTCTTTTACAATACCCACGAACACTGTAACAGCTGATAGTATTCGTAAAAGCTACCACACAGCGCAGAGATCAAAACATATGTATGAATGAAATTCTGTTCATAATTATTGTTAACAATATCTTATATATTCTACAGTATGTGGTATAGTATGATAATAACATATATTAGATCAAGATCATAACCTATATTGTCTTACTTGACGCTTAAGCTATTTAGCTGTCAACTGCGATGGTACAACGCCCTGAGGCTACCATGAGAACTAATCAACTACGCTATATGCTAATATAGTTGCCCTTGAATATTATTTCTCTCCCCAGAGAATGATATTACAATACCAAACACGATTCAAGTATACATAAGTGAAACGGTTCATTGATCATTGATACCTCATAGATAAAATAGCTATCAAAGGGCTATGATGTGTGATAGAATACAAGGTTAAACGTGAGCTCCCGGGTTCAAAGTAATGGAGTAAAATTTAGTAGTGTTTTAAAATGTATTATTATATCTTAATATATATAAATTACGTGTCACGTTGTTTGTCCGCGATTTACTCCTAAACTACTTAACCGATTTTAATCAAATTTGCACACAGTGTGAAGTTTGATCCAACTTGAAAGATAAGATAGCTTACATCTTAATTTATAGTCGCAATATTATTTTATTGCAAACTATTTGTCTATTATATGATATTCACAATTCTGTTAACTCCAAACGATTTTAACAGATGGCGATATCTGTTATCTGGATTGAGTAATTAATTAATAATTGGCGCTGCTATGTCAAACCTACAAACATGTCATATACGATTTTAAGTTGCTTTTTTTACATAGATGCCATTTGTAAAAAAATATGACGACCTCCACGACAGATGTTCTCCTACAGTTCCACTTAAATAGTTTAATAAAATGTAATATAACAAAAACATTAGCCACAGCAACGCGTGGCCGGGTCTGCTAGTCTATACCAATAAATAAAATTGGAGTGTCTGTTTGTAATGTCAAAATAATAGGCTTTTTTCATGCTCACACGGTTATTTGCACGACACCTATGCCTAAAATAGCAATTAAAAAAAATTGTCTGTCTGTATATCTGTCTGTCTGTCTGTTTGTTCCGGGTAATCTTCAAAACGGCTGGACCGATTTCAAAAATTCTTTCACCAATGGAAAGCTATAATATCAGGGCGTAAACTAGGCTATATTTTATCCCAGTATTCCCACGGGAACGGGAACTACGCGGGTAAAACGACTATAACCTATAACCGAAGCGAAGCGAAGGCGGATTGCTAGTTTTTTATATAATAACAGCCGTCGCTATTAAATCACTAAAAACGCGAAAGAAAAAGTGTGTATGTACTTATGTATGCACCTATAAAGTTCTTAGTAACTTCTTTGGCGTAACAAGATAAAAATCTTTCTAAAAATTTTAACCTTCGCTTTATCTTACATTTGTAGAAAAAACGACATTAATAATAGAAAAAAGGTATTTAACACATTGAAAGGTTTATTTTTATGTATTATAGTACCTTTGTGACAGTGTGCTAACTTCGTGGTCCGTTTTTCTTGACCGTGGGCGCGCGTCGTAAAAAATTACTCTTCATTTTTCCCTAATGCGCCGAAAAAAATGTAAGTTCAATCATCACTTTCAATACAAAATTATCGTATCTGGTATTATAAAAAGATGAAGAACCAAGGATTGCACCAGACTAAGGTGCCGAGACAGCGGTTTTAGAATAACCATATTCTTTGTTGTATTGTTTAGACGATATTCTCTGAAAATTTGATATTTAACTGATTCTGACGAACTGAGTGTGTGAAATAGAATTTTTTAAAGAAATTTATGGCTTTTCATTTTAAAGTTCGCCCAATAGTTGTAATAAGTGACAACATATGGCTCGCCCTGTCAAAAAGTTATTAGATCTCATCTAGAGCTAAGCTTTTAACTCTACACGCCCAAACTCTACCGGCTTTAACTTCACAAACTTTACACCTGAATCAAAATATGTAGCTTGGCTGTTGCGTTACTACAAGAACTATTGTATAAATGAAAAGTAATATATATACTGTATAAATTTTTCATCTTACGCCCATGTGACGATAGTAGGTTCTCCTTAATATAGAGTTGTCTTATAAAAAAGTACTGTGCTTAAGTGAATATTGCGAGTAAAAATAGAATTAACCACCCTTTGATTGTGGATGTCGCAAAAGACGACTAAGGAATTATATGCAGATATCATCGTTACAAGAGTAGGGAAAATCAAAACCCTATGCCAACACGTCTGACCAGTGAGGTAGGTCAAATTCCCTCCCACAATGGCAGAGGCCCTAGGCTGAGATGATGATAATAATGAATTTTTACCACTATATAAATGAATAGTTAAACCTTATTTCAATTTAAGTCGTACTACAAATATAAGCAGTTATATCCTTACTAATAATATAAATGCGAAAGTAAGGATGTTTGTTTGTTTATTACGTTTTCACGCTTAAACTACCGAACCGATTTCAAAAATTCTTTTACAAATGGAAAGCTATAACAGGGAGTAACATAGGCTATATTTTATCCCGATATTCCCACTGAAACAGGAACTACGCCGCGGGTAAGGCGACTGAAACCGAAGCGAAGCGAGGGCGGGTTGCTAGTATATAATACGAGTATATTCATATTTCTCAAGAGCAAGGTTATAGATATAGAAAATTTCCTTAAATAATTCATTCCAATTTTTGCTAGAAAAAGTAAGAAATAAAACTCCGACACGATTTGGTTAGTCTCAATTTATAATATCACTCGACCCTTCTTCATTGTGGGAGAAAATTTGACGTACTACGCTGGTTAGATGTGTTGGTAGACGGTTTTGTGGCGAGGTTTTCTTCTCTTACATGTATGTGATATGCACCCCCTTTTTTTTAGGGTGAGTTACGGTCGGCGCTCTCCTCGCACTACTCCGTCCGGGGCGACAGAGGGGCGTAAGCACGCACACCCGTAACCCCCCCATATAGCACGTCGTCTTCGTCGTTGGGTCGACCACCGGTGTAGAGTTCCTTGACTTCAGTGGTCGACCCGACGGAATACCCCGAGGAGTACCGTCGACATCCCCTACTGGGTCGTCGAACGCTGTCGCGAGGCTAACCTCTCCGCGGGTGCCCGGACTAAATCCCCGGTCCGATCACAAGCAGCCTCTGCTAGAGCGGCATCAGGAGCAAGTACTCGCGTTTGCGCCGCCCCAGGCGCCAGTATATGCACCCCTTAGGCATCTTTTACGAGATCTACGGGTAAGAGAAGGTCGTATAATGTATTCTTATTCCGTCACCATACGGAAAGATTTAAATATTTAGTTATTAATATATTCATCAGTGTATTTTCATACAAAGTTGAATATAATTTCAATTTCAATTTATTTAAGACAACACCCTGCACTAAGGAAATAATCCTTGTATTGCGGGGGACTTTACAAACATATAATTAACGGACACAAATTACATCCAGACTCAGAACACCAATTTGTGGATCGCACAAAGTGTTGTCCCGCGTGGGATTCGAACCCCCGACACTGGCACTGTAAGTCGCTATTTTAACCACTACGCCATCTGTGCAGTCAAAATCAATAATACCACTTATTAAAAGAAAAAAAAAGGATAAAATATTTCAAAACTCAATTCAATAATAAAATATAATGGATTGGATTAATTGTGATGTATACAAATTATTATATAACTGACAGGTGCTATTGAAAGATGAATTGTTTTTTTTTTAATATTTGCGCGGTTAATAAAATATAGACTTCAAAATAGGGCTATGTTCAGTATTACTCTACGTATTTCGTACACTATGAAATTCTAAATACGGAAATCCGTTGAAAAATGTGTGTATCCAACATAACCTGCAGAATTAGCACATTGAAACGGCAATAGGCAGGCCACATCACTTATCGAACCGACAAGCGTTGGGTAAGAAAGATTCTCGAGTGGCGAACACAAATCGGACGATGCAGCGTACCCTATTAAGTGGACTGACAACATCTTGAAAGTCGCAGGGAACCATTGCATGCAGGGGATCGTTCCGAGTGGCATTCTCGTTAAAAGGCCTATGTGTGTCTATAGACTGATGGATGGATGAAAACAGATATCGTAGATAGATATCTATCAACGATATCTATCTACGATATCTATTCATATATACGATATATCTATCTACGATATCTATTTATATACAGGGTCTGTCGTAATTAGTGGATAATCCGTTAACCAGGGGTAGTCCGGATGTCTAACTCTAAGAAAATCTACTTTGTATGTCAATCTACTTTGTGTTCACCACTGCACTGGAAGATGTCTTCAAGCTCTTAGACTGGACTGGACTCGACATCAACATTAACGGCGAATACATCACTCACCTTCGATTTGCGGACGATATAGTCGTTATGGCAGAATCCTTGGAGGACCTTGGCACAATGCTCAATGATCTCAGCAGGGTATCCCAACTAGTGGGTTTACGAATGAACATGGCCAAGACGAAAGTCATGTTAAATGCCCATGTCATTCCTGTACCGGTACTAGTTGGCAATGCGATTCTTGAAGTTGTCGATCACTATGTTTACCTAGGACAAACAGTCCAGTTAGGTAGATCCAATTTCGAGAAAGAGATCAGCCGACGAATCCAACTCGGTTGGGCAGCGTTCGGGAAACTTAAGAGGATCTTCTCGTCCAACATACCTCAGTGTCTGAAAACACAGGTCTTTGACCAGTGTGTGTTACCAGTGATGACTTACGGCACGGAAACGTGATCCCTAAATGTAGGCCTCATATCAAGGCACAAAGTCGCTCAACGTGCTATGGAGCGGGCTATGCTCGGGATTTCTCTGCGAGATAGAATCCGGAATACGGAAATCCGCAGAAGAACGGGTGTAACCGACATAGCACGAAGAATTAGCACGCTGAAGTGGCAATGGGCAGGCCACATCGCTCGACGAACCGACAACCGCTGGGGAAGAAAGGTTCTCGAGTGGCGACCACGTATCGGACGACGCAGTGTAGGACGCCCCCCACTAGGTGGACCGATGACCTAGTGAAAGTAGCTGGGCGTCGTTGGATGCAGGCGGCAAAGGACCGCTCATTGTGGCGCAACATGAGGGAGGCCTACGTCCAGCAGTGGACGGCGATAGGCTGAAATGATGATGATGATGTCAGGGTTGCCAACACTGCGAAAGTTGTTAACATGTTTTGTGTTTTTTTCTAAAATCTTCTATCGTGACTAGTAATTTGGCCATAATTTTTACAAATTAAGATATTTTAGTGTACTTTTTTTTTGTACGGATTATCGGATATCTTTAACGGATTATCCACTAATTACGACAGAACTTGTATACGCTATATCTATCTACGATATATATTTATATATACGATATATCTATCTACGATATCTATTTTCATCTATCGTAGATAGATTTCTATTGTATCCTACTAATGTGATAAATGTGAGATTTTATGAAAATATTTGGTTGAGTTTATCATACTAAAATAGTTGAATAAATTTGGATGAAAACTAGTGCACATTATATGTGTAGAAATGGTCTATAGACCATTTCTCGGATTAAGGTATAGGATCCTTTTTTCCCCTGTAATGTATTCTGTTGAGTTAATGGCTGAACTTGACTTTTTTACTCAATCAAGCATTACTTTTTAAGTGATCGAAGTCGCGGGCAGAAGCTAGCAGGTAATATATTGCTTAAGCAAATGATTTTGTAACATCAAATTTATTATAAATATTTAGAATAACAATCATACATCAGTTATCATCTTTTTTGAAAATTGAATTTCATATGTATTAATCTCTTTTTTTATTATTAACACTAACACCAGAACTCAAATAATTTCTAATTAATAGTAAGTTTTTAAATTTTCATAAATCTAAAATCTCATACCTTTATCCTCGAAAGCAAAGACAAAGTAACACACATACACGTACGTAACCTGTTAGATTAGACTCTTGTTGCCTGAGCATTTCTAAATTCAGTTGAACCAAAAATTTGAAAGAAAACTACATATATTGTCAATAAGCAGTTATAGGCAAAAACGGTTTTTTTTTCTCATTCATCATCTCTTTATAGGATGCTATGTTGACTATCTGTTATGTAAAAACCCAACAATGTCTGACCCAAAAATCAAACTCGAAAATGTTGCCCTGGTCTGTCGCTAAACTAACAAAGAAGTCTGTATATTTCTCCAGCTTAAAAAATAAGAAACGCGATTTTAGAACACTGGAACTTCTTAGCTGTGCTTATGAACTTATGGCTACCAGCCAAATCTAGAGTGGATTTCTCTACCTAATTGGAATATACAAATCCACTTAATTATTCAAACTAACAATGTTACATGACCAAAAAAGATTCATAATCTTAAAAGAAGTAAAAATAAATTACACAGGTGGCATAGCGGTTAAGGTACAGTCTCATGGGTTTGAATCTCACGCAAGACAACACTGTGTGTGATCCACAAATTATTGTTTGGAGTCAGGAAGTAATTTAAGTCCGTTAGTTATATGTTTGTTAAGTCTCCCGCAATACAAGGTTTCCCTTAGTGCAAGATGTTGTCTTTAAAAAAAAAACCAAGTTCTATAGCGGGTGGCCCATTTAGCTCGATTAGTCTGGGCAAGTCTGAAAGTATAACACAAACAAAGTTCTATTCTTGGGAACCATGTAATCGATTATAATTATAAAAACACTGCATACATAGATTTAAAAAATCTCGTGCATGTTCAGGAATCAAACTCAATCGTGTTGAAAATTAAAACTTACATTATTTATATTCGAATATCGATTGTATAGGTCAACAGTAAATAATACTGTGAAATACGATGTCTAAAATTATTAAAATGCTTTGTATTTCCTACTAATTTACATAATTAGGTGTTCGAAATGACAACCATTTTGTACAATGCAACATTCAAATTGTTTAGTTAACGATTTTACTATTGTATTCTATATGTACGACACCGGAACGGACATATGAAGCTGTTTAAACTAGTGGTTCTGGGATTTATATCAACATTTTTCTCTTATCCCTACAAAAGAAGGAAACTCGAAATAACTTTTAACAAAAATTCTTGCTTGCTACCCTATGTCACTTAGTAGTCATGCTGACATTCGTGATAAAAAAAAGTCATTCTAACGAAGCTAAGAACATACAGATGGTTTATTGGATTACCTTTATCACCATTTCGAAGGGATACGTTTTTTACGATTCCCACGAAAAAATAAAGGGTTATGACAAATTTTATTCTTAACCTGTCACCTCAGGGTTAAATCTTTTTATAACTTTCTCTTTTCTAAGTCTGTGAACAATATTGAAATAATATTAAGGTACACATTTCATTTGTGTTAGCTATAATAAAATTGTAATAGTATTGTATATTATAGTTATTCAAGTAAAACTAATTTGACGACTCTTTTATAAAAGAACGCTAAATCTATATTTCTATCAGTTTCAGTCTATGGATGTTTGAACACGTTTTACAGAAGAACCATTGCATAGAATTGAATGCAGTTTTCCCCGATGTATTACAATAAGCTTAACTTGAAACTTAGTGTCATTTATTATAAAACATAGCATTATATCTTAGAATAATAAATATATAAGTAATCAACCTAAATAAATATAGGCACGACTAGCCTTTAGTAAATATACTAGCTGACCCAACAGACGTTATTCTGTTCAAATAATGCGCCACCTACTGAGTCCAATTGTAAATCTAAACCATTCTCGAATCCTCTTGAGCACACACAAATTACTTACTCAATCCACTCAACAGATATCGCCATCTGTTAAAATCGTTTGGAGTAATTTGTAATAAAATAATATTGCGACTATAAATTAAGATGTAAGCTATCCTATCTTTCAAGTTGGATCAAACTACACACGGTGTGCAAATTTGATTAAAATCGGTTAAGTAGTTTAGCAGTCCATCGCGGACAAACAACGTGACACGTAATTTATATATATTAAGAAGATTAATACGCACTTACAGCCAGTACTTTAGACCAAAAATCTATCAGAACTGTGAGTCTTTGTTCTCTTCATCCGTAAACTATACAATCGACTGTAATAAAACTTTAGTATATTGCCTTTGATTGACACGCCTGCAAAGGTTTATTGCAAATAAAAAATCAAAGCTAAGGCGCGAATTGTTAGCACGAAAAAGTAATAGCATTTTTTTCTTTACAGCCTGAATACGTTCCGTTGTTGGCCACGAGACTCTTCCACAATCGAAGAAAAATTGGCTTATCTACTAAGGAGGACTACGTGGTAGTTTTAATTCGAGTTTTTTTATTGTATCCCTTATCAGATTGTCTTTTAATCGCCTATTATGACATTTGTATTTAAGGATGATGACACATTTCCTTATTTAAGTATTACTAATATTAGAGATATTTCATCATTCATCATCATCATCATTTCAGCCTATCGCCGTCCACTGCTGGACGTAGGCCTCCCTCATGTTGCGCCACAATGAGCGGTCCTGTGCCGCCTGCATCCAACGACGCCCAGCTACTTCTACTAGGTCATCAGTCCACCTAGTGGGGGGCGTCCTACACTGCGTCGTCCGATACGTGGTCGCCACTCGAGAACCTTTCTTCCCCAGTGGTTGTCGGTTCGTCGAGCGATGTGGCCTGCCCATTGCCACTTCAGCGTGCTAATTCTTCGTGCTATGTCGGTTGCACCCGTTCTTCTGCGGATTTCCGTATTCCGGATTCTATCTCGCAGAGAAATCCCGAGCATAGCCCACTCCATAGCACGCTGAGCGACTTTGAGCCTTGATATGAGGCCTACATTTAGGGACCACGTTTCCGTGCCGTAAGTCAACACTAGTAACACACACTGGTCAAAGACCTGTGTTTTCAGACACTGAGGTATGTTGGACGAGAAGATCCTCTTAAGTTTCCCGAACGCTGCCCAACCGAGTTGGATTCGTCGGCTGATCTCTTTCTCGAAATTGGATCTACCTAACTGGACTGTTTGTCCTAGGTAAACATAGTGATCGACAACTTCAAGAATCGCATTGCCAACTAGGACCGGTACAGGAATGACATGGGCATTTGACATGACTTTCGTCTTGTCCATGTTCATTCGTAAACCCACTAGTTGGGATACCCTGCTGAGATCTTTGAGCATTGTGCCAAGGTCCTCCATGGATTCTGCCATAATGACTATATCGTCCGCAAATCGAAGGTGAGTGATGTATTCGCCGTTAATATTGATGCCGAGTCCAGTCCAGTCTAAGAGCTTGAAGACATCTTCCAGTGCAGTGGTGAACAGTTTCGGAGAGATAACATCTCCCTGTCTCACGCCTTTCTGCAACTGGATCGGTTTCGTACTCTTATCTCGGATACGGACTGACATTGTGGCGTTCCTATACAAACACTTCAGCACTTCGATATAGCGATAGTCGATTTGGCACCGCTGAAGGGACTGCAGCACCGCCCAAGTTTCGACTGAATCAAAGGCTTTCTCATAGTCCACAAACGCTAAGCACAGGGGCCGATTATACTCCTCGGTCTTTTGTATAATCTGCCGAAGCGTGAGGATATGGTCTATGGTGCTATAGCCTTTTCGGAAGCCGGCTTGTTTGGGCGGCTGGAAGTCATTGAGCTTGCGCGAGAGTCGATTGGTAATGACCCTCAAGAACAACTTATAAACATGGCTCAGGAGTGAGATGGGTCTGTAGTTCTTTAGAAGAGCTTTGTCACCCTTCTTGAAGAACAGCACCACCACACTCCTGGTCCACGACTCTGGAACGTCGTCCCCGAGGATAACGGAATTAAATAGCTTTTGAAGGGCTATTAAGACTGGCTTGCCGCCCGCCTTCAGAAGCTCTGCCGTAATTCCGTCATCTCCCGGTGCCTTACCGTTACGTAGTTGTTTGAGAGCCATTCTGATCTCGTACAAGCTGATGTCCGGGATTTCTTCGGTATAGTGCCGAGTTAGCTTGGATCTGGGATCTTGGACCAAGCCGACAACAGGATTTTGGGATGATTTGTATAACTATCCATAGAACCTTTCGACCTCTCCCAAGATCTCACTTTGGGATGAAATGACAGTGCCATCGTCGGTCTTCAGCTTAGTCATTTGGCTTTGCCCAATAGACAGATCTTGTGCGAACACTTTTGAGCCACGATTCCGCTCTATCACTTCTTTAATACGGAGCGTATTAAATCGGCGAATATCGCGACGCCTAGACCTGGAGATCTGCCTATTTAGCTGCCTATGTTTGGAACAATCGGCTGAAGACTGCACCGTCATTTCTTTTCTCCGCCCCATGAGCTCGAGAGTCTGATCAGAAAGTTTTTTAGGTCTATTAACGCGGTGAGCCTTGAAAAATTTCGACCCAACCACGTGGACAGTTTCCACGAACCTGTTGTTCATATCGTTCGGAGATTCGCATTCGTCCAGACATTGGAAGCGATTGTGTAATTCGAGTTGAAAGCCTTCGAGGTTCTGGTATTGGACAGATGTAGGTCAGAGTGTAGACTTCATCAAGCGTGACCGCTCGACTTTTGTGTGGATATTCAATGTGGCTCGTACCATCCGGTGATCGCTGCCAGTTTTAATCCTGCTGATCACTGAGACATCATTGAATATCTGTCGTTTGTCTGACAAGATGAAGTCTATCTCGTTTTTTGTTGAACCATCGGGGCTAATCCAGGTCCATTTCCTTTGTGGCTGCTTCCTGAAGAAGGAATTCATCATAAAGAAGCTTTCCTTCTCCAGAAAATCAGCCAGTTTCTGGCCCCTCTGGTTTCTCTGTCCATATCCATGTTTCCCCACTCTCAACTCATCATCACTCCCTTTGCCTATTTTCGCGTTAAAGTCTCCCATGACTACCGTGAAGTGGGTTTTGGACGTGTATATGGCTTTCGAGATGTCCTCGTAAAATGCCTCCACCTCGTCGTCGGAGTATGTCGAGGTCGGTGCGTATACCTGTATAACCTTCAGCAAATACCTCTTGGTAATTCTGAGTATAAGGTACGCTACCCTTGTCGACACACTCTCGATCCTCTCCACGTTGTCTACGAGAGACCTACGAACGATAAACCCTATACCACCTTGGGACGGGTGATCGCCCTCCCGGTAGAAGAGCAAGTTTCCAGACTGGAGGATTATCGTGCCCTCGCCCTCTCTTCGCACTTCTGATAATCCTACAATGTCCCAGCAGATTTTGCTCAATTCCTCTTCCAGCTCGATGACCCTCTCGTCAGTCCCGAGTGTCCGAATGTTGTGTGTTACCAGGGCCAAGGGTCGTTTTTGTTGGTAGCCGGATCGCTGCCGGAGATTCCTCGCACCCCGCGCTCCACCACTACTGGGCCCGCCACCAAAATGAGCCCGTAGAGTACCGGAGCCGCCGTGACTGGGCATTTTTTTATTGTACGCCATTTCTAAAAAAGGGGATATTGCCGTAATCGCCACGCTTGGCAGGCGGGTTGGCGATCGCAGTATAGGTGTTTTACGTTTCCCAGGAGAGAGCTGCTGCCCTGCTCTCCTGGTGAACCCTCAGCCGATTTTTACGACTCCCACGGGCAAGTAAGGGGTGGCGACATATGTATTCTCAGCCCGTCGCCACACGGGCAAGATATAGAGATATTTAGTTTTATATAATTAAATTAACAACTTTTTTAATGGAGGAATAGAGTACAGAAATGGAGACATAACACTTTCGGACGATTAATCATCATCATCATCATCGCAGCCCACATACGTCCCACTGTTGGGCTCAGGCCTCCTCCACAATGGGAGGGAATTTGACCTACTATACCATGCTGGTCAGACATGTTGGTATAGGGTTTCATTTCGAGTTTTTCTTCTCTTGCACAGATGTTATGTGCACATTATATCCCATAGTCGTCTTATACGACATCCACGGGCAAGATAGGACGATTAATCACATTCAAAAAAAAAGGAAGAACATATCAAAAGAAAGAATAAGTCATTTAATCCGATAATAACTCCAGAATCAATATTGGTATACCATTTATGCTGTACGAAGTATAAAATTATGCATATTTAAAAGATTTAAAAAAAATGACAGCCTGCTGAGTTTTTTACCGGATCTTCTCAGCTTGTGGCCGCGTTCCGATCCGGTGGTAGATTATTGTATTTTGTTCAAATGTTGTGTATATTTGACAATATGTAAGTGCCCTTAAGGGACAAGAGCAAAAGATTTGATTTGATTCAAAGTACTGGAGCAATTCAAAGTATTGCAAGTTGAAGTTCTAGGGGCTGCTCATTATATATGAGTAAGAAAGTTCCCTTATATCTTATTCTCTAATCCTAGCTCGTAATCCTCCCTTCCTCCGATATTATATTGATTAATAGGGGGAAAGTCATGGGTTTCCTTTTCTTTTTTCCATTTCAAAATAATCATGGGTATCCGATATCTATCGCTTAATTCTAAGTAAGTAAAAAAGGAAATCTCTCAATAAAACTCTATACTAACCCGTTTGACTGGGTGGTATGGTCATTATCCCTCATATTACGACGGAGGCTCGAGCCCAGTAGTGGAAGGTATATAAGCCGTGACAAATCGCTTGATTCTATCAATAATATATTTTTATCATCACATATAGATTCGCTCAGGTCCTAGTTTAGTTCTGTTCCAATATATGATATGATCCTATGTTTTTTTGAAATATCACTAAATCAAACTTTAGATGGTCATTCTCGCCAAAACGTAACATGAATAGGAATTGTTTCCTTGTTTCTATAAAAAATATTCATGTTTAGAATTAGATTTTTCAGTGGGAGACTGTTTTTTTATAAAATTGGGCTAACTTGCTTCTTATAATATTAGGCAGTGAAACTCTTTTCGAAATTAGTGGAGTCATTTCAGAGAGTAACAAATGTAGACCAAAAATTTAACGTGTTTTTTTGAGATTGAATTGAATTCGATAAAAGGTAAATATTTCCATGAAACTTCTGCCATATTGCTTCTATAAATAAACAGGATAATAATATCTAATTTTACCTATTATGCCCGCTTTCGAAAAAGAAATGTTGTATCTAATTTTTAATGTTCACATATAAAATTTAGCCCAAGTTCACGCCATCTTACTGACAAAAGAAAATTGCCCCCTATTATAGGTATATATACTATCAATTGTATGTCTATTATGGTATTGGGGACATCACATAATTATTACCGTGGCTCATTTTCGTTATACCATTAACCGACAATATTACGGTTCCGACGGCATTTGTTGCATAATGTCATTTGAAGGATTACGTTACTAAGCTGTTTTTAGGGTTAATGAGTTTAGAATCACTGCTCTTGCTTTGTATCTTAAGGATTTTAATTACCTTCGTCATTGAACGTGTGTATTTGCAAAATTTTGAATTGCCTTTCATAAAACTCTTGATTGATATTTATGTAAAACTAAAAGAAAAATATTACATGAATGTTTCAGGATGTCTTTCATAATATGCCTTTATTAGCTTGAGAATAGAAAAAATATGACAAAATCTTCCAACATAATTTTTATAGACGTATTTTTATAATAATTTGAACACGTAATATGAAGCGGTGATATTAAGATATCCACGTGGTGAGTGAGTAAGAATACAATATTCATCACCTATTCCATTCCCGCCGGTGATCGTAAAAGACAACTAAGGAACGCAAGCAGATAATGTCACTGCAAAAGCAGGAAATTTCTAAATAAACCGCTATACCTACCCAATTAGCCAGCATAGTACAATATGTCATGTCTATCCTATCTAAAAAAAATGGCACATATGTGAGCTGAATTAAAGACAATTAGATTTCTCAATTCATATAGATTCCGCATAGCAGACAACCAGACTAAGGAAATTAGCCTACTATATTATGCTAGCTAGAGAGGTAGGGTTCTATATAGCGGTTTCCTTTTTTGGATTGTATTTTCTGCTTGTATTCTATAATCGATTTTTGCTATACCAATGGAAAAACAAGGGCTGATGACCATTGATGTTCTTATTCAACAGAATAGGTATAGTTTATTACGGCATATTTATTAAAAGAAATAAGCAAGGCATGAATTGGACAATAAGACATATTTTTATTATGAATTTTATATAATGTGAATGTGTTTCATATTCGTGATTCAGTGTATTTAATTTACCTTCGAATATCGTGTGGATATAACTACGTCGTAGTTATTTTAAATTTGGCAGATTTGTTAATATTTATGTTCAATTGACCGGGAATGTTATATTTTATGTGTGCTATTAACTTAATAAAAATTTATCTCAAGAAGTTATACTTTATCAGGCTTATGGAGTCTGATATTAGCGCGTTCGAGCTCTGCGGTTTTGTAATAGTAATACAGTTTAATTTATCAATAATATATTTAAATATGTAAATGTTAGTTAATGAATAAATTGTTATTAAAAACATACTTACACTCTTGTTGTATGTTTTGGGTCTATGGTATAGAATTTAAAATGCTATAACAATCGTTTGACAATCAATTATAAGTTTAATAAAATTATCTGTGTATCAAAAATTGATTAATATATTCATAAATATTTTCTAAATCTTTTTAATAAATCTTAAAATTGTTATAAATTAATAAGACTCCCCGAAACTCATTTTAATAATTTACCTATATTTTTTAAAGACGAATTTCCGTTCTAGAATCAACTTTTAAACTTCACAAAACTTTTTAAAACTTTAAAAGTCGTTCAAGTTTTTTAGGCCGAAGTATGTATATGTTCTTTTTCATCGGCAAATTACTTTTAATAATTATTTAATTACGATATATTAAGTTGTTCAGAGGTGCATATCGCGTCCGTATAGCACAGACGTACCGCGGCAACTGCTGGGTCCGACAACGGCCGTCGACGACGCTGTCCAAGCATTTCTTCAGCGTGCCAACTACGCAGGCGCACATAAGCCCCGCCCTCTAAAAGTTTTTGAGGCAAAAGTACAAGATCTATTCATCCTAACTTTTCTTTTTTTGCCTTTGAACTGAAAGGATATTAAAAAGTTTTAATTAATTACTTTGTGTTAAGTCTGTTCGCCTGTTTTGTTACAGATCGTTTACACGCCATTTTAAGTCATAAACATGTTTTGTTTTCGCAATATTACGAGTCCACAAAGTTTGTAGAAGATATTTCATTCTAATACCTCATTCATTTTAGTTCATCTGGGGAATGGGACGCCATTGCTGGGCTCAAACCTCCTCCACAATGGGAGGGAAATTGACCTTACTATACCATGCCGGTCAGACAGGTCGGTTCAAGTTTGCCTTCTCATGCATTGATGTTATATGCGTATTATAATCCTTAGTCTTCTTTTACGACATCCACGGGCAAGCTAGGAAGTAGTGAATTGTATACATATATTTAAAAACCTATCATTAGCCTGTGGCTTTTCGGCTGCTTAAGGGAAAAGTACAATTTCACGTAATATAAATCACATACATAACATATTTTATTATTACTACATATTTTAGTTAACATTCGATTATTTATCTCCATGACCTAAGCGAAGATAGCATAGCAACTGCATTGCCAATGTCGGGGGTTCATATCCCACGCAGGACAATACTTTGTGTGATCCACAAGTTGTAGTTCTGAATCTGAATGCAGTTTGTGTCTGTAAATTATATATTTCAAAAAGCCGTCGCAATACAAGGATTGTTTTCTTGTTTAAAAAAAAATCGGTTGTCTGTATAGTTGAACGTGACAACGTCATAAGAAAATACTGATGGAACGGTTTCATTTTACAAAAGAAAATTTTAATTTTATTTGTTTGATAGATATTTTGTATGGATCAAGCCTTAAATGGAACGCCTCAGAGCGAGGTAACGCCGCATACGTCATGTTTTTTCGTGCGTGCAGCCGGCTCCATCGATAAGACGTTATCACGTCAAAATAAGTATAATATTAATAATTCGCTTTATTATAGTCTCATTAATAAAGAAACATTTTTACCTTGTATGAGGGGCACTACAGCTCATATAGAAAATAGTTGACACTGAATAATATCCGTGTGGTGACGGAGTAAGAACACAATTCACCACTCCCTATCTTGCCCGTGGATGTCGTAAAAGACGGCTGAGGGATATAATATGCATATAATATCTGTGCAAGAGAAGGAAAACTCGAAATGAAACCCTGTACAAACATGTCTGACCAGCATGGTATAGTAGGTCAAATTCCCGTCCATTGTGAACGAGGCGCGAGCGCAACAGTGGGACGTATGTGGGCTGCGATGATGATGATGAATAATATTTTTGTTTTGTATTATTACTTTTTAATCTGACTTTATTATTATTATTATTGACATTATATAATTAAATGATTACTAACAAACTAATGATACCTTAGATATGACTTTATTGTAAGTGTTTTTGTATAACTAAAATCATATAACAAGTAAATTCATGTCTCAATTTGGCTAAATATATGTATTTATTATTAGGTCATTAACTGCATTTGTAAATTCTTTTTGCATGCCGCTTGACGGTCAAATATGGTAAAACATTGTTTACCTGTAACTACTAATATTTTATACCCATATTTCGCAAGATTTGATTTGATTTGAAAATTTACTGATGAAAAGGGCATTTTGCTACTATAGCTGATAAACATTACTTTATTCCTACTCTACCATCACACATAAAAGAGATTGAATTGAAAAAAAACCTATATCAAATAGTAAGCAGTGGTAATTATGATATTGCATATTATAATATTATCTATAACGCCAAAACACTCACGAACTGCACTGAACTGCACGCCGGTGCCTCGCTGACGCCGCTGCGCACTCGCCCTGATGATAAGCATCGCATATGCTCGAAACCCGGGTCGACGTAATCGATCTCAGTACATGAGTATTTTGCCGTTATAAATATTATAATAAATACCAATCTCACGATAATTTCAATACTAAAATATCATATTGCAATCTTTAGTGTCTGTGTTAAAATACACCAACGCACACCACAAACACATTGAATTCTTTAGGTATGAGTAAGGCATTTTCCAAAGTAATTAAGCCATAACGAGGAATTTTTGGAAATTCGACTCTTAAGGTGGTGAAAAGGGGTACGAAGGTATGTAAGAAAATGGGTTACTTTTGAAGTTAGAGCCACAAAAGATAGTTTTGAAAATTTTACATTAACATTATTATCTCAGCCTAAATGAAATGATGTAAGATTTTTTTTTTAAATTGCTAACCGTGGCAAGAGAGCAAACAGTATACTTGATGGTAAGTGATGCTGCCGCTCATGGACCTTAGGTCGCTGCTTTGCGTGAAGAAAGTGAACGCGTGCAATAAAGATCGATTATACTAAAGGCATCATAAAAATCCACCACACGTAAACACCCTCAGAAAGTGGGGTTTCCGACTCTCTCGCTCACCGAACGAAGCGCAGTAACAAATTGCTACTACTCAGACGTCGATTTTTTGCGAAACTACCCGGACGGACCGGCCCGCGACTGTAGACAGACAATTACTATCAACAGTGTGATCCTACCACTAACAAATTATGTTCTTAATGATTATAAGACGGACGATTATAAGTACGTAAGTGCATAATAGAAGCTATGACTAAATAAAACAATAAATAATTAATTGGGAACGTAATGAAGACCTTCATCTAATAGCAAATTGTTCTTGCATTAAATACAATATCTGGTTGACCGAGCTTCGCTCGGAATATTTTTGTCGAATATATTTAGATATATATTAATAAAAAATAAATAATGAAAATTATATAAAAAATTACAAAAAGAGAATAATAATAACACCGAGATTCGATCCGACGCCGTTTGTCGCCGATGTCAAAAATAAAATGAAACCTGACTACTTCGCCACTGAGCTATCGTAATTCATGACATTGATGGCAAAATTTGAATTCATATTCTTTTAAAATTTAATGTCATTATATTGTCTGCCAAAAACACTGACAAAACAACATTTTCTATACATAAAACCGAGCTAGATCGATTTTTTGGGCCCGAATCCTCTAGTATGCCAAGTTTCAACAAAATCGTTGGAGCCGTTTCCGAGATCCTGAATATATATATATATATATATATATATATATATATATATATATATATACAAGAATTGCTCGTTTAAAGATATAAGATAAATACATTAATCGTATATAGTAAAAGATTATTTCTTTTCTATTACAACTATCTTGTTGGTTCATTTGACATTCACAAATCAATCAGTTTCAATCATGTCTACATCAAAAAACTTTTTGTTTTTTCTATATTTTTGTTATAATAATATAAAGTTGTTATGAAATAAAACTATTTTGACAGGTTTTATTGCATTTCTAATTATTTTTTTTTATTTCTTCAACGTTTCGAACATTAAAATTTTCAGCATTCTCGGTCAGGAGCGAACTAAACTAGCAATAAAATCTGTAAAAATCATTTTATTTCATATGTATGATGATTTTTACTGTTTATATTCGCATAAAAAAATCGGAAAGCTATTATTATTGAGAAATATTCGTGATAAACAGTAAAACTATTATGAAAAAAATAATTACATAATGGAATATGGATGCTTATTCCTCGATAATTTAATTTATAGTTTAATTTGTTATATAATTTCTAAGTTTAATATGGCCATTTTCACCCCGCTAATCGTCTAATGTCTAGCGCTCTGTAATCCCTTCTCTGCTTATGAATACTTTTGACTAGGAACAATGTCAATCTATTACATATACACGGCAAAGATCCTTCCCTCCATCCATCAGTCCATAGACGTCCATTGTTATACACGGGTCTTCCCACGAGAATCCCTCTCAGAATGGTCCTGTGCCGCCAGCATTAACCGTCCATCAACATTTCAGCACCTCATACTACTGGACTTTAGACACCTCCACATTAATACGTAAATTGACCTGCTAGTTGGATGAATGGGTAAGATTTTAATTCGATTATTACTTCCTTTTTTCTGTTGTTATCTGCTAGAATCCCTTAGCCTACATTTTCAATTACAAGAAGGTATGATCACTACTTCCATGTGGTGACGGAGTAAGAATACTATTCACCACTCCCTATCTTGCCCGTGTATGTCGTAAAAGACGACTATGGTATATAATATGCACATAACAGCTGTGCAAGAGAAGGAAAACTCAAAATAACACCCTATATCAACATGTCTGACCAGCATGGTATAATAGGTCAAATTCCCTCTCATTGTGGAGGAGGCCCGAGCCCAACATTGGGACGTATGTGGGCTGCGATGATGATGATGATGGTCACTATTGTATACTTATGCCATCACTAAACTCGCGCTATACCTATGAGACCCCACGTCTCAATCACCATGCTTAGCAAGCATAATAGGCAAAATTGGAGATTTCATGCAAATAGACGAATCTCCGGCTCCAGACCGCTGTAATTTTAATAGGTATTCCAGTTACATAGGTGGCCGGCGAGTTCCCCCACACCTTGCCGTTTATCACCGGTGAAGGATTGTTTCATTTCCACAGCGTGAAGAAAAAAAAAAGCAATTTGCCAACCACACGGCAAATTGCGCAAAATTGAGTAACAATGGGAAATCGCCCATCAAGCATGCGGCAACTAATAACATGTGTTATAATTGTGTAGTGTTTGGTCTACATTAATGTAGTTTTAGTTTCAAAAGACGTCTTGCCTCTGTTTATGCACCCAGTATTAATTATAGTTTCAACCTCCGTACTTGGTAAATATTTATACATATCACAAATATTTATTTCTAGGGCAAGGGCAACAAAATCTTCCTTATTACGAATTATGTCCACGACTCCTCTGAGATTTAAAAATATATAAATGTATTTTTTTTAATATGTTTATCCCTCGGCAGTACCTTTTTCCTGAATAAAAGGCATACTTTTTTAAAGTCCGTATCAACGTTCTTACAACAACATTCTATATCCATGTTGAATTCATTCGTGAAATATAATTGAGACCCTTGGCTTATTTATTTAAATATTAGGGATACATAATAATAGTAGCCAAGACAACATAGTCGACGAAAAATATTCGAAATTTCGGCAATACAATAATCAAATACAAACGCGATACAATCCTTAAAAAATGTTTTATTTTATATGTATAATACCTTATTAAACAACAGAATTCATGGCTATTCAGCATATGATGTTATTGCACAACGGTCTGAAACATTTTAAAATATTTATCTAATGGGTGCACTGTGTTCATTGCAGATAAAGGGTGAACTTTTGTGTAAAATAATTGGCAACATTATTATGAATCTGTGCACGTTTTATGTGCCGTAACTCCGAGTTCAAGTATATTTAAATTTAGATTAGCGTTTTACTACAATGTTAGTGAGGTATTCCTATTTATTGTAGATACATTTGTAAAATAAAGGTTTTGCTAATTTGTACTTGCCCTAACTTTAGTTACTGGAATATATAAAATACTCAAATTATATAAACATGCCACCGTAGGCGACGAGCGGCTGACCGGACCGGGGATTTAGTCCGTCACCCTCGGAGAGACTGACCTCGCGACGGCGACCGTCATCCTGGGAAGGGGACGTCGATGGGAGAGGATACTCCCTCGGGGTATTCCGTCGGGCCGACCACTGAAGTCAAAGAACTCTGCACCGGTGGTCGGCCCAACGACGAAGGTGACATGCTATCGGGTGGGTTACGGGCCCGTGTCGCCGCCCCTCTGTCGTTCCGGACAGAGCCGGGCGGCTGGTGCGCTGACTGTAGCACACCACAAAAAAAAACCGTAGGCGACGATGAAATAAGAATACTGTTATCAACATTCCTTGCTTCGCCGTGGGAATTGTGAAAATTGACTGAGAAATTTCCAAGGTAATGGGTAACAGTCCTCTCTGGAAAACTTATAATACCTAAATAAGAGGAAGGTCTATGTCAAGCAGTAGACGAAAAAAGGTTAAATGATGATGATAAAAATATACTTCCTCTCGTCTTGTTTTGCTTTTACCCGATTACGGAAAAGGAGGATTATGTTTTTGATAGTCTAAGTATCTGTAAATATCCATTAATTAGTTTCCTTATAACTCCTAAACTACTTACTATTACTAACTATAATTTGGCAAATGAGGTATCGTTTGAAGCATTTTAACTGTCCGCTGGTTTTTATAGGCTATATGACATCTTATAGATCCAGGATGGTGCATGTCAAATGTCAAAATGTTGCTCATAAATATTTTTTATTTTAAATACATGATTATGGATATCAATAAAGCTCTTATTATGCTGATATCAAGTGTAACCAGCCGGTTGGAGCACTGAACGCTTACGGGAAAGGGTCCCATGGCTTATCAGGTCTAATAGTCTTATTGTATATTTGGCCAGGGTTGATTATTTCTGATCTGACGGCGACGGGTCCAAAATAAAATATATCACGCTGTTCAATGCACATTGAACATGCAACGCAGCAAACTCAAAAGTAGAGCATGTCAACATACAAGTAAAGCATGTCAACATACAAATGTGCAAAATTAGCACTGACATGATTTAAAGACACTGCGTTATACTTTACACGTACGACACACTAACACAAAATGGTATATGTGTGTATTAGCAATAAGTAGTATATAAGGTGTACATTGTGTAAAATAAATCAGATTTGAATTTATTCATCTCTCAGTTACATCCCTCTCACTGCGGCCAAGACACCCTTAGCCGTCAGTTCTGATTAGTCGAGTGAGTCTGCTTGACTGGCAGTGAGAGTTACCAATCCTCCACCCAAAGCTCCATCTCACTGTGGCCAAGACACCCTTAGCCGTCAGTTCTGATTAGTCGAGTGAGTCTGCTTGACTGGCAGTGAGAATAACCAATCCTCCACCCAACATCCATCTCACATCCACCTGTCACCTTAGGTAGCACGGTGCAGGTATCCCATCATATAGGCTAGGAACTTAAGGGCTTTAGGTACTTCAAACTATAACCTTAGGTTCTTCTGTCAAACACGGCGTTAGTCCACTAGCCCAGACTACGCCTGTACATTTGGTCCTTCGAGTAAAAGTAAAGATTTTCCTCCCTCTAACCCCCCCGTAGGTTTGACATAACAGACATACGAATCAGTTAAGAACGGGCTGGTGTACTCAACAAAGCATCAGTTTCGGAATTGACTGAAGGACTTTTACTTACGTACTCTGTCAGAAAGCCTCTCGTTGCGGTTCGGTCACTGGCCTCCCACAAGCGGGACTCACCAGCTGATTGAGAAGTCGCACCTTCAGGGACGTGTTATAGCGAGAGCGCAGGTACGATAAGTATTGACTTAAAACATTAGTAGTAGGGAAGTTAGGGTAGGGCTATTAGGGAAGAAGACAAAAGAAGCACTATGGACATACAAGAAATAAACACAGCAATCAGGAGCCAGGAGGAAGATTATAACGAGATCAGGAGGATAATTACAAACATTAAAAAGGACTCCGTGAGCCGAAGAACACAAAAATACATTGACGAAAAAAGACAAACACTAACTACTATTTTCCAACGGGTGCAAGAGAATCACTCGAAACTGGAAAAACAAGAGATGTTATCATCTCACAAATATATCACTACAAATTACTTTGGAAATATCCAAAAACAATACAACGAGGGCTTAGCCCACCTACAAAACTATGAAGCAAGACTTCAACTTGTTCAGGCGATATATGAACCTGAAGAACAAAACACAAACGAAGAAGAAGGGAGAGGGAATCCCAAGACGTTTATACAAATGTTCAGGATATCCCAGATGTCAAAAAGGCTAATTCAGGCGAAAGAATCAGTCACTGAAAACAAACCTATATGGCATTTACAAACTACAATAAACAATTTACAAAAACGATGGCAGGATATTGAAGAAACACACATTGAATTATTATTGGAGGAGGATACATCGGGACACCTTTACTTCAAAAATAAATATTTTGAAAACACCCAAATTGAGTTCGATACTACAATGGAGATGCTGGAAGAAAAAATCCATGACAGTTCCAGCGAAAAAATAACCTTAACACAGTCGTCAGGAAAACTACCCCGTATCTCTATTCCAACTTTTACTGGGAGTTATGACTCATGGTATACTTTTCATGATTTATTCAAAAAAATTATTCATGAAGATAAAAATATTTCATTGGTAGAAAAGATGCAATATTTAAAGACAAATGTAAAAGGTGACGCAGCAAAAATTATACGTCATCTAACGATAAGTGAATCGAACTATGAAACCGCGTGGAAATTGCTTACGCAACGTTATGAAGACGAACGAATGATATCAATTAAATTCATCGATAAATTATTAGATTTACCCAAGCTAAATGTTGCGAATGCAGCGGGTTTAAGAGACATGCACGACACCATAAAAGAATGTTTGGAATCTTTAAAACATCAAGGAATTGACATTTCAACATGGGACCCTATTTTGGCTAGACTTTTGGCCAGGAAATGGGACCAACAAACTGATTCAAAATACGAGGATCAGTTACAACACCCAAACAAATTGGAATCGTTTGAAGAAATGTTACAGTTTTTAGAAAAAAGATTTAAAAGTTTAAAGTCCTACGATCAGCAAAAAATTACGTATAATCACCTGAGTAATAACTCGGTGAATCATACAATAAATAAATACCGGGGAACACTCGTACCAATAGCAGAATCATCAAAAAGTAAACATTGCTGGTACTGCAAAAGCACAGAACATAATATAAATAAATGCCCTAGTTTTAAAACCTTGAACGTGACGCAACGATATAAGGAAGTCTCAGACAAAGAAATGTGCAAACGCTGCTTAAATCATGATAAACAAATAAAATGCACGAGCGAGTTTTATACAAAATGTGAAATATGTCAACATAAAGGTCATAACACACTATTACACCGAACATTCGATTCAATTAAAAGACAACCAGAGTCTTCTGAGTATACGAAAAAGTTCACTCCTAAACCAACTATGAGTGATAAAAAACAAAACACAACGTTATCGAACTTATCAGCTACCAATTTAGAGGAAAAAAATACGGTCTTATTAGCCACAGCGCTATTACAAACCACGTCGTATGATGGAACACCACAATTATTAAGAGTATTGTGTGACCAAGGTTCAGAAGCGTCATTTTGCACGGAAGAAGTAGCACAACTGCTGTCGTATCCAAGACAAAAGGTTCGAGCCGAAATAAAAGGCATTGGAGACAACGAACCTAAGACATCGAAATATACAATTAACATAAAACTACAACCAAGGTACTCTAGTGAGTACAGACTACCTGTAACACTTATAGTACTACCAAAGCTTACAAACTCGTTACCAAGAAGTAACTTACAACAATTACAAGAGTTGGACAATGTTCTATTGGCAGACCCAACGTACAACAAAAAGGGACCTATAGACATAATTTTAGGTGCCCAAGAATATAGTAAAATACTATTACAAGGTTTTAAACGACTACAAGGCGGTATAATCGCTCAAGAAACAGAATTGGGTTGGATTTTATCCGGGTTATATCCGCAAGACACAAACGGTGGCATCAAAGTATTAAGCATGATGACTCGCACCGACGACATACAACAATTAACAAAATTTTGGGAATTAGAAGAAATTCCACGACACTATGCACTCACCAAAGATGATGAGTTGTGTGAAAATTACTATACAAATACTACAATACGAAGTTTCGACGGCACTTATACGGTACGACTGCCGTTTAAGGACGCGAACATAAAATATGGCGAGTCAAGGAAAAAAGCCGTGGCTCGACTATTACAACTAGAACGTCAGTTCGAAAAAAATGACAATTTACGCCAACAATACAAGGAATTTATGTACGAGTACCTAAATATGGGTCATATGAGAAAAGTACCTAAACCAGAATATTACACAGGAGAGTATTATATTCCCCACCAAGCGGTAATAAAAGAAGACTCTCTTACAACAAAACTACGAGTGGTATTTGACGCTAGTAGTAAAACAAGTAGTAAAATAAGCCTTAATGAAAATTTACATAAAGGACCACGACTTCAACAAGACTTATCAAACATATTATTACGCTGGAGAACGCATAAGATTGCTTTCATGGCCGACATTATAAAAATGTACCGGTTCATAAAAATAAACCAAGAAGACTATAAATATCAAAGAATTTTATGGAGATTTTCTCCAAAAAAGGCCATTAGTGAATACGAACTAACAACGGTCACTTATGGCACAACAAGCGCGCCTTATCTGGCCGTGAGAACATTACAACAACTAGCATTAGACGAACAAGACAATTACCCTATCGCCAGTAGAGTAACGTTACAGGATTTCTATGTTGACGATATTTTGTCAGGAAATCCTGGGCGATGGCATACGTTCGTGGCCAACAGAGTGTCAGAAATTAACAGCATAATACCTAACGCTCAATGGAATCATGTCATATCGTCTGAAAACCCAGCGGACATTATATCAAGAGGATTGGAGTCAGAAAAATTAATAAACTGTTCCTTATGGTGGAACGGCCCACCATGGTTACAGACGAGTGAAATACCTATTACAACAACAGCACCACAGTCAAATGAAGAAGCCAAGTACTGTTTATCAACAACAATTAATACTACGAATGAAAAGTATGACATCTGGAGTCGATTTTCTAACTACAATAAAATGATAAGAACATTAGCGTATTGCTACAGATTTATCAGCAAGCGCAAAAAGCACGAACCATTATCCTGTACGGAACTAGAAGAAACAGAGAAACGAATTCTATGCATATTGCAACAAGAAGAATTTTACGATGAAAAAGAAATTATTCGAAAGAAAAAATCACTGCAGAAAAACAGTAAATTATCCACACTAGATCCATTTATTGATAACGATGGATTATTACGAGTTGGAGGTCGAATAGAAAACGCTGACTTGCCATATAATCAAAAACATCCTATACTATTACCACGCCGACATCATATAACGTCATTAATAATACAAAACGCACACATGAAAACATTACATGGAGGAAATAAACTAACTACAGCTGTCCTACGACAAAAATACTGGATTATAGGTGGAAAACAAGTTGTCAAAGGTATACTAAAAAAGTGCGTCAAATGCGCGAGATACAGGTCCGAAACGAAAGTACAGAAAATGGGGATACTTCCAAAAGCAAGAGTCACGCAATCATATCCATTTAGTCACACTGGAGTGGATTATGCGGGACCAATACAAACAAGAACAATGAAAGGAAGAGGTCACAAGTCCTACAAATCATATATTGCTGTATTTGTATGCTTAGCAACAAAAGCAATTCATCTAGAATTAGTGGGAGATTTGACAACTGAAACATTTATTGCGGCACTGCGGAGGTTCATGGCCAGACGAGGACACGTGTCACATATGTATAGTGACAATGGCACGAACTTCGTAGGCGCAGCGAAATTTTTGGAACAAGAATTATTGCAAATAACACAGTCACCTGGATTCCAAAATACGATGACCAGTATAGGTACTCAGTGGCATTTTAATCCGCCAGCAACCCCCCATTTTGGTGGGATTTGGGAGAGCAGCGTAAAATCAGTAAAGTACCATTTACGTCGAGTAATTGGAGAATCGACATTAACGTACGAAGAAATGATAACATTTTTACATCAAATTGAAGCTTGCCTAAACTCGAGGCCGTTATGTGCACAAAGCGAAGACATCGATGATAATACAATACTAACGCCTAGTCACTTTTTAATTGGTCGGGAAGCAGTTGGAATCCCAGATCCGTTATCAAACATAAATACTGATTTAATAAATAGATGGAAACAAATTCAAAGAATGAAGAAAGATTTCTGGAAAGCCTGGTCATCTGATTATTTACATCAACTTCAACAAAGATACAAGTGGAAAGAAACTCAAGAAAATATCAAAATTGGAACCATAGTACTAATAAAAGATGAAAACATAAGTCCAAGTAAGTGGCCCTTGGCAAAAGTGGAAAGCGTTCACCCAGGAAGCGACGGGGTGATAAGAGTAGTGACACTCAAAAAATCGACAGGTTTATGTCAAAAACGATCAATACATACATTAATTCCTTTACCCGTATATCAGGAAGAATTAATGACTAACACGAATACGTTAAGAAAAAATACCGAAACGCCTGTGAATAGTAACATAGCAAATAACATAAATAAAAAGTCTAAGACACTTAAGTCAGGCGTGTTACTCTATACTACATTATTATTGTGTATCGGACAAGTAACAAGTACATCAATGTTTACTATGAAACATTTAAATCCAGGCCTATATGTAGAACAAATAGGTACTTCAACAATAAACAGAGGGAGTTTTAGAATAGAAACTAATTACGAAAGGAGTGATTTGGAACTGAATTTAAATAATACGATAAAAATAACTAATCAGTTTCAAAAGTTATGCACTGACACACAACAGTATACAAAAGACACCCATTGTGCAGAATTTTATTATCATTTGAACGAAGAGAAAGCACGATTTGAGAAGACAAAACAAGGAGACAACTACAACACAAGCCACAGAGACAGACAAACAGCGGGCAGCTCCACCACAACCACGGCCACGGTATGGGAAACCTCGTCCCCAGACTACAGTCCAAACACCACAAACGACGGAAGGACACATTGGACCATATGAGGTTATCGAATTATACGACTTGCAGTCGTGTTCCTGAGAGACCCCAGAATGTTCAATGCACATTGAACATGCAACGCAGCAAACTCAAAAGTAGAGCATGTCAACATACAAGTAAAGCATGTCAACATACAAATGTGCAAAATTAGCACTGACATGATTTAAAGACACTGCGTTATACTTTACACGTACGACACACTAACACAAAATGGTATATGTGTGTATTAGCAATAAGTAGTATATAAGGTGTACATTGTGTAAAATAAATCAGATTTGAATTTATTCATCTCTCAGTTACATCCCTCTCACTGCGGCCAAGACACCCTTAGCCGTCAGTTCTGATTAGTCGAGTGAGTCTGCTTGACTGGCAGTGAGAGTTACCAATCCTCCACCCAAAGCTCCATCTCACTGTGGCCAAGACACCCTTAGCCGTCAGTTCTGATTAGTCGAGTGAGTCTGCTTGACTGGCAGTGAGAATAACCAATCCTCCACCCAACATCCATCTCACATCCACCTGTCACCTTAGGTAGCACGGTGCAGGTATCCCATCATATAGGCTAGGAACTTAAGGGCTTTAGGTACTTCAAACTATAACCTTAGGTTCTTCTGTCAAACACGGCGTTAGTCCACTAGCCCAGACTACGCCTGTACACACGCCTTAATTTCCGTCGTAAAAACTAAGGCAACAGAAGCCTACGAAACATATAATATCGACCATGATCTGAAAACCTGCCTATTACTTGTAGTATTTAAGCACTACTTCAACATTACCCTTTTCGGCTGAAAGGAGGAACAAAATGTAACCTGGCCGATCAAAAAAAGTTTAATAACAATATAATACAATGATACACCTATCAAAATACATCTTTAAACTGCTGAGATTTGAACATGCTAGGTTACATAATGATTTCTGTTGTTTACGCGAGTATTACACATTATAAATAAAACTATTTTACGGATTTTGGACTGTGAACGCTGTAAAGTGTTCGAAACGTCAGGCAATCAAAAATCAAATACAAACGCGATAAAATCCGTAAAATAGTTTCATTTACATGCTACGTTATTTATAAAAACTTGTTTACGAGCGAAAATATGATTGCCACACGGGGGCTTCGAACCCACACCTGTTAAAAATCCGATGATTGGAAGGGCTTTTCAATAGGTGTGGGTTCGAATACCAAAATGCACCTGTATAAACTGCTTTAATGCGCGTCTTAATTCATTGCATATTTGGTAGCGTCTGCGGTGAAATTAGACAAAGCAAAATGGGACTCCACATGCCTTTAGTGTATCAAAGTGTTGTTCATAATATTTAATTTTATGTTTCCTGGCAGACCGCCATTTCATTGTCGCTAAAATCTAGATACCATCAAAAACAAAACTTGTAAATAAAAGCCAAGCCTCGCAACTGAGTTCTTCTACCATAAAAAGTTGTGAGATCTATGTTATTCCAAGTCGGTTAACTCATTCAGCCTCTGCTTAAGGGACCTTTCTTCTTAAGTTATTACGTAAATAGCTAACCTAACAACTTCTTATAGTGACTATATCAATATTAACGATCTTTTATGTTTTATTTATTTATACTTTATTGTACACCATATTATATATAAAAGTAGAAACTTATAATAACAATAGTCAGTACAATGGGCGGCCTTATCGCTAACAGCGATTTCTTTCAGGCAAATAAACAGAATGACTTCTACTAAACATAGTGCGATTGCCAAGTCAATCTATATGTCTATAGTCTACACCTATTATGCCAATCATCATTCAGCCTATCGCCGTCCACTGTAGACCATAGACAAGCATGAGGGGCTTCACCATAAAGTGCGGTACTGTGGCACCTGCATCCAACGACACTCAAGGGTAACAGAGCTGCCATGACTAGAGCTCATTTTTCTTCGCCATATGAGTAATAATGACGTAGTCGCCACGCTTGGTAGGCGGGTTGGTTTTGCAGTGAGATATCATACATTTCCCCAGCGAGAGCTGCTGCCCACTCTCCTGTTGATTCTTTTTTTTAAATGACAACGCCTTGCACTAAAGCAATAATAATCCTTATATTGTGGGGGAGTTTACAACCATATAATTCAACATCGCATCATGATCGCAGCCCTCATATGTCCCACTGTTGGGCTCGGGCCTCCTCCACAATGGGAGGGAATTTAACCCACTATACTATGCTGGTCAGACATGTTGATCCCTATATCATTCATTTCGAGTTTTCCTTCTCTTGCACAGATGGTATGTGCATATTAAATCCCATAGTCGTCTTATACGATATCCACGGGCAAGATAGAGAGTGGTGAATAGTATTCTTACTTCATCACCACACGGAAAGAACATATAATTAACCGACACAAATTACATTCAGACTCAGAACAACTACTTGTGGATTGTACAAGGTGTTGTCTTGCATGGGGTTTGAACCCGCGACACTAGCACGGTACGTTGGTATATTAACCACTACGTCATCTGCGCAGTTTTTAGCCGGTTGTTACGATTCTCATAGAGAAGCAATGATGGCGACAAATGTATTCTTATTTTTTACAAAGTTACATTTCATTAACTGCAAATGTAACTTTGTAATCCTATATATTTATATGAGTTTACAAAATTATTTATGCAGTTAGTGTATCTCGGAAACCGGATGAAAATTATAATGTTTCATAATTTTTCCTTCATTTATAGACTAAACACTAATTGTATTCTAAATTTGAAGCTTCTATGTCTGCTAGAAATGCTTCTTTAATATTGATGATCTGTCAGTCAGTCAGTGAGTGACAAAATTACGAAGTTTTGACTAGATATAATTCTTAAACTATTGGTTCAATTGAATTAAATTTGAAATACACAATGTTTATACAATTCTTGCTAGGTTTCTAAAAATTCAGGCTTCTAGTTTTAACAACGAAATTATAGGGGGTTGAAAATGGCCTGAATGGCTTCGAGAAAAGTATGTTACGGCAGTGTTGCGTATTGGCCGACTTTTTTTTGCTCGACTTGGCGTGGGCACTGCCGTGCCTCCAGATACGAAGAAATATTTTGTAGCAATTTCTTTCACAGTAAATGCTCAAATACGGCGGATCTATTCACAAGTTATTTGAATCTTCATAATGCAGGTATAGTACAGCTTCTCTAAAGGTAATAATTTTCGTACAGCGACGGCGTAAGAATGCAATTCAGATAACCCCATCTTGCCCGTGGGTCTCGTAAAAAAAAACTTATATATATATGCAGAATCTCTATGCAAATCAAGAAAAACTCAAAATAAAATTCTATACCAATCAGTCTGACCAGCGTGGTATAGTAGTTTAATTTTCCTCCTACTGTGGAGGAGGCTCAAACCCAGTAGTGGAACGTATATAAGCTGAAACGAAAGGTTGACTGCACAGATGGCGTAGTGGTTAAGATACCTACATATCATGCCAGTGTCGTGGGTTCGAATCCCACACAGAGCAACACTTTTGAGATCGACAAATTCTTGTTCGGAGTCTAGATGTAATTTGTGTCCGTTAATTATATGTTTGTAAAGTCCCCCGCAATACAAGGACTATATTACCTTAGTGCAGGATGTTCTTAAAAAAAAAAGTTATTAAATAAAAATGTATCTAAAAGGTCTTAGGAACCGAATCATAAACTCCAAAAAAAACTGATTCACTGACATATTATAACATGGTGTGAATATTTATACATAAAAATTGTGTTATACAACTGATTCGTGTTTTCGGTTCATTTATCGAGAATACAGTAGGAATATATTCCATTTCGAGTCTTTCGAATAATGCTCACAACGTTCCAAATTGACAGGAGTGTTAAATAAACGCGACAGACGACAACTGCCAACATAACAATAATAAAATAGAATCTCGGAAGAAATGCGTCCAATTATTTTCATATATTTGTCAGAGTAGCTTCTGTTAAATTTAAAGACGACTAAATTTCTAAAAGAAAATGTAACATAGATATTCTTATCTATGTTACATTTTTGCTATGTTTATGCTTTGTTATGTTATATTTAAGTTTTGTTTTCTATTTTCTTCGTCTTTTACGACACTTTCGGCCAATAAAGAGGGTGGTGAATTGTATCTAATCATACATATTCTTTTTTCAAAACCGCGGGGAGGTCCGTCCAGAATATTACCACATTCTCGCAGAAAATCGACGTCGGAGTAGTAGCAATTTGTTATTATACTTCGTTCGGTGAGCGAGAGAGCCGGAATCCCAACTTTTTGAGGGTGTTTGCGTGTAGTAGGTTTTTAGTAATGCCTTTAGTATCACCGAACGTCATTGCATGCGTTCACATTCGCCTTTCACTGTCTTCACGGTAGCCAACTGCCTAGCAAAGGTCCATGAGCGGCAGTATTAAAAACATATCTGACCAGCGTGGCGTAATAGGTCAATTTCTCTCCCATAGTGGATGAGATTCGAGGCTAATAACGGGATATTTGAGAAATGACATTATCAAGCATTTCGAATATAATGTTATTGACCTTCTGAGGAGAGCTATGTATATCAAACATCATTTGGCTAATGAATGGATGGAATAAAAAAAATAACTCGAAAGTTGTTACGAAACTGTATACATCAATTTAACGTTCAGTAATTGATTAAAGTATGATGTATTATATATTTCATGCCTAAAAAAATAATAAATCGCAGCTTACTGTTGGGCACAAACTCTCTCTACAGTAAGAGGGCAATTGACCTACTATACTAGGCATGCCTTTTAAGTTCTGTCGTTTCTATATTTCCCGGCAATTTTGAATTTGGAACTGTTCGATATTTGAATGTGTTTAAATTTTGAATCTCAAAACAGTTAAAAGTATTAGGATTAATGCTATTGTTTAGTCACGGCCTCGATTGGAATCTGTCTGGTTACGTACGAAAATGAACCTTTCTAAGGAAAATGTTCGTGCCATAATTTTCTACAACTTTAGAAGAGGCCTGACACGGCTTCAGTGTTTTGAAAAGCTAACATCTGTATTCAGTGATGAAGCCCCATATCTGCGGACTGTCGAACGCTGGTATTTAGAATTCCAGCGTGGACATACTAGTGTTAGTGCCAAATCTCGCGAAGGGTGCCCAAAATCCGCCTTCACTGAAGATAACATCATTGCTGTGAGACAACTAATTCTCGAAGATCGTCATGTGACGTATCGAGAGATAGAGGCGCTATTAGGCATCTCAGGGACAACCATTCAGAAGATCTTACATGAAGCGCTTGGTGTGAGAAAGCTGGTTTGCCGTTGGATACCGCATCTGCTTTCCAACGATCACAAAGCGGCCCGCGTCAGATGGTGTAAGAAAACTCTGCAAAGGTTCAACCGAAGAGAGTCAAATCACGTCTACGACATTATCAGTGGTGATAAATCTTGGATCTATGCCTACGATCCTGATTCTAAACAACGATCTACAATCTGGGTCTTTCAAGACGAGCCAAGGCCGACTAAAGTTGTTCGTTTTCGAAGTACTTCAAAGAAGACGATGGTCATGTTCGTTGGAAAAACCGGTTTGTTTACCACAAGTCATCGCCGAACTTCGAAAATCTAACTCAAAGCGACGCATCATCCTGCACCACGACAACGCAAGCTCACACAGCGCTCGTCAAACGATTGAGTATTTGGAGCAAGAAAAAGTAGAAATTCTTGACCATCCTCCATACAATCCTGACCTAAGCCCTAACGATTTCTTTACATTTCCTAAAATTAAGAAAAGTCTTCGTGATCAAAGGTTCCAGTCCGGTGAAGAAGCAGTCGACGCTTTCAAGTCAGCCATTTTGAACACCCCCACTTTAGAGTGGAATAAATGTTATAATAACTGGTTTGAGCGAATGGAAAAGTGTATTAAGCTACGTGGTGAATACTTTGAAAAACAATAAAAAGTACTATAAGGTTCTAGTTGTGTTTTTTTCTTCAAACGACAAAACTTAAAAGGCATGCCTCGTATATGGTCATTGATCAGACGGGTAGGTATAGGATTTTATTTCGAGATTTCCTTTCTTGGATAGATGTTGTGTGCATATTATATCCCCGGGTAAAGGCGACGCCCCGGAGCCATCAGGAAGGGAGGGTACCCGAAGGACTATGTCGCCAGGCTGGCCACAGACGTCAAGGATTTGGTAGCAGTGGGGGCGGGTTATGGGGGATTATGGAGTTGTGTGTCACCCTCTCGTCGTCCCGGGCGGGATGAACCGCGCGCGGCCGTACCATTACCTGCAAAAAAATACATATTACATCCCCACGTGAGAGATAGCTGTTGGTGAACTGTACTTACTACTTACATATATATATATATATATATATATATATATATATATATATATATATATATATATATATATATATATATATATATTAAGGTGGGCCAAAAAAAAACTTTTAATTTTTTTTTTCTTAGCTACTACGAAAATATCGTCCAAGATGACGAAAAAAAATCCTGGTAAAGTTTCAGCTCTTAATATTAATATTAAGAGGTCGCTCATTGTGATTTTTGATGCACTCGAACGAATTAATATCTCGTAAAAATCAATACATATTCTTGTAGGAAATTTAACGATCTACAAAAAGGTCTAAAATGATTTTTTGCTAAATTGACTCGTTTAAAAGTTATTCGAGGTTACAGTCCAACCTCAAATAGTTGAGGATAACTTTTACAATTTCTTATACTCTATCACAAAATAATGACTCGAAAACATGAAATATCTTACAAACATACAATAGTGTTTGTTATTTTTATATTCAATTTTACCCCAAATTACCCTAAATCCCCAAAAATATTAAATAGCCGTATTCTAAATTAGTAGTTTCGCCCTAAAAAAGGGCGAAATCCCTAAAAGTGGAAACACTGACTACACATGACATACATAAGCTTCGCTCACAGATCTCACTTTCTTTTTTTATGGTTCATCTACGTAATTTTTAAGATGATCTTATCTGTTATTTAATTATCTTTATACATGTTTTTAGGTTAGATTCTTATTATATTTGTTATTATTTGCATAAAGATAGCTATGTTTTGACAGCACCTTCTATACTCTGCTGCCTGTGCATCGCTGACGAACGTTGTAGGACGCTGCAGAATAACAGCGTTGTGGTATTCACTTTACCGAGTAGACACCTCAACAGTATGCTGAGCAGCTATCCTTTTCCTCTTTTGCGAAGGGGACCCTAATCTTGTCATTTTCGCTGTGTTTTCTCTTACTATATTATTTATTGATTTTTATGTTATTGTACTTTTATTCTATGTTCTTGTACGTATCCCTTCCATAAAGGAGTAATAAATTATTTTTCTTTCTCTTTCTTACATAAGATTTACCAAAACTTAAGATATTTTATGTTTTCGAGTCATTATTTTGTGATAGAGTATAAGAAATTGTAAAAGTTATCCTCAACTATTTGAGGTTGGACTTTAACCTCGAATAACTTTTAAACGAGTCAATTTAGCAAAAAATAATGTCAGACCTTTTTTGTAGATCGTTAAATTTCCTACAAGAATATGTATTGATTTTTACGAGATATTAATTGGTTCGAGTGCATCAAAAATCCAAACAATAAAAAAACTATTCCTATGTTGTTTAAATGGGAAATCAAAAATCACAATGAGCGACCTCTTAATATTAATATTAAGGACTGAAACTTTACCAGGATTTTTTTTTCGTCATCTTGGACGATATTTTCGTAGTAGCTAAGAAGAAAAAAATTAAAAGTTTTTTTTTGGCCCACCTTAATATATATATATATATATATAATTTGAATGTTTGTGAAGATGTTTGAATGTAATCAATCACGCAAAAACTGGTACATAAATAGATCATTTCCTGGATTAACATAGGATATCATAGGACACTTTTATCCTGGTAGTGTATGTCGTTGGAATAATAGCTCAATTGGACTTTTCTACTCAACCAAACATAATCGGCTAATCAATTTTAGATAAAATTTCATCTTGGAGCGGATACTTTAAATACGGGTGAAGCCGAGGGAGAAACTAGTATTTCATAATTAACTATCTTCTGCTATGAATATAACTAACCAAATCAATATTCGTTATTACTAGCCTTAGCAAGTTTTCGTAACTTGAAATTTAATTTGAAACTTGAAATTTCCTAACTTGAAATAACCAAGAGTGGTAGGACCACACTGTCGACAGTTATCTGTCTACAGCCGCGGGCCGGTCCGTCCGGGACAGTACCACACTCTCGCAGAAAATCGACGTCTGAGTAGTAGCAATTTGTTACTGCGATTCATTCGGTGAGCGAGAGAGCCGGCAGCCCAACTTTCTGAGGGTGTTTGTGTGTGGAGGGTTTTGGTGGTGCCCTTGGTATCACCGAGCCTTAATGCACGCATTCACACTCCCTTCACTTTCTTCGCGGTAGGCAGCGACCCTGTAAAGGTCCATGAGCGGCAGCAACACTTACCACCAGGTGTACTGTTTGCCACCGATTGCAATAAAAAAAAAATAATAATAATAATTATATTTGTAAGCGCACTTAATTATTAATTCACTATACATTTTTGATGTTTCAACACAATTTTAGTGAAGTATCTCACAATTTCACAATCACAATAAAAGGGCAGTTTCAGACTTTCCTTTTAAAAACACTAATCGAATCCATGTGGTGACGGAGTAAGATAACAATACGCATATAACATCTACGTAAGAGAAGGAAAACTCGAAACTGAACCCTATATCAATCTATCTGACCAGCATGATGTAGTACGATCCACTTCCCTCCTATTGCGGAGGAGACTCGAGCCCAACAGTGGGACTTTTAGGAGCTGCAATGATGATGAATGATGGATCGAGTCTTATTAAAGCTCTTCTGCCCATTTTTCTATTGACGGACTTTTTTAATTGTAATAACTAGAAAGATAAATTACCATAAATTTCTATAAATGTTAGCAACAAATATTATAATAATCCACCCATCCACTTGCCCAAACAAGCCTTCTACTACATATAGACTTCCATGTGGAGGGTACTGTTTTAGTTTTATTGTCTCTAATATTGTGTTATGTACTTAGTCTTCATCCTTATATATTTTATAACAAAATAAATACTATTTTGCCAACAGTAAAACGTTTATGGGCTGAGATAAATAATGAATGAATGAATTTTCGAAAATCATCTTTATTTAAAAAAAAACTGAAATTTTCGAAACATCGAGAATTAAAAATTAAATACAAACGCGATAAAATATATAAAAATAGTTTCAGTTCAAATGTTTAATACTTGCGTAAACATCAGAAGTCATCTTACATTAATTTAAATTTTTTAAATTTTCAAATCATAATTGTAACGTGATTCACGATATGATTATATTCTGAAACAACTTAATTGTTTTCGATTGGTTTTCTTGTTAAACACTCTACCCAATCATATTTCAGAGCTTTCAATCAATTTTCTTTAATAAATCCAATATCAACTTCAACTTGACTAATCAAAAATCAATTATGTTACTAGTTTCCTCACAAACGTTATGAGAATTATAAAATCAACATCCTTAAAGGCTTCCTTAGAAAGATTGTAATTTTAGCCTGTAAACTAGGTATTGCAGAACAACCGCAAATGCCTAAGCTTGACGTTACTTTTAGTCTAACCAGGGATTATTGCGCCATCCAGTCTGTGAGATGTATCGTAACATATCAGTCGCACAAGGATTACCCAAAAGTGTTGAAAGTCCATCTTACCAGTGCCGCGGTCCATACATCATAATAGCTAAAAACGTAATAATTAAGATATGTTCCAAGCTATGAACTTATTATTAAGAATTGTAAAAGTTCTCTAAAACCGTTTACAAAAAATCAAACAATTCTTTTTTTACCCGATCTAAATCAAGTATGTAGCATATATACCTAATTACAAATAAACAAGAGACAAATTACAATAACTGCTCTGCCTCTTACAAGAAAATCAATCTAGGTCAGGCAAATATAATCGGGATCGCCAAATATCGTCGAACATAATTACTATTGGCCATATCGCCGCCAGTGATCACACTTAGTCAAGAAATATAGTATCTAACAAAGCAAGCAAAACTAACAACATGTTACACTTATATACTTACATACGAAGCTATAAAGATAAATAACAAGAAGTGTAAATGTGTGAATACGACATCCTTTTTGCTAAGAAGTCGGCAGAGTTATGAACCCGTAATGGTAACCTGCCATGAGGGATACAGAGGTCATAAAATCGTTTATAGCGGCCCGCTCAGCGAGTGGAGAGTGGTAATGCCATAGGTATGGGATCCGTGTTACCCTTTTGTCCGCCCGGACAGTTTGGGCACCTGCCCATTAAAATAACTTCTACACATTTTCTTAGAAATCTGTAATTGACATGTTAATTAAATTGGAATGCTTCTTGTGATGGAATAGCCATGTAGTAAAATTAGACTCACCTGCTCTACTTTGCCCATGCTCATAATGGACAACTAAACGATCTATAAAGATAACATTACTGCAAGAGAAGAAAGTATTCCTTTCTTTATATTTTATAAAAAATTGGCCAAGTGCGAGTCGGACTCACGCACGAAGGATTCCGTACCAATGACTAGATAAACAAGTTATTGGCATTATCGATATTGAGCAAAAAATCAAGTTTGTTGTATGGGAGCCCCTCTTAAATATTTATTTTATTTTTAGTATTTGTTGTTATTGCGGCAATAAAAATACATCATCTGTGAAAATTTCAACTGTCTAGCTACAACAGGAGGGAAACTGACCTACTATACTACGCTGGTCGGACGTGTTGGTATAGGGTTTTATTTCGAGGTTTCCTTCTCTTGTATATATGTTATATGCATATTATATCCCTTAATCGTCTTTTACGACGCCCATGGGTAAGAAAGGGGGGGTGGTGAATTGTATTCTTACTCTATCACCACATAGAGAGGTGAATGTGAATAATGTATGTCAGTAATGAAAAGAAAGTGTCCGTGTCTGAAAACAAAAGTTTATAACCAGTGTGTGTTACCAGCGATGACTTACGGCACTGAAACGTGGTCTCTAAATGTCGGCATCATAAAAAAGCTCAAAGTCGCGCAGCGTGCTATGGAGAGGGCTATGCTCGGTATTTCTCTACGTGATAAAATCCGGAACACAGAAATCCGTAGAAGAACGGGTGTAACCGACATGGCCCGCAGAATTAGCACGTTGAAATGGCAATGGGCAGGCCACATCGCTCGTCGAACCGACAACCGTTGGGAAAGAAAGGTTCTTGAGTGGCGACCACGAATCGGACGGCGCAGCGTAGGACGACCCCCCACCAGGTGGACTGACGACATTCTCAAAGTCGCAGGGAACCGTTGGATGCAAGTGGCGCAGGACCGTTCCGAGTGGCATTCTCGTGGGGAGGCCTATGTCCAGCAGTGGACGTCTGTAGGCTGATGGATGGATGCATGATGTCACTAATTGTGACACGCTTATGAGCTGTCGAAGATAAAGACACTCTTTTTTTATGCATACTTTAATGTCTTCTGTAAAAGCAAAAAGAACGCTCTCGGAATAAATTTATTATTGTGACTGTCTCCTTCCCAATAATTTGCGTATTTACAGTTTATGTCTAAGCAGCAATGTGGTGTAGTGGTGGTTACGAATACTTACAACCCTTACAGTACTCGTGGATGTCTTAAAAGGCAATTAAGCGCTTCACATCGGCCTAAGCTAATTCCACCTGATGCCGATGGTCAATAATTACATTCCCAAGGAAAGTTGACGTCAGGCAGACAGCCGGTCATAAATATGTACTATGGATAAGGAGTACATATTGCGTCGACTCCAAGTAATTGCAATAAGAGCATGGCGATGATGATGACATTGTAAGTCTAAGCAATATTTTATCTGAAAGTTCCTAAATAAATTAATATTACATTTTCTTGCTAACGACCGAAAAAAATTATATAACAAAATGATATTCTACAGTTACTTAGGTTTTCTTTAAAAATGATTAATTATTTCACGCTTTGGCGATAAAGAAAAACTTTATATTAACCACCTGTACATCTATTGATCTTAATGATGTGTAAAATATAGCAACCCAAAATAAACTGCCTTGGTAGCGGACAACTTCTTTGTGAATCTGAAAATAGAATTTTCCGTGTGGGAACGGAATAAGAATAGAATTCACCACCGTGGTGAATTATATTCTTATTCTTCCCTGTGGGTATCGTAAAAGACGACCAAGGGATATAATATGCAGATAACATGGATGCATGAGAAGGAAAACTGTAAATTAAACCCTATACCAACAAGTCTGACCAGCATAGTATAAAAGGACAATTTCACTCCCATTGTGGAGGAGGCTCGAGCCCAACAGTGGGATATATATGAGCTGTAATAATAAGGGAGTGGTAATATATATACATTAATTTAGAAACCCCGTACACAGAACGTATTATGACCCGCTAAATATAACGAGATACTAAAAAGTTTTATGGGGAAAATGTGACTATAAGTATTTCGTACACCATCGACGGAGGCTGTGAATTCCACGCATACCCTTTCACTTTCTCCTTCCGACTGGTGCAGGTTTTGACGGGGCATGGGTGCTTCGCCAAGTACCTGCACAAGGTCGTTAGGAGGGAGAGTACACCGTCCTGCCACCACTGCGATTGCGATGAGGACACGGCGCGACATACGCTCAAGGCCTGCGCGGCTTGGGCAGTGCAGCGCTGTGAACTCGTCGCAATCATCGGTACGGACCTGACGCTGCCGGCTATCGCTAGGGCGATGGTTGACAGCGTCGGGAATTGGGACGCGGTCGCAGCCTTCTGCGAGACAGTGATCTCGCGGAAGGAGGCGGCGGATCGCCTGCGCGAGGAGCGCAGCCTCGATGAGGAGATCCGCCGCCGGCGACTGGGGCAGCGTAGGCGCAACTATCTGCGCCTCATGCCGCCCTAGCCGAGGCCGCGGGTGACGTGACCGGGGATTAGTCCGTCACCCGCGAAGAGGCCGACCGCGTGAGGAAAGACCGACGTCCTCCCCGAGGGGGGGACGTCGGTCGATGGGAGGGTACCCCAATTAGGGGTATTCCGTCGGGCTGACCACTGACGACAAGTTAACGCTGCTCCAGTGGTCGGCCCAACGACGAAGGCGACGTGGTTTTCGGGTGGGTCGCGGGAGTTGCGTGCTTAAGCCCCTCTGTCGCCCCGGACGGAGTGGTGCGGAGGAGCGCCGACCGCGACCCACCCACAAAAAAAAAAAAAAACCCTTTCACTTTTTATCTAATTGAAACTTTCTGTTTAAATTGGTGGCTTGAGAGTTTTTTCTGTTTAAATTGTGACAAGTAAACTACCAATTGAGATTAATCGACCTTCCAGTGTACTTCGAGTCGTAGATAAAAAGAGACCTGATTACATGTGAACATAAAATTCCAGTTGGCCTACCTGCGTTCTCAACTATAATGATAACGTATACACAATTCGTTTCCGTACTCCCATAAAAGATAAAATAAAAATATCTGAGAGGAATACTTGAGGAGTTCGAACTTCTCTTTTCTACATTAGCACTTCAGTAACCGTGCAAGCTAATATTATCTCAACGTCTACGCTATAATAAATTACAAATAAAATACTCGGCGTGCTTGCTTATGTATCAAGCGAAGTCTATTATACCCAGCTGATTAAAAGTAAGCACAAACCAAGGAAAGCGGTCACCGTCAAATAGGCTTTATATCAGAAAATTTATTCTGAGGTAAATTGATTGGAAATCACTCTTTATTATTAAGTATATTGTGAGGAATTGATTTATTTACCTGTTACTGAATTGCTTTTGGTGTATTCCATTATTAGCAACCCTACCTGGCTTCATGTTTCAGTATTCAATTTATATCTATATTAATCTTATATCTTTAAACGAGCAATTCTTGTATATATATATTCAGGATCTCGGAAACTGCTCCAACGATTTTGTTGAAACTTGGCATACTAGAGGTTTCGGGTCCAAAAAATCGATCTAGCTAGGTTTTATTTATAGAAAATGTTCTTTTGTCGGTGTTTTTAGCATAACAATAAATGGCATTAAATTTTAAAAGAATATGAATTCAAATTTCGTTGTCAACGTCATGAGTTACGATAGCTCAGTTGGGGAGACGACTGGTTTTAATTTTGAGTTTTGAAGCATTCAAACAGCGTCGGTTTGAATCTTGGTGTTATTATTATTCTCTTTTTGTAATTTTTATATCATTTTCATTATTTATTATTTATTTTTTATTAATATATATCTAAATAAATTCGACAAAAATATTCCGAGCTAAGCTCGGTCAACCAGATGTTCTATATTAATATATGAATCTATAGAGTCCTGGCTACTTTTGTTTTGCCTTTTGTGTTAAATATTCATCATCATCTTATCTCCTACACATCCCACTGCTGGGCTTGAGTCTCCTCTCAATAAGCGGGAAATTAACCTACTATGTTTGTCAGATATGTTCATTCGAGTTTTTCTTCTCTTACATAGATATTACCTAAATTTATACCTATACATCCCTTTTTTTGGGTAGGCTATGGTCAGCTCGCACGCCGTCCAATTCGTCCGGGGTGACGAAAAGACAGCGCGCGGCCACATAACCCACCGTATTCCCTCCCCCTCGAAATTGGGCCGACCACCGATACCGAATTCCTTGTCGTTCATGGCCAGCCCAGCAGGATACCCTTTCGGGTACCCTCCCTCTCGAACGCCCCTCCAGAGACTTCGGTCAGACGGGTTGTTTTAGAGTTTTATGTCAAGTTTTTCTTCTCTTGCATAAATCTTATATGCATATTAAATCCTTTAGTCTCACGATCTCACTCACGGGCAAGATGGGGGTGGGTTCGATTCCCATGGAAGACAATATACTATTTACAAATTGCAGTACTGGCTTTAGGTGTAATTTGTATCCGTTAACTACATGTTTGTAAAGTTCCCCACAATAGAAGGATTATTTATTTTGTAAAGAGTGTCTTTTAAAAAAAATCTATCCCCACGTCCAGTCGGTAGGTTAGCAACCACAGGTGATGCTAAGCCTATTCCAGATAATTCTACTACCTACTTCCCTGGTGCTCCCTTAGCCCGTTTTTAGGAATTCCATACGAAAATTAGGGCTGTACAAAATTGTATCTTTAACACGTCACCATACGAGTTAGAATAAATATACAGCAAATAATTCCCATCGTGTAGCCTAAAAGAATATAAAATATCCAATCTCAGCGAAATCCATTTTGAAATCGCACGTCCGGCTGTTGTATGCAAATAAATCAATTTTCAATTTACAATCGCATTGGACCTGGACGGTGCAAATGGTGCAATTGCATCTAACTTCAGTCAGTTCGCTCGTTCGTGTCTACTTGCCGGCAAATTGAACTGTAACGCTACAAAAGAAGTTAAACGTTATAAATAAAATGCATTCCCAATATATTACCAAAATGTTTTCCTTATACCCTGTACTAAGGAGATAATCCTTGCATTGCGCAAAACTTTACACAAACGTGTATTTAGAAGAAGAGAAAGCAGTCCACCTGATTATAAATAATAACCGATAAATACCGATCATAAATCGCAATGCCAGGCCTGCAGTATCAGCTCAGAAATACTAGGCATACAGCCAAGCCTCATTAATAGATAGAAAAAAACTCAGATTTTTCCGTGTGGTGATGAAAAAAGAATACGATTCTCCACTCCGTATCCTACCCGAAGGTGTCGTAAAAGAGCACTAATGGATATAATATGTATATGACACTTATAAAGAGAAGGTAAATTCAAAATAAAATCCTATAGGAACCCGCTTGATCAGCGTGGTGTAGTAGGTCAACTCCCCTACTATTGTGGCGGAGGCTCGAACCCAACATTGGAACCTACCCGAGTTGAGATTCAAATTCAATTGTAATTCAAATCATTCATTATGCATAAACCCCGAGAGGGCACTTACATCGTCAAGTTTACAAAATTAAATTAAATTATCCAAAAAAAATAAACTACCACCGGATCGGAACGCGACCGCTACTGAAAAGATCCGGCAAGAAACTCAGCGAGCTTGTTTATTATATTTATTTTTTTTTTCTTCTTACTAGATATACAATTGTGTACATGTTTTGTAAGAAATAGCTCTAGTGTGATGCCCTTCGAACCGCAAGATATTTAATATAATTCTAACGATTATGGCTGGACCAGATAATGATAAGATGATAGTCTCGGAACAACAATTTATGGACTACAGAATTCATACTACATCATGTCATGTTTAAGTAATATACTTAAATTTTGCTAATATTTGATACTTAAACTCCAAGTGCCCCTCTATTTATTAAGTTGTCAATTAAAAAGGTCACAGGCGGACTAAGTCTTAGTCCACTCGTGACCATGAGCACTGCAAAGTGTTCGAAACGTCGGGCAATCAAAAATCAAATACAAACGCGATAAAATCCGTAAAGTAGTTTTATTTAAAATACATCGCAAATTTACACAATCCACAGATTCTTGAAACAGAACAGCATTACATACCCAAATTGCTACGGCAAGTTCTTGAAATCATCAAATATAAAAATATTAACAGAGAAGATGGCTTTTAATTATCTAGTATCTAGCAATTAATGATTCGTCTTTACACGAATTAATATTTATTTTATTTTATTTTTATTTATTCGGAAAACTTACAGCTAATACATGCTTAACAATATATACTAAATAACAAAGGTCAATTACAAGTTTTCACATATAGTTTACAATGAATAGTAGAATAATGAAAGTCTAAATTGAAAAAGATAAATTATAACTAAAAGATGTACGATATGCTTAAAAGTTATCATAACAAAATATGTAATTACTTACATGAATATCTCTTAACTTACTACATTTCAGAAAAGAAATCGTTGGCTTTTTTTTTTTTGTGGGTGGGTCGCGGTCGGCGCGCCTCCGCACCACTCCGTCCGGGGCGACAGAGGGGCTTAAGCACACAACTCCCGCGACCCACCCAAAAACCACGTCGCTTTCGTCGTTGGGCCGACCACTGGAGCAGCGTTAACTTGTCGTCAGTGGTCGGCCCGACGGTATACCCCTAATTGGGGTATTCCGACGTCCCCCCCTCGGGGAGGACGTCGGTCTTTCCTCGCGCGGTCGGCCTCTCAGCGGGTAAAAGAAATCGTTGGCTAAAACATTCTTAACTTGAGAGACACTGGTATTAAAAAGATCAAATTCAAACTTAGCGGAAATTTTATTAAAGGTTCTGGAGGCACGTATAATAAAACAATTGATATATATGCCTCAAAAGTTGATACTGTTAGTGTCGTGTACCGTGATCGAGATTGAACCTCTAGTGAGATCAGTGATAGTAGTAACAGTAACACATCCGCGCGTAATAAACGATCGAAAAAGCTGGCAGCTATATATGTATAACCGCAAATGAACCCCCCACCCAAATGGCGCGTGACGAAATATCGAAAATTTAACAAGTAATAGAATACATAGTATAAATCTCTTTCAACCATAATCACGTGAATATTAGTGACCACGATAGTTTCAATTCCTATATTGAAACTTTATATTTATCTGGTTTTGATCATCATCATCATCATTTATTATATATTTTGATATTATATTTTATTATTCGTTTATTGTCATATGTATTATATGTCTTAATTTATTATTTAGTTAAATGTTATTTGGTAAAATATAATATTAAATTATGATTAATATTTTGATATTATATTTTATTATATGTATAATATTATTGTCTTACTATATATAACTGTTATTAATTTTATAATTTTACTTATAATATCGCATTAGGTTAAATGTCCTGTAAAGGTATTATAATTGCTTGTAAATAAATAAATAATAAATCATTTCAGCTTATATACTTTCTATTGTTGTGCCCCAGTCTCCTCCGCAATAGGAGGGAAATTGACCTTACTACACCATGCTAATCAAAAAGGTTGATATAGGTTTTTATTTAGAGTTTTCCTTCTCTTGCATAGATGTTATAAGCGTATTATATACCTTAGTCGTCTTTTATGACATTAACGGGCAAGATATGGAGTGGTGAATTGTATTCTTACTCTGTCACCATAAAGAAAGTGTATTTTTGACATGTATCGGCACAGATATACTGACATTGACATAGCTACAGATATAGTGTTAGCGTTAAAGCATTAAGTGGCCATATTCATGACGACTTACATGAATTTATTCGCCATGCAAACCTGCCGATAGAAGTTTTCTTAAAAAAAATTGACGTTCACTTAAATCCTGTTTCATATATTACGTATTCCCGATGATCAGTTAACAATACGATGTTAAATTAACTATTAATTTTTCATAAACTTCACAAAAACTGTCCGAGGAATTAGCAAGATAAAAAGCAGCAGCACTCTTCTGAGAAGTTTATTACATTAACTACGGTCATACGTTTACCAAGCGTGGCAGAAGATATAGAAAGATATACAGTGGACATGAATAGACTAATGGATAGATAGCCTTACATAACATACCACTATAAAAGTAATAAAAGTAACGAAGACAGGAAAATCAAAGTATACAGACTGGTCTAAAAACAAGAAATTTTTACGTAGTCCAGAACCTCTTACAGTACTAGTGTCACTATATCATAAGCATTATTATCACAGCTCCAAGTCCTTCTGCTGGTTTCAAGCCTCCATGAGGAGAGATAAATTGACTGTAGGTCACGATGATCAGACGGGTCTGTATAGAATTTCATTTCGAGTTTTTTATATATTGCTAGATATTACATGCATGTTATATCGCTGTCGCTCAAGCTTTTTTTCTAACAAAATATTGGTCACACAAAAAGAAGCTGCTGATTAAAATTTCAAACTTCTTCACTTCAATAACTCAATTAAAATTATGTGTGTGTAATAAATCGAGTTTCGTCTAAGACCCAAAGCGAAAGTGGCATGGTTATCTATATCTATACCAATAAATAAAATTGGAGTGTCTGTTTGTAATGTCAAAATAATAGGCTTTTTTCATGCTCACACGGTTATTTGCATGACACCCATGCCTAAAATAGCAATTAAAAAATTTTTGTCTGTCTGTCTGTTTGTTCCGGGTAATCTTCAAAACGGCTGGACTGATTTCAAAAATTCTTTCACCAATGGAAAGCTATACTATCAGGGCGTAAACTAGGCTATATTTTATCCCGGTATTCCCACAGGAACGGGAACTATGCAGGGAAGACGACTGAAACCGAAGCGAAGCGAGGATGGATTACTAGTGTAAAAATAAAATCTCTTGAATGATTGTTATAATTATCCTCATTTCAGCTCATATACGTCTCACTGTTGGGCTCGAGCCTCCTTCGCAATAGGAGGGATATTGACCGTACTATACCATGCTGGTCAGACAGGTTGGTATAGGGTTTTATTATAGACTAGCAACCCGCTCTCGCTTCGCTTCGGTTTCAGTCGTCTTATCCCCGTAGTTCACGTTCCCGTGAGAATACCGGGATAAAATATAGCCTAGTTTACGCCCTGATATTATAACTTTCCATTAGTGAAAGAATTTTTGAAATCGGTCCAGCCGTTTTGAAGATTACCCGGCACAAACAGACAGACACAGACAAAAAAAATTAAAAGGGTGTTTTAGGCATATGTATAGTGCAATTAACCTTGTGAGCATAAAAAAAGCCTATTATTTTGACATTACAAACAGACACTTCAATTTTATTTATTGGTATAGATGTTTAAATTATTTCAATTTATGTAAGAAGCTCTTTTTAGTTGTGTTTTTATAAGATCCAACGAGAACAAAATAAATATTTTTCTTTCTTTCTTTATATGCATGTTATGCCACTGTCGCACTTTTTCTAGCAAATTATGGGTCACACTTCAATAACTCAATTGAAATTTCCGTGTCTTAAATCTATTTTTTTCTAAAGAACCTAAAAGTGGCAACTTTTACTTTGGTTTTCTAGAAAAAATTGTTTATGTAGAAATAAAGTCTCTTGAATAATTGTTATATACACATTATATACTTTAGTCATCCTTTACGACACCCATAGGTAAGACAGGGGGCGGTGAATTGTAACATAGGTACATATATTCTTACTCCGTCACCAAAGACTAACTTTCGCTTTATATCAGTCAATAAGCAATTAATATATCTTTACATACTATACCATACCATAAACAATATAATTTTTTCATATAGAATCATTTTCTTCTTACACTGGCAATAAATTTGTATCAAAATGTGGGTCAATATTTAATAACTAATTTTCTGTATCGGGTAGATAATTATAATCTTTTTCTAATAACGATGACTTGTTGGACATAAGACATCTTAGTCCGCCCGTGACCATGAAAGCTGCAAAATGTTCGAAACTTCGGGCAATCAAAAATCAAATACAAACACGATAGAATCCGTAGTTTTATTTAGAACTAGCAACCCGCCCTCGCTTCGCTTCGGTTTTAGTCGCTTTACCCGCGTAATTCCCGTTCCCGTGAGAATACCGGGATAAAATATAGCCTACTTTACACGCTGATATTATAGCTTTCCATTGGTGAAAGAATTTTTAAAATCGGTCCAGCCGTTTTGAAGATTACCCGGAACAAACAGACAGACAGACAAAAAATTTTTAATCTGTATTTTAGGCATAGGTGTCGTGCAAATAACTGTGTGAGCATGAAAAAAGCCTTTTTGACATTACAAACAGACACTCCAATTTTATTTATTGGTATAGATGTGAATGAATGACAGAGGGGCGTAAGCATGCATATCCGTAACCCATCCGTGACACGTCGCCTTCGTCGTTGGGCCGACCACCGGAGCAGAGTGACTTGTCATCAGTGGTCGGCCCGACGGAATACCCCTGAGGACCCTCTCCTCGACCGACGTCTGTCTGAAAAAATAGTATAGTTGGATAAAATGCGTTAGCCTATAAAAAAAGTAAGCAAACTGTTCGAACATCAAACAATCCCAGTCATATTACGGGCATTCGAAAACAAACCATTGCGTTTAGTTGATTGCTTTTTCAGCGGATACAAGCAATTTTGTATCTATTTGGAATCAATATTGACGTTACGTAACTAGTCGAAATATGAGCATATGTACTATGTACATTATACGTTCAATTTGCACTTGATAAGCAGAATCAGAGAGAAACTGCCATTAAAAAAAAAGATATATGAAAGATGTAAAATCTCTTACATCACCATTCTTGCAGCCCACATACGGCCCACTGTTGGGCTCAGGCCTCCTCCACAATGGGAGGGAATTTGACCTACTATACCATGCTGGTCAGACATGTTTGTATAGGGTTTCATTTCGAGTTTTCCTTCTCTTGCACGGATGTTATGTGCATATTATATCCCATAGTCGTCTTTTACGATATCCACGGGCAAGATAGGGAGTGGTGAATAGTCAATCAGCTACAAATACGAGCCATTTTTGACAGTGTCGAGTTATAATTATCTTTTCAAGTTTTCAGTGTCTTCATGTCAGTAATAGTCTGTCAGTAAGTCAAACTGTCGCCTTCAACAGTATAATGGCCACTGTTAGGGGTATCTTCTGAGAATTTTGGTGGAAATACAAAGGTATGTATAGCAGTTTTATATCATATTCACTACACCTCAGCAGTTCTGTCGCTATATATTACATAAAACGCCATCAAGATTATTTAACATAACACGTTAAAACACTAAGATATTGAATATAATACAAGAACACCACATGACACTTCAGATTCCCGCCAGAAACTCCCGAATTTCTCGTCTTCTTCTTCTTCTTTTTTTTATCTTAGCAATCAGCTATTAATACAAGCCATTTTTGCCAGTGTCGAGTTATAATTTTCTTTTCAAATTATCAATTTCTTCGTGTCAGTAATGGTCCGTCAGTAAGTCAAAGTGTCGCCTCCAACAGTGTAATGGCCACTGTTGGGAGGGTTTCTTCTGAGAATTTTGGTGGAAACAAAAAGGTATGTATAGCAGTTTTATATAATATTCACTACACCTCAGCAGTTTTGCCGCTATATATTACATAAAATGCCATCAAAATTATTTAATATAACACGTTAAAACACTAAGATATTGAATATAATACAAGAACACCACATGACACTTCAGATTCCCGCCAAAAACTCCCGAATTTCTCGTCTAATACCCACTAAATAAAATGCACAGCCCACATAAAGTTCTATTCATTTAAAAAAAAATAACATGTATGGTCTGCCTAAGTCATGAAAACTGAAATGTATATAAATAAATACGTAAATATGTAAGAGAAGGAAAACTTGAAATATGTACATTTACCATAAATACCTGAACCTTTTGAATACAGAGCAAAAAAATTATTGTATATCTTCTTCTGTATTGGCAATGCTACAAATATGACAGGTTATAATTTTCATTACAAATTTTTCACGTCTTTATTTTCATATTAGAAAGAAAGAAAGAAAGAAAGAAAATCTGTTTATTGTGATGAACATTTTATACAGTTGATGTAAAAAGGAGTAGCATAACAAGTGAAATTGTTGCTCATCACAAAACGTCTCCATCTCAGCATATTGCAGGCTAAAATAACCTGCACTGATCTTCCGTGGAGGCGCTTTAATGACGTCACGGATGCCAACTGTGCGATGATGTTTACATCATAGACATTTTTAAAACATAAATATAACAAAAAAAGAAATAAACACAATAAAAGAATAAAAAAATTATAACCTACCAATATTAATTAATTATTAAAACGAACTATAAAGTATTTTAAGTAGAAAAATGCGTGTGTACATATTGCTACTATTTGTCTGTACAAATAGTAGCAATATGTGCACACGCATTTTTCTAGACATCTGTATGTCTAGATCACCCAGTCAAAGTTGTTAATCATATCAAAGACTTGTGAAGTAAAAAGGGTAAGTATATAAGAAATAAATCAGGCAATAAAATTATTTAAAATTAAATTGAATTAGATGGGTATAAAATTAAAATGTAGTTAAATAAAATAATAATAATAAAAAACCAAATAATAATAATAAAAACCAAATAATAATAATAAAACAATAATAATAATATTTTTAAATAGCACTGGTGTCATGTCTTAAGGGTTCTTCTAGTTTTTGGTGTTCAAAAATAAATTTTTTCACGTTCATTTTAAAACATTGTATATTTTTTATATTCCTTATTGGGGGTGGGATATTGTTCCAGCACTATGTTGCCGCATACCGGAAACTACCTCTAAAAGTCGCTGATCTATGACTTTGAGTGGCAAGCTGATCTGCACACCATCGAGGACCATGAGGCCTGTTTCTCGATAGCCATGACAATTTACTATACAAGTAGCTCGGAGCTTTATACTTCAGCACACCAAAAAGAAGGCAGGCCAGGTGGAGTTTACGCCTATGTCTCATCTTAAGAATGGTGTGCCTGTTTAAATATGGACTGACATGGGCTCTCAACGGAATGTTGAAGCAAAAACGGGCACAGGCGTTTTGAACTCGTTGAATTAGCTTCTGTGTTCTAGTTAGGAGACGTGGTCCAAAAACTGTATCCATGTAGTTTAATTTGGATAAAATTAAGGATTCAACCAACTGCACGCGCAAGGATTCTTCGAGAAAAGGCCTCGCTTTATATAGAACTTTTAGTTTATAAAAGCAACTCCTTACCGACTGTGTTACGTGCTTTTCGAATCGTAAGTTAGTATCCATGTGCAGACCCAAATTTCTTGACTCCATTACGTGCGCAACTGGTTGTCCCAACAACATGACCTTCATTGATGGGCACAGTGCAGCAACTCGGTGGCTATTACCAAATAATAAATATTTTGTCTTTTCTGGGTTAAGTAGCAAGCAATTATTGGTAGACCATGTAGCAATACTTAAAAGATCTTCATTTAAAATAGCTATTGCATCATCAATTTCGAATGGCTTAAATGAAATATATAGTTGAATATCATCAACATAGATATGAAATTTGCAGTGACGTATATGCTGCCCTATATCAGCTGTGTACAAAATAAAAAGAATTGGGCCCAAAATCGAGCCTTGGGGAACTCCAGTAGTCACAGCAACTCTTTCAGACATGATTGAAGATCCGTCCTGACGATTTAGCTCTACGTACTGAAACCGATTGCTCAAGTAACTTTCAAACCATTTTAAAGATTTAAAGTCTAAACCATAGTAGCTCAATTTAAACAAGAGTGAATTTATATTTATCGAGTCAAAAGCCCTAGAAAAGTCTAGTAGTACTAGTATTGTGCAAAGACCCTCATCCTGAGCACAAAGAATGTTATCAGTAACATCTAACATTGCGGTTACCGTGCCACGTCCCTTTCTAAAGCCAGATTGTGTCTCGGGTAATATATTATTTTTCTCAAGGTATTCTACCAATTGTCCGCAAACTACCTTTTCCATGATTTTCGACAAACACGGTAAGTTACTGATAGGCCTTAAGTCTTTCAATTCTGTCGGGTGTGTAATTTTAGGCAAAGGACGGACAATTGCAGTCTTCCACATGTCAGAAAACACAGATGTATCTATTGAAATATTTATCATGTCTTTAATGATCTCATTTGTACAAGGAAAGGTCATAATGAGCATTCTCAGACTTATGTAATCACAACCTTCAGCATTCGATTTCAGTTTATTTATTATTGTAATTATACTATTAAGGCTAACCTCCTCCAGATGGAAGGTGGCGTTACCAAAACGATGGTGTTCAAAATACGTAAGCTGCGAGATACTGACATCCAATGCGCCAGGAATACTTAAAAAATGAGTATTTATTGCATTCGGATCATTAAAGGAAGACGGCAACTCCAAATCATTCTTCGGTAACAAGGTAGATTTCAGATTTTTCCACAATGAACGAGGATTTTTTATCTGATTGTTTATATTATGCCTGTAATAGGCAGCTTTTTCTTGAAAAAGTGCCTTGTTAACAAGAGACTTTAAACTTTTATAATATTCCTTTTTGCCGTTACTTTTGCATTTATTATAATCTGCTGCAGCCTCGTCACGCAACCGCATCATTAATTTGATTGTATCTGTAATCCACGTGTAAGATCGATCCTTGATTTTGACGGTTTTTAAAGGTGCATGATAGTCAAATAAACAAATAATGCTGTAGTTGAATGCGTGAACAAATTCATTAACATTATACAGTGTAGGCATTAAATCCCATCTAACTAATTGTAGGTCTGCATTAAACGCATCCATATTTATATTTTTTAAGGGCCTATATGAAATTGTGCGTGGGGCGGGTTTTTCGCGTTTAATGTGAAATTCACAAACCACAAGACAATGACCGAAAAGATTACCTACCTGTTGCACTACAGTTTTCTTTGAGCCTAGGTTTGAACAGACTATATCAATAAGCGATTGACTGGTTTCAGTGTGATGAGTTGGCTCCGTAATTAGTTGGGAAAGCCCTAGACAAGACAAAAATGTCATTAATTTCAGCGCCTTTGTGTCATTTTTATGAAAAAAGTCAATATTAAAGTCGCCCAATAAAATTAAATTGTCATAGCCCGAGAATGAACTAATGGAATCAGATACGGCATCTAGAAATATGTCAATGTTCATCCAGGGGGGGCGATAAGCCGTGCCGATCACTAGTTTTCTACCGTTGAGAACCATGGCAAGCCACATCTGCTCAACAGAGCTGTGCAGTGGATCTACTGGGTGTGGCAGAATACGTATGTTTATTTTTCGTTTTATGTAAAATCCAACACCCCCTCCCCGCGAGCGGACGGTAAGCGGTCTTGGGATATGTCGGAGACGGTAACCTATAAGGGCGGGTGCTCGGCCCTCTTCACCCGGTTTTAGCCAGGTCTCATTTATTGCAAGTATATCTATGTCATTGTTTGTAATCGCATTTATAAAGTTGTCATGACCAGTACCAAGAGAACCCGCATTAAAGAAACCAATTTTTAACTGTTTGTTAATCATTGGAAATCGAAAAAATAATCAAGTTTTATTTTATTACATAAAAAGCAGTAAATCATCAAAATTATTGCACTCATCGATTTCATTAAAAAATGTACTATTTTGTGCACGGCAAGTTTTAAGTATAAGTTTAATTGTAACTGCAAATAATTCGCTAGGTGATAACGATGTATAGAAATTTTAAATAGACATATAATTTGTTTGTATATGATGTATGTAATAATTATGTCAATATTAATATGTATAAAAGTAGACTGCAAATAATTCGAAAAGTAATGTGTATATATAACAATTGTAAACAACAATGAAATATCTTTGTATATATTGTATATTATAATTGCATCAATATGTATAAATGTAGGCTCTAATTAGTTCCAAACGTAATATGTATATATTAAAATAGTAAATAAAAACCACATATGTTTGTATAAAATAATTATGTCAGTATGTATAGAGATGGATAGAATTAGAGAGTAAGTTATATGAATAAAGTGTTCTAGACACCCACACAGCACAACAACTTGTACATTATACAACACATTCATGTTCATACATGCATAGACAATATATGATACAAAAAAACGATACATAACAAGAACATCACGGCATAATAACAAGATAAGTATATTTAATGTTATATAATTGCATAACAAGTTATAATAATAAGAATGGGTTTTGAGTAAAAATATTAGTAAGCAGTGTAATATATAATAACGTAAAAATATGTGGTACAAGTAGGCGAAACATAACACTAAAACCAATAGCCAGACAATGTTAAAGGACCAACGAACCACTATGCAAAAATTCTATTAATATCAGTTTCATACCTAATTCGCTGTGCACTCTGACCGTCCTGTCTGCGTCGAGTATTTTACCATCCCTGGTCCAAACATATCTCCAGTTATGAAGGCTGCCTGCTTGACGGGCTTTATAAAAAATATGGCGATTTGTACGAGTAAGGCGTTCATTTATATATATACGGTGAGTCTGTCCAGATGGGTCACCAAGCCCTAACTCCTTCGTAGTGAGACCCCGGCGCACTCGTGCCGCGGCGAGCAGCGCATCGCGGGTTACGCGACGCGCAAATCGTACAGCCAATCCCCGCGGTCGACGGACCTCATTACCTACAGGGCCTCCAGGAGGTTCCACCAGATTTCGACGTGAGGGTCCAATTCGTTCTGCATGCACGATCTCATTTTCCTCAATAGTGACGCTCAGTTTACAAGCTAAGACTGTTATGAGGTGAATAGTGCTCTCACCTTTCGCCTCTGGTATCCCATTCTCCTCAACATCGTTGAGCAAAAACTCTTGTTCCCGTTCGTTGAGTTGCAATCTTAGTTCCGCTATGACATTATCGACTGAGGTCTCTTTGGATGAATTTTGGTCAAGCCTACGTTCAAGGGTCTCTACTCTCGCGTCAAGGTTGTTCATGTGGTCATTACATACCTTGAGGGACTCTTTTAACTCTGTCATCTCAGCTCGCAGTTTTTGAACTTCATGACGCATTAAGCGAAACTCAGCACACAATTCCTCCTTAAGAAGGCGCAGCTCGGTGGGTAAGTCCGATGCCAAAGGCTTTCCAGCACTCCCAGGGGCCAATTCTGGACCGACAGGGCTACTCATGTCTTCAGAGCTATGCTCCATCATATCCACACGACCTCGGACAGGAGTCTCCATCTTGTTGTCCCTACGCTCATTTTTAGTGCATTCTGGGCAACGCCATGACGGTGATGCTCCTACTTTAGGTAAGCCTACGCACGCCCGATGGTAAACAGCATCACATTTATTACAAGTAGCGCCCTCTATTGGCGACAAGAACTTTGCGCAACCTCCGCACTTAGTCGCTGGCATAGTTGTCGAGTTGCGCTCAATAATCAGATAATGATTGTGTTTCGCCTTTCGATACAATTACACTAGATGGCGTTGTACGTATGTTATGGTGAGTATAGATGCTTATAATTCAAAAACACCATAAAACGCAAACAAGAAGTCGTAATATGAAAGTCCAACACATAAACACTTTGCACCTATTATACACACATTAGTTAATCGTTAGTCTTAAAACTTTGTCTTTTTTATTTTAGAAAAAGGTAGATTGAAAGTATATTTCGTTATCAATATGAATAATTCCAATTTTAGTTCTTTTCACTTCACTGTTGTCACTTGATAACGATATATAATGCGGACAACAAGTATGTACAACTTTCCAGACAATAAACTAAATAGTTTGAAACTATAATTATTTTATAATAAACAGAAAAGCCGCGAACATATAAAGCTCGCTCGATATCCGTGACGTTACTCCCGGATATTAGTCATCATTGTTAGCATTAATTAGGTGCAGATAACGAGAACAATGATTCCTTTGGGAATTTTGGCAGAACCCGATAATACACGCAATTCACTATTAATTCATATTCACTACACTTCAGCGTTTCCTCAGCATTATATTACACGAAATACCAACAAAATTTAAAAGTAGCATAATTATGTCATTTTCTAGATAATCACTTTATATTCTACTAGCAACCCGCCCTCGCTTCGCTTCGGTTTCAGTCATGTTGCTCTCGCATGTTAAATCTCCTATGTCTTCTAAAAAATTACTATATTTGACTGCAGTCCACGAGGCCTCGAGTTCGATTAGTTTTACTCCATTAGTTATATAGACTTAGGGTCACTCTGCGTACTCTACCGGCTTTTTCATGGGGAGTGCTCTGAGGAACTGTTTGACTTGGTACCACCGTCACCGTTTTACCAACGTACCATTCGACATCGCAGCAGGGTTCACCCATTTTACCTGGAAACGTTATGGTCTTCAACTGTACGTTTCCAGCGATCATTTCGCCCACGTACGTGCAGGCTCTGGAATGAACTACCTGCTGATGTGTTGCCCGAGCGCGATGACATGTCCTTCTTTAAACGAGGCTTAAGAAGAGCATTTTCTTCACGGTAGACAACGGCCTGGCTGTGCTCCTGGTATTACAAAGGTCCATGTGCGGCAGTATCCCTTACCATCAGGTGTACTGCTTGCTCGTTTGCCACCATCGGCAATAAAAAAAAACAGTTACCACTTATATGTATAGATAGGTACATGGTAATAAAATATTATTAAAATCGGTCCAGTCGTTTGGAAAATCACCCGGAACAAACAGACAGACAAAAATTTTGAAACTGGTTTTTAAGTATAGGTGTCGTGTAAATTAACCGTGTGAGTATGAAAAAACCCAAGAATATTCACGTTATAAACAGATACTTCAATTTTATTTATTTGCATAGATAAATATTCAATAACACAGCATTATGCTTATGAACAAAAAGTTTACGCTAGTATTATACATCCTACTAATATTAAAAACGCGAAAGTTTGTATGTGAAGATGTGAAAATGTAAAGATGTTTGTTACTCTTTCACGCAAAAACTACTGAATGGATTTTGATGAAACTTCACAATAATATAGCTTACATATCAGAATAACACATAGGCTATAATTTATCCCGATATTCCCACAGGAAGAGGAACTGCGGGTGAAACCGCAGGGTGCTGCTTGTTTTAAATAAAACTACTTTATGGATTTTATCGCGTTTGTATTTGATTTTTGATTGCCCGACATTTGGAACACTTTGCAGCGTTCATGGTCACGGGCGGACTAAGATATCTCATGTCCAACAAATTGTCGTTATTACAGACATTTATAATTATCTAATTATCTACCCAATACAGAAAATTTGTTATTAAATTTTGAACCACATTTTAGTACAAATTTATTGCCAGTATAAGAAGAAAATGATTCTATATGAAAAAATTATATTGTTTATAGTTAGTAATTGCTAATTATTAAATTTGTAGCGATTATTATGATAATTTATTAATTTCAAAAACCTAACAAATCTAGTATACTAACTACCACCGGATCTAAACGCGGCCCCACTGAGAAAGATCCGGCAAGAAAACTCAGGGGACATAATGCTAAATTAATATTTATTAAACAAAAATTTTATAAAATCAACTTTCAACCAAAATTGTTAAACTGGTCGTAGTTTCAAATATAATACAAATACCATCAAAAACAAAACTTGTAAAAAAAAGCCAAGCCTCGCAACTGAGTTTTTTTACCATAAAAAAATTGTGAGATCCATGGTATACCAAGTCGGTTAACGAATTCAGTCCCTGCTTAAGGGACCTTTCTTCTAAGTTATTACGTAAATAGCTAACCTAACAAATTTGTATAGTGACTATATCAATATTAAAGATCTTTTATGTCTTAAATAAACAGAATGACTTGGCAATCGCATGAAAACATAATGTACCTCACAAGTAATACATATTACATTAAATTGTACCAAATATAGTGCATCTCGGAAACTGGGTGAAAATTACAATGTTTCATAATTTTTCCTTCATTTATACACTAAACACTAATTGTATTTTAAACTAGCAATCCGCCCTCGCTTCGCTTCGGTTATAGGTTATAGTGGTTTTACCCGCGTAGTTCCCGTTCCCGTGGGAATACCGGGATAAAATATAGCCTAATTTACGCCCTGATATTATAGCTTTCCATTGGTGAAAGAATTTTTGAAATCGGTCCAGCCGTTTTGAAGATTACCCGGAACAAACAGACAGACAGACAGACAAAAATTTTTTAATTGCTATTTTAGGAATAGGTGTCGTGCAAATAACCGTGTGAGCATGAAAAAAGCCTATTATTTAGACATTACAAACAGACACTCCAATTTTATTTATTGGTATAGATTTGAAGCTTCTATGTCTGCTAGAAGTGCCTCTTTAATATTGATGATCGGTCAGTCAGTCAGTGAGTGACAAAATTACGAAATTTTGACTAGTTATAATTCTTAAACTATTGGTTCAAATTGAATGAAATTTAAAATACACAATGTGTATACAATGCCTGCTGGTTTACTAAAAAATCAGGCTTCTAGTTTTATTTACAGCGAAGCTATAGGTGGTCGAAAATGGCCTGAATTGCTTCGAGAAAAGTATGTTACGACAGTGTTGCGTTTCGCCCGACTTTTTTTTTTGCTCGACTTGGCGGGGGTACTGCCGTGCCCTCAGATGCACTCTACTCTTAAGTAAATTTCTTTGTCTGGAATTTCTTAGTTGGTGAAGCTCTAACTGTGACCCATATCAACAAAAACGCTAAATTACGCATCGATCATTTGTATACACACCACTTATCAAATAATTGCCACTTCAACCGAGACCATAAAAACCCATACATTCCTGATAGAATTCCCTTTTGTCATGCTAATAGGCAAATTTAAAATTCTGCCTATTGTACCGAATTAATTTGAAAGTTGAATTCAACGGGTCAATTGCGAATAAATGTACTGAAGTGAATTCAGAAGATTGTTTTAACTAACAATTGATTTTATAGACTTATACGTTTGTTATAGTTGATCTTTTATTTCAGTAGTTCTCTGAGATAATTTAAATTATTACGTAACTTTCTGAACGTGAAATTTCTTTTTCGAGTTTAAAGTAAAAATCCTTCTCAAGTTAAAAATCAAGAATCAAAATGTGATACCGCCCTAGATAGGTTATCATTATCGTCATCTCAGCCCACATAACTCCTAATATTGAGCTCGGGGCTCTTCCACAATGAGAGGCATATTGACCCACCAAGTATGTCGAGTTTGTCTTCTCTTCCATAGATGTTATCTGCATATTGTATCCACAAATCGTTCAAAATGTCTCATTTTAAATTATCAAAATTGATAATAATGACTATTAACGTTAGGTATAATTATTAATATTTATTAATAATTATTAATAAATATTAATAATAATATTAATAATTATTCATTAATTGTATGGTATCAATTATGAAAAAAAAAATCCGTGTGGTGATGGAGTAAGAATACAATTCACCACTCCCTATCTTGCCCGTGGATGTCGTAAAAGACGACTAAGGGATATAATATTTCATATCTACGTTATAAACCGCTACTGTCAATGGCATTAATTTTAACAAACCCAAGTGGTTTTAAATGTCATTACTTGTATAAAATTGTAACATTTTTTTTGTTCTGATAAATAAATTAAAAAATAAATAAAAAAAAAACACGCATATAACATCTATGCAAGAGAAGCAAAACTCGAAATGAAACCCTATACTAACCTGTTTGACAAGCATGGTATAGTAAGGTCGGCTTCCCTCTTATTGTGCAGGAGGCTCGAGCCCAACAGTGGGACGTGTATGGGCTGAAATGATGATGATGATACTTACAAACCGGGCTGGCCACGGAGGACAAGGAAGTCGGTACCAGTGGTTGGCCCAATGGTGAAAGAGAGGTTATAGGGTCCCGAGCCGCCCTTTCGTCATCCCGGGTGGAGCGGACGGCGTGTGCGCTAACCACAGCAAAACCCTAAAAGAAGGTATACTTACAACTTACAATGCTAGTTGCAAAATTATTAAAGTTGCCCATAAATCAAGAGCTAAAAATTCCACATGATTTGGTGTTCCATCCTTCACAATTTTATTTTAAGCTTTTATTTTATGCCTGGTTTGCTAATATTTTATACACCGTTCGCTAAATTAAACTTTAAGCTTGTAAACATTCCCAAGTCAGGTAAATTAAAGTAAAAAAAAATAATTCTTAATCGAATTAAAATCATTCAAACAACACATGTGTTTAGCAGTATAAGATAACTTTAAGATAACATAACACAATTCACTATCTTTACATCTTTATATATAAACTAGCAACCCGCCCTCGCTTCGCTTCGGTTATAGGTTATAGTCGTTTTACCCGCGTAGTTCCCGTTCCCGTGGGAATACCGGGATAAAATATAGCCTAGTTTACGCCCTGATATTATAGCTTTCCATTGGTGAAAGAATTTTTGAAATCGGTCCAGCCGTTTTGAAGATTACCCGGAACAAACAGACAGACAGACAGACAGACAAAAATTTTTAATTGCTATTTTAGGCCTAGGTGTCGTGCAAATAACCGTGTGAGCATGAAAAAAGCCTATTATTTTGACATTACAAACAGACACTCCAATTTTATTTATTGGTATAGATTTTTTGTGTACGTGTATACAGTCACTGAACTCCTAGACGGCTGAACCGATTTTGATGAAATTTTTGTGCTCAAGGCCATTCGAGAATGGTTTAGATTTACAATTGGACCCAGTAGGTGGCGCTTTATTCGAACAGAACAACGTCTGATGGGTCACCTAGTATATATATTTCTAGTGTACGTATGTCACTGAACTCCTAAACGGCTGGATCGATGTTGATGAATTTTTTTGTGTGTTCAAAGGGATACGAGAATGGCTTAGATTCACAATTGGACCTGGTAGGTGACGCTGCTGTCCATTTCATGGAGAATTCCTTTTATTTTTAAACGGTTTTATTTAGCTTACCCCGTTTGTTTGTTTATTTTTTTCTTTGTTGGGTCAAATTTAGTAATTGAAATTTCACCCTCTTCCTGTCAACCGATTGATCTGAAATTTGGTATACGCCTTTGGTTTTGGTGACAATATAATTATATATAGTCAATATTTTTGTAAATTCGAGATGGCCGCCGTTACAAAATGGCGGATAACCTATTTTTTTTTTCAATCCCATCAATATGGGTATCAAATGAAAGGGCTTGACAAGTAGAATACAATGCACTATACAAATTCAAAATCTAAGATGGCCGCCGCTACAAAATAGCGGACAACCTATTTGTTTTTCAATCCCATTAATATTTGAACAGAACAACGTCTTTTGGGTCCGCTAGTTTTAGTATAAAATATATACTATTACAAAAACTTATCTAGATTCTATAAAGTTTATTTCACTTGCAAGTGGTTTACTACTAAAGTATAATATAATAAAATCTCTATACATCAATAAATCATAGTCAAAAGTACATTATTAAAGGCAAAATTGGCCATCTATTCATCTTTATTCTTGAATATTTACAGCCGATTGGTTACCTATTCAAGTTTACAACAATGTAAATATACCAGGCAGGGACAGAGTCACGTACATACGGCAGCCCCAGGGAACAAACACTTCATTGTTTTATGTTGGCAAAGAGGCACAAATTGTCTACGCTTTCTGTCACCCCTTTTTGTCTATGACTGACATGCCTCACGGAATTCTTTCTTATACACTACCTATTTGATTTCCCTGTAAAATAAATTGACAACATTGGTTAGAATTTAGTCGAAACTATTTACATTAACCATTTAAATGTAACTAATCGATTCTTTATAGACACACTAGCTCTTATTGAGTAGAAACTGCAAGTTCCTGGTAAAGGACGAATGCTATGTGGAATCATAAACAGCCAAATTATTCTCCCGTTAATTGAATATCATTATCATCTTCTTAGTTCATATATGTTTCACTGCTAGATTCGACACTCCTCTGCAAAAAAAGAGGAATTGACCTATACCACGATGTTCAGATGATTTGTTACAGAGTTTGATTTCGCATGAGTGCCAGAACATCACCCTCTTGCGATGGGCATCCAGGCGGGTGGAGAACTAATCCTTGATTCGACACCAGCCGCTTCAGTCTACACCGTGCATGACTCTAAAATCACTTACCGAACATCATTATCAACAATCTAGCATATATTTGGGCTATTAAAGCAGATTTTATAAGCTTCTACTAGTCAATAAAATAAAAAATCCTTTAACGGTAGTAAGCCAATATTATAATTCCTTTAAATTGATTATAATTCCTGTAAAATCAATTCGTATACAGATCACACAAGATTTTTCAGACACGTTTTCTACGATTAAACCGGAGATTCAATATAAAAATTTGCATATTCACAGAAGAGATAAGGGTAGACCTTAGTCAATCGGAAAAAAAACCCAACCCACAATTTTATTGCTCTGATTCTGTATTATTTGTATCTGTTGGTTGTATATTTTTCCTTGCAATTTCAATCAAATTTGGCATATGAATTTATTATTCTTTTAAATTATATATTATGAACGAAAGTTAAGATCATAAAATGAAATACTAAAACTAGTAAAATAATGATATCTGATGTTTACGCGAGCACTACACATTGTAAATAAAACTACTTTTACGGATTATATCGCGTTTGTATTTGATTTATGATTGTCCGACGTTTCGAACACTTTGCAGCATTCATGGTCACGGGCGGACTAAGGTGTCTCACGTCCAACAAGTAATCGTTATTACAGACATTTACAATTATCTACCCGATACAGAAAATAGAAAATAATGTACTAAAATGTGGGTAACAATTTAATAAATTTATAACTATTTTCTGTATCGGGTAGATAATTGTAAATGTCTGTAATAACGATTACTTGTTGGACGTGAGACACCTTAGTCCGCCCGTGACCATGAATGCTGCAAAGTGTTCGAAACGTCTGGCAATCATAAATCAAATACAAGCGCGATATAATCCGTAAAAGTAGTTTTATTTACAACTAGTAAAATACTTCATAAATAATTCTTCTTTTTTTTTAGGGCACTCAAAGGGTAAAAACGGGGCCCTATTACTAAGAGTTCGCCATCTGTCCGTCCGTCTGTCTATTACCAGGCTGTATCTTAAGAACCGCGATAGCTAGACAGTTGAAATTTTTAACTGCTTGGCTGAATTGGTGACTGCACAGATGGCGTAGGGGTAAAGATACCGACCTTCGGAGGTTCGAATCCTACGCAGGACAACACTTTGTCATCATCATCATCTTGCTCTTATCCCAATTACTTGGGGTCGACGCAATATGTCATCTGTTTTGACATATTGCAAAAAGTTTCGGCAATGACTTTTATGACCGGCCGCCTGCCTGACGTCAACCCTCCTTGGGAATGTAATCGTTGACCCAAATGGTACCAGATGGAGTTGGTCCGGGTCAATCTAGGGCTCTTAGTCGTCTTTTACGACACCCACGAGCAAAGCAAGGGTTGGTAGTATTCGAAGCCGCTACCACACAGCAACACTTTGTATGATCCACAAATTCTTGTTCCGAGTCTGGATGTAATTTGTGTCCGTTAATTATATGTTTGTAAAGTCTCCTGCAATACAAGGATTATTTCCTTAATACTGGGTGTTATCTTTAAAAAAAATCTATACCAATAAATAAAATTGGAGTGTCTGTTTGTAATGTCAAAATAATAGGCTTTTTTCATGCTCACACGGTTATTTGCACGACACCTATGCCTAAAATAGCATTTAAAAAATTTTGTCTGTCTGTCTGTTTGTTCCGGGTAATCTTCAAAACGGCTGCACCGATTTCAAAAATTCTTTCACCAATGGAAAGCTATAATATCAGGGCATAAACTAGGCTATATTTTATGCCGGTATTCCTACGGGAACGGGAACTACGCGGGTAAAACGACTATAACCTATAACCGAAGCGAAGCGAGGGCGGGTTGCTAGTCTATACCAATAAATAAAATTGGAGTGTCTGTTTGTAATGTCAAAATAATAGGCTTTTTTCATGCTCACGCGGTTATTTGCACGACACCTATGCCTAAAATAGCAATTAAAAAATTTTTGTCTGTCTGTCTGTCTGTCTGTCTGTTTGTTCCGGGTAATCTTCAAAACGGCTGGACCGATTTCAAAAATTCTTTCACCAATGGAAAGCTATAATATCAGGGCGTAAACTAGGCCATATTTTATCCTGTTATTCCCACGGGAACGGGAACTACGCGGGTAAAACGACTATAACCTATAACTGAAGCGAAGCGAGGGCGGGTTGCTAGTATATTAATAAAACTGGCTGACCCAACAGACGTTGTTCTGTTCAAGTAAAATAAAAGAAACTCTCCTTGAAATTGACAGCACTGCCAGCTACCGAATCCAATTGTGAATCTAAACCATTCTCGAATCCCCTTGACCATACATAAAAAAATTCATCGACATCGGTCCAACCGTTTAGGAGGAGTTCAGTGACATACACACGTACAAAAGACATTTATATATAAAGATATAGTGTAATTTTATATCTAATTTTATATCTAAGATCATCAACATCATCATCATCTTGCTCTTATCCCAATTACTTGGGGTCGACGCAATATGTCATCTGTTTTGACATATTGCAAAAAGTTACGACAATGACTTTTATGACCGGCCGCCTGCCTGACGTCAACCCTCCTTGGGAATGTAATCGTTGACCCAAATGGTACCAGATGGAGTTGGTCCGGTTCAATCTAGGGCTCTTAGTCGTCTTTTACGACACCCACGAGCAAAGCAAGGGTTGGTATTCGAAGCCGCTACCACACAGTAGTTTTATATCTAAGATATGAATTCAAATTTCGTTGTCAACGTCATGAGTTACGATAGCTCAGTTGGGGAGATGGCCTGTTTTAATTTTGGGTTATGTGGCATTCAAACAGCGTCGGTTCGAATCTAATAAATTCGACATAAATATTCCGAGCAAAGCTCGGTCAACCAGATATTGTATTAAAAGATTGCACATAGCGTATAGTTCATTCAAAGACTTGATCAGTTCAGGAGATAGACTTTAATGCTTCTCTTTCATTAAATACTTATCTTGATATAAAAGTATTATACCGTTTATATATAAACTGTACGAAAGTGCATCTTTGTAGAGTAGAGAGAGTAGCGTATCTTATCAAGATGCTTGTACTTCCGATCTCTTATGTTGTTCACACAGAAAGATTTATCTTGTGTGTTTGCAGAGTTCAGATTCTAGTGCTTTTAATGGGGAACACATTCATAGCTTTCATTCCTTTACTTTTCAAACTACGTTGTTATCATTTACTACTTTTTAGGGTTCTGTACCCAAAGGGTAAAAACGGGACCCTATTACTAAGACTTCGCTGTCTGTCCGTCCATCTGTCTGTCACCAGGCTGTATCTCAAGAACCGCGATAGCTAGACAGTTGAAATTTTTACAAATTATGCATTTCTGTTGCCTCTATAACAACAAATACTAAAAACAAAATAAAATAGATATTTAAGGGATCTCTCATACAACAAACGCGATTTGGTATAGATAATGGCACGGAACCCTTCGTGTTCGACTCCGACTCGCACTTAGACGGTTTTTTATAATAAACACGTCCTACCTCTGCTCATGATCCTCCTACTCCTGTATATGTTATCTTCCATTGAAAAGTAAAAGATTACGAGAGTGCTTTGGCAGAATTTCTAAGTACAGCACTGGTATGCAACTTCAAGTTTTCTTTAGAAGCAAAGTTGTGCTTAGATGCACTCTACGGCGTGTCTTTCTGTAATCCACCACGGCTTTCCTTTGATTTTTTTTTTAATTTATTTTATGGACTTTGTCGCACAGCGACCACATCTTTCTATATAATTAACAAAATGAATGATACAGATACAATAAATCTTCTTATCACTATTTTAAATCTAACTCTGGTAATCTAACTAATATTTTCATCTTTTCAGATGTAGGATCTGCTAATATATAGTTAAGAAGGCCAATATCTGTGGATCTAACCATTGCGGTGCATGACTGCCTATAACTTTCGTTTCGAACACATTCCATCAGAACATGCTGAACATCCTCAGTAGCTCCGCAGTCATTACAGTTTGGAGACGGGGTTTTTTTCATCAAAAATGCGAACTTATTTGATGGAATGTGTCCCGAGCGTAATCTAAAGACTGTCTTTAGATATTCTCTATTGGCCTTTACATTATCTATCCAAGGGTGTGATGATATTTGTGGTTGGATAGTTCGGTACCAGATTCCCTTCGCCCGTGATCTCTCATCAAAATACTCCTGCCAAGCTTCCTTACATTAACGAGATCTGTGAACAGTGGTAACACATTCAGGGGTATACCTCCTTGTAAGGCTTGTTTGGCTAGCAGATCTACCTCATCATTTTCTTTTAAATGTATATGCGATGGAATCCATTATAGAACCACCCTTTTATTACAAGAATTCAGTTTTAAAATTGATTCCAATATTTTATAGGCAATCGGTATACCTCTCCCAAGAGGTGCAACGAGCCAAATGTTGCAATGAGCTTTTGGAGTTAGTTAAAATGACAAATTTTCTCCTATGACACATATCAAGAGGTGTAAAAAAAAAAAACTTAAACTGCTATCTAAATGCAAAAACAATATTGCATTTATGTTACTAATTGTATCGTTTAATATTTCTTGAGATTAATTCCCTTTCATTCCATACCCTTGAAATGATCATATTGGATGTCTTACAATATTAAGTATAGCACGTTGTATAGTATTCGCCCCAGGGGAGTGCAAAATTGCAGTTCAACCGCACTTCAAGTCAAATTTACCGTGCAAGTTTTGATTACAAACAGACAGACACGGGAATAGATGAAACTATATAAAAGCTTGTGAACTATTAAATATCAGATTAACAAAATTATTGTCCATTTAATAATTTGCCATTTGATTTATGTATGAACTATCGGAAATAATATCAAACACCCTCCGGAACCGATAAAATTCATCGCTATATTCCAAATAAATTTTATTAAATTTCGTATATTTTTAATGATTAATGTACAATTGTAATATGTATTCGATGTGTGTATGCGATGAGAGTCTGGAAAAGCTGATTGTCGTTGGGAACACCGAAGGCAAGAGATCGCGTGGTCGTTCACCAACTAGATGGACTGATCAAGTGAAAGACTCATCATCCTCCAAATTCTATGCGGTCGTGAGAGACGCCCTGGATCGAGACCGGTGGAGGCAGATCATCCGCTCCAGATGTAGCTCCGATGCTAACCACGATCTTCAGATATGAGGGACCGACTTTAGAGAGAGAGTAATGTGTATTATTGTATATTTAATAAACAATGGTCCATAAACCGCGAGACTAATTAGTTCCCAACTATTTATGCATCATCATCATTACAGCCCGTATACGTCCCACTATGGGGCTCAGGCCTACTGTATTATAGGAAAGAAATTGAGCTACTGTAGTTGCTATAAGGTTTTATTTTCCCCTTCTCATGCATAAATATTAGATATATGCATATTATATCTCTTAGTAATCCGTGAAGATTTCGTATAAGACGGCTGAGGGTATTATTAAAACACATAAGATCTGTGCAAGAGAAGGAGAACTCCAAATGAAGCCCTATACCAATATGTCTGACCAGCATGGTATATTAGGTCAAATTCGCTCCCTTTGTGGAGGATTCCCGAGCCCAACAGTGGGACGTATGTGGTCTGCGATGATGATGATATCCCTTAGTCGTCTTTCCAAGACCGGAGGGGAAGATAGGTGTTGGTGTATTTTTACTCCGACGCCACACGTTTAACCACCGTGGTATAGGTCAATTTTCCCTTCCGCAATTGGGTGAATCCGAGGCCAAAAATGAGACTTATGAGCTGGGAGGAGATGATAATATTATCATGTTTCACTTTCTCCAGCGTGTTATATGAGATAATAGCTGGAGATGAAATGGAAATATTGAAATAAAAATTATATTTACTTCTCCACCTAGGGCAATGTAACAGACAAATCTATCTATATCTTCAAACGAGCAATTCTTGTATATTTCTATCTTTCTATATACAGGCTGTAAGTATAGGTCAATTTTCCCTTCCGCAATTGGGTGAATCCGAGGCCAAAAATGAGACTTATGAGCTGGGAGGAGTTGATAATATTACCATGTTTCACTTTCTCCAGCGTTTTATACGAGATAATAGCTGGAGATGATATGGAAATATTGAAATAAAAATTATATTTACTTCTCCATCTAGGGCATAACAGACAAATCTATCTATAATAATATTGAGACAAATCTATCTATAACAATATGTCATCTGTTTTGACATATTGCAAAAAGTTTCGGCAATGACTTTTATGACCGGCCGCCTGCCTGACGTCAACCCTCCTTGGGAATGTAATCGTTGACCCAAATGGTACCAGATGGAGTTGGTCCGGGTCAATCTAGGGCTCTTAGTCGTCTTTTACGACACCCACGAGCAAAGCAAGGGTTGGTAGTATTCGAAGCCGCTACCACACAGCAACACTTTGTATGATCCACAAATTCTTGTTCCGAGTCTGGATGTAATTTGTGTCCGTTAATTATATGTTTGTAAAGTCTCCTGCAATACAAGGATTATTTCCTTAATACTGGGTGTTATCTTTAAAAAAAATCTATACCAATAAATAAAATTGGAGTGTCTGTTTGTAATGTCAAAATAATAGGCTTTTTTCATGCTCACACGGTTATTTGCACGACACCTATGCCTAAAATAGCATTTAAAAAATTTTGTCTGTCTGTCTGTTTGTTCCGGGTAATCTTCAAAACGGCTGCACCGATTTCAAAAATTCTTTCACCAATGGAAAGCTATAATATCAGGGCATAAACTAGGCTATATTTTATGCCGGTATTCCTACGGGAACGGGAACTACGCGGGTAAAACGACTATAACCTATAACCGAAGCGAAGCGAGGGCGGGTTGCTAGTCTATACCAATAAATAAAATTGGAGTGTCTGTTTGTAATGTCAAAATAATAGGCTTTTTTCATGCTCACGCGGTTATTTGCACGACACCTATGCCTAAAATAGCAATTAAAAAATTTTTGTCTGTCTGTCTGTCTGTCTGTCTGTTTGTTCCGGGTAATCTTCAAAACGGCTGGACCGATTTCAAAAATTCTTTCACCAATGGAAAGCTATAATATCAGGGCGTAAACTAGGCCATATTTTATCCTGTTATTCCCACGGGAACGGGAACTACGCGGGTAAAACGACTATAACCTATAACTGAAGCGAAGCGAGGGCGGGTTGCTAGTATATTAATAAAACTGGCTGACCCAACAGACGTTGTTCTGTTCAAGTAAAATAAAAGAAACTCTCCTTGAAATTGACAGCACTGCCAGCTACCGAATCCAATTGTGAATCTAAACCATTCTCGAATCCCCTTGACCATACATAAAAAAATTCATCGACATCGGTCCAACCGTTTAGGAGGAGTTCAGTGACATACACACGTACAAAAGACATTTATATATAAAGATATAGTGTAATTTTATATCTAATTTTATATCTAAGATCATCAACATCATCATCATCTTGCTCTTATCCCAATTACTTGGGGTCGACGCAATATGTCATCTGTTTTGACATATTGCAAAAAGTTACGACAATGACTTTTATGACCGGCCGCCTGCCTGACGTCAACCCTCCTTGGGAATGTAATCGTTGACCCAAATGGTACCAGATGGAGTTGGTCCGGTTCAATCTAGGGCTCTTAGTCGTCTTTTACGACACCCACGAGCAAAGCAAGGGTTGGTATTCGAAGCCGCTACCACACAGTAGTTTTATATCTAAGATATGAATTCAAATTTCGTTGTCAACGTCATGAGTTACGATAGCTCAGTTGGGGAGATGGCCTGTTTTAATTTTGGGTTATGTGGCATTCAAACAGCGTCGGTTCGAATCTAATAAATTCGACATAAATATTCCGAGCAAAGCTCGGTCAACCAGATATTGTATTAAAAGATTGCACATAGCGTATAGTTCATTCAAAGACTTGATCAGTTCAGGAGATAGACTTTAATGCTTCTCTTTCATTAAATACTTATCTTGATATAAAAGTATTATACCGTTTATATATAAACTGTACGAAAGTGCATCTTTGTAGAGTAGAGAGAGTAGCGTATCTTATCAAGATGCTTGTACTTCCGATCTCTTATGTTGTTCACACAGAAAGATTTATCTTGTGTGTTTGCAGAGTTCAGATTCTAGTGCTTTTAATGGGGAACACATTCATAGCTTTCATTCCTTTACTTTTCAAACTACGTTGTTATCATTTACTACTTTTTAGGGTTCTGTACCCAAAGGGTAAAAACGGGACCCTATTACTAAGACTTCGCTGTCTGTCCGTCCATCTGTCTGTCACCAGGCTGTATCTCAAGAACCGCGATAGCTAGACAGTTGAAATTTTTACAAATTATGCATTTCTGTTGCCTCTATAACAACAAATACTAAAAACAAAATAAAATAGATATTTAAGGGATCTCTCATACAACAAACGCGATTTGGTATAGATAATGGCACGGAACCCTTCGTGTCCGACTCCGACTCGCACTTAGACGGTTTTTTATAATAAACACGTCCTACCTCTGCTCATGATCCTCCTACTCCTGTATATGTTATCTTCCATTGAAAAGTAAAAGATTACGAGAGTGCTTTGGCAGAATTTCTAAGTACAGCACTGGTATGCAACTTCAAGTTTTCTTTAGAAGCAAAGTTGTGCTTAGATGCACTCTACGGCGTGTCTTTCTGTAATCCACCACGGCTTTCCTTTGATTTTTTTTTTAATTTATTTTATGGACTTTGTCGCACAGCGACCACATCTTTCTATATAATTAACAAAATGAATGATACAGATACAATAAATCTTCTTATCACTATTTTAAATCTAACTCTGGTAATCTAACTAATATTTTCATCTTTTCAGATGTAGGATCTGCTAATATATAGTTAAGAAGGCCAATATCTGTGGATCTAACCATTGCGGTGCATGACTGCCTATAACTTTCGTTTCGAACACATTCCATCAGAACATGCTGAACATCCTCAGTAGCTCCGCAGTCATTACAGTTTGGAGACGGGGTTTTTTTCATCAAAAATGCGAACTTATTTGATGGAATGTGTCCCGAGCGTAATCTAAAGACTGTCTTTAGATATTCTCTATTGGCCTTTACATTATCTATCCAAGGGTGTGATGATATTTGTGGTTGGATAGTTCGGTACCAGATTCCCTTCGCCCGTGATCTCTCATCAAAATACTCCTGCCAAGCTTCCTTACATTAACGAGATCTGTGAACAGTGGTAACACATTCAGGGGTATACCTCCTTGTAAGGCTTGTTTGGCTAGCAGATCTACCTCATCATTTTCTTTTAAATGTATATGCGATGGAATCCATTATAGAACCACCCTTTTATTACAAGAATTCAGTTTTAAAATTGATTCCAATATTTTATAGGCAATCGGTATACCTCTCCCAAGAGGTGCAACGAGCCAAATGTTGCAATGAGCTTTTGGAGTTAGTTAAAATGACAAATTTTCTCCTATGACACATATCAAGAGGTGTAAAAAAAAAAAACTTAAACTGCTATCTAAATGCAAAAACAATATTGCATTTATGTTACTAATTGTATCGTTTAATATTTCTTGAGATTAATTCCCTTTCATTCCATACCCTTGAAATGATCATATTGGATGTCTTACAATATTAAGTATAGCACGTTGTATAGTATTCGCCCCAGGGGAGTGCAAAATTGCAGTTCAACCGCACTTCAAGTCAAATTTACCGTGCAAGTTTTGATTACAAACAGACAGACACGGGAATAGATGAAACTATATAAAAGCTTGTGAACTATTAAATATCAGATTAACAAAATTATTGTCCATTTAATAATTTGCCATTTGATTTATGTATGAACTATCGGAAATAATATCAAACACCCTCCGGAACCGATAAAATTCATCGCTATATTCCAAATAAATTTTATTAAATTTCGTATATTTTTAATGATTAATGTACAATTGTAATATGTATTCGATGTGTGTATGCGATGAGAGTCTGGAAAAGCTGATTGTCGTTGGGAACACCGAAGGCAAGAGATCGCGTGGTCGTTCACCAACTAGATGGACTGATCAAGTGAAAGACTCATCATCCTCCAAATTCTATGCGGTCGTGAGAGACGCCCTGGATCGAGACCGGTGGAGGCAGATCATCCGCTCCAGATGTAGCTCCGATGCTAACCACGATCTTCAGATATGAGGGACCGACTTTAGAGAGAGAGTAATGTGTATTATTGTATATTTAATAAACAATGGTCCATAAACCGCGAGACTAATTAGTTCCCAACTATTTATGCATCATCATCATTACAGCCCGTATACGTCCCACTATGGGGCTCAGGCCTACTGTATTATAGGAAAGAAATTGAGCTACTGTAGTTGCTATAAGGTTTTATTTTCCCCTTCTCATGCATAAATATTAGATATATGCATATTATATCTCTTAGTAATCCGTGAAGATTTCGTATAAGACGGCTGAGGGTATTATTAAAACACATAAGATCTGTGCAAGAGAAGGAGAACTCCAAATGAAGCCCTATACCAATATGTCTGACCAGCATGGTATATTAGGTCAAATTCGCTCCCTTTGTGGAGGATTCCCGAGCCCAACAGTGGGACGTATGTGGTCTGCGATGATGATGATATCCCTTAGTCGTCTTTCCAAGACCGGAGGGGAAGATAGGTGTTGGTGTATTTTTACTCCGACGCCACACGTTTAACCACCGTGGTATAGGTCAATTTTCCCTTCCGCAATTGGGTGAATCCGAGGCCAAAAATGAGACTTATGAGCTGGGAGGAGATGATAATATTATCATGTTTCACTTTCTCCAGCGTGTTATATGAGATAATAGCTGGAGATGAAATGGAAATATTGAAATAAAAATTATATTTACTTCTCCACCTAGGGCAATGTAACAGACAAATCTATCTATATCTTCAAACGAGCAATTCTTGTATATTTCTATCTTTCTATATACAGGCTGTAAGTATAGGTCAATTTTCCCTTCCGCAATTGGGTGAATCCGAGGCCAAAAATGAGACTTATGAGCTGGGAGGAGTTGATAATATTACCATGTTTCACTTTCTCCAGCGTTTTATACGAGATAATAGCTGGAGATGATATGGAAATATTGAAATAAAAATTATATTTACTTCTCCATCTAGGGCATAACAGACAAATCTATCTATATCTTCAAACGAGCAATTCTTGTATATTTCTATCTTTCTATATACAGGCTGTATCAGGTTATGGGGTAACTGTACGAGTATGTTGTAGTTTACCGGTCATAGATCGTAATTAAAATGTATATTACGCAAAAACAATATAACATAAAAGTTATAGTAATTTAAAAAATGTGTGTTAAACAGTCTATGCCTTAAATGTTACGTATTATGTAGGCATATATAGACGGGATACATTTAGGCATGTAAAGCTTCGACAGTATGAATAGGTAGGAATTGGGCAAACGCTTATTGAAGCGTTTACCATTGGGTAGCGTAGGTAAAAACGCGACTCAGCGACGGTCATCGGTCGATCAGCTGATTTAAAGTTGTTTGGCTTATGCGAACGTAATCATTGATTTTTTAAATTTCTAATAAACATTTTACAAAGTACGAATATGTTGCAGATTAAGTATCACTGACTTTATACATTTCAATCAGATTTACACGAAAAAGCGATGACAAAATCGAAAACTTTACATGTCTCTAATTCATTAACGAATCGCTATTTTTCTACAAATTTTTTATATGGGTTCCTACCACCATTGCCTATTTCCCGTTTGACCAGTTGCCCCATAACCTGATACACCCTGTATATTAATATATAATCTTAGCAACGGCACCAATGATTTTCATGAAATTTGGTATGCTAGAGGTTTAAAAGAGGTAAAAAATCGATCTAGCTAGGTTTTATTTATAGAAAATGTCGTCTTGTCGGTGTTTTTAGCTAATCAATAAAATATCATAAAATTTCATTAGAATAGGAATGTAAATTTAGCCGTCGCCATCAAGAGTGACAATAACTCAGTTGGGAAGTGGTCCAGTCGCATTCAAACAACGTGAAATCGAATCTGTGTTATCACTATTCTGTTTTTTTTTTTAATATTTGATATTTTTCATTATTTCATTTTTATTTTTTTATTAATATACTAGCAACCTGCCCTCGCTTCGCTTCGGTTTCAGTCGCTTTACCCGCGGCGTAGTTCCCGTTCCTGTGGGAATACCGAGATAAAATATAGCCTATGTTACTCCCTGATATTATAGCTTTCCATTGGTGAAAGAATTTTTGAAATCGGTTCGGTGGTTTAAGCGTGAAAGCGTTACAGACAAACAAACAAACATCCTTACTTTCGCATTTATAATATTAGTATGGATGTATATCTAAATATGTTCGTTAAAAAATCAATTTACAAAACAAAAAAAAATATACCGAGCAAAGCTCGGTCAGTCAGATATTTAATATTAATTACAGCTCATTTATCTCTCACTAATGGACTCTAACTTCCTCCATAATAGGAAGGAAATTAACCTACTACACCACTCTGGTCAGACCTGTTGGTATAGGGTTTTATTTTACATTTACCATCTCTTGCATAGACATTATATACATGATGGCAGGACCGCACCGTTGACAGTTGTCTGTCTAGCTGCGTGGAGCGGGTCTCTCCCTTCCCTCCATAGTGGTTGAGGGGAGTGATGGCTGCTCTAGTAGTTAACTCGTGATCGGGTGCCGCTTGTGGGATCTGGTCCAGCCATAATCATTTGAATTATATTATCTTGCAGTTCGAAGGGCATCACACTGGAGCTAGGTCTTACAAAACATGTACACAAATTTATATCTAGTAAGAAGAAAAAAAAAATTAAAATAATAGACAAGCCCGCTGAGTTTCTTGCCGGATCTTCTCAGTAGCGGTCGCGTTCCGATCCAGTGGTAGTTTATTTTTAATGGATAATTTAATTTTATTTTGTAAAATTGACAATATGTAAGTGCCCTCTCGGGGTCTATGCATAATAAATGATTTGAATTTGAATTGTACAGCCGCAGGCCAGTCCATCCGACTCTCTCGCTCATCGAACGAAGAGCAGTATTAAATCACTACTAGTCAGACGTCGATTTTCTGCGAGAGTGTGGTAGAACGGATCGGCCCGCGGCTGTAGACAAGCGACTATCAACTATGTGGTCCTACGACATTTAACTACTTGTTTTATACACAAATATGGACACAAAGTTTTAGTTCAATATATTATTCTAATAGTACATTATTGTGACTCGAAATGAAGCAATTGATGATGACAATAATATTGGAAAGACGAAGCGAAGCCCTTTTTACGTAAACTTAATCGTTATTTACTATTTTGGATAAGACTTGTTTAGTATTTTTCTACAATTCACGAGGAAACAGTTAACTTATTTTCATTTACAACTAATAGTGGCGACGTCCTTTAGGTATCCTATTTTCTCAATTTATAAAGAATAAACTTTCCTATCTATGTGTCCAATAAATATCTGTTACTTTTGAATTAGAAATCAACATGGGAGTGATGGCTGCTCTAGTGGATAATTCGTGATCGGCCGCTTGCGGGATCTGGTCCAGCCATGGTACTTTTTCGTTATATTTAATAACTGTATTGTATGATGGTTCCAAAGGCATCATACTGGAGCTATTAATAGACGTGTTGTTGTATATTATTTTATTTAAAATAAAATAAATAGTAAATGAATAAAAAATCCCACCGAGTTTCTTGCCGGATCTTCTCATTCCGGTCGCATTCCGATCCGGTAGTAATTTAAGGCAAAATGTAAAAAAAATGACCATATGTAAGTGCCCCCGCGGGGTTTATACATAATAAAGGATTTGAATTGAATTCATTTAATTCATTTCAGCTCATATACGTCCCACTGCTGGGCTTGAGCCTCCTCCACAATGTAAGAAAAATTTACCTACTATACCACGCTAGTCAGACGTGTTGGTATATAGTTTTATTACGAGTTTTCCTTCACTTGAATAGATATTATATGCGTGTTATAATCCCTCAGTCGTCTGTTACAGCACCCACGGGTTAAATAGGGAGTGGTGAATAGTATTCTTACTCCGTCCCCACACGGAAATAGAGTGAAATATGTTCGAGAAAGGTAGCGAAGATATTCTGTATTTCTATATTACACTTTCTCGAGATCAGTAAATTTTAGTGTAAAATATTTTGAGCGACAGAAGAAAAGTTGCGACAATATCTACCATATATTTCGTTATATTCTTGATATAAATTAAGAGCTCATTTACTTTTGGATAAGTTAATTCTTGTCATCTTCAAATTTATAGACGCAAACTTTTCAAAGATATGCAATTATATTTCTTCCTCATTTTAAGGACATATATAGACGTAATTAAAAAATTATATGCATGAGAATCTATCTATCTATCTGTCTATCTATATATCTATCTGTGCTGTGTGGTAGCGGCTTCGAATACTACCAACCCTTGCTTTGCTCGTGGGTTTCGTAAAAGACGACTAAGAGCCTTGGATTGACCCGGACCAACTCCATCTGGTACCATTTGGGTCAACGATTACATTCCCAAGGAGGGTTGACGTCAGGCAGGCGGCCGGTCATAAAAGTCATTGCCGAAACTTTTTGCAATATGTCAAAACAGATGACATATTGCGTCGACCCCAAGTAATTGGGATAAGAGCAAGATGATGATGATGATGATGCATGAGAATCTACATAAATTATCCGAGCCGGTGATCGTTTGTAGTTTTTTCCAAAACGGAGGAAGTGTTTTTTTTTTAAAGCCAACACCCTGCAAATTTCCGTGTGGTGACCGAGTAAGAATACAATTCACCTCTTGTCCATGAGTGTCGTATAAGACGACTAAGCTATAAAATATATATGAACTGTTTAAGAGAAGGGATTCCTATACCAACCTGTTTGATCAGCATGATATAGTAAGTCAATTACCTTCCTATTATGGTGGACGCTCGAGCCCAGCCGTGGAACGTGTACAAGCCGTAGTATGATGTATGGTGCAGTGTGAGCTACAAAAAAAAAATAATTTACAAATCTTAAACTCAATTCATAATTTTAATTTGCTGCCACTACCAATTAATTGTATTCTTTTACGTTAGTATTCTGTATATTTTATAAAGTTAATACAAAAATATATTGAAGTAGTTCGTGGCGCGTGCCTGCCGCTGTTCTTACCTCGAAGATGTCAAATTATAAACAGAACGAGGGTAGCAATTTTAAACAAGCTCACGTTTTCTCCGGTCAGTCTGTGATAAAATGTAGAAACGCTCGTCTTCGAACGAAACTAAGGAAAATATTTAGACGGCTATTTACAAACGTGAATGTATTTATCTAGTTTTCTTTTGAATAGTGACCAATCTATTTATTAAACCAGCAAGGCTGCTATGAAGAAAATCTTTGTAAATAAAATAAAAATAACTAGTACGCTGAAGACACTGATATGAAGCATCGAATTTGAGAATTACTGAAGTTCTCATAATTCGAAACGTGACATCTCTATAGTAGGAAGGCACTTGAACTATACATCACTTTAGTTAGATATCTCTTAGTCTTCTTTTACGACGGCCATAGATAAGATAGAGTGTAGTAAATTGTATTCTTATTCCATTATCACCCGGAATCGATAACCTCAAAAATCTTGACCAAGGACCAATCCTAGATAGCGTTATTCATTTAAATTGCGGACGTCAGACGTTAGTAGCTACGTGGAAAAGTTCTTTTTTGCCTAAACTGGTTAGAGTGGAAAACTAAATTCAAATTAATTAAAATAATAAAGGCCCGCTAATGTTTTCTTTATTAAATGCTTTGAAAATAATAACTCTCTGCCCGTAACGGAATTTAAATTATATATAGAATAGCTTCCGTGATGTAGTAAGAATACCATTTACCATTCCTGCTCTTACCCGTAGAGTTCTAAGGAAGAAAAGAAAACTCAAAAATTGAAAAATTCAAATCCCGATATTAACCCATCCTGCAGAGTTAGCACGTTGAAATAGCAATGGGCAGGCCACATCGCCCATCGAACCGACAACCGTTGGGGAAGAAAGATTGTTGAGTAGCGACCACGAATCGGATGGCACAGCGTAGGACGACTGAGGAGGATCGTTCCGAGTGGCATTCTCGTGGGGAGGCCTTCGTCCAGCAGTGGACGTCTGTAGGCTGATGGATGGATGGATATTAATCCATCTGACTAGCATGGCAGAAACTGTAGGCCAACAGATGAGCTGTGATGAGATAAAAGAGTCCCTTAGTACTAGATGTCTGTTATTTAACAATATACTGTTAGTAACATTGCTATAATATTTTTATAAGGCGTGGCAAAATTATTTTTTTGCCCAAACAAGTCCGTTGCTTAATTCATTATATTTTTAATTCGACAGTTATTTTTCTATACTTTCAACATGTATATTTAAAAATCTTTTTTAGGAAAAGCTTAATTAGTAATTCAGCAAATTATAACCATGTTATATAAATCTACCACATTACGACATAAAATTAATGTACCATGTATGTACCTAATGTGAATTTTATATATTACTAGCAACCTTTGCCGTAGCGTTTCACCCCCTTAGAGGTGGAATTTCAAAAAATATTTTCTTAGTGGGTGCCTACGTCACGGAATGAAACTACGGTCCAAATTTCATTTTTATAGCTTCACTAACTTCAGTTCAACCTGTTCCTTTATATCTATATTATTGTTAACGCCCCCGCAGCACCCCTTGTAAGGGGCATTTTGTAAAATCCGTTCTTAGCTGACCTCTACTCGACGAAAGGAATATATCTGCCAAATTTCAAGCCCGTACCTACGCCTTATGGTTCTAGAGATATGGTGATGTGTCAATGTCAATGTATTGCTTGAAAACTCTCATCTCTTTATATATAAATTTCTTGCGTACGTGTGTATGTCACCGAACTCCTCCTAAACGGCTAGACCGATGCTAATGACATTTTTTGTGTGTGTTCAAGGGGATTCGAGAATGGTTTAGATTGATAATTGGATCCGGTAGGTGGCGCTTATTTAAACAGAACAATGTCTGTTGGGTCAGCTAGTATATAGAATATAGATGAAAATGATTTTATTTAAAAAGATGTGTCAGTACGACACGAGGATTAAATTGTGATTTATATAGAACAAGAAGCTGTTTCTGTGTGAACTATCGCCTGGCTCTATTCAGGACGCCTCTAGCTTTCTGCTTAACAATTTGGCTTTATCCTCCAAATGACTCCCAAACTGGGCTTGGCTCGATATTTTTACGCCGAGAATCACAATACTGTCATGCTGGTTAACTTTTATTTATTTTTTCTGTACAAAGGTAGAAAAAGTGTATAAGTAAAAGAGTATTTTTTTTTTACTTTCCAGTATATATATTCATCATTTTGGCTAATAAATGTCCCACTGCTAGGCTCGAGCCTCCTCCACAATAGGAGGGAAATTGATCTTACTATACCATGCTGAGCAGACAGATTGGTATAGGGTTTTAATACAAGTTTTCCTTCTCTTGCATTGATGTTATATGCGCATTATATCCCTTAGTCGTCTTTTACGACATTCACGGATAAGATAGGGAGTGGTGAATTGTATTTTTACTCCGTCACTACACGGAAAAGTATTTATATTACCTATTTAATAAGTGCAATATGAATCAATTAGTTCCGAAACATTGCTTGATTCTGATAAAGCTAGAGCAGAACGTTACACGCTTCGCGTTGAAGCGCATAAGTAATAAAATCTGTATGAATAAGATAGCTACGAATGGGATGCGTATCTATATATTAATACGTGAAACAAAAACTTTGTACCCTTTTTTTACGAAAATTACGTTGATGGACAAGTATGCAATTTGGCACAGTTGAAGAATATAATGAGGAGAAGTGCATAAAACTGAAATTTCATGTAATAATGGATTAGAAATACATTAAATTCATTAAAAAAGGCATTACACACACTACTATGCAATCGCTACACACACACACACACACGCACGCACGCACGCACGCACGCACGCACACACACGCACACACGTACACACACACACACACACACACACACACACACACACACACACACACACACACACACATGATACACTTTTGTTTATGGTTAAAATCTCTGGTCGAACTGAATGTCAAACAATCATAATTATGATGACAATGTCTAATAAAAATTTGTACTTATATATTAGTTATTAGTGAATTATAGCTTGCTCAATATACAATTATACATAAATATAATTTAAAAAAAATTGTGTAGCAGAAAAATTAATTTAAATTAATCACGGCCAAATTTCGACCAATCGGCGACCACTAGTAATATTAACTCCTCCTCCGATAGGAGAGATCTACTCCGCCACGATGTGTGGTGACGGAGTAAGAATACAATTCATCACCCCCTCTCTTGCCCGTGGGTGTCGTAAAAGACGACTAAGGGAGATAATATGCATATAATATCTATGCAAGTGAAGGAAAACTCGAAACAAAACCTTATACTAACACGTCTGTCCAGCGTGGTATAGTAGGTCAAGTTCCCTCCCATGGTGGAGGAGGCCCGAGCCCAACAGTGGGACGTGTATGGGCTGAGATGATGTTTCTAGTTTTCTATGTGTGTTTGTATGAATGAGCACTATTAAGCGTGTTTTTATAAATTCTATAAAATTCAATTATAAAATATTTAAAGACAAAATGTTAAGCAAAAAGAAACTTGTAGCTTAAACATACACTTGATATAATATTAAATTTATATCTCCGTATCAATGAGCATCGTTCAGAAATGTAATTATTAAACATGTGCTTAATTATAACACAAAATGAAAACATCCAATTAACCTACAAATTGCGCCAATGATTGCTATTCATGTTTAAAATACCACAATATCAAGTAAAACAATACGCTATCTCCATATTCATAGGTCTTTAAGTACATACAATTAATGCTTCGACGTTATAATTATCAATATTGATATATCGATTTATTTTTTACCACAACAGTAGGTAAATATGCGCAATTGTACAAAACTAACTTGTAGGTTGGTAAACATAATATTAAGTACAACAATTTAAAAGAAGAGTCAGTTTGCTGCCTTTTTCTCCACCGCCTCCTTCCGTGAGATAACTGCCTCGCAGAAGGTGACCAGACTGACCAGTGCGTTTCAGTCTCGAACGCTATCGAAGATCTCCCTAACGATGGTCGGATACCTACAGTGACGCTGACCATTTAGCAATTTTCCCGTATATCGCCGGGACGTCAAAGTGAACAAGTACACGAAGATGCAGATGAAGTGGACCACCGAAGACAGGAGGAACTAATATACACTCTCCTGGCACTCTTAGTTAAATATATTAATGCGCGAATACTCATAAAAATAAGAACCACAAGTAAAGTCAAATTGAAACAATGACTACGATATTAATACTATAATACGCAACCAGAGAACAATTAATGGTAATAAATCAATAGACCTTGACATGATTTGTTGTTTGTATTATAATTACTTAATAAGACTTATTATTATGCCCACTTGTATACATTAAGAGTTAACACATTGAATCCTGTTACTGATATATGTTATACATTCAATGTGGTCTGTATTATTTCGTGTTATGACGGAATAAGAATACAATTCAGCACCTTTTCTCTCACACATGAGTATCGTAAAAGACGATTGAAGAATATGCAAATAACATCTATGCAAGAGAAGAAAAAAGCCGACTAAGGGAATTAATTTGCATATAACAAATACGCAAGAGTCCTTCTCTTACATAAAAGAAACCGCTATAGCAACACGTCTGACCAGCGTATATCGTAGGTCAATTTCCCTTCTATTATGAGAAATGGCTTGAGCGTAACAGTGGGTCATATTTGGAGTTAAAGTATGAAATTGCCGTCTCGTACTGATAAATTAAAACAATTTTTTTTTGTTCATAAAACAGATTTCTTTAATCAAAATATTTACTCTCGTTATCTATACATTTCTACCATTTAATTGTAAGATCGCACCTTTGTCATAGAACTCTGAGATCCTGGACTCCATAAACTGCGTTCAGGTATTTTGTACTGCTTCCTCGCAAGAAAATATTTTCCGGGCAAAAATTGTCCAAATCGCAAAAAAAATGGTAGTCGGTTGGGGCGAGATCTGACGAGTACGGAGGATGACGTATGATTTCTAACTACAAGTCTTGTAGTGTTTAAACAGATTCTCTAGCAGTGTGATGTCGTACGTTATCATAGAGCAATAATGGTGAAGATCGATTGACAAGTCTGTCAGTGTTTTACTGCGAGTTTCGCCATCATTGTTCGGAGTTCTGCATAGTAGACATCTGCGTTTATTGCTTGACCAGTTCTGAGGAAGCTGTAGTGAATTACACCATGAAGTGACCACCAAACAGTTACCATCACCTTTCTATGGCTAAGCTTCGCTTTAGGGCATTGATGTAGCGTTTGACCTGGGGCCAGCCATTGCGTTGTTTGCTTGCAATTATCATAAAGAATTCACTTTTCATGACACGTCACAATTCGGTTCAAAAGCCCTTCATTTCTATACCGGTTTGACAGGATAAAGCAAGCCTTAACGCGCCCTGATCCTTGCAGATCAGACAAATTATGATACACCCATTTTTCAATTTTTTTTATTTTACCGATTTGATGCAAATGTCAATATTGTGGTATATAAAGTTAAAAAATATATATATATATAAAAAAAAAAATATGGTGGTATATAAAGTTAAACCATGCCGCTAATTTCTTGGTAGTTTGACTCGGATCGGCTGCCACCATCACCTTCAATTCATCGTTATTTACCTTAGTGGCTGGTCTTCTTCGTGGTTCATTCTTCAAGTCCCAGTTTCCACTAGGAAAGCGGTTAAACCAAAAACACACGGTGCGTTCGTTAGCCGTATCCTATCCAAACACAGCATTGACATTACGAGCCGTTTCATTACTACGGTACTGCGTTAGTCCCGTCGGCACTTGTATTCGAAAATTACTCTGATTTTCGCCGTATCCATGTTCACTTCAAAAGCTTTTTTTTTTTTAATTTATTAAAGGCTTTGGCAGAACCATCAGCCTAACAGAAACTTAAAAACTACATAAGATTTGGAACAGTAATATTTACATTATACGATACAATAATAATCTTAAATTATCTAATATATCATACATTTCCAATTGTGCTTACAATAAAATTATACAAAGCAATATACAGTGATGGAAATTTTAGTAAAGTTTGTACAGTGTTTGGAACATGTCCTATAGTGTCTTGACATTGACAGATTAATAGTAACCGGTTCAGTTTAAAATTCGGACAATTAAAAAATATATGTTGCAAATCACCAACGGCATAGTAACAATATGAACAGGATGTATTATGAAATACATTAATTCTAAACAAATGAGAAGGAATTCTGCAGTGGCCAATACGTAATCTAGAAATAGTGGTAATAAAATGTCTGCCCAGGAACTTGGAATCTTTTTCAAACCACGCTTTTGTTGAAGGTATGGGTTCAATTTCTTCTAACCATTTACCTTTAGTAGTTCGAATATGATTTAAAACCATACACCAGCGTTTTATCATATTTTGTTTTAGTGACGGAATTAAATCGGTATACGGAACCTTGCAATCACAAGAGATGCTGTTTGATGATGATTTAGCCAGACTATCAGCGACTTCATTACCATAGATGCCAGAATGGCCTGGGACCCAGGCAAACTCAATTGAAATATTGAGCTTTTGTAAAGCACAGACATAATACCTTATCTTGTATATTAAATAATTGTAAGAAGCTGATAAAGTTTTGTTAATAATTGCTTGAAATATACTCATAGAATCTGTCAATATTATATAGTTATCATTCAATTGTTTAACATTACCTATAATATACTCTAGAGCGTGTATGATAGCAAGTGCTTCTGTTGAAAAAATGGAAAATAAATTATGACAGTGATATTTTTTACCTATATTTAGAGTAGGAATGTAAAAAGCGAAACCAGTCCTATTTTTGGTTTTTGATCCATCTGTATATATTGCACTGAAATGACTTTTGCTATCTAAGAACTTTACAAAATCTGCTTTATCATTGTATTTATTTAAAGTAATAGGAATTTCAGAAATAATATCGTTATACTGCAGAGAATAACATGGAAGTATTTTAGTCCAATAAACTATGTCTTGAAATTCATAATTTAGATATGAAATAGATTCACTTAAAGAGGTTGTTGCCCTTAATGGAGTTTTATTATAATCAGGGTAAATAAAGTTCTCTAACCAACTTGAAACCACTTCATTGTCCCGACTAATTAGCTTAAGGCAGTATTTATCTACCACATAAGACCTTCTAACAGTTAAAGGCACTACGGCAGCTTCAACTTCTAAAGAGTTAATTGGAGAAGAGGACATAGCCCCCAAAATTATACGGAGTGCTCTATTTTGAATGACATCTAACTTCTTGAGTAAATAACTAACAGCATTAAAGTAAAACATGCAACCATAGTCAAAATAACTACGTATTGTTGCTTGGTATAGTTGTTTTAAAATTTTTGGATCAGAACCCCATTTTAACCCTGTTAATGATCTCATAATATTTAATACCTGCTCAGACCTTTTGCATAAATAACTTATATGTTCAGACCAAGATAATTTACAGTCTAGAAAGATCCCCAGATATTTATAGGAGGTATTTACTTGTAAAAAATTACCATTATATTGTAATTTAGGCCTAAATTCACCATTTCTGGAGAAAACCATGACAACACTTTTATTAGTATTAATGTCCAGTTTCAATTTAGTACTTAGAACAGTGTATAAAATTTTAAGACAGTCATTCATTATGGATTCACCCTCAATTATATTAGATGTCTGAATATATACAGCTAGATCATCTGCATAAAGAAGATATCTGACAGATTTAGGTATCTTCTCCATTAATTTCACCAAACTTAAAATGAAAATTAACGGGGAAATTACAGAACCTTGAGGAGTACCTTTATAAGAAATGTTAGGGCCATAAAATTGGTTTTTCACTTTCAAATTCACCTTACGTCCATGTAGAAAAGTAAAAAGCCTCTGAAGTACAGCTCCAGGAAATCCTAGCTTGCACAAACTTTTAATGAGGAATTTATGGTCAATATTATCAAAAGCGCCTTTTATATCAAAAAACACAGCTATTGTATACCTATTGGTTTGAAAACCATTCATAATATCGCCAATTAAACAACTTAAGCTATCTATAGTACTTTTCCCTCTGCGAAAACCATATTGGTTATTTGGTATTAAAAGGTTCTTCTCTACAAACCACTCTATTCTTGATTTTAGCATTGACTCAAAAAGCTTAGAAAAACATGATGTTAAAGAGATAGGTCTGTAGGAGTCTAGATTATTAAGGTTTTTATTAGGCTTAGGAATAGGTACTACATACTGCTCTTTCCAGGCATCAGGAATTTTCTTAGAATACCACAATTGATTAAAAATATTTAATAATAGTAATTGAGAACTAAGGGGAAGGTTTTTAATCACTAAGTAAGGAATTTTGTCAGGACCAGGAGATGTATTTTTTTTATTTACCAGAGCAGCAGTAAATTCACTAATACTGAAAGGATCTTCTAACCACTTAGCTGAGCTGTGACTAGGGTTATTAAAATATTTAAGGTAATTGAAGGCACTATTATAGTTCATGGAACATACTTTATCTAAATATTGTAGGGCATTGTTATTATCTTGAAAAAAATTAATATTGTTTGAAATATTCTTAGAAAACTTAAATTTACGAATATAATCCCATATAACTTTAGAAGGAGTACAGCGATTGAATGAAGTGCATAGTGCTTGCCAACTTGAACGTTTTTGTTCTAATATTATTTGTTTCTTTCGGGCATCAAACTTTTTATATATCAAATAATTTTCAACATTAGGAAATTTTTTATATAAAGACAGTGCAAGACGAGCTTGAGAAACAGCTTTTTTACAGATATCATTCCACCACACAGATTTTTTCTGTATTTTACTATGACTGCTATTAAGAAAAGGCCTCTTAACTGCAAATGAAGATAAAATCTGGTTCAATTTTTCAATAAAATTATTATAATTAACTAAAGCATCACCTGTAGAATGTAATGTTGAAAAGGTAATGTCACATTTGTCTTTAAATACAGCCCAGTCAATTTTATTATAGTTAATAGGTGGTATAGAATAAGATGATTTTATTTGGTTAGGCTTATCATATTTAGGGTATCGATTTGGATATAACAAACCTACATGAATAGGAAAGTGGTCACTACTCATAGGATCATCAGCTATAGCAAATTTACAGCTGGAATTTAATGGGATTGATACAAAAGCTAAATCTAACACACTAGAACTTTTTCCAAAGGGAGCTAATGTGGGATTATGATCATTTAAGCACACACTATATTATGACTTTCCATAAAGGAGTGTATTATATTACCTCTTTTGTCATTTTTATTAGATCCCCAAGAAACATAATGGGCATTAAAGTCCCCAATAATAATAAAATTTCTGGATAGAATTTTGGAATAGATGTCCTGTAATAATTTTAAATTAAATTTACCAGGTGGGCAATAAACACATAATATATCAATCGAAAGATCACTTAGAAGTAATGTTAGCAATATGTTTTGACAGTTATAGGAAGAAAAAGTGTTAATAATATTTACTTGAAATTTATTTTTAACAGCAATAGCTACACCCCCATGAGGTCTCTCTGAGTCGGCTCTAAATATATTGTAACCCTTTATTTTAAGTGATTTAGTATCATCCAACCAAGTTTCATTTAATAAAACTATATCTATCTCTGTATCAAAAGTATTAATGTAGTTGGTGAGTAAATCTAATTTGGAGACGATACTTCTAGCATTCCAGTGCAATATATTAAGCTGTGAATAAAACATTATACAAAGTTAGCTATCAAGGACTCCTTTATTGTTTTGGAAGAAATGTTAAAACCCTCCTCTTCCTTCTTTTGCATAATGTCTATTATTGTTTTTGTAATGGCATTTAAAATAATATCCGAATTAAGAATTTCTGTTATATTAGCTCTTCTCTGTGGAGAAGATTTGCTTTGAGGGACAGATAGTGGTAATCTATTAGAAAAGTTTAAATTTGGTAAAGGTGGAAAATTTGTTTTAGGGTTTTTACTAGCAACTGTAGCATAAGTAAAATTACCTGCAATTCTATTTTTAATTTCAGCTATTTTAGATGATTTTACTGGACAGGCATTGGATATAGCTACATGGGGGCCACTGCAGTTGGAACATTTCACATTATTTTTATTGGGACAATCTCTGTAATTATGATTTTGTGAACATATAGAACATATTTGAATATTTTTGCAGCTACCACTACCATGATTAAACTTATAACAATTAAAGCATTGTAAAAGTGGTCTTACATACTCTCGAACGTCAAACCATACGTTATCATACGTTACGTGATCGGGTCTTGTGGTAGATAAGAATGTTATAAGAATTGTTCGCAGTGGTTGGAGACTGCCATCTAGTTGTTTCTTAAGAAAACGTTTTACACCTATAACCTGGTAGCGAGCTTCAAGATTGCACAGAAGATCTTCTTCAGTGATATCCACAGGGGCTGTTATTATACCTTGGGATTCAATCTGATCATAGGGAATTTTAGCTGTCCAATTATTTTGTTTCAGTAAAGTTTTATTTAATAAAAAGGTGTTAGCATCTTTCTTGTTTTTGAAATATACTTTAAGAAAATAATTACTTGTTTGTTTCACAAAATCAATACCTGTTACCTTATTCTTGAGTATATAATTGGTTTTGAATATATCAATTTATGTCCTGGTATTAGTATCATCGGCATCATGAGATAATAATATTGGATATTCTTGCCTTTCTTCAGTGTAAATATGATGACAATCCTTAAATAAACCTCTCTTAGTATTGATGAATTTAAGAGACATTTTCGTGGCAGGTTTTACAGCCTCATCCGTGGTATGAAATTTTCTTTTCAAATCCTTACCGCCGCTGGATTCATTCATCTTATGTGTAATATTTATAAGTTATAAAACCAAGGAGCGTATTATTTGTGATAAACAATTAAGTTTAAAGTCGTTTGCAATTTAATAAAATTTTATAATTCAAAAAGACGCGCCAATGGTTTGCCCGCCAAAAATCCACTTCAAAAGCTGAATGTAAAAACAATTGAACGTCGAACGGTCAAATGTCATAGATTTTTAAATTTAGAATGTTATAGTTTTCGTTTGAAAGCAGTTTCACTTTGATATCTGACACCATACAGGTTTAATTCAAAGTGGCTAGTACATTAAAACGGCAATTTCATATTTAAACCCCTATTATAATGCGAGTTGAAATGATGATAAAAACATTACAACATGTCGTTTCTAATGTGGCGCTGCTTTTCCACACAGGACGAAGACTGCCGGGTACGCTGTATATATGTAGCTTTGCCCACATGAAAATAGACTTTCTCAAAGTTGAACTATTATCTCCAAGGAACAGATAACCGCGATAAATAGTATTCTCTGTTAATCGACGAAGTACTCTATCGATGTGACAATTGTCATCCAAATCTGGTCAGCGCTTTATACATGACTAGCGACCCACTCTCGCTTCGCTTCGGTTTTAGTCGCCTTACCCGCGTAGTTCCCGTTTTCGTGGGAATACCGGGATAAAATATAGCATAGCATATGTTAGTCAGAGATAATATAGCATTCTAATAGTGAAAGTATTATTGAAATCCGTCGAGTAGTTTTTGAGTTTATTCGTAACAAACAAAAATACAAAGTTTCCTCTTTATAATATTAGTGTAGATTGAGTCATGAGTTGAGGTAAATCTAACAAGTTTGATAAAATACGAAGAAGTCCATTTTAACGAAAAATATTCTTAACATTCTCCTGATATTATTAAGAAAATTCTACTTATTATTACGAAGTTCGCTACAACTCATCGTTTAAATAATAATACCGCATAATGACTACTATGACTACTATTATTTCCGTCATGATTTGCCGCCATTACTGTTAGACGTATTCAATGAACGCGTCATGACAAATTTACATGACGCGTAATTATAAAACATGACTGTAAAGCATTAACATATAAGGGCGGCTGTACACACTCGACGAAAGCCTTTCGACGAGAGCCTTTCGCTGAGAGTGTCGTCCAAGAGATTCTAGGCGTGAGCACGCCCTGTACACACTCGTTATGCTAGTTGCACTGTAAATATCCGAGACAATGGACGTAGAAACTGCTGTTGCTATTTATCTTTGTATAAGTGTCGTAAGCTATTATAATTATTTAAACATTTACTATAAATAATAATTTGTAATGGAGAGTAGCACGAAGAATTAGCACGCTGAAGTGACAATGGGCAGGCCACATTGCTCGACGAACCGACAACCGCTGGGGAAGAAAGGTTCTCGAGTGGCGACCATGTATCGGACGACGCAGTGTAGGACGCCACTAGGTGGACCGATGACCTAGTGAAAGTTGCTGGGCGTCGTTGGATGCAGGCGGCACAGGACCGCACATTGTGGCGCAACATGAGGGAGGCCTACGTCCAGCAGTGGACGGCAATAGGCTGAAATGATGATGATGATAATGATGAAGCCATGGAGAAAAAGAAGATGGTGGATGATTGTTATGCATCGTCTACTCATAAACACTATCAGCGGACAGCTAAAAGATCGAGTGTGTACATGCTCCGTCTCGTTTTCCTAGCGAGACTTAACGCGACCCTTTGACTCGGGCGCAAAAAACCGACAGGCGACCGAGACTAACCGAGGCGAGAACGAAAGCGCGAGACGAGACGAGAGTACCATGTACGTACTCGCTCTCGGCCCGTCTCGGGGTGTCTCGTCGAGTGTGTACAGCCGCCATGAAACTACTGTATTGTTTGTTAACATTTTTTGATTATATCATTTCATGACTTGATGATAAATGCATAAAGTATTCGTAAGTCGTGGTCCCTTCTTGTTAGAAATATTAATAAAAGTAAAGAAACTGCTTATAAAATGGTCGGAATCAAGAAAGTTTTTTCCCTGTGTACTAGATATTGCTTGAATTTGCTCTATAATCTATACCAATAAATAAAATTGGAGTACAGTCAAACCTGGATAAGCGAGAGTTCAAGGGAGTACAATCACATTCTCGCTTATAGAGGTTTCTCACTAACCCGAGTTTCTCGCTAATGCAGGTACATGGGTAGCGTTTCTCTCTTATAGAGGTACGCAGCAATAACAAGTCACAGCAAGTACGAATGTAGTAAATATGTAATATGATAAAATTATGTGCATAATATGCACAACATATATTATGTACATATATATTTTTATTAGTGTGTATAGGTTACGTTCATTAGATTTCAACATATAAGTACTTTATAAGGGTAGGTAACAAGATGCTTACGAAAACAAAACAAAAATTCATGCACCATGTAATTTTATTTTATTTAGAACTTATTTACACTTAAAAAATCCGTCAATTTCGTTTGGGTTTTTGTTTTTGTATTTTGAATATTTTTCTCTAACTCATAAATTTTGTCGAATATTGCTTGATCAACAACCGCCGCGTATTCAAAATACTGATGGACCGTCTCCAACGCATTTAAAGCTAGCTTCATTGGAATGATCTTTACTTCTGTTTCCGGAATCTGTGCCTCGTCTTCACTGTCATTTCCAGCAATACAGGTGTTCACACAATTCTTAACGATATCGTCGTCGGTTTGTTCTCCAGCGGTAGTTACGTCGTCGTCCATTTGAACGAAATCTTCGAAGCTCGGCATAGCATAACATATTGGATTCGTGAGACACAAGCTTAGTCCATTCCTCGTTGCTAGGTCCAATTTCAACATCATTTTCCTCTGGCAGGTCTTGCTCATCTGTACTTTGCCAAAACCCAGCTTTCTTGAAGCAGTTTTTGACAGTAATGTCACTGACTAAGTACCATGCTTTTCTAGCAAATTTCATAGCTAGAAGTACGTTAATGTCAGGGCTACTGTTTTCTTCCAGACTCGTAAGAATATGTTTAACGACTTCTCTGCGATAAAAGCGTTTAAAAGTGTGAATGATGCCTTGATCTAATGGTTGAAGTTTACTAGTGGTGTTAGCAGGTAAAAACATTACTTTTACTGACGCCTTTTAAAACCCTCTAACCAGTCGTTGCTAGCAGAAAAGTTCTGGATTCCCAGTTTTATAGCAAACTCTTTTGATTTTTCTTTCAACAAAGGTCCATCTATAGGAATGTTCTTATCGAGAGTTTGTTTTATCCATTCTAAAAGACACTTTTCGATATTGGTAAATTCAGAAACTCTAGTCCTCTTAATATTGCCATGCCCATCAGAGCACTCAGACTTTATAGAGTCTTTGGATTTTATAATTTTATAATAGGTGGATTCTGGTAAATTAAACTCCCTTTGAATTTCATTTCGCGATTTTCCGGATTCAAACGCATTCAGTATTTTAAGTTTATCACTTAATGACAGTATATTAATTTTCCGTTTTGACATGATGCAGAACAGAACTTTCCTTCGCAATTGATTAACTATAAACTGAGTAAGTCCGACAAGCAGGACGGTATACAGGCACACGTGTCCATTCGAAAAGAATGCGATAAAATAACAACGTTATTTAGTTCCACGAAATAGAATAAGTACAATATTGACGAGAAAACAATTAAAAAACAATGGTAGGAAGTGCCACGAAAGTTATGAAAGAGTCATAAAATAGCAGATGTTAAATTTGTTTTGTCATTTGTTCCTGTATGTGTGTATATTTTTATTGTAGCTATAGTTCCTCCTAAATAACATAAATAAATAAAGCTCGACTGTCGCTTATAGAGGTATAGATAAGTAGCAGTCTCACTTACGGAGGTCCATGAGGGAAAAACGACTCTCTCTTACAGAGGTTTCTGTTTCTCGCTAATAGAGGTTTTGGGAGCTTAAAATGACGGGACCTGGCTATTACTCTCACTTATAGAGTTTTCTCACTTATCCAGTTCTCGCTTATCCAGGTTTGACTGTATATGTTTGTAATGTCAAAATAATAGGCTTTTTTCATGCTCACACGGTTATTTACACGACACCTATGCCTAAAATACAGATTAAAAAAATTTTGTCTGTTTGTCTGTCTGTTTGTTCCGGGTAATCTTCAAAACGGCTGGACCGATTTCAAAAATTCTTTCACCAATGGAAAGCTATAATATCAGGGCGTAAACTAGGCTATATTTTATTCCGGTATTCCGGACGGGAACGGGAACTACGCAGGTAAAACGACTAAAACCGAAGCGAAGCGAGGGCAGGTTGCTAGTTGAATATATAAGAGCTTAAGGAGTATTAATTTGTGTTTATCCTCTAAAACTACTGCATCAGCCCACATAAGTACCACCCTTAATTCGTGTCTCCTCCATAATTAATGACTACACCACACTGGTCGGTTGCTATAGGGTTTTGTTTTCAGATATCTTTCTCTTACAGAAGTGTTCTCTGCATATTATATTCCTTAGTCGACTTTTACGACACCCACGGGCAAAAAAGGAGCCGTCGCTCAGGACGCCTGGCAGATGTGAAACATCGAAATTATTTTGTACAATTACAATATATGCATAAAAGAACAGATTACGACAGGAACTAATATGGCATAAAGTATTAATAAAATATTACGTTTTTTTCCAGAAAGTGATGATTTTTATTCAATAGACATTTATTTTTATTAGTTACACTATAGGTATGTTTTTAGGTTAATAATTTATTTTGAGCTCACTAGATGGCGTTGTACAAAATTCTAAAACAGGTCATGGTTTCGTTACACAAATGTAGGTACATATCCAAGCGTGGCGTCAACGCCACACCAACGATCAGGTTCACCCTCGCCTGTAGAGGTTTCACATCAAAATGGAATGGCGAACAGTATTCTTATTCCAACACCGTACGGAATATACACACACTAAGATAAAACACCAAAGTAATTTACATAAAAATAAATTGAGAAATAATTAAAACTCGAACATGAAAAAATCGCGCTTTATTAAAACCTCAATTTTCATACATCTAAAGTGAGATTATGCTCCACGGCTATTCTGAATATTTTCTTGTTTCATACATTTTAGAGCGCGATATTTTCCTAGACGAGTTTTGGTTTTTGAGCTTATTTTTCTATTTATTTATTTTTATTTATCTTTCCGAGTAGTGACGAGGTTTGGGTGTCGTAAAAGATGACTATGGGACATTAGCTTGAAATAAAACCCTATACCAACACGTCTGACCATCGTGGTATTGTAGGTAATTTTTCTTACCACTTTAAAGCAGGCACCAGCCCGGTGGGACGTACGACGAACCGTTACGATGAAGATATGATTTATTTTGATTTACAAAAAATGAAATTTACGAGGCACCGTATCAAACTGGCATTTTTCTGGGAAGCCTCGGAACTCACCTGCTAAGCGTGTCTTCATGGGGCATATGTTTGAGAACCCACTTATCAAGCTTATCCCCTATGGGTCGCATGTCTCTGATCTCACCCAGCAAGCGTGTCGATTATAATTTTAGGACCACATGTGCAATAATAAACGTCAGGATGAATAGACGTCTTTTATCACGTCAACCTACAAGGCTGCCTGTTGGGCTTGGCCCTTTTCCACAATGGGAGAAAAATTGCTTTACGTGTTAATATAGAGTTTTTCCTCGAGTGTTTCATCAGTTGTATAGATTTTATCTATGTATTATATCCCTTAGGCGCCTTTTACGTCATCCACGGGCGAGTGAGTGGTGAATTGTATTCTTACTCCGTCACAACACGGATATATGATTGGATACCTAGTCCTTATCTATACCAATAAATAAAATTGGAGTTTCTGTTTGTAATGTCAAAATAATAGGCGTTTTTCATGCTCACACGGTTATTTGCACTATACACACGCCTAAAAATCACTTTAATTTTTTTTTGTCTGTCTGTTTGTTCCGGGTAATCTTCAAAACGGCTGGACCGATTTCAAAAATTCTTTCACCAATGGAAAGCTATAATATCAGGACGTAAACTAGGCTATATTTTGTCCCGGTATTCCCACGGGAACGGGAACTACGCGGGTAAAACGACTAAAATTGAAGCGAAGCGAGGGCGGGTTGCTAGTCTTCTATACCAATAAATAAAATTGGAGTGTCTGTTTGTAATATACCAATAAATAAAATTGTAGTGTCTGTTTGTAATGTCAAAATAATAGGCTTTTTTCATGCTCACATGGTTATTTGCACGACACCTATACCTAAAATAGCAATTAAATAATTTTTGTCTGTCTGTCTGTTTGTTCCGAGTAATCTTCAAAACGGCTGAACCGATTTCAAAAATTCTTTCACCAATGGAAAGCTATAATATCAGGGCGTTAACTAGGCTATATTTTATCCCGGTATTCCCACGGGAACGGGAACTACGCGGGTAAAACGACTTAAAGCGAAGCGAGGGCGGGTTGCTAGTCTTTATATATAAATTTCTTGTGTACGTGTGTACCTATATCACTGATGTTGATGAAATTTTTGTATATGTTCAAGGGGATTCAATAATGGTTTAGATTCACAATTGGACTCAGTAGGTAGCGCTGCTGTCGATTTCAACAAGAATTCCTTTTATCCTATATCTTTAAACGAGCAATTCTTGTAAATATATATATTTTCAGGATCTCGGAAACGGCTCCAACGATTTTATTGAAACTTGGCACACTAGAGGATTCGGGCCCAAAAAATCGATCTAGCTAGGTTTTATGTATAGAAAATGTTGTTTTGTCAATGTTTTTGGCAGACAATATAATAACATTAAATTTTAAAAGAATATGAATTCAAATTTTGCCATCAATGTCATGAGTTACGATAGCTCAGTGGTGAAGTAGTCAGGTTTCGTTTTATTTTTGACATCGGCGACAAACGGCGTCGGATCGAATCTCGGTGTTATTATTATTCTCTTTTTGTAATTTTTATATAATTTTCATTATTTATTTTTTTATTTTTTATTAATATATATCTAAACTAGCAACCCGCCCTCGCTTCGCTTCGGTTATAGGTTCTAGTCGTTTTACCCGCGTAGTTCCCGTTCCCGTGGGAATACCGGGATAAAATATAGCCTAGTTTACGCCCTGATATTATAGCTTTCCATTGGTAAAAGAATTTATGAAATCGGTCCAGCCGTTTTGAATATTACCCGGAACAAACAGACAGACAGACAAAAATTTTTAATTGCTATTTTAGGCATAGGTGTCGTGCAAATAACCGTGTGAGCATGAAATAAGCCTATTATTTTGACATTACAAACAGACACTCCAATTTTATTTTTTGGTATAGATAAATGGTACAAAAATATTCCGAGCGAAGCTCGGTCAACCTGATATTTTTATTTGAACAGAACAACGTCTCTTGAGTCAGCAAGTTAAGTATAGTTTATAATACTGTCTATCAGATATATAATCCTATAAGAAATAATAATAGTTTAAACTTGATAAATGGGTCAACTGAATAGATAGAAAGTTCTTACGATTGATTGATTTCCCATACAAATTGATGCGATCCGTAACTTTGGTTACTCTATCCATTTCATGTAAAACGAGATGATAATACCGCCTTTATTTCATAGTAGTTTTTCTAATTTAGGCATATCTAAATATTTCATGGTGGATTACGGGGCCGCGCGCCGCCCCTCTGTTGCTCCCGACGGAGCCGGGCAGCGAGAGCGCTGACCGTAGCCTACCACCAAAAAAAAAATCACCTTGGTTTATTATAAATCGAAATTATTTTGTTCTTATAGTTAAGTTTTGTACGTTTCATTTTATGTTTATCACAATAAAGAGTAAAAACTGAGTGATGGACTATAGACTATTTATTTTTCTTCCCACAAAAATATTGACCTTATAATTCCGAAACTAAGACTGAAGTCGAAATTAGGTTTCGGTTTTGGCCGTAAAAAGTAGTTTCAGTCCGACACTACAATAATTATAAAATTTTAAACTTTTTGCAAAGAAATTATTCATGCTTTGCGTTATTCATTTCATTCATTTCGGTCCGTCCCGTACGTCCGGCACTTTCTATTGCTGTGCTCAACTTCCACCACAATAGGAGGGTAGTTGCTCTACCACGCTGGTCAGACGGGTTTTATTTCGAGTTCTACTTCTTTTGCACAGTATTTACACATTATATGCATGTTTTGTCCCTTAGTGGTTTTTACGACACCCATGGACAATCCACAGTCCGACATCTCTGTCATCTTCTCGACGAAGAGGATGACTTTATTACGATCACCCAGGAAACGGGCAACACCGCTCGCGCAGCGATAAGAAATAAAAATCCGCGGTACCGGCCTCACCGTCTAGGTCGGCGACCTCGCCGCGTAAAAGTCAAAACGTGGCCACGCCCACTTTGCCTACAGCGACGCCTCAAGCCGAGATCCGTTCCCCACAGGGGGAGCCCTTGGACGATGTCGCTTAAAAGCTTTATCAGATTGAGAGCCCTCAGCGCTCTTCCATAGTCCGGGCAAAGCTGTGAAAACCATCTACAGCTATACATCATCATCATCATTTCAACCTATCGCCGCCCACTGCTGGACGTAGGGCTCCCTCATGTTACGCCACAAAGTACGGCCATGTGCCGCCTGCATCCAACGAAACCGCTATACACACACAAAAAAAAACCATGGACAAGATAGAGGGTGGGGAATTGTATTGAAGATATCACACGGAATATTCGATCGGACACTAGAATTATTATACAATTTCCAATTTTTTTAAAGGCATTTATTCATAGTTTACGATATTCATTTCGGTCTGTACGAAGAACGTGTCGGACGTGCGGGACGTCCGGCACGTTCTATTGCTGGGCTCAAGCCTCCACCATAATAGGAGGGTAGTTGACCTAATCACTTCAAAAAAAAAGAAAATCTGGAAATAAAACCTTCATAAAACTGTTTAATTGGTTATCAAAACGGTATTTTGAGCCAATTTTCCTACTGTTGCGGAAGATTCTCGTACTATATCCGCCGCAACGGAAAGACGAGGTGCAACCCTAAACCTGCGTATTAGCCCTCACCGCCAATTGAGCTCACCGCTGATACCGATTCATTAACTTCGGTGAGATTTCTTTCTAGCTGCATGTAATCTAACTAAAACAATCTAAAAACTAAAACAACGCTTGTTCAAACTTTAATTTTTCCCCTAATCGACTATGCTGATGTGTGTTTTTTTGACCTGAATGCAGATCTTCTTAATAAACTAGACCGTCTTCTCAATAACTGCATTCGATTCATATTTAATCTTCGCAAGTATGACCATATTTCCTCTTATCGTTCTCAACTAAATTTTCTTAATATTCGCCAACGCCGTAGTATGCGCGCCCTTACTTTGCTATACTCTATTCTTAATTCTCCTAGCTACCTATCTTGTTTATTTCAATACCTCGCCACTAATCACAATAGAAACCTGCGTTCCGCCAACAATCTGCTGCTACTTTGTCTATCTCACCATTCCGATCGTGTTCATTCTTCCTTTCTTGGCCAGGCGGTTCTCCTCTGGAATTCGCTACCTCTGGACATCAGAATGTCTACTTGCCGTCACACATTCAAGAAAAGAGTTCGTTTACATCTCCTAAATGAATTAGCAGAATCATCGCAACTTATATAATATAACATTCGTATAATTATGTATGTATTTATTTATGTATGTATATATTTTTTGTATATCGTATTTATGTGTTTTTATCTATGTATATTTGATATGTATTATGTATTCTTTTTTCTTTTTTAATCATATGACTGTCTTTCTCGATACATGTGCCTACCAATTATTATCTCTGCACTGCCTATGGTTGACTGGTAGAGAATGCCTTTGGCATTAAGTCCGCTATTGTATTCATTACATGAATTTTAATAAATAAAAAATAAATAATCTAGTAAATTCTAAAGTTTGTTCATAAGCAAAATAATTAGCTAAATTAGACAAATACCTTCAGAAGTATTTGTGGTCAAATGACTAACCTAACCACAACATTAAAAGTTTCCTAACTCAAGTAAAGTTTTTTGTTTTGAAATTGCAACTGTATTGTTAGACGCACGTTATTCTAATGTATCCAAGAGACATATATCAATTCAATAATTAAAATAGATTTTCCTCTTATTCTTACAGGTTTAACGATTTTGGCGTGCTTCGATAGATGTCGTTATCCCTATAAAAACATGGATATATGCAATAGCACTTTTTGATGTGAAACACCTATAGGCGACGGTACACCTGATCGTTGGCGTGGCGTAAACAGACCGCGGCGACGTAACGCCACACTATATGACAGAATATACATATACACTGTCTATACGTTGTATGACGGTATATTATTATAAAAATCATTGATTAAAAGAATTGAGTTGTCACAATTTGAAATATTTTAGTATTTTAAGTTCTTGTGTTTAATGAAAATAAATATTTATTAAATAAAAATCATCATATTCTGGAAAAAAATCATAATATTTAATTTATACTTTATGCCATATTAGTTCCTGTCGTTATCTGTTCTTTTATGTATATATACTTGTACAAAACAATGTCTATATTTCACATGAATGGGATTAGGCGTCCTGAGCAAGGGCTTACTTTTTTTGGTAATCACAAAAGCATATTTGGTTTTTTTTAAACTACTAAATTCAGCATCCTCTCTCCCACCCATGGATATTGTAAAATTTACGATTAAGGGATGATCTGATATGCGAGTAACATTTATGCAAGAGTAAGAAATCCCGCAATAACCTCTGGCTAGCGTGGTATTGCACGTCAATTTGCTTCTCATTCGGGAGCAGGCTCGAATCCAACTGCTAAGTATATAATCTTAGATGATAATAACGACTAAACAATTGTCATACGGACATATTTATTAAATTTAGTTCTGAAACTGTGATATTATAATCTCTTTTGTATGCGTAAAATGTTGCGGTAAACGTTTATGATATTTACTTAAAGTTGTAATTAATTATGTTACACATAGCGTCTAGTTTATTATGTAATTCAAGTAATATAACGATTTATTTTAGTGTACGTTAGATTTTCTTATAAATCTACTTAATGACTTCCTTATAGGCTCGTGATTTTTTCCAAATGAGGATTAAGATTTTATACAAATGAATATATCTTAAAAAGCTGTTCACGTTCAATATGCCGCAGTGTCTGAAAACAAGAGTTATAACCAGTGTGTGCTACCAGTGATGACATATTACACTTAAATGTGGTCACTAGATGTCGGACTCATATAAAGGCTCAAGGTTGCTCAACGTGCCATGGACAGGGTTGTGCTTGGTATCTCTCTACGTGATAAAACGCAACAGCAGCTCACATCGCTCATCGAACCGACAAACGTTAGGGAAGAAAGGATCGGCGACCATGAATCGAACGACGCGGTGTAGGACGACCCTGTCTCGGACATCAAAACTAAAACTTTTATTTTTTTAATTTGTTTTTATTCTACGTATAACTTTGTAATCCATCATGATATGCGACGCTACTAAACAACTATTTAAGTCTAAATCCAACTGTGATGGCAAAATTGACTTATTTTCCTTTTTAGAGTTCCGTACCCAAAGTAAGTAAAGTGTAGAAACGGGACCCTATTACTGAGACTTCGCTGTACGTCCGTCCGTCCGTCTGTCACCAGGCTGTATCTCAAGAACGGTGATAGCTGGACAGTTGAAATTTTCACAGATGATGTATATCTATTGCCGCTATAATAAAAAATACTAAAAATAAAATAAAATAAATATTTAAGGGGGGCTCCGATACAACAAACTTGATTTTTTTGCTCAATATCGATAATGGCAATAGGGAGGCACTTGTTTACCTAGTCAATGTTACGGAACCCTTCGTGCGCCAGACCGACTCGCACTTGGACGATTTTTTATACTAGTTTTGAGCTGTTGGTAATTTTTCATATGGCATAGGCATATTCTTTAATAAAAGTCTCCAAGTTAAATCGTGATATGCTTACTTATTGAACGTCCTTACAGTAAAGGGGTAAGTATACTATTCACCAACCCCTATCTTGTTAGTGGGTGTCGACTGAGAGAAATGGGAATGACAACTAAGGGATATAATATACGTATAATATCCTATGCAAGAAATGGAAAATTGATAATAAAACCCTAACCAACAAGTCTGACCAGCGTGGTACTACACCACGCTGGTCAGACCACCTTAATTTTCCTCTTATTGTAAAAATAGCTCAAGCCCAGTTATAAGACGTAAATGAGCTGTGATGATGATGATGATCGAATACCTACCGGCCTCTCTCAATAGTCAATTTGTCGGCGCACTCCTCGCACCACTCCGTCCGGGGCGACAGAGGGGCGTAAGCACGCACACCACGTTGAAACCCACCCGAACACCACGTTACCTTCGTCGTTGGGCCGACCACCGGAGCAGGGTTATTTGTCATCAGTGGTCGGCCCGACGGAATACCCCTAATGGGGTACCCTCCCATCGATCGACGTGCCCCCCTCGGTCTTTCCTCCTCCTCCTCACGTGACGTCGGTCTTTCCTCACGCCATGTGGGTCTTTCCCCACGCGACGTCGATATTTCCTCACGCGAAAAATTTGTCTGCTATACTATCCTAGCTGCAGAAGTAAATATACTTAATTTCTATTCGATATTTTCATTCCATTCCTAGCTATCGTTTCATATAAAACTCAAGAGAAAGTAAAATGTAGTAATATCATCAACTCCACTCAGCTCATATATATCTTACTTTTAGGCTCGGCTCCACTCAATTGTGGAAGGGAAATTGACTTATACCACTGTGATTTTCAGTGTGGTGACAAAGTAAGAATACACCAACCCCATCTTCCTCTCCGGTCTTGTAAAATACGAATAAGCGATATAATATTTATGCAAAAGAAGAGGCAACTAAATAAACCTTTATGTCAACCCATCTGAGCAGCGTGGTATTGTGGGGCATTTTTCTTCAACTTGGGAGCAGACTCAGGCCCAGCAGTGGGATGGGTATATCCTGGGTTGATGATGATGATAATGATGATAGTCAAATGTATTGTTTTAGGGTTTTATGTCGTATTTTCCTTGTCTTACATCGATGTTATCAACATATCCCTTAGTCATCTTTTACGAATCTACAAGTAAAAAAACCGGGTGGTAAAAGACATTCTTATTGCGTCATAACAAGGAAAATTTGTTAAACATTGTATTTTAAATTCATGACCACATAGTTAATAACAGTAACTCCTCTATATAATTCTACCGACATCTTGTTTAAAGTTCGCGTGAATTGGAAACAACTTAGAGAAAGATTTACGTCCAAACTAAAACCTGTCTATCGACTGTCGAACAAGTTCTTATCTTACTGTCCCTAGCCAGTAAATGTAATGTAAACTAAAGTACTACTCACGTTGAACCACAGAACGTTGTCTAGTAGGTCAAGTCTACTTGTAGTTTATAACAAGCGTTTAAATGCTAGAACTTGGTCTTACGTGTTCGCTAGTTATTCGACAGGGATAAATGTAGTACTCATATATATGTAAATGATTACATACAATTTTTAACATTTCATCATCATCATCATTTCAGCTCATATATCTAACTATTGGGCTCGAGCCTCCTTCACAATAGGAGGGAAATTAACCTTACTGTACCATGCTGGTCAGACATGTTGATATAGGGTTTATTTCGAGATTGCCTTTTCTTGCATAGATATTATACGCGTATTATATCCCTTAGTCATCTTTTACGACATCCACAGCCAAGATAGGAAATAGTGAATTGTATTCTTACTCCGTCACCACACGGAATGAATTTAATTTATCTATACCAATAAATAAAATTGGAGTGTCTGTTTGTAATGTCAAAATAATAGCCTTTTTTCATGCTCACACGGTTATTTGCACGACACCTATGCCTAAAATAGCAATTAAAAAATTTTTGTCTGTCTGTCTGTCTGTCTGTCTGTTTGTTCCGGGTAATCTTCAAAACGGCTGGACCGATTTCAAAAATTCTTTCACCAATGGAAAGCTATAATATCAGGGCGTAAACTAGGCTATATTTTATCCCGGTATTCCCACGGGAACGGGAGCTATGCGGGTAAAACAACTATAACCTATAACCGAAGCGAAGCGAGGGCGGATTGCTAGTATAAAATATAATCGTTTTTAGGAATTTTTCATTTTATATTAACTATATAGAGGATTCCCTGTGTGTTGACGGGATAAGAATACTATTTTCGCCACCCTTTTGCTTGCCCGTGGGAGATATAAAATCGGATAAGGTTTCACTAGGAGGTCGGTATCCGAAAGGGCATGCCACCGGTCTGGCCAGGGGCGACAAGTAACTCGGTACCAGTGGTCAATCCAATAACAAAAGGGTGGGCATACTGTGGGTTATGGGGCTGCGCTACCCTTGCCCTCGCCCCGGAACGGATTGCGTGTTGGCTGACAATAGCCCACCCAAAAAAAGTTTCACTAGAAGAGCGGGCAGCAGCTCACTTCTGGCACACATATTATACCCTACTGCGATCGTCAACCCGCTTGCCAAGTGTGGCGATTACGGCATTAGGCCCTCATATGAGTGACAAAACATGAGAGAGGCCTATGTCTTGTAGTGGACGGCGAAAGGCAGAACGATCCAGAAGCTTGAAATACTTTTTACACTTTATAATATAATATTTAAAATTCACATCATAACAAATGAAATATTGGGAAATTATCAACATTTCATCATCATCCGATCCTCCTCCATATTGGAACGAAATTGACCTATACCGGCTGCTCCGGCGGGTTGGTATAAGTTTTTATTTCGAGTTTTCCTGCTATTGCATTGTTGTTATATGTGCAATATACCCCTTAGTCGCCTTTAGCGCCACCCACGGAAAATTATAAAAAAAATATATCTAATCGCAATAACTCTAGTTGTTAATATTTTAATCTATATTTTGATACAGTACCACCTATTTCTCAAGAAAAAAAAACAAGATATTTATTATCTAAATGGTCACTTTTTTATTTTTCTACTAGCAATCCGCCGTCGCTTCGCTTCGGTTATAGGTTATAGTCGTTTTACCCGCGTAGTTCCCGTTCCCGTGGGAATACTGGGATAAAATATAGCCTAGTTTACGCCCTGATATTATAGCTTTCCATTGGTGAAAGAATTTTTGAAATCGGTCCAGCCGTTTTGAAGATTACCCGGAACAAACAGACAGACAGACAGACAAAAATTTTTTAATTTCTATTTTAGGCATAGGTGTCGTGCAAATAACCGTGTGAGCATGAAAAAAGCCTATTATTTTGACATTACAAACAGACACTCCAATTTTATTTATTGGTATAGATAATAATTTAGTTAATTTATTGTAACTACTGTAATAAAATCTCACCATAATCTCGACTCATATACGTCCCACAATTAAAAATCGAGCCTTCTCCATAATAGTAGCAAACCGTTCACCCTGCCACGCTGGTCAGAAGACTTAGTACAGGGTTTTATATTCGGTTTTGTTTCGAGTTTTCCTTCTCTTACATAGATTTTTTACTCGTATTATATCCTTTAGTCGTCTTTCATGACACCCAAGGCATGATATGGAATGGTGAATTGTATTCCTATTCTGTCCCCATACGGAAATTAATTTTAAGAAAATACAAACCATGTAACCTTAAGATTAGAACGCGTATTGTATTTATTAATCGCGATACAGATCGCAAGATTTTGTGGCATCATCTTCATATGTCCCATTGTTGGACTTTGACCTCCCCTACAATGGGAGGGATTTTGACCTACTATACCATGCTGGTCAGACATGTCGATATAGGTTTTTATTTCGAGATTTCCTTCTCTTGTACAGATGTTATGTGCATATTATATCCCATAGTCGTCTATTACGACATCCACCGTCAAAATAGGGAATGGTGAATTGTATCCTTACTCCGTCACCACGCGAAAATGTTTAGATATCAGTATCGAGATTTTTATGTAGTTTTCGCCAATATCATCAAAAGGCCAAAGAAAAATTGCATTCACTTGGATTGATTCATTCATAACTTCCTTTCCGTGTGGTGATGGAGTAAGAATACAATTCATCACCACTTTCTTTCCCGTGGGTAACTCTTAAAAGACGAAATTATGTACATCAATAAAAGAGAGGGAAAACGACTACCCTACTATTGTGAAGAAGGCTTGCACCCACTAGCGGAATACATAGGAACTGACATGATAACAGTACTAATGGTTTTATAGAAAGAATAAATTATTTTAGAAGAATAAATTAGTTCGTAATAAAAAAACCGGCTAAGTACCAGTCGGAGTAGCACACGAAGGGTTCCGTACCATTATCTATAGAAAAGGCAAAGAAAATCGCGTTTGTTGTAAGGGAGCCCCCTTACATATCTATTTTATTTTGCTTTTAGTATTTGTTGTTATAGCGGCCACAGAAATAGATAATTTGTGAAAATTTCGCTATCGCGGTTCTTAAAATACAGCCTGGTGTCAGACAGACGGACGGACAGACAGCGAAGTCTTAGTAATAGGGTCCCGTTTTTATCTTTTGGGTACGGAACCCTAAAAAGCGTGCTACTTATTCCGTAATCAGTGTAAATAAAAATATAGTGGCATAAATATTATCAACTAGCGACTCGCCTCAGTTTCTCACGGGTCTAATGCTGATACTAAATATACTACAGAATGTCTTTATTTACAAGTAGCTGACCCGGCGAACTTCGTACTGCCATAATTATTTCTATACCAATAAATAAAATTGGAGTGTCTGTTTGTAATGTCAAAATAATAGGCTTTCTTCATGCTCACACGGTAATTTGCACAACACCTATGCCTAAAATAGCAATTAAAAAATTTTTGTCGTCTGTTTGTTCCGGGTAATCTTCAAAACGGCTGGACCGATTTCAAAAATTCTTTCACCAATGGAAAGCTATAATATCAGGGCGTAAACTAGGCTATATTTTATCCCGGTATTCCCACGGGAACGGGAACTACGCGGGCAAAACGACTAAAACCGAAGCGAAGCGAGGGCGGGTTGCTAGTTCGTAAATATATTTTCTAAATTGCCAAAAATATAGTCTGTCTATAGCTGTCATTTGCGTTTTGTTATTACATGATAGATGTGTTATTGTTATACCACGTTTTATTATGACTTGTATTCTCTTTGACGTTTTATGTCAAGTCCCACGGGAACGCGGTCGAACAGGATAAAAAGTATCCTATGGCCGTCTCCTGGTTCTAAACTACCTCCCCACCAATTTTCAGGTAAATCGGTACAGCTGCTCTTGAGTTATAAATAGTGTAACTAACACGACTTTCTTTTATATATGTAACTAGCAACCCGCCCTCGCTTCGCTTCGGTTATAGGTTATAGTCGTTTTACCCGCGTAGTTCCCGTTCCCGTGGGAATACCGGGATAAAATATAGCCTAGTTTACGCCCTGATATTATAGCTTTCCATTGGTGAAAGAATTTTTGAAATCGGTCCAGCCGTTTTGAAGATTACCCGGAACAAACAGACAGACAGACAAAAATTTTTTAATTGCTATTTTAGGCATAGGTGTCGTGCAAATAACCGTGTGAGCATGAAAAAAGCCTATTATTTTGACATTACAAACAGACACTCCAATTTTATTTATTGGTATAGATGATGTACACAGCTTTTTGTCGTCCGACAATACGAACATATTTTCTTTAAGGGTTACTCTTGAAAGAGCGACATATTATCCATGTATTATATAGTATATATATATATAAATCTTCTTCTTGAATCACTCTATTAAAAAAAAACTGCATTAAAATCCGTTGCGTAGTTTTAAAGATTTAAGCATACATAGGGCCCGACAGACAGTGGGAAGCGACTTTGTTTTATACTATGTAGTGATATAAATTTACGTAGCAATGATTATAATCGACTACAAAATGTTTCTAAATTAACCACAGCTTCGATATTGTGAAAAAATAGGCGCTAATTTCTACATGTCCACACATTGTTGCTAACTGTTAGTTTATGTAATTTCTGTGAGAGTTACTGCATTTATACACTTTATTGAGCAATATACAGACGCTAACAACTAAGTACAACAATTCCTCTACTTACATACGATTGCGTCTAACAATATTATTGTTATCTAAATAAACTAACAAAATAATAGCTTATTTAATACAGGTATTTTTTGAAGTGGAACTTCTTTAGAATCGTTGTGATTTCAAACCGGATGCTACGAAAAAAACGACAGGTAAGAGATACAAATACAAAAATGTGTAAGATGAAGCCGGCAAAGAATGAGACAGAAATATATGTATATACTATCTTATATTATTTTTAAATACGTCTATAATTGACGGATTAAAGGATAAAGGATGAGGGATGGGGGATGGGGGATGAGGGATGAGGGATGAAGGATGAGGGATAAAGGGTGAAGGATGAAGGATGAATGATGAAGGATGAATGATGAAGGATGAAGGGTGAAGGGTGAAGGATAAAGGATGAAGGTTGAAGGGTGAAGGGTGAAGGATGAAGGATGAAGGATAAAAGATGAAGGATGACGGATAAAGAAGTTTCACTTCTGATATGCGTACTTTGCACGCACGTTTTTTTTTTTTGTTTTTGGGGGGTGTGTTGACGTCAGCGGTCGGCCCGATGGAATACCTCCTGAGGAGTAATCTCTGCTCGACCGACGTCCCCTCCTCAGGGAGGACGTCGGTCTTTCCTCACGCGGTCGGCGTCTTGGCAGGTGACGGACTAATTCCCCGGTCCAGTCACCCGCATTTAATATAACTATAGGATTTGCTGTAGAGTTTTCCTTAGCTTATAATGTTGATACTTGCTTAAATAGGTTCTGAGATGGTTATGTTTTTTTTTTAATTTTTAGGGGTAGGGTTATAGTCAGTGCACATGCCGTCCGCTCCGTCTGGGGGTGACGAAAGGACGGCGCGCGGCCCTACCGTATCTCCTCTTCTTCGCCATTGGGCCGACCACCGGTACCGTGCTACTTGTCCTTCGTGGCCAGCCCGGGACAAGATTGTTATGTTGTACCATAATCGTAGAAAAAAGGCCATTATTTTATAATAAAATTATTTTAGCAAAGATTTCAAGTTTTTTATTTGTTGTATTTATAATCCTATCAAATGAATTATAATTTTGTAATTATAATCATTGTTCTTACTCCTTCACTACACCAGCAATTGCATCGGAATTTCCGTGTGGTGAAGGAGTAAGAATACAATTCACCATGTTGGGCCGTGGATGTTGTAGAAGATGACTAAGGGATATAATATGCATATAACATCAATGCAAGAGAAGGGAATTTCGAAATAAAACTCTATATCAACATGTCTGACCAGCATGGCATACATAGTACGCCAATTTCCTTCCTATTGAGAAAGGGAATAGAGCCCAACAGTGGGATGCGTATAAGCTGAGACGAAGTACTATGCAAATATTTCAAACAGAATCACCGTTCATCATAATCATCATCATATTAGCGTATCCCCATCCACTGCTAGACGTAGGCCTAATCCTGTGCCGCCTGCATCCAACGACGCCCAGAAACTTTCACCAGATCATCAGTCTACCTAGTGGGAGGCGTCTTACACTGCATCGTCCGATACGTACTCGCCATTCGAAAAGCTTTCTTCCCCAGCGGTTGACGGTTCATCGAGCAATGTGACCTGCCCATTGCATCTTCAGCGTGCTAATTCTTGGGGGGCGCGGCCGGAGCACCTCCTCGTGGTGCTCCCTGGTAACGTCCATTTGGACGTCATGCGGCCATTTGGACGGCCAAGATTCCGGCAGGGAGGGGGTCTCCGCGTGCGGCTCTGGTGGCAGAGCGCACGGCGGATCTGACCCGGGGCCAATGGGGCGGATGTGCCTCATGGCACTCCGTCGCCAGGGACGGTTGCGTCACGGCCCGGGGGCGTGACGGGTCGGTCGCTCGCGAGCGGCCAGACCCGGAAGGCCCAAACCGTAATCCTGAGCAGGGGGGTCAGGACCGGGGGTCTTCGGACCGCGGGGAAGAAAACCCCTATAAAAATTACCCCAATCTTAAGTTTGGCCACTCGGCGAGGAGATGTATGACTGGTGGGTTAAGAAGCGCGTGAGCGTCCAGTCGTTAGAGTGGTAGTCAAGGCAAGACTCAAAAACGTCCAACAACATGGCAGAAGTCAAGACAAGTAATACTTCACCAGAGGGTCCCGGCCAAGCCGGGGAATCCCTTGCTGTGCCGGTGCTTGCGCGCGACGTCCATTTGGAGTCGCGCCCAAGTCCCGGCACAGTCTGTCCCCAATCGTATGGGTGGGGGACAACTACTGCCTCAGAAGCCGAGAGCCCGGCTCAACACCAAGTGGCTCAGGGGGGGAAGGGGAACGAGGAGAAGGTGCGGAAGAAGACCCGGAGGACGAAGCCGAGGCGTTCCGCCGCTGCACGAGCCCGCATTAGCGCCACTGCATCCAAGGCGTGGCGGGCGCAGATGAAGGCTGAAGCCATTGCCGCACGTGACGAGGGCGGCAGCATTGCTGCTGCAGGGCCGTCGCGGGACGGGGGTGGCGTTGCTGCCCAGCCGTCGGAAGAGGAGAGGATGGAGACCACTGCAGGGCCGCCGCGTGAGGAGAGCGGCAGCAGCAGCGGGTCCGAGCACGAGGGCGGCATTGCCGCAGAGCCGTGCATAAGGATAGCAGGCGAAAGCTCTGAGCTGTCGAGCGATGAGGGCGGCACTGCCGCAGAGCCGTCGCAGGATGAGGGCGGCAGTGCCGCAGGGCCATCCGAGGCATCGGAGATGGAGCTGACGGACGTGGGCGGAAGTGCCGCAGAGCCGTCCGCCGAGGAGAGCAGCACCCCTTGGGTGCTAGTCGGCCGGAGTAGGGACGAGGGCGGTGGATGCACCGCAGGTAGACAGATGCTAGGCGCGCCGTCAGTTGAGGGTGCAGTTAGGCCGTCGTCGTTGCCGTCGTCGCCGTCGTCGTCGTCGTCGCCGAGGAAGAGGACGGAGGGGGCTGCAAAGGCGCCAGCTCCAGCCCCAAGTGCGAGGAAGAGGGAGGAGGCCCTCCCCCCGAGACCCTGGAAGCGCCCCCTGCAAGAGGGTGGCCGCTCCAACACCGACTCGGAGGGGAGTTCCATCATCATGCCTCCTCCCAAGGTCCCGACCATGCGCCGGGGGCGCAGAGGCCGAGGATCGGCGGTGGTGGCGAGGCCGGGGACACCGGGTCCGGCTGGCCACGGTGGCGAGGTGGCGGCCCTTCAGGCCGCGAACGCCCGCCTTAGTGAGGAGGTCTCCGGCTTGCGGGAACGCAACCGCAAGCTGGAGACGGAGCTATCGGCGGTGCGACGGGAGAACCGCGGGTTGACCAAGGAGATGGCCGACCTGCGGGCCCAGTTCGCGCGCCTGGCGCCGGCCGCGCCGCCTGTGCCAGCCTCGCCACCGAAACGGGCTGCGCCGGGGAGGGCGGGCCCGTCGTCTGCGCCCGTGGCGCCGGCTGCGCCCGTCGCGGCTGCTGCGCCAGCTGCACCCGTGCACGTGGCTGTCCTCTGCCAACCAGTCGGACGGGGTGGACGCCGAGGCTGGCCGCATCCGCAGTGCGTTGACGCAGATCTGCGATGCGGCCATGCCCCGGGTACGGCGTCCGCCCCCGAGGAGGGCGGTCCACTGGTGGTCCCGGGAGCTGGCGGATCTCCGGGCCGCGTGCATTCACGCCCGGAGGGCCTACACCCGCAGCCGGCGGCGGCAACGCGACGCGGAGCGGGAGGCCTTGCTGTATGAGGGCTACCGCAATGCGCGGTCGGCCTTCAGGCTGGCCGTCCGCTCCGCCAAGGACGTCAGTCGGCAGGAGATGCTGGACGGTCTCGATCGTGACCCCTGGGGACGCCCCTATCGCGCGGTGCTGAATAAGCTCCGCGCGCGGGGCCTTCCCCTCACCGAGACTCTCCAGCCCAGCCTTCTCACCCGGGTCGTCGAGGACCTGTTCCCGCGGCGGGCGGAACACACGCCCCCGGTCATGGCTCCGCCAGACACTGACCGGGAGGCCGACGACGACAGTGTTCCGCCCATCACGGAACCCGAGATGGGAGTGGCGGTGGCGCGCATGTGCGCAAAGTCCACCGCCCCCGGGCCCGACGGTGTTCCAAACCGCGTGTTGGGCCTGGTCCTCGACCACCTGGGTCCCCGCCTCAGGGAGCTGTTCGACGCGTGTTTAGCGTCCGGACGGTTCCCTGGGTGCTGGAAGGAGGGAAGGCTGGTGCTCCTGCCGAAGCCGGGACGGTCTCCGGGGTCGCCTTCGGCCTACAGGCCTATCGTGCTGCTCGATGACACGGGCAAGCTACTGGAGAGGGTGGTAGCTGCCCGCATCGAGCGGCACCTCGTCGGCACGGGGCCCGATCTGTCGGACGCCCAGTTTGGGTTTAGGAGGGGTCGTTCGACGATCGCGGCTCTGTTGCGCCTGAGGGCCGTGGCGACTGAGGCCGTCACCGGTGGGGGAGTGCTGTTGGCGGTGTCCCTAGACATCGCCAACGCATTCAATAGTCTGCCATTCAGCTGCATCAGGGAGGCGCTCCGGTATCACGGAGTGCCAGCTTACCTGAGGCGGCTAGTGGCAGACTATTTGGTGGGGCGCAGCGTCCTCTGTACCAACCGAGCAGGGGACGTTGTGCGAACGCCCATGACGTGCGGTGTCCCACAGGGGTCGGTCCTCGGACCCACCCTGTGGAACATCGGCTACGACTGGGCGTTGCGGGGGAGCCTCCCGCCCGGGCTGGGCGTGATTTGTTACGCCGACGACACGCTCGTCACAGCCCGCGGTGGGACGCTAGAAGAGGCGGTAAGCCTGGCGACCTATGGCACCGAAGAGGTCGTCAGGCGGATCGAGGCGCTGGGGTTGAGGGTCGCCCTGGACAAGACGGAGGCCCTCTTGTTCCATGGGCGCCTTATGAGCCCTCCCATCGGCGTCTCGATCACCGTCCGATCGGTTGACATCAGCATCCGGGCCCATATGAGGTACTTGGGCCTGGTGCTCGATGGGCAATGGTGGTTCCGGGAGCATTTCCGCAGGCTCGCTCCGCGGCTCGTCGGCGCGGCGTCCGCCCTATCGTGGCTAATGCCGAACGTGGGCGGACCGAGCGCTACGTGCCGACGGCTGTACACGGGGGTCATCCGGTCGATGGCCCTGTACGGCGCACCGGTGTGGGCGGGGTCCTTGACCGTCCGACTTAGGGCCCTTCTGTGGCGACCACAGAGGGTCATGGCGGTCAGGGCCATCCGCGGATACCGCACGGTTGCGACGGAGGCAGCGTGCCTATTGGCCGGGACTCCCCCGTGGGACCTGGAGGCGGAAATGCTCGCCGAGTTGTATCGGCGGGTGTCGGGGGTGCGCGGGGAGGGCGGTGTGATCTCGTTAAGGGACCTCACCGCCTGGCGCGTCGACGCCCGCCGAGACGTCATTGCCCGTTGGGCAGTCCGGCTGGAGAGGCCTCGGTTCGGGGTGCGAACCGTGGAGGCCTTCCGGCCGGTGCTGGTGCAGTGGTTGGAGAGGCGGCACGGGGTGCTCTCCTTCCGACTAGTGCAGGTGTTGACGGGGCACGGGAGCTTCGCCAAATACCTGCACAGGGTCGTGAGGAGGGAGAGTACACCGTCCTGCCACCACTGCGATGGTCGACAGCGTCAGGAACTGGGACGCGGTCGCAGCCTTCTGCGAGACAGTGATCTCGCAGAAGGAGGCGGCGGATCGTCTGCGCGTGGAGCGCAGCCTCGATGAGGAGATCCGCCGCCGGCGACTGGGGCGGCGCAGGCGCAACTATCTGCGCCTCATGCCGCCCTAGCCGAGGCCGCGGGTGACGTGACCGGGGATTAGTCCGTCACCCGCCGAGAGGCCGACCGCGTGAGGAAAGACCGACGTCCTCCCCGAGGGGGGGACGTCGGTCGATGGGAGGGTACCCCGCGTAGGGGGTATTCCGTCGGGCCGACCACTGACGACAAGTAAACCTGCTCCGGTGGTCGGCCCAATGACGAAGGCAAGGTGGTTTTCGGGTGGGTTGCGGGAGTTGCGTGCTTAAGCCCCTCTGTCGCCCCGGACGGAGTGGTGCGGAGGCGCGCCGACCGCGGCCCACCCACAAAAAAAAAAAAAAAAAAAAGCGTGCTAATTCTTCGCGCTATGTCGGTTACATCCGTTCTTCTGCGGATTTTCGTAAATTGGATTCTGTTCAACATCATCAAAATATTTAATCGATTATCAAATAATCGATTAATTAAAAATAAATAATCGATTATAAAATAATCGATTAATTAAAAATAAATAATCGATTCTAAAATAATCGAGAAATTAAAAATAAATAATCGATTATAAAATAATCGAGAAATTAAAAATAAATAATCGATTATAAAATAATCGATTTCAATCGAGATGACCTTTTTTCTTTTAGGAAATCTGGCAGTGAAATAATCGATTAATTTTAATATAAAAATAATCGATTTTTCATTATTTTGATATTATTTGAAAAATCGATTATTACAAAAAATAATGGATTATTATAAAAATCGATTATTTTTTCACATCCCTACTCCTAGATAGGAATGAAATTCATCTACTAAACCACGCTAGTCAGACGGGTTGATATAAGGTTTTTTTTCTAACTTTCCTTTTCATGCATAGATGTTATATGCGTGTGTTACTTTCTATAGTCGTCTTTTACGGCACCCATGGGCAAGATAGGGGTGTTTAATTGTATTCTTACTCCGTCATCACACGGAAATAAAGCTATGAATGAATAAATCCAAATGAATTATTTTTTGACACATGAAGATATTGGCCTTTTGCCTATTTAAAAAATGAAAATCTCAATACTAATATCTCATCATTATCATCATTTCAGCCTATCGCCGTCCACTGCTGGACGTAAGCCGCCCTCATATCCAACGACGCCCAGCAACTTCCACCAGGTCGTCGGTCCACCCAGTGGGGGGGCGTCCTACACTGCGTCGTTCAATGCGTGGTCGCCACTCGAAAACCTTTCTTCCCCAGCGGTTGTTGGTTCGTATTTCGGATTCTATCTCGCAGAGAAATCCCGAGCATAGCCCGCTCCATAGCACGCTGAACGACTTTGAACCTTGTTATGAGGCCTACATTTAGGGACTACGTTATACTAATATCTACATATATTAAAATATCGGTACAAATGCTAAAGAATCTTGTGATAGGTATCGCGATTAATAACAACAATACGCGTTCTAATCTAATATAGTAACTGGCTTACCATTATAAATAAAAGCAGGCGAATTAATAATTGAATATGTATTTGCAGATACCTATATATGAGTGACCTCAGTCATGTACTAACTGGTCGGTTCTTTACCGAAATTAAATGATCCTGTCGCGTACATAGATTGATTAAAATAACATTTTAAAAACGAATTATTCATCATCTGTACATACACTCATTTGCAAAAAAAACGGGCACCTAAGCAATGAACCATTTCAAATGTTAATATTTCTTTGTTTGATAATTATAGGTAGTTTTATCCACACAATTTGCTAAATTAATAAGAAAATAATCGTTTTCATCAGTATTTCATAAAATTTAGATACAATTTATGGGAAATAATGCTAAACCTCGCTAGTAGTGTATATTCGCTAGTAGTGCATATGCTCATGAAGTAAAAATAAAAAAGTTTTTTTGTTTGTTTTTCTTTAATAAAGTAAAAGCAGATAAATGTTTAGTATCGAGTGTGACCCCCTCTAGCTAAAATCACAGCTTGAATTCGTCTGGGCATGCTAGCGAGTATATCCCGGATACTTGCTTGCGGAATACGTTCCCACTCCGCAGTAATCACATTCTTCAGCTCTCTGATGGTCTGCGGAGCCGGGTGTACTGATCTCACACGCCGTTTCAGAACGTCCCAGACATGCTCTATGGGATTGAGGTCGGGACTTCGAGCTGGCCAATCCAAACGACGAATGCCGACCTCTTGCACATACGCATTAACATCGCGGGATCGGTGGGCGCGAGCATTGTCGTCCATAAAAATCGAGTCTTCACCTAGAGCGGCCAATGCGGGTTGTGCATGAGAAATTAGAACTTCCGTTATGTATCGATGCCCAGTCAGTGAGCCGTTTTCAATGAAGACTAACTCTGTACGATCCATTGAATTTATTCCTGCCCAAAACATAACAGAGCCCCCACCATAAGGTGTGATTTCTTCGAAACATGTCTCTGCAAAGCGTTCTCCTTGTCTTCTTAGCACTCGCCGACGTCGATCTTCACCGAACAGAGATATCCTGGCTTCATCAGAGAACAAAACCCTATTCCAATCGTCTTGAGTCCATGATTCACAATTTCTAGCGAACCTAAGCCTGTGAACTCTGTGCTCACGGAGTAATTTGGGGCCGCGGGCCGGGCGGTGACTGCGTATATTGGCAGCGAGAAGCCTCCTTCTGACCGTCCATAGACTAATATGCACATTTCTTACTTCTTGGAGGTTGTTCTTAAGATCCACATACGAAGATTTGCGATTTCTCAATGCGCGACTCACAAGAAAACGATCATCCCGTGGTTGGGTACATGGTTTTCTTCCAGAACCAGGCCTTCTCTCGACGGAACCAGTCTCCTGATATCGCTGCCAGGTCCTTTGGACTGTCGAGCGACTAACATTTAGCCTCCTAGCCACGAAACATTGGCTGCAACCCTCTTCAAGCAGCGCGATAATTTTGGTAGCTTTTACCACTTTATCTACCATTTTTGATACAGCCAAACAGCATTAAATAAAGCTTTGACAGTCAAGGATATGAAATTAATCGATAAAAATTGAATAAAAGTTATGAAAGTCGATGTTAACTTCTGGAACTTCGCGCCAAAAATGTAGGATAAAAAGGGGTTTTCTGTAAAAATGAACATCAAATGAAAAATTGAATTTAGAACGTACTTTTTTAAATACCACAGCATTTTTAAAACCGGCCAGTAACGTGTACAAACGATTGAAACCTTTTTGGTATTGTATCTTTTTAAATATGAATGAAAATCAAAACCGCCCGTTTTTTTTGCAAATGAGTTTAGTATAAAATAAAGTCGCTTCATGTGTATGTTCGCTTAGATCTTTTAAACTAACCATACTACCTATTAAACGGATTTAATTTCGGTTTTAATCAATAAATAGAGCGATTCAAGAGGAAAGTTTTTACGTATCATACATGCATATTTTAGTAGAGATATGCTGAAAATATCAAAGATTTGTAATGTGATGTCGTGAAATAAAAAAGATTTTATATGCTTACATTACCTTTTTTTTTTGAGTCGGCTATTGTTCCATTCCGTCCGGGGCGATGAAAGGACAGTGCGCGGCCCCATAACCAACCGTAATCCCTCTCCTTCACTATTGGGCCGACCACAAATCGGTGGCATCAGGTCGGCACCGATGATTGCGACGAGTTCACGGCGCTGCTCTGCCCAGGCGGCACAAACCTCGAGCATATACTGCGCCGTGTCCTCATCGCAATCGCAGTGGTGGTAGGATGATGGACTCTCCCTCCTAGCGACCGTGTACAGGTATTTGGCGAAGCATCCATGCCCCGTCAAAACCTGCACCAGTCGAAAGGAGAGCACCCCGTGCCACCGTTTTAGCCACAGCATCAGCACCGGCTGGAAGGCCTCCACGGTCTGCACACCGAACCGAGGCCTCTCCAGCCGGACTGCCCAACAGGCAATGACGTCTCGGCGGACGTCGACGCGCCAGGCGGTGAGCTCCCTCAAAGAGACCACACAGCCCTCCGCTCGCACCTCCAACACCCGCCGATACAAATCGGCGAACATTTCCGCCTCCTGGTCCCACGGGGGAGTCCCGGCAGCGCGGCAACAGGCACGCTGCCTCCGTCGACACCGTGCGGTATCCGCGTATGTTTATCCCCTAAGGATAATTTCGGCATTATCTTTTACAAGCGTCTTTATCTTTTACATATTACTACAAGAATATTATGCGTAATTTACGAAGCTATTTTAAAAGTATTATTTCTTATCTAATTGAGTGATTGACCCGGACCAACTCCATCTGGTACCATTTGGGTCAACGATTACATTCCCAAGGAGGGTTGACGTCAGGCAGGCGGCCGGTCATAAAAGTCATTGCCGAAACTTTTTGCAATATGTCAAAACAGATGACATATTGCGTCGACCCCAAGTAATTGGGATAAGAGCAAGATGATGATGATTATGATGATTTCTTATCTAATTGAACAGGTTAGATATATTGCACATTTAATGTAGATCAAAATTGCGCTGTGCAGTATCATTAAAATGAACATCTTGGGAGATATCATACATAGATTTAAAGCGGCGGCAAAGTTGCAGAAACCGAAACGAAGCGAGGGCGGGTCGGTACGAGTATTAATATATATTCTATTGTAGTATTTCATACATTGGTTTTTAATATTTATAACTTTATAAAAGTACTTATAAGTATAATGGTGTTTGATAAGAACAAAGGACATATTTACATAATTCAAGGACAAAGGATGGGATTTTGCTGCTTAAGAGCTATTTAAATGCACAGAGTATGATATTATTATATGATGTTATGAAAAATGCGAAACTGCGTAATGTGGTCACTGGATAAGTCCAGTAATGGATAATATTATGCTTTATTTATATTTCCTTGTTCGTTGGGTCAATAATATAGACATGTAAAATATCTATATATATGATATCGAATATATAAATAAACTTATAGTATATACTCAAAAGTTATACAATACTAGCTCCCAGTAGACATGAAAGAATTCCAATCCTTATAAGTCATAAAGTTGTCCAATAAAACACAGGTTGCGTTGCGTTTAGTTATGATAGATGAATCGCGGGCGCAGGTGTACGATGACCTGAAAGTAAAGGGCAGAAATATATTGCCATCCTATTTTATCTCACCAATTATTATCTTATATCTTTAAACGAGCAATTCTTGTATATATTCAGGATCTCGGAAACGGCTCCAACGATTTTGTTGAAACTTGGCATACTAGAGGATTCGGGTCCAAAAAATCGATCTAGCTAGGTTTTATTTATAGAAAATGTTCTTTTGTCGGTGTTTTTAGCATAATAATAAATGACATTAAATTTTAAAAGTATATGAATTTAAATTTCGTTGTAAATGTCAAGAATTCCGGTAGCTCAGTTGAGGGACTGCCGGTTTCTAATTTAGAGTTTTGTAGCATCCAAACAGCGTCGGTTCGAATCTCGGTGTTATTATTATTCTCTTTTTGTAATTTTTTTATATAATTTTTAGTTTTTATTAATATATCTAAATAAATTCTATAAAAATATTCCGAGCGAAGCTCGGTCAACCTGATATTAATTTATTAATTTAGTAATAGATTTTATCCAGTTGTTGGCAGAATACCAGTGCTATTCTTTAAAGATAAGTAGCATGAGCTAAGCCAATAGCCTTTTTTGTTCCTCGTTAAAAATTGTTTTACGTAAGAATTTCTTCCCTATACCAACATGTCTGACCAGCATGGTATAGTAGGTCAAATTCCCTCCCATTGTGGAGGAGATCCGAACCCAACAGTGGGACGTATGTGGGCTGCGTTGATGATGATGAAGAAGTTTTTTTCTTTAGTTATGTTTGTGTCTTTATTAGATTTAACGAGAACAGAATAAATGTTTTCATTCTTTCTTCTATTATCTTAGTAGTTTAATGATATGTGGCTGACATTAGTCTCAGGTTCGAATTTTAGGCCTGACTGACTGAATCTATTAAGTTTTCCCGACAAAACTAGGGTATTGCTCGCTATGCTATGGCGTACTTCAATTGGTGTATGCGTAAGGCGACGAGAAAAATAAAAAGTTCATCAATCCTCGGATCATAATTTAATTTTTTTTCTATATTCCTAAAATATTAATACTGTGTGATGGCGGCTACGAATACTACCAATATAAAAGACGACTAAGCTCTTTACATACATCTTTTTTTTAGTGAACTATATTCAGCACACCGCTGCTGTTGCCGGGGCAACGACCTTACGTTGGCGCGCGGCCCCATAACCAACCGTATTCCATTCCCTACGCCATTGGGCCAACCACCGTTACTGAGTGCCTTGTCGTCCGTGGCCAGCGCGGCGGCTTTACATATACCTGGGCCAACTCCATCTGATACTGATTGATCAACAATAACATCCCCAAGGAGGATTGCCGTCAGAGAGCGGCCGTAAAATTGTTGGCAATAAATTTTATTCGATCGTCGATAATTTATCGACCACAAGTAATTAGGAAAGAAGCAAGATGATGATTATACATAAAATAATGACATTTACAATATTTGTAATTATACCGTGCAACCGCACTTTGAATATTTGCGTGGTCATCAGTATTGTATTATATAAATTCATGTTCGTTTACTTCACAGCAGTTCCTAATATCGACTCACAATAAACATATCAGCGTTATGTTATTAATGAATACACAGTTAAATGGCTTGAATGCACAGATGGCGTAGTGGTTAAGACAGCGACCTACAGCGCCAGTGTCGGGGGTTCGAATCCCACGCGGGACAACACTTTGTGCAATCCACAAATTGTTGTTCTGAGTCTGGATGTAATTTGTGTCCGTTAATTATATGTTTGTAATGTCCCCCGCAATACAAGGATTATTTCCTTAGTGCAGGGTGTTGTCTTAAAAAAAAAAGAAAGAAAAAAAATGAATTTTTGGCGACCACAGAAACTCGTGGTAGTCAAAAACGCACGATGTCGACTGAAGCAGCATACCTGTTGGCCAGAACTTCCCCTTTGAAACTGAAGGTAGATCAGTGGTGGGCAAACTTTTTTAATGGCGGGCCACAAAGTTTAAGAAATTCTAGAGGAGGACCAGAATTATAGAAAATGCATTTTGTATTAAAGCTTTTTAATAAACAAAATACCTTTTACTTTTACGCTTTATTAGGCGTGTGCGACATAATGAAAGCTCAAAACACCCCTAACGAATTGGAGCTTTCATTAAATTCGGAGATTTGCAATTATAAACATCAGATTTTATTTTTCGCGCCAAAATGCTAACTAGAAAGAATATTTAGGATGGATGGACTCTCGGCGGGCCCGATTATATACTTTCGCGGGCTGGAGCTGGCCCGCGGGCCGTACTTGCCCATCACTGGTGTAGATGCTCGCGGGGCAACGTGCGTCGTAACGTCATTGCTCAGTGAGCAGTCTGGCTGGAGAGGCCTCGGTTCAGTACTCGGGCCCCCGAGGCCTTCCAGCCGGTGCTAATCAAGTGGTTGTATCGGAAGCACAAGGTGCTTCCAATTAGGCTATTCCATGCTGGTGAGACATGTTGGTATAGGATTTTGTTTCGAGTTTTTCTTCTCTTACATAGATGTTATATGCATATTATATCCCTCAGTCATCTTTTACGACATCCACGGGTAAGACAGAGAGTGGAAAACTGTATTCTTATTCCATCACCATATTGTATCATAATAATTGTTCTCAATTCATCACATCAGAGATTATTACCAATTTGCTCTGCCGTATTTAAGAAACTGTTTGAATAATGATTTCGGCGTTCTGACATAATTCTGCAATGTCTTTTCAAAGCCGTGGGAAATGATTCTTCGTCTTGATAACTTACGCTTTGTGTTAATAAATACAAGTTAATTAGTACGAAATTAGTTCCGCAATTTCATTACCTCCATTTTAGAATGACCAACATAAACTATTTGCTTGGATAGAATAAATTTTGGATAGGCGACCTTTGAGCAATGTCCGTTTATTTTTAACCGACTTCAAAAAAGGAGTAGGTTCTCAATTCGACTGCATTTTTTGTTTGTTACCTCAAGACTTTCGACTGGGTGAACCATTTTGATGAATCTTTCTTTATTTGAAAGCTGGTGCTTCCCGTGTAGTCCCATTTCAAGTTGGGCCACTTCGGACAATGGCATCCATGAGAAAACAGTTGAAGTCGTTTTTTTTTTGTTTGGAATTATCGTTATAAAATATCATTGTCATTACTCAATTCATACACTACTGGGCTAATCACTCATCTTAAAAAAGGATGGCAATTCACCTGCTATACTATGCTATTCAAACTTTCCTTCTTTTAAATAGATAATGTCTGCATATTACCTATATAACTGTAGCATTTTACTATACCATGAGTTGTATTTTTTCTTCATCACTGCACGGAAACATTTGAGTATTCGGAAATAGAGAAAATATTAGAAAGTATTTGAAAACACTATGCAATAAAAACCAATAGGTACATTTTATTTTTTTATTTATTAGTACTATCCGTATTATGATAGAGTAAGAATTGTATTTTTATATCTCATTGTTCTCGTAAAAATCGATTAATATAGGTAATCAAATAGTATTAGCAAGGGATGGTAAACTGAAAAAGATAAGGTTCTATTTCAACCCATCAAGCCCGCGTGGTATCATCATCATCATCGCAGCTCACATACGTCCCACTGTTGGGCTCGGGCCTCCTCCACAATGGGAGGGCATTTGACCTACTATACCATGCTGGTCAGATATGTTGGTATAGGGTTTAATTTCGAGTATTCCATCTCTTGCACAGATGTTATGTGCATATAATATCCCTTAGTCGTCTTTTACGACATCCACGGGCAAGATGAATTTTATTCTTACTCTGTCACTACACGAACACCGCGGGGCATAGTAAACTAATTTTCTTTACCGAGAAGATGTACCTACACGCCCATTTATGCGATGCGAAAAAAAGTATAGAAATCCCATTATATCGACGTCCATTTTTAGACATAGTCGAAGAGGAAATAATGGCATTATCTTCACATTTTGCAGTTTGATGGTCGCTTACAATTACTGCTTCTTAACCTTTTTTTTTTTTGGGGGTGGGTTACGGTCGGCGCACTCCTCGCACCACTCCGTCCGGGGCGACAGAGGGACGCAAGCACGCACACCTGTAACCCACCCATGACACGTCGCCTTCGCCGTTGGACCGACCGTCGGTCCGACGGAATACTCCCTAAGGAGCACCCTCTCCTGGATCGACGTCTCCCCCTCGGGGAGGACATCGGTCTTTCTTCACGCGGTCGGCCTCTCGGTGGGTGATGGACTAATTCCCCGATCCAGTCACCCATGGCCTCAGCTAGGGCGGCATCAGGCGCACTGCTTCTTAACCTTAACTGGTTTTTATCACTCCGTGATGTAAGAAGTAGTGACATATTGACTAATCTGTCACCATTTGGGGAAGCAAACCAGAATGCTTAAAATCAAAACAGTAATTCTAAATTATCCTTAACATTCAAACTTACGATTACATGCACTGAATACTAATTACCTTAACTAATATTAGTATATTTATATGTATAGTTTTGCCCGCGACTTTATCCGCGTCTCATCTTTTGTGATTTCTTCGTTAAATATGATTATTATTATTTCTATTGTGGTAGAGTGAAAAATATAAAAGCAAAATTCAATCCTCTATTTGCTTAGTCCAATGCCCTTAACATGGAGGATTGAATTTAGTTTAATTTTTATACTCCAAGGTAGAGAGATCTCCTTAGAGAATGAAAATTGACCGTGCTGAAAAATCATGTTCATAATTTGAAGACAAAGGATATTTTTTCTCATACAAATTTGGCAACTGCGTTTCACCCCCTTTAGGGTTAAAATTCATAAAATCCTTTCTTAGTGAACCTGCCCCAAAAACAAACTCCTGTTAAAATTTCAAGTTTATAGTTTCAGTAGTTTTGGTTCAGCGATGATAAATCAGTCACTCAGCTCCTTTAAAGAAGATCTATATACAACATAAATGTAGATATATTTATCTATATGTTAATACAGGTTTAAGTGCAAAATCTATAAAATATTAAAAAGGCCTGCTTTATTGTATGGATCAGCATGTTAGTAAAAGTTGGTCCCGGTCTATGTAAAGCTCTTACTCATCTTTATGACACCCACAAGCATTGTAAGTGTTGGTAGTATTCGTCGCAGCCACTACACATCGTATTTCTTTTATCCCATGTATACGATACAAATACTTTATTCCGTTTGGTGATGGAGTAAGAATACAATTCCCCACACGAGGGTGTCCTAAAACGTGTTCATATAACAACTATGCAAGTGAAAGAAAACCCAAAATTAAACCCTATCTATACCAACCCGTGTTATAGTAGGTCATTTGCCCGCCTAATGTGGAGGAGGCTCGAGTCCAGTAGTGGGACGTATATGGTCTGCAATGATGATGATGGTATGCCTGATATTTTTTTTTATTGCAAAAGGTGCCACCAACCAGCAAAGAGTACACCAGATGATAAATGTTACTGCCGCTCATGGACCTTTGCTAAGCCGATGCCTACCGTGAAGAAAGTGAAGGGAGTGTGAATGCGTGCAATGAGGGTCGGTGAAACTGAAGACATCACCAAAACCCATCACATGGAAATACCCTCAGAAAGTTGGGCTTCCGGCTCTCTCGCTCACCGAACAAAGCGCAGTAACAAATTGCTACTACTCAGACGTCGATTTTCTGCGAGAGTGTGGTACTACCTTGTTACGGAACGGCCCGCGGCTGTAGACAGACAACTGTCAGCAGTGCGATCCTACCACTACAAAATATGATATATGGTAGTACCTATCACTCATCCTATCTTTTTTTATTGCCGATGGTGGCAAACGAGCAGGCAGCACACCTGATGGTAAGTGATACTGCCGCACATGGACCTTTGCAATACCAGAGGCACAGCCAGGCCGTTGCCTACCGTGAAGAAAATACTCTTCTTAAACCTCGTTTAAAGAAGGACATGTCATAGTGCTCGGGAAACACAGCAGCAGGTACTTCATTCCAGAGCCTGCACGTACGTGGGAGAAATGATCACTGATAACGTACAGATGAAGACCATAACGTTTTCAGGTGAAATGGATGAACCTTGCTGCGGTGTCGAGTGATACCTTGGTAAAACGGTGACGGCGTCAAACAGTTCCCCATGAAAGAGCCATGCAAGAGATAGAGTACACAGAGTGACCCAAAGTCTCTCCGCCGCCCCAGTGACTCCAATCTGTCCGTAAGATTGGGATCCCCAACGATTCGAACAGCACGCCTTTGGAGGGAGTCAAGTGGATCTAGCTGATATTTAGGCGGGCCTGCCTAGAGAAGTGAGCAGTATTCCACATGAGGACGAACTTGTGCTTTGTATAGTACAAGGCGCTAAGCTAGGCTCTCGGTGTGAAGTACCGCCAAGGTAAGTAATAAGTCTTTCAAGTATAATGTACTTGATATCATTACATTTATTACCAAAATATTTGGTTTCAGTTGCACTACGGAACACGCAGTAAATTTCAACTTTCTTATCGGTTAAACCGACTACCTCGCTTCTAGGTTATCGAACTTGGCACCTTTTTTTGCATTTATATTTGGTTTTCATAATTCGATAGCTATGGTGTTTAGTATTTTATAGACCAGAAATCTGCCTAGTAATCTCGGTGAGTCAAATATGAATTAAACTCAAAAGAATTGTTCAAAACTAAGGTATGCTGTATTATAAAAACCGGAAGATACGTTTTTATTACGAAATAAAAATTAACAAAATTATAATGTTAATTACGAATCATACTTTGTTGATTAGCGTAATAATAACGAATATAGACAGAATAGTATGAAAATAATAACTTGCTTCTGTTATGATATTTTAGGAGCAGAATTCAAAGAGTACTGGGCGGGGAATAGGGGAATTTTAATTAGCCGTTCCGAATTTCTACATCTTTAGTCCAAAGTAACATACGATTTCTGATATATACCGACGATAAATATCGTCATCACCATCTCAGCTCATATATGTCCCACTGCTGGGCTCCGGCCTCTCCAGCATTGGCAGGAAAATTGATCTATTTACCGCACTAGTCAGACGGTTATTATGAATAATGAATACTCGCGTCTAATTTTTCGTATAGTGATGGAGTGAGAATACAGTTCGCGTCTCCATTTCTTGCCCATGAGTATCCCTTAAGCGATAGGCTAGAATAATTATCTGTGTCGTAAAAATGGACTAAGGTTAAATATGCAGATAACATCAATGCCATAGAAAGGAAACTTGTAATAAAACCCTATACCAACCCATTTGGCCAGCGTGTTACATTACGTCAACATCCCTCCATTATGGAGGAGGCTCAAACCCAGCAGTTAGGCATAAAAGAGCTGAAATGACGATAATGTCAATATACATGAATGTAGTATAATACTATCATACATAATGTGACCGTATTTAGTTTCAAAACGGGATATTTACATGGTCATAAAGTCTGTACACAGAAAATAGTTAAATATCTATTTCTATACCAATAAATAAAATTGGAGTGTCTGTTTGTAATGTCAAAATAATAGGCTTTTTTCATGCTCACACGGTTATTTGCACGACACCTATGCCTAAAATAGCAATTAAAAAATTTTTGTCTGTCTGTCTGTCTGTTTGTTCCGGGTAATCTTCAAAACGGCTGGACACATTTCAAAAATTCTTTCACCAATGGAAAGCTATAATATCAGGGCGTAAACTAGGCTATATTTTATCCCGGTATTCCCACGGGAACGGGAACTACGCTGGAAAAACGACTATAACCTATAACCGAAGCGAAGCGAGGGCGGGTTGCTAGGAGTAAATATAATAATATATAATAATAATACAACTAGCTGATCGAATAGACGTTGTTCTATTCAAATAAAATTAAAGGACTTTTTCTTGAAATCGACAGCAGCGCCACCCAGCGGGTCCAATTGTGAATCTAAACCATTCTCGCATCCCCTTGAACACACACAAAAAATTTCATCAACATCAGTCCAGCCGTTCTGGCCGGGGGAGTTCAGTGACATACACACGCACAACTATCCCTATATATAATTATGTTATCAATATTACGATATCTCTCCAAACTCTGAGCCAGTTCACCTAGCAACACATTATTAACAACACTCACAGAAGCTGTTCTGAGTGACAGTACAGCTGAGTACAGCTACTATGCTTCGTTCGGTGAGCGAAAGAGCCGAAAACTCAATCCTCACCTATCACCAGACAGTAATCTAGCTGTACCCCTCGTATAACAATGATCTATAAGCAGCTATACTTCTTACCATCAGATGGGCTGCTTATTCGTCTACAACCAAATAAAATAACTAAGAAAAAACAATAGGCTTAAAAGGCTTATTTCCGTATTTATAATATAAGAATGAAAAAAAAAATAGTATTCATTCCCATAAGAAATGTTTATATAATATATTAATATTTGAGTTTAATTAGATATTATTTAATTATGTGCTTTACGAGTTCATCATTTACATAATAAGTAGTGCCAAATTATACTTAGACCTAGTAACGGTAGAAATCACCGTTGTTACGATAACCATCTACATTGGAGAGTGGTGAGCACAAATTTACATTTTTTACAGCCAATTCTATCTATACCAATAAATAAAATTTGAGTGTCTGTTTGTAATATCAAAATAATAGACTTTTTTCATGCTCACGCGGTTATTTGCACGACACCTATGCCTAAAATACAAATTAAAAAAAATTTGTCTGTCTGTCTGTCTGTTTGTTCCGGGTAATCTTCAAAACGGCTGGACCGATTTCAAAAATTCTTTCACCAATGGAAAGCTATAATATCAGGGCGTAAACTAGGCTATATTTTATCCCGGTATTCCCACGGGAACGGCAACTACGCGGATAAAAAACTAAAACCGAAGCGAAGCGAGGGCGGGTTGCTAGTTTTTAAATATTATCGTCGTTGATAGTATGAAGATATATGAAAAAATTATATCTGGACGACCGAGCTTAGCTCAGTAATTTTTTTATAATTAATGTTTTTTTGTAAATATTTTGATAAATATTAAAACATCTATACCAATAAATAAAATTGGAGTGTCTGTTTGTAATGTCAAAATAATAGGCTTTTTTCATGCTCACACGATTATTTGCACGACACCTATGCCTAAAATAGCAATTAAAAAAAATTTTGTCTGTCTGTCTGTCTGTCTGTCTGTCTGTCTGTCTGTTTGTTCCGGGTAATCTTCAAAACGGCTGGACCGATTTCAAAAATTCTTTCACCAATGGAAAGCTATAATATCAGGGCGTAAACTAGGCTATATTTTATCCCGGTATTCCTACGGGAACGGGAACTACGCGGGTAAAACGACTATAACCTATAACCGAAGCGAAGCGAGGGCGGATTGCTAGTTATTGATAAAATAATGGGATTATAAAAATTGAAATTATAAAAAACAAAAAGGTAAAAATAATAAAAAAGGAAAAACCATGCATCGAACCGGTGCTATCTGTTATACAGTAAAGGCACTATATTTTCTAGCTGAACTTCTATTCCTGATCACCGTGGCCAAAGTATGCTCTCCGTGATCACAGTACTTTTATATTTTACTAGCAACCCGCCCTCGCTTCGCTTCGGTTATAGGTTATAGTTGTTTTACCCGCGTAGTTCCCGTTCCCGTGGGAATACCGGGATAAAATATAGCCTAGTTTACGCCCTGATATTATAGCTTTCCATTGGTGAAAGAATTTTTGAAATCAGTCCAGCCGTTTTGAAGATTACCCGGAACAAACAGACAGACAGACAAAAATTTTTTAATTGCTATTTTAGGCATAGGTGTCATGCAAATAACCGTGTGAGCATGAAAAAAGCCTATTATTTTGACATTACAAACAGACACTCCAATTTTATTTATTGGTATAGATTAACATTTTTTGATTGACTAAAAACACTGACAAAATAATCTTTTCTATAGATGAAACCTAATTAAATAAATTGATCACCCCTTAAACCTCCTGCATACAAACTTTATATTTCTGGTTGAAATGGCAATCGCTGATCCCGTTGCTGGGATTCTAAATATATAGAAATATAGAAAATACAACATTTACTCACTTAAAGATATGAAATTAATGTTAAAACTATTTAACAATGGCTTCAAGAACTCCAAATAGCTTCCCTATGCCTCGTATAGACCTTGAACTTATACCAGTCCCATTATTGTTGCTTCCACTCAGGTTTACTTTAAACCTGTTCTACCTGTACCAACAAACTTGCTAATATATGGAGTCCTTTAAATAAAATATTTATTACCGTAAAAATACAATAAAAATATAATAAACAAATTAAATAATAAATATTAAGTGTTACAAATGCGTAAAAGTTAATAAAAAAACTATTATCTCACACATTTTAACTTCTAATCGAGTCTCATTTTTAATTAAATAATTTCAAGACACGCTCGTTTAAAAGAGATACTTAATTATTTAAAAAGATTTATTATAATTCTTTTTTTTAAATTGCCATTCTAAAAATTCTAACCTAAATACAGCGGACATACGTCAGGCATAACAGCATAATTAATTATTTTGCAACGAATTTGGATTTACATAAATAAACAAAACACATTGACACATTACTCGCGTATATGCCGCTCCTATGTCGATGTTCTATAACAAATAAGTTTGCCCCAGATATGCTACTATTAAATTGGTGGCTCACCAAAATTGACCTCATTCTCACCTCGATATTGGTCCAAACAAATTCGAATACGTTGGATTTATTTCAAATATTTATTTCATAACTTAAAAAATATATTTACAACTCTTAGGTACTATAAACTTATTATTATAATACTAAGCGCTATATATTTTAATAATCGATGAATCACTTTGGTAGAAATATTCGGAAGAACACAGTAACGTTGGATTTAAAATAAAATTTTGTAAGTACAATACAGCCAATTTGTTTCTGTCCATGTTTCTAAAACTACATCGCGTGTTCTATGCGTCCGGTTTGCCAGAGAAACTAAAATAATTATAATAACTAATAGGCGAATTATCACAAGGTTATCATCAGGGAAAATCTTGGTATCACACGTTATTCTACTTTGATTATAGTAACTTATCACTCTTAAGACAGGTCGACCTTACGACTTATATACATATAAGCCGTTCATACACATCAACACTTAACTTTTTAAACAGATCACATTTACAATGAGAATATTGTATAGAATTACACTGTTTTTAATGTTTTAAGTATGTTAATAATGGACGAATGAAAGCACTCACTCTTGTAACGATCTTCGTTTAGATAAAAATATACACGGTGTTATGTTTTTTTAAATTTCACCGAAGAGATCAAACTCAAGTTTTACTTTAAACACAGATCAACCCATCCTCATGATGTTACGTCTTCGGAGCAATCGCTCCATTGCGTAGAACACGCGATCTGACCCTCAGTAGGGACACACTATTCCGTTCTTCCCAGGGAAATCTTCCGATGCAGGAAAGTGGACTCTACAAATTTCCTTAAACGTTCGTTCTTGTCGCGGTGGTGGCTTCTCATGCCTAGGTCTGTAACCGTAGCCACCATAACCTCCATAAGCGTAACCATCAGCTTGAGGACTGCCATAACCGTAGCCGCTTCCATAAGGGACACCGTAGCCTCCGTAATTTCCATAACCGCTGTACCCGTACGATCTTCTGGCATTTCCGTTAATAGCATCATAAATCGCATCGAAGAACGGTGCACATTCCACTGTCGTTAGAATTATAGCAGTGACAAGAAGAAGACGTATTGCAGACATCGCGGAAGGGTGGCGAGTAATTGTGTCAATTCACTTGGCGGTCAGAGTCAAGCCGGCCTCGTTCTGCGGAAGCTCACTCCGGTGGCGTTTAATCGCGAATGGTGCCGGGTGCTCAGCCGTCTGCTTATATATCGGCCTCGGATGATCCGACGGCGGACAGACACGGGTGCGTACGCGCAGGGTTCAGGGTCCATACCCTGGAATCGCATTGGACCGCTGATTAAGACGGAATATTCGAAGGGTATATTTTGTAGATGTTTTGTAAACAGGAAACGTTTAGCAGAGATACAGTTTGTTGCAATATAATTTATATTAGAATTGTGTATAACATTATAAATATAACAAGACAATGAAGCTATTTTAGTAAAGTTTTATAGAATAATTTACTTGCGGAATAATATAGTACCAGAATAAAATTAGTACAGCGTAGCATATTATAATTACCTATTATTAACGTTCATTCACGCGGCAGGCTCTAAAGGACATCGGTAAATAAACTCATTTGCAAAAAAAACGGGCGGTTTTGATTTTCATTCATATTTAAAAAGATACAATACCAAAAAGGTTTCAATCGTTTGTACACGTTACTGGCCGGTTTTAAAAATGCTGTGGTATTTAAAAAAGTACGTTCTAAATTCAATTTTTCATTTGATGTTCATTTTTACAGAAAACCCCTTTTTATCCTACATTTTTGGCGCGAAGTTCCAGAAGTTAACATCGACTTTCATAACTTTTATTCAATTTTTATCGATTAATTTCATATCCTTGACTGTCAAAGCTTTATTTAATGCTGTTTGGCTGTATCAAAAATGGTAGATAAAGTGGTAAAAGCTACCAAAATTATCGCGCTGCTTGAAGAGGGTTGCAGCCAATGTTTCGTGGCTAGGAGGCTAAATGTTAGTCGCTCGACAGTCCAAAGGACCTGGCAGCGATATCAGGAGACTGGTTCCGTCGAGAGAAGGCCTGGTTCTGGAAGAAAACCATGTACCCAACCACGGGATGATCGTTTTCTTGTGAGTCGCGCATTGAGAAATCGCAAATCTTCGTATGTGGATCTTAAGAACAACCTCCAAGAAGTAAGAAATGTGCATATTAGTCTATGGACGGTCAGGAGGAGGCTTCTCGCTGCCAATATACGCAGTCACCGCCCGGCCCGCGGCCCCAAATTACTCCGTGAGCACAGAGTTCACAGGCTTAGGTTCGCTAGAAATTGTGAATCATGGACTCAAGACGATTGGAATAGGGTTTTGTTCTCTGATGAAGCCAGGATATCTCTGTTCGGTGAAGATCGACGTCGGCGAGTGCTAAGAAGACAAGGAGAACGCTTTGCAGAGGCATGTTTCGAAGAAATCACACCTTATGGTGGGGGCTCTGTTATGTTTTGGGCAGGAATAAATTCAATGGATCGTACAGAGTTAGTCTTCATTGAAAACGGCTCACTGACTGGGCATCGATACATAACGGAAGTTCTAATTTCTCATGCACAACCCGCATTGGCCGCTCTAGGTGAAGACTCGATTTTTATGGACGACAATGCTCGCGCCCACCGATCCCGCGATGTTAATGCGTATGTGCAAGAGGTCGGCATTCGTCGTTTGGATTGGCCAGCTCGAAGTCCCGACCTCAATCCCATAGAGCATGTCTGGGACGTTCTGAAACGGCGTGTGAGATCAGTACACCCGGCTCCGCAGACCATCAGAGAGCTGAAGAATGTGATTACTGCGGAGTGGGAACGTATTCCGCAAGCAAGTATCCGGGATATACTCGCTAGCATGCCCAGACGAATTCAAGCTGTGATTTTAGCTAGAGGGGGTCACACTCGATACTAAACATTTATCTGCTTTTACTTTATTAAAGAAAAACAAACAAAAAAACTTTTTTATTTTTACTTCATGAGCATATGCACTACTAGCGAATATACACTACTAGCGAGGTTTAGCATTATTTCCCATAAATTGTATCTAAATTTTATGAAATACTGATGAAAACGATTATTTTCTTATTAATTTAGCAAATTGTGTGGATAAAACTACCTATAATTATCAAACAAAGAAATATTAACATTTGAAATGGTTCATTGCTTAGGTGCCCGTTTTTTTTGCAAATGAGTGTATATCGTAAGTAATATTTCATATAACTACAGGTGTTTAGATACTTAATTGTTGGCTATTTGTGTAAGTAAAGCACGCCATCGTTAATGTATTTACAAAAATTATGAAATAAGCATATATTTAAATAAAAATATATACATTAAAGATCTATTTAAATTATAAAAATATCACTCGAAAAGACTACAGTTATCTCGTTTTGTAAAAACTTATCCATTGCGAAAAAAAATAAATTTAATAAGTACAACTTAAACTGTTTGTTTAGAAACCTGTTGTAAAGGACATATATGATTAGATCATTTTCTTATATAATATCTTCGTGCAATGTTAAGGTAGCCGAGTCAAGTTCAACGAGTGCCGCGATCGTCGAGCGTTCACCTCTACTCGTAATTTGCGATTCAGCACGACGACTCACTCAGCATACAGGCTCACTGAAATTGTCTTTGCCTACGTCTTTTTCATGAGTGAGGATAAACAAATAGAGCCCGATTGGAGAATAATATATTTTTTAATATTTGAAATTAGAAACGTACGTTCGAAACTATTTTGAATATGTTTGACACATAAATCCCCTCGTGAGTACTCTATATAACACATGTTTGCTGTTGGAAAATATATACCTACGTGCCATATTGAAACTACTACAATAATTACTAATTTTGGCAATAATATTTTACCAAACTCGATATAGTAGCAATATCCTACCGTCTAACCGGAGTGCCAGTAATTTAATAAAATATCCCTAATTTCCATCCCGTGTGGTAACAGAATAAGAATACAATTTACCAACCCCTTATCTATGGGTTTCGTAACAGACGACTAATGGATATGATATGCAAACAAAGCAAGAAAAGGACAACTCGAAATAAAACCTTATACCAACAATTCTGACCAGCGGGTATAATAGGTTAATTTCCCTTCAATTGTGGAGGAGACTCGAACCCAACAGTGGGACGCTTATGAGCTTTGAAGATAAAGGTGATGATTTCCCGAGGGAGATAAAAAAACCAGCAGAAGGATCACCAAGAAAATGGGTAGCAGCACTCTTTTTGGGCAACTTATGGCACGAACTGCAAACGTCAACCCATCAGCGAAACTTGTCAACTCATCATGACAAATGCACCCATTGGGGATGCTTACATCCAACAATGCAGGCTAAAAGGATGTTTGGCGAACCCTATACCAACCCATCTACCCAGATTAGTATAGCATTTTAATTTCAATCACATTGTTGAGGATATTCGAAGGCAGTAGTGGGACAAATATAAATAATGATGATAAATTGTACTTACCTATCTATACAATTAAATAAAATTGAAGTACCAGCTTGTAATGTCAAAATACTGGGCTTTTTTCATGCTCACACGGTTATTTGCATGATAATACTCACATGGTTATTGACACCCATGCCTAAAAACCAGTTTAAAAATGTTTTAATGTTTCCGACTATCTTTCTGCCTGTCTCTTTATTTGTTTGAGTTAATCTTCAAAACGGTTCGAACGATTTTGATTATATTTTACTACCAGGTATCTATCTATATAAGGAGTAACTTAGGCTATATCTTACCCCTGTATTCCCACAGGAACGGGAACTATGCGGGTTAAGGCGACTGACACCGAAGTGATGGCGGGTTGCTAGTCTCATATAAATATAAAGCAACCGACCCTGGCATCATAAACAATCTAATCGATATAATGTCTAACAACAAATAAACTAAGAATAATTTCAAGTCATATCACAACAGTAATAATTAATTGCTATTCGTAGGCATGAACTTTCATTATCTGTGGAACGCACGTTGTAAAATCAATAGGACGATTGCACCATAGTTAACAAATATTTAATATCGCAATGCAATCTCGAATGTAATGCGGGCATACCGTATCAAACGGTTTATTTCAATCAATATTTTAGGCTCGGATATATTGCGACTATTTCGTAATAAACATTATCTTTCAGTTTCAAAATTTTATGCTACCTTTTTAACAATAATTTCCTTCTAGAATGAAAGACCTACCGGGCTTGTCGAGGATAACAAGGATTTGGTATCAGTAGTCGGCCCAATGACGAAAGAGAAGGAATACGGTGAGTTATAGGGTCGCGGGTCGCCCTGTCGTCACCCCCGAACAGGACGGACGACGTGCAACTGCACCATAGACTCCAAAAAAAAGAATAAAAACTTCGCTGACATTATTTCAAATGGAAATTTTATCAGTGAATCTGCATTTTCTTATTTTATCACCCGCCGCCCGACTCCATCCCCGGTGACAGAGGGGGGCGGCGTGCGGCCCCATAATCCACCCGTAGCACATCGCCTTCGTCATTGGGCCAACCAAAGATACCGAGTTCCTTTTCGTCCGTGGTCGGCCCAATGGAATACCTTGAGGGGATACCCTCTCCTCTCCACGTCCCTGTCCGTTGACGTTGGCGTTGGTCACCTTCCAGAGAGGCTGACCGCGTTGGCGTTGGCCGTCGCGCGGTCAGCCTCTCTGGAAGGTGACGGACTAATCCCCGGTCCCGTCACCCACGGCCTCGGCTAATAATCTTTTCTCTGACACATTTTTTGTTTATTGTCATTTCGTGTAGACTTTTTCATTTTACAATCGCACGACTTTCCCTGAGGGATTTAGTTAGAGGATAAAGTAAAGCACAACTCCATTATGGTGTACCAAATGGAATTCTAGATCTGGAAACATGAAGTTTTTTTAGGAAATCTGTCGAATGTTATTAACATCGATGTTACGACGATGAAGTGTAAAATCTTCCAGGCAAATTTTGATGAGCTTTTTTTTTAGGAAATTTCGTTCTGCCCATAGCAACATCGATGTATTTTCCTTTCAACATCTATGTTTTCTTTTCGACATCGATGTTAAAAACAGTTAACATCGATGTTACGATGTTTTGCCTATAGCAACATTGATGTTAAAACATCGATGTTTTTCCTTTCAACATCGATGATCATCGAACATCGATGTTCATCGATCATCCCTAAAGTGGAATGCTTATACACTTCACTAACTGACCAAAGATACTGTAATTATAGGCATATTAAAAAAAAATCTTTTGTTTTGTTATACTTTTGTATTACACGTTCACTCAACTGTCATACGACGTGTATAGGTCTTAAAATAAAACGTAAAATAATATGACAGGCATTAAAGTTCAACAAATGATCGTGACGACTATTAATGTACAAAAACATGGTAATAGCCAATTAAACATTTGATAGGTACTTTAAAATCATGCTGTGTCTTCTACGAAAGTGGAATAATAAACTTTATTAACGTATTTACGTTAAAGACGACATTTTGCGACGAACACTGTGTTAAAGTTCATTCTTTGATTGCTTATCTCAACTGCGTATATATAAAAATGCTGATAATACCATTAATTCCATTTAGATACCCTGACCTCTATCGAGAAAGATATATGAGAATGAAAATGAAACAAAAATAAAAAAATAATCCAAATACCTTGGATATTAGTATTACAATTTAACGCAACGAAAACCAGATACCTTTTTTCGGAGTAATCCCACCACATATTTCCACCACTGTTAACTTCTGTAAGCCAGGGGCCACAGTGATCTCCGTATAAGACACCGAGGTTTGATCCTCAGAAAGTCCTGGGAAACGATTTTCATTGTCTTGGGACCCGCAACAAATTTAAATAGAAAATGTTAAACAGGAGGAGTTGGAAGCAATGCGGGAGACATGAAGCAAAATGGACTAGTTAGTCAATAAATAAGAAGACGTGCAGTTACGATAAGCACACCCGCACAGCACCAGGGATATGGGAGGCTGTTTCATAATAGAAGAGAAATTGACTTAAGCTCGTTGGTGTAGTGTTTTATTTCGAGTTTACCTTCTCGAGTTTATTTTAAGAATAATAAATTTTACACAATTAAAAATACGGATTCGCCGAATAATTTTGTGTAAATTATCGGTAAATTACCTTTGCATTTTGCATGCTATTTGTAAATTCCAACATTTGTAGTAAAGTACTATGGTATTCTGATGAATGTAATTTAATGGTGTCATGAACAGGATAATGCTATTAGAGACATTGTCTAATGAAATATATAATTTTGAATGGCATTCTCAGTAATTAGTTTGGGATTACACTGATATTAGTATACTAATTGAATTTCTAATTGAATTTTTCTATAGTTAAATTAATTTCATTAATGAATATAATATTGACTTATCAGTATTGTGATGGGGTAAGAATACAATTCGTCACTCCCTATGTTGCCCGTAGATGTCGTAGAAGACAACTAAGGGATCTAATACGCATATAACATCTATGCAAGAGAAGGAAACCTCGAAATAAAACCCTATACCAACTTATCTGGCCAGCATGGTATAGTAAGGTCAATTTCTCTCCTATTTTGGAGGAGGTTCGAGCCCAGCAGTGGGACATATGTGAGCCGAGTGATGATGAATATTAACTTCGTAGACCTAGTTCTATGTGGTGGCACCTATATATACCAATCCTGATACTGCTCGTAAGTGCTTTACATCCACTTGAGCCATCTCCGCCTCATGCCTATTGGTCAACAATAACATTCCCAACGAAGGTTGAGCTCGGGCTTTGGCAGCCATTCATAAAACCATTTCCAAATATTTTACAATATGTACGATGGAACTTCTTAACATATTGCATCGACCCCAAGTATTTATTTATTTATTTATTAGAGACAAAAATCAGTTATACATTACAGTATTGAACTTAGTGTACCAATATAATAAAATTAACATGTATATAACCAGCACCTCTGGCCACGGCTTAACAAAAGATGTAATGGTGATAAAAAAATTGGGTTAAGTGTTCTATAAAATTAAAATTAATTATTTCATTTAAATAATTCATAATGTTCAAATATTCATCGTTATAATCCTTTTCTGATCACAATAACTTCTGATGTTTACGCGAGTATTACACATTTTTACTAATATTATAAATGCGAAAGTAAGGATGTTTGTTTGTTTATTACGCTTTCACGCTTAAACCACCGAACCGATTTCAAAAATTCTTTCATGAATGGAAAGCTATAATATCCGGGAGAAACTTAGGATATATATTATCCCGATATTCCCACGGGAACGAAAACTATGCCGCGGGTAAGGCGACTGAAACCGAAGCGAAGCGAGGGCGGGTTACTAGTTGTAAATAAAACAGTGCGCTCTTGACCATGAACGCTGTAAAGTGTTCGAAACTTCGGGGAATCAAAAATCAAATACAAACGCGACAAAATTAGTAGTTTTCAATATTTTCTAATCATTTTACGAAAAAAAATATATCAGACCATTTTTATAGAGGGGTGTTTAAGGAATATTTTTTATTATAAACTTTACTAATTTATAGATATACTTTTTACTAATTTATAAATTAGATTAGAGAAGTTTTACCGTACTGCGAAATGTTTCACTCTCAAAATTCTCCAATTTACGTACCATATCTCCATAATACATTATTCGCTAGTATTCATAACTGTACATAAATATTTGACATAATTTTCCTTTATCATTTCACTTTTCATTGGACTAGAACCAATTCCTTTTGGCTTGCGAGCAGAATGATGATAATGACTTCGTAAAGGACGTTAGTCGGCGGGAGATACTGGACAATCTCAAGCGTGACCCCTGGGGTCGCCCCTACCTCGCGGCGCTGAACAAGCTCCGCGGGCGGGCCCCCCCCCCCCCCACCGAGACTCTCCAGCCCAGCCTCCTCACCAGAGTTGTCGAGGACCTCTTTCCACGGCGGGCGGAGCACACGCCCCGGGTCATGGCTTCGCCGGACAGCGACCGGGAGGCCACCCATCACGGAGCCGGAAATGGGAGCGGCGATGGCGCGTATGCGAGTCAAATCCACCGCCCCCGGGCCTGACGGTATTCCGAACCGTGTGCTGGCCCTGGTCCTCGAGCACCTGGGACCACGCCTCAGGGGACTGTTCGACGCTTGTTTGACGTCCGGGCAGTTCCCTGGGTGCTGGAAAGAGGGGAGGCTGGTTCTTCTGCCGAAACCGGGACGGTCTCCCGAGTCGGCCTCGGCCTACAGGCCCATCGTGCTGCTCGATGATGCGGGCAAGCTGCTAGAGAGGGTGTTGGCTACCCGCATCGAGCGGCACCTCGTCGGGGTCGGGCCCGATCTGTCGGACGCCCAGTTTGGTTTTCGGAGAGAGCGTTCGACGATCACGGCCCTGCTGCGCCTGAAGGCCGTGGTAGCGGAGGCCGTCACCGGCGGAGGAGTCCTGTTGGCGGTGTCCCTGGACATCGCCAACGCCTTCAACAGTCTGCCATTCAGCTGCATCAGGGAGCTGAGGTATCACGGGGTGCCCGTGCACCTCAGCCGGCTGGTGGCAGACTACTTGGAGGGGCGCAGCGTCCTCTACGTTGACCGAGTAGGGGACGTTGTGCGAACGCCCATGACATGCGGTGTCCCACAGGGGTCGGTTCTGGGTCCGACCCTGTGGAACATCGGCTACGACTGGGCGTTGAGAGGAAGTCTCCCACCCGGGCTGGGCGTAATTTGCTATGCCGACGATACACTCGTCACAGCCCGGGGTGGGACGCTAGAGGAGGCGGCACGCCTGGCAACTCTCGGCACCGAGGAGATTGTCAGGCGGATCGAAGCGCTGGGGTTGAGGGTAGCCCTGGAAAAGACGAAGGCCCTTTTGTTCCATGGCCTCCGTACCGCCGGGCCTCCCGCCGGCGCTTCGATCACCGTGAAGTCGGTCACCATCAGCATCCAGGCCCACATGAAGTACTTGAGCCTGGTGCTCGACGGGCATTTTTGCTTCCGGGAGCATCTCCATCGACTTGTTCCCCGGATTGTCGGCGCGGCGTCCGCCCTTTCGCGGCTGATGCCGACAGCTGTACACGGGGGTGATCCGGTCGATGGCCCTGTATGGCGCACCGGTGTGGGCGGGGTCCCTGACCGTCCGTCTTAGGGCCCTCCTGTGGCGACCACAGAGGGTCATGGCGATCAGGGCCATACGGGGTTACCGCACGGTCGCGACGGAGGCAGCGTGCCTCCTGGCTGGAACTCCCCCGTGGGACCTGGAGGCGGAGATGCTCGCCGACATTTATCGGCGGGTGTCGGAGACGCGCGCCCGCGGTGGTATGGTCTCCTTGCAGGAGATCACCGCCTGGCGGGTCGACGCCCGCCGAGGAGTCATTGCCCGTTGGGCAGTCCGGCTAGAGAGCCCTCGGTACGGTGTCAGGACCGTCGAGGCCTTTCGGCCGGTGCTGATGGAGTGGTTGGAGCGGATGCACGGGGTGCTTTCTTTCCGACTGGTGCAGGTGCTGACGGGGCACGGGTGTTTTGGGAAGTACCTGCACAAGATTGTCAGGAGGGAGAGCACACCGTCCTGCCACCACTGCAGTTGCGAGGAAGACACGGCGCAGCACACGCTCGAGGAGTGTGCTGCGTGGGAGGGGGAGCGCCGTGAACTCGTCGCGATTATCGGTGCCGACCTGGCGCTGCCGACCATCGCCAGGGAGATACTCGACAGCGTTAGGAACTGGGACGCGGTCGCCGCCTTCTGTGAGGCCGTAATCTCACGGAAGGAGGCGGCGGATCGTGTGCGAGTAGAGCTCCTATTCGGCGACACGTTCCGCCGCCGGCGACTGGGGCGGCGCAGACGCGAGTATCTGCGCCTAATGCCGCCCTAGCCGAGGCCGCGGGTGATCGGACCGGGGAATTGTCCGTCACCCGCAGAAAGGCTAACCGCGCGATGGCGACCGATGTCCCAGTACGTCGAGACGTGAGGTTACCCGAAAGGGTATTCCGTCGGGCCGACCACTGATGACAAGTCACATCTGCTCCGGTGGTCGGCCCAACAAACAACGAGGTGACGTGGGTACAGGTGGGTTATGGGTCCGCGCGCCGTCCTTTCATCGCCCCGGACGGACAGGACGGCGCGTGCGCTTACCATAGCCCACCCAAAAAAAAAAAAAAAACTTGAGAGGTGTCAAGGGACACCCGGATGGAACGAAGTTCCTTTCGATTAGTTAGTGAAGGAATTGTAATAAAATTTTATTTTTTTTAAATTATAATAATATTAAAATAACATATTATTATCTGTATATAATCTCTACTTACCTAACTCCATCAGCAATATCCGGAACTTGTGCAGAAACACTGTCAGGATTCATTATTATTATTATTTTTTATTATTTATTATTTACAAAAAACCTGTACACTCAACAAAAATAATCGTCGCGACACCACACTGTTCAATGCGAAATAGAAATGAAAATATCTGGCTTGCTTTCTATAAGAGAGAGAGAGACAGACAGAGAAACATGCGACGCCGCACAGCTTACAATAGCTTACTATAGCAAAAAGTGTCGTGACAACTTTTCGTAAGAATTTTTTCCGTCTAGCCCCCTTTCACAACGCGCGATAAGGAACTTCGTTCCAAAAAAAAAAATGTATAAACCCCGCGGGGGCACTTACATATTGTCATTTTTTACATTTTACCTTAAATTACTACCGGATCGGAACGCGACCGCACTGAGAAGATCCGGCAAGAAATTCCGTGGGCTTGTCTTCTTTTTTATTCATTTACTATTTTTTATTTAAATAAAATAATATACAACAACACATCTATTAATAGCTCCAGTGTGATGCCTTTCAAACTATCATATAATACAGTTATTAAATATAACGAAAAATACCATGGCTTTTTTTTTTTTGTGGGTGGATCGCGGTCGGTGCGCCTCCGCACCACTCCGTCCGGGGCGACAGAGGGGCTTAAGCACGCAACTCCTGCGACCCACCCAAAAACCACGTCGCCTTCGTCGTTGGGCCTACCACTGGAGCAGTGTTAACTTGTCGTCAGTGGTCAGCCCGACGGAATATTGGGGTACCCTCCCATCGACCGACGTCCCCCCCTCGGGGAGGACGTCGGTCTTTCCTCAAGCGGTCGGCCTCTCGGCGGGTGACGGGCTAATCCCCGGTCACGTCACCCGCAAAAATACCATGGCTGGACCAGATCTCGCAATCGGCACCCGATCACGAGTTAACCACTAGAGCAGCCATCACTCCCCTCAACCACAATGGAAGGAAGGGAATGACCCGCTCCTCGTAGCTACCCAAGCAGAGCCTTCAGTGAGTATGACCACAAACATAAAACACAGATTAAATAACAAATTCGTTTAGTAAAACACGCTACGCTTTACAATTATAGCAACAATAATAATTATTTATATAATAATAATTTATATACTCTCTCGATATTATTCCCTTTATTTTTGTTGTTAGTGGCAAAAGAGAAAATAGCACATCTGATAGTAAGTGATACTACTACTCGTGGACCTTAGACCATGGACCCGAGAATTGCATTGCGTATTGGCCCTGATAGGGGAGATAGGAGAGAGCTGAGATAGGATCCGGCCCTGAAAATAGAATTGTAATGTTATATAAAATTTTAGCCCTGAAGTGACAGGTTAGTAACATAATTTGTCACAACCCCATATTTTCTTGTGGGCAAAGTAAAAACTTATCCTTTCGAAGGGGTGATAAGGGCAGTCCAATAAACCACGTATCTTTTTGCTTGACCTTTTGAACGTGACGACTAAGTTACATAACGAGGCAGACTAGAATTTTAGATCGGGTTATTTTCTCTTATAGAAAAAAGACGGAAACAAAGGCATCTATATGTAGATATAATCCTTAGATATCTTTTCTACCACCCACAAGCATGATAAGAATTGGATTCTTATTCCGTCAGTGCACGGCCAAGCCCTTTCATACCAACTAGTGTAAACATAAACACATATGTACCATACACTTGAACAATTAGTAAGTAAACTTTAAGCCGATACGTCAAGCTAATGTATTATTTAACCAATGAAGCGGCAATCTTACTGTGTACGCTTGACTTGCCATTATATTGTTAATACTTCAATAATAACATATACAAGCTTTGTTATAGTTAGTTACTTACACTATAATATAATTTGACTATTATTCAAGTAGTGTTATACTTAATAAAAAGCACAGATGGCATAGTGGTTAAAATGCCGACCTACTGTGCCAAATTTCACGGGTTGGATTCCAACACAAGGCAATATTTTGTGCGATCCTATGAGTCTAGCTGTATTTTGCGTTAGTTAATCATATATTTCAAGATCAAGAGTAGATTTTATCTAAAAGGTTATTATAAAATCTCAGATTATCTTGATGATAACTCGGACTGGCAATGAGCAGCTCCTTATACAGGTATTTCCTCATTATTACAATGATAGAAATTACGCACATGTTTATTATTATTTTTTTTTTATTGTTGCTACTATAATATTGTAAAGCGTAACGTGTTTTGCCAAAAGATTTTTTAAATTGGATCTGTGTTTTGTTTATGGCAAATGGTATTGGTCATGCTCACTGAAGGGTCTGCTAGCAGTAGCTATGAGGAGCGGGTCACTCCCTTCTCTCCATTATGGTTGAGGGGAGTGATGGCTGCTCTAGTAGTTAACTCGTGCCGCTTGTGGGATCTGGTCCAACCATAATTTTCCCATTACATTTGTGATTATTATTATATTTGTGAACTATATTATATAAATAATATTTCGAATGGCATCACACTGGAACTATTAATAAGCATGCTGTAAGATGTAATTTTCTTTAAAAGAAATTAGAAAAGTAAATAAAAAATAGACAATCCCGCTGAGTTTCTTGCCGGATCTTCTCAGTGCGGTCGCGTTCCGATTGGGCGGTAAATTATAACTTTAAGAAAAATGTAAAAAAATGACAATATGTAAGTGCCCCCGCGGGGCATATATACATAATAAATGATTTGAATTTGCATTTGAATTTGAATATACATAATAAATGATTTGAATTTGCATACATAATAAATGATTTGAATTTGTAAAGTCCATTTTTTCTGAATGCAAATCACTACTCCATACATACTGGATATCGTAAAAGACAACTAAGGGATATGGATATAATATGCATATAACATCTTAACATCTCGGTAAGAGAGAAAAACCTAGAAATCCTTTACCGCCGAAATCTGTCTGACCAGCGTGGTATAGTAAGTCAATCTCCATCACAACTTGGAGAAGGCTCGAGCCCAGTATATGGGCTGAAATGAAATTCGCTTGCAACACAAGCACATTAACACAGGGTTGTTAAAAAAAATGTGATATATGGTAACTGTTTAAGAATACAATTGTCACCCTTTACTTTCAAAAAATGAATGAGAATGTGAAATAAAAAAGTTTTTTTTTTAGGGTAGACGCACGCTGCCTAATTCCTCGAGAGCGACGTAAGAGCAGCGGCAAGCGGCCCCATAACCTACTCTATCCTTTCCCTATTGCCACTTTTGACCACTGGTACGATTCTTTGACCACGATGGCCAGGCCGACAGCAACAACACTCCCCTAAGAAAATTATATATAGTGATATCTAACTTGCCGTCTTATGCGTGTCGATTTTGGCATTACCCTTCATTGGACAGACCTATGTGAAAATAAGTAGGCTAATGGTAGCAAGGATGGATGGATCCGTGTAATAATTCAGTAATATTTTAATTATTTCCACCTATTCCTTTACAGAGTATACATAAGTATATTGGTTGAAATTATTTATCATAAATAGCAAAGTACATAAATAAAATTTAAAATTATTATTCTAACTTACCCAGAATGTTATCTAAGAAGTGTTTATGTTAAATCGTATCTAAAAAGAGCCGATCCAACTGTGAATTGCCGCCCCCCTTAGCCTTTCAAAATAAAGAGAGATGATGTCTGAAATTGTTATAACCTATAGCTGCATCGAAAGCTGCCAGATCAGAAATGAAGTTAAAATCATTATTTTCAGAAAAAAATAATTAATTGTTTTACATAGGTATATCAAGTAGTAAATAATAAGCTAGTAAATAAAACTAGACGTTCGTATTTAATTTTTGATTGCCCGATGTTTTTACGAACACTTTACAACGTTAATGGGTGGACTGAACGCTGTAAACTGTTAGAAACGTCAGACAATCAAAAATCAAATGCAAAGACGATAAAATCCATAAAAAAAATTATATATCGAATTACAGGCCAATTGCAATAACATCCTTGCTCTCCAAGATAATGGAGAAGCTTATAAACCGTCAGCTTCTGACTGCAGAAGCTGGCGGTTCTGACTGTAGAAGGTACTGACCTTGAGGATAGCCAGCTTATCAGTGATCGCCAATACGGCTTTCGTCATGGTCGGTCGGCTGGTGATCTTCTTGTGTACCTCACACACCGTTGGGCAGAGGCCTTGGAGGGCAAGGGTGAGGCGCTGGCATTCAGCCTAGATATCGCAAAGGCGTTCGATAGGGTCTGGCACAGGGCACTTCTATCGAAGCTACCATCATACGGAATCCCCGAGGGACTCTGTAATTGGATCGCCAGCTTTTTGGATGGTCGGAGTATAAAAGTCGTCGTAGATGGCTCCTGCTCCGATACCATGACCATTAATGCTGGTGTACAACAAGGCTCGGTGCTCTCCCCGACGTTGTTTATCCTGCATATCAATGACATGCTCTCTATCGAGAGTATGCGTTGCTATGCGGATGACAGTACGGGTGATGAGCGGTACACTGAGCAACGGAATATCCCTCGGAGTACTCAGGAAAGAAGGGTTCAACTTGTGTCTGAAGTCGAGTGCTCTCTGGGGCGGGCCTCGGAATGGGGTGAACGGAACCTAGTCCAGTTCAACCCCACAAAGACACAAGTTTGCGCGTTCACTGCAAAGAAGGACCCGTTTGTCATGGCGCCACAGTTCCAAGGAGTAACTCTCCCAATTTCTGAGAGTATTGGAATTCTCGGCGTCAAAATATGGAGCAAAGTCCAGTTTGGGAGTCATTTGGAGGACAAAGCCAAATTGGCAAGCAAAAAGTTGGGCGTCCTGAACAGAGCCAGGCGGTACTTCACACCGAGACAGGGTCTTGTGCTATACAAAGCACAAGTTCGTCCTCATGTGGAGTACTGCTCACATCTCTAGGCAGGTGTGCCCAAATATCAGCTAGACCCACTTGACTCCCTGCAAAGACGGGCTGTTCGAATCGTCGGGGATCCCAATCTTACGGACAGATTGGAGTCGCTGGAGCAGCGGAGAGACTTTGGGTCATTCTGTGTACTCTACCGACTCTTTCACGGGGAGTGCTCCGAGGAACTGTTTGACTTGGTACCACCGTCACCATTCTACCAACGTACCACTCGACATCGTAGCAGGGTTCATCCATTTCACCTGGAAACATTATGGTCTTCAACTGTACGTTTCCAGCGATCATTTCTCCCACGTACGTGCAAGCTCTGGAATGAACTACCTGCTGCTGTGTTTCCCGAACGCTATGACATGTCCTTCTTTAAACGAGGTTTAAGAAGAGTATTTCCTTCACGGTAGGCAGCGGTCTGGCTGTGCCTCTGGTATTGCAAAGGTCCATGTGCAGCAGTTTCACTTACCATCAGGTGTGCTGCTTGCTCGTTTGCCACCGTTGGCAATAAAAATATATATATATATATATTTAACACATTATAAATGTGTAATACTCACGTAAACATCAAAACATTATATTATCTAGGTTTAACCCTTTCTACTTACTTTCTGGCTTAACACGTAGCATAGACGTCTAACTAGTGACTGTCAATGGCGTGTATCGTGATCTGGCTTTGCACGTAGAAAAGTTCTTTGTGCAATTCACCAATTATTGTTCTGAGTCTGGTTGTTATTTGTGTTAGTAAAGTCGCCCGCGACGTAAGAATTTATTACCTAGTACGCAATGTTATCTTTTCATTGAAAAATAGCTATCGCTTTAAAAATACAAACGTTATTATAGGTAATAATGAAAGTATGCAAAATTAACACATACATATTAAATTGGGAATTTAATTTCAAAATGCATGCTAAATTCTTTTTATTTTTATTTTTTTTTCTGAATAATTTTGTTAAATGCCTTACGAAAATGTGTAATAAAATGGTTGTCGGTTCGACGAGCGATGTGGCCTGCCCATTGTCATTTCAACGTTCTGCGGGCCATGTCGGTTGCACCCGTTCTTCTACGGATTGCCGGATTTTATTACGTAAAAAAATACTGAGCATAGCTCTCTCCATAGCACGTTGAGCGACTTTGCGATTTTTTACGAAGCCGATATTTAGAGACCACATTTCAGTGCCGTAAGTCATCGCTGGTAACACACATTAGTTATAAACCTTTGTTTTCAGATACTGCGGTATATTGGACGAGAAGACCTCTTAAGTTTCCCGAAAAGTTGTGATGCCAAAAATAAGGATAGCGACATCTATCGGGTCCCGCCAAAATCTCATCCACGGATATAAAAAATTGCTAATCTTATAAGGGTAATGATACAAACTATTTAAATTATTAAATTGTCATCGGTTATTGATAAATGTGCAAAGTTTCTAATCAATACTATGTTTAGAAAGGGGTGAAAAGCACGTCTATGATTCCGTTACACACTAACCAAGTTAATGTAAACATGTTAAAAATGATTAGTAGATCTTAAGCACGATTGCTTTTTATTAATATATATTTACTGGCAAATACCCGCGATTTCACCCGCATAGTTCAGATTCCAGTGGCAATACCGGCATAATTCTAGCCTATTTTAGTCGCTGATAATGTACCGCTATATTGGTGAAGGAGTTTTTAAAAACGGTCTGTTATCTACCATTTCACCCAGGTAGTCCCCGTTCCCTTGGGAATACCAACATAAAACATAGCCAAAATTACTCGCTGATAATGTACCTTTTCATTAGCGAAAGAATTTTTAAAATCAGTCGAATGCCAGCGCTTTCATCCGTGTAGTTCCCATGCCTGTGTGTGGAAAAAAATATTGCTCGGTGATAAAATAGCTTTCCATTGGTAAAATTGGTATAACAATTTATAAATCGGTCAATCGGTCGCGTTTTCACTCGCATAGTTGTCGTTTCCATGGGAACCCCAGAATAAAAGTAGCCATATGTAGGCTACTTTTATTCTTTTATTCTGTTGAATAAAAGCCTAAAGAATTGTTTTTTAAAGCGTAACAGATAAACAAATAAACCTACTTTCCTACCTTTATTCCTATTTATTATATTACTTAAAATGTTCTAGCGTAATTGTCATTAAATGTAACCGTTTTAGATATTCACACATTGATTAAGAGTGAGGCATATTTCAGTTAGCAATTAAAACTAAAACACAAAACAACAATTGAGTAACGAAAATAATCAAGATATCTAAAAGCTAGTCACAAATGTCATGTCGTTGATATCTTGTTTAACAAGAATTTCTGTTCAAGAAGAAAAATTAGTACGCATTGCGGACTATTTGTGATATAAAATATACCCAATATAAATTTAATGTAAATACCGTAATAAATCTTTAACTACTTCTAGGAATAAATTGGAGCTGCTACGGATATTTCATAGTTTATAAATAGTACTACAAATAGACTTGGTTATAAAATAAACTCTATGTTCTATCATAAACAAATGTATATAAATTTAGTTATGATCTATTGCTTTACTTGCGTTGATTAGGTACTTGAGTATTTATTATTTTGAGATTTACTCCAATTTTTTTATTCTATATGATACCATGTTTTTATTACACCTCTTTTTTTTGTGTTGGGTTACGGTCGTCGTACTCCCCGCCCGGCCCCGTCTGGGGCGACAGAGGGGCGTAAGCCCACACACCCATAACCGTCGGCTTTGTCGTTGGGCCGACCACCAGTGCTTGAGAGTTCCTTGACTTTAGTGGTCTTTATTGGACCTCTAGCAATACAACCTTAAAAATCGCATATACAATCCCAATGCATGCACATGCACAACTCGATGCATGTACAGCCCGCACCGACCGCGTGAGGACGCTGCTCTGGGATAGTCCTCGCGGAAGTAACCCGCCAGACGGGCCACTGGACTGGATTCAATACCAGTGGCTGGCCTAATCATGTAGGGGAGGCGGCCCCATAACCCAAGGTGGGTTATGGGGCCGCTCGCCATCCTTGCATTACCCCGTACTGAATGGAGAGCATGTATGCTAACCACCCAAAGAAAAAGATGCATGTGGAAACATACCATTATTACTACAGCACATATTATCCCGGCGTAAGGAAAGACCGACGTGCGTGAGGAAAGACCGACGTCCTCCCCGAGGGGGGAACGTCGGTCGATGGGAAGGTACCCCGGGTAGGGGGTATTCCGTCGGGCCGACCACTGATGACAAGTAACCCTGCTCCAGTGGTCGGCTCATCGACGAAGGCGACGTGGTGTTCGGGTGGGTTGCGGGTGTTGCGTTCTTAAGCCCCTCTGTCGCCCCGGATGGAGTGGTGCGGAAGCGCGCCGACAGCAGCCCAACCCAACAAAAAAAAAAAGTGCATATTATCCCTTAGTTATTTTTTATGACAATCACGGTCAAAAAAGTCCGTCACATACCGTGCGAACATATAAACAGATAAAAAAAAAAAAAAAATATTTTGGCTTCTATTGCTCTAATAAACACCTTTAGTTCTTCTTCAATATCTATAGTATATATTAGCCTATTGTAATTTCATATTCTACTAATAAGTATATTATGAGGAAGTAAATTTTGTTTATTTTTTAATTTTGTGGTGATGGAGTAAGAATACAATTCAACACTCCCTCATCTTGCCCGTAGATGTCGTAAAAGACGACTAAGGGATATAATACGCATGTAAAAACTGTGCAAGAGATGAAAAGCTCGAAACAAAACCCTATACCAACCTGTCTGACCAGGACGGTATAGTAAGGTCAAGCTCCCTCCTATTGTGAAGGAGACTCGAGCGAGCCCAACAATGAGACGTATACGAGCTGAAATGATGATGAAAATCGCGAAATTTTATGTTTGGATGTAAGGGCCAATCTCTGAAAGTATCAGTCCAATTGTGATATTTTTTTATTAGAACCTACATTACACCTGTTGATTAGCTACTTTTATTTTAGAAAAAAAAACTATGTGTCTGGTGGATATATTGGTGATCCTTGCCTAAACGGTTTTGTATAAAGTAATATACTTACTGCCAATATATTAGTCTATGAAATATAATTATTAGTCTAAGATAAACTATACAAAGAAGGTCAGCACACCAAATGCTTTTAATTTTCATAATTTAAACAATGAAGATAGTTTTTACGTTAAAAGTACATTTACAACATGAAGGTAGGGTGGAGTTTTCAAATATACCCTATAATTTAATCAGTACTATATAGATTAAATTAGATTTTACAGTATGTTAATTGATTGATAGTTTGGAAGATAACGCGGAATTAAAACAATAAGTCGATACATTGTTATATTAAGTTTCTATGTTATTTAAAGTAAATACTTCTTGGTTATTATTATTGGAAGCTAGATTATTATGAGGAAAAATATATTAGAAATTAGAACTTGACAGATTAGAATATACATATGAATTTGAATAATGTTTATTATTTAAATATATTAAATATATAATTAAACATGGTGACAGCGGTATAAATATACAGTAAAACTACGTATAAATACAACGCTCATAATAATATAATGGAAAATCAGGTAAATATGGCAATGCTCACAGCAACGATATTCTCGGGCAAAGGTGAAGACTGGAAATCTTTTATCAGAAAGTTCGAATGGTATCGACAAGCATCAGGACTTTCAGCACAACCCGACATAAAACAGGTTAGCATGCTCATGTATGTAATAGGAGATAAAGCTGACCATTTGTTAACAATGTTCAACATAAAACAAGGTGACAAACAGTATACATATGACAAAATTACAAAAAAAATTGATGAATATTACTCATCAGCACAAAACAAAATTCATGCTCGTGCAAAATTTAATAAGATATGTCAGGAGGAGGATGAAAGAGTGGACGATTTCATATGCCGAATATATGCCGCAGCTGAATACTGTCAATATCCAGTAAACGTGAAATTAGAATTAATACGAGACAGGATTATTGTAGGACTACGAGACATAAAAGTGTCAAATAAATTACAACTAGACCCCGAAATCACACTGGATACAGTAATCATAAAAATAAAACAAGAAGACGAAGTTGCGCGACAACAAAATGCAATTAGACCAAGCACACTTGCTGAGGAAATAAATAACGTCCAACATTATACAAATAAAAGAAATAAGACGTATAAGCAGATAAATAATACGTTCCAAAAACCCTTCAGAAGCACATGTGGTAGATGTGGTAAATCACCGTCGCACGCTTATTCAAAGTGCCCAGCAAGGAATAATGTATGTATTAAGTGCCGGAAAAAGGGACATTGGGCACAATATTGCAAATCTACGGAACAACTGAATGAAATTGAAAAAGATGAATCACAAAGTGAAGAAGCGGAACCTTTTTTGAATACAATACATGGAGTTCAGACAGAAATTGAATATATAAATAAAATCGATCCATGGACAGCAAAAATAATGCTAAACGGAAGTGAATTAAATTTTAAACTGGACTCTGGTGCTGATGTGTCAGCAATAAGTGAGAAAGTTTTTGAAAGTATTAGAAAAGGATGTAAATTGAATGCAACTGAGACTTGTCTGAAAGGAGCTGGTAATAAACCCCTTAATGTAGTAGGTAAATTTCAGTCTGAAATAATATGGCAAAACAACATTATAAAACCGTTTGTATATGTCATAAAGAACTTACAACATTCTCTGCTTGGAAAAAGAGAAATTGAGTCATTGGGAATAATTACGCGGATAAACACTATTGAAAAAACATTTCGAATCAACAAAGAGTGTTGCACAGAAAACACAGACCCACAAACAGCCTACCCTACATTATTTGGAGGCCTTGATAGATTAAAAGGAGAATATAAAATTTGCTTAAAAGAAGGAGCCACACCATATGCTATAGAATACCCCAGAAGAGTAGCTATCCCTTTATATGAAGCCTTAAAAAAAGAGTTAAAAACGCTACAGGATCAAAATGTTATATTTCCAGTAGACAAACCAACAGACTATTGTGCAGGTATTGTAGTCCGCCCTAAAGAAGATGGTAACATAAGACTTTGCGTTGATTATACAGAACTTAATAAAAATATAAAAAGATCTAGATACCACTTACCATCGGTTGATGAATGCTTGGCAAGAATAGGTACAGCAAAGGTTTTTTCGAAATTAGATGCAAATAAAGGATATTTTCAATTACCTCTAGATAAAGAGTCAAGGTTACTCACAACTTTTATAACTCCATTCGGACGATTCGCTTTTAAAAGAATGCCAATGGGTATTAATTGCGCTAGTGAAGTCTTTCAGAGGAAAATGCAAAATATTATTGAAGGGATTGAAGGTGTTATTTGCTGTCAAGATGATGTACTGATTTGCGGCAATACGCTAGAAGAGCACAATAGACGATTAATGGAAGTTCTGAATCGAATGCAAAATGAAGGAGTCACCCTAAACAATGATAAATGTCAATTTCAAGTAGAAAAATGCACATTCTTAGGACATGTAGTGTCTAAAAACGGCATTGAACCGTGTCCCAAAAAGACAGAAGCAATATTATTAATGTCTCGACCCACTGACGTTACAACAGTGAGAAGCTTACTTGGTATGGTAAATTATCAATTAAAATTCTTACCTAATTTAGCTACAATTACGAAACCGATAAGAGACTTATTAAAAACAAAAAATCATAGCATAGCATCTAGCAACTCTATTACATGGACGAAAGAATGTGAAGAAGCATTTAATGATATAAATAATCATTTGACAAAACCATGTACGTTGGCATTATTTGATCCTAATAAAAAAATAAGAGTATCAGCAGATGCTAGTTCTTATGGTTTAGGGGTTGTTATAGAACAGTTTGAATGTAGAATCAATATCTGGAAACCAGTCAGCTACGCATCACGAAGTTTAACTCCAACAGAAGAGAATTACGCTCAAATTGACAAGGAGGCTTTAGCATTAACTTGGGCGTGTGAAAAATTTTCTATGTATCTTATAGGGTTGGCACAATTTGAATTACGTACAGATCATCAGCCCTTGGTGAAAATATTGGGCGATAAACCAATTGCTGAATTAACTGTACGAATGCAAAGATTTCGTATGAGGTTATCTAAGTTCACATACAAAATAGCTCACATACCTGGAAAGTATATGCACACAGCAGATTTACTTTCCCGAACTCCTGTAAAAACAGAGGAAATGGGAGATTTTGTGAATGAATGTGAAATTAAACAAGCCATGATTGCTGAAATACAATCAATTCCTATAACAGACACATTACTATTAGCAATAAAAGACGCGCAAGAACGCGATAACACATGCTCTCTTCTCAAAGAGTTAATACAAAACGGCTGGCCCAAAAGAAATGATATGAATCAAAACATTGGCATATTTTACCAGTTTAGAGCAGAACTTGCAATTCAAGAAGGTCTTATAATGCGTGATCATAGGATTCTAGTACCGAAAGAATGGCGAAAAGACATGTTACTAAAATTACATCAAGGCCATCAAGGAATAGAGAAATGTCGAAGGCGCGCTAGAGAGTCTATTTGGTGGCCTGGAATCTCTAATGATATTTGCACATTTATTGATAAGTGTAAAGAATGTATAGAACATAGAATTAACCCAATTGAACCTTTGATCGTGGAAAAAAATGACATATCGCTATGGGAAATAGTAGGTGTAGATCTATTTAATGCAAAAGGCAAAGTATTTATGGTAGTAATTGATTACTTTTCGCGTTTTCCAGAAATGTTTTCTTTGCATTCTACCACTTCAACCACTATTATATCCAAACTTAAAGAATTATTTGCTCGATATGGTATTCCAAAGATAGTAAGGTCAGATAATGGACCACAATTTATAGCTGCTGAATTTAAAAAATTCGCTGATTCATGGGGTTTTAAGCACATTACTAGTAGTCCTCATGCACCCTGGAGTAACGGTATGGCGGAAGCTGCAGTAAAAATTGTGAAGGGCATAATCTTGAAATCAGAAGATATTCATTTAGGATTAATGGCCTATCGGAGTACGCCAACCGAAAATGGTCTTAGTCCTGCACAACTTCTATTTGGTAAGCGAATTCGAACAACTGTGCCTATACTAACAGATTTACTAATACCAAAATATATAAATATAAAGACAATTAGTGATCACAAGAGGGTTAATAAAGATAGAGTTAAACAAAACTATGATAGAACGCACAAAAGTAAGGAGTTGCCTGCTTTGGCTCCTGGCACGCATGTGTGGGACGCGATCTCGAGGAGCTATGGAGTAATTTTCAAACAAAGAAATGAACCAAGAAGTTATGACGTTAAGACATCAAACGGTAATTTGGTACGGAGAAATAGGCGGCATATTACTGAAACATCCTATGACGTCGCTAAAGAGAAAGAAAGGGAGCGCAGACAAGAACACAATGAAGATGTAAGCAGTAGTAAGAGATGGCCTACTCGATCAGCAAGATTCAACTCATAGCTGAATTATTTACTGAACGTACAGTTGTTTTTCATTTCTTTTATTACTATTATTATTAATTTTATTCTACAAAAGGGAGGATGTTATATTAAGTTTCTATGTCATTTAAAGTAAATACTTCTTGGTTATTATTATTGGAAGCTAGATTATTATGAGGAAAAATATATTAGAAATTAGAACTTGACAGATTAGAATATACATATGAATTTGAATAATGTTTATTATTTAAATATATTAAATATATAATTAAACATACATAATTAAGTCAATCCTCAAGTCGATAGAGCTAAGCGTCAAGTGGAACGGGACGATTAATGCCGACTGCATATAATTATAACGACCCCCCTTCGCTTCGTCTCAGTTACAGTCGCTTTGCCCCCGTATCTCAAATCTTCAATATCTCCTAAGATATTATGGTTCGAGGAATAGTCCGTCACCCGCAGAGAGCCTGACCGCGTAAAGGCGACCGATGCCCCAGGAGGGGTGTTAGGGAGAGGTAGAGGGTATCCCGCTGGACTGGCCATGGACGACAAGGAACTCGGTACCGGTGTTCGGCCCAATGACGAAGGAGAGGGATTAAGGTGGGTTATGGGGCCATGCGCTGTCCTTTCGTCGCTCCAGACGGAATGGGCGACGTGTGCGCTGACCATAGCCCACCCAAGAAATGTTCCGCTGCGCAGTTCATGAGACCTAGGTTCGATTTCTGAACCGGGAAAATTTTCAAGGTTATTCTGAGAGAAAAATAGGCCAACGTACTCGTTACATAGACAGCTACCGGGTAGTAAAATATTATTAAAATCGGTCTAGCCGTTTTGAAGATTACTAAGTGCAAACAGATAAACAGACAAAAAAAATTTTAAGTGACATAGGTATCCCATCAAAAATATAAATGTAAAATGAGAGCCAAGTTCATAATTTAGATATATGTCTTGGTTGTTCATTTCAACGACAAAAGAAGTGAAATCTAAATGGGTGCCAAGTTCAATGGTCAGTCCTGAAATTTATTTAGAAAAACATAAAATATTTTATAACAACTTAAAATATTATTTCTATTTATAACTTAGGAATTGATATTGAAGCTTTTTCTTTTTGGAGTGAGTTACGCTCGGCGCACTCCTCGCACCACTCCGTCCAGGGCGACAGAGGGGCGTAAGCAGTTTTGTCAGTGGTAGGACACTGTCGACAGTTATCTGTCTACAGCCGCGGGTTGGTCCGTCCGGGGTAGTACCACAGTCTCGCAGAAAATCGACGTCTGAGTAGTAGCAACTTGTTACTGCGCTTCGTTCGGTGAGCGAGAGAGCCGGAAGCCCAACTTTCTGAGGGTGTTTGCGTGTGGAGGGTTTTGGTGGTACCTTTGGTATCACCGAGCCTCAATGCACGCATTCACACTCCCTTCACATTCTTCGCTGTAGGCAGCGGCCTTGTAAAGGTCCATGAGCAGCAGCAACATTTACCATCAGGTGTACTGTTTGCTTGTTTGCCACCGTTTGCAATAAAAAAAAAAAAGCACGCACACGCGTAACCCACCCGCGACACGTCGCCTTCGTCGTTGGACCGACCACTGGAACAGAGTGACTTGACGTCAGTGGTCGGCCTGACGGAATACCCCGAGGGAGTACCCTCTCCCTTCGACGTCCCCTACTGGGGCGCCGATCACCGTCGCGAGGCTAACCTCTCCGCGAGTGCCCGGACTAAATCCCCGGTCTGGTCACCAGCAGCATCTGCTAGGGCGGCATCAGGCGCAGGCACTCGCACCTGCGCCGCCCCAATCGCCGGCGGAAGACCGTGTCCGCGTGGAGTCTTTCCTCCCGCACACGGTCCGCCGCCTATAATATATTGAAACTTAAGGTATGCTTTGCCTAGTTCGAACATACGAATTCAATTTCCCTCCTACTGTGGATCGAAATTGACCTTACAATAATGCTCGCCAACAGTGGAATGTATATGAGCTGAAATGATGATAATAATATAGATGTTATATGCACATTATATCCCTTAGTGGTCTTTCATGACACCTACTGGCAAGTATTCTTATTCCATAACACATGACAGGAAATATTCGAAACATGATAATAATAAAAACAAAATTAAAATGATGATTCGTAATTTTATTTTCACACAATTGTAGAATTTTATTAGACGTCGATTGCTCTCATATATAAAGAATGTTTAACTAATTAATACTCGATTCCATTATCACAGCGTAATACAATGAAATACATGTCCACGGGAATGGGAAAACAACGACAAAAATTAGTCAACATATAATAAACCCTAAAAACTCAAATTATTATAAATAAATTGTTAAAAACTCATTTCGTTGAGTGTATACCCACAGAGAATCCTTCCATCACCGTTATTAATCTACCAAACATATGGCGTATTTCCATTCTTACTTTATAGACAATCTGTCGCACGCAACTAAAAGTTTTACATCATCATTATAATACAACAAAGAAGTGAAATTAATCTTAATGTTCCCGTCCAATCATATTTTAACTGTCTCTAAAGTAAAAACGAACAAAAATATAATAGCTATTTGCCTTACTTAGACTGCATCGCCGGCTGCCAACTAGAGTATAGTTGAACAGTAAAGGCAATATAATAAAAAGAAATACTATCCTATAAAGGGGTTAACTTCCAGAACATTCTGTAACTGAAACTAAAAGCTTTAGCTATGTATGGTATATACTGCTGCATTACCGTTTACACATATCATAATGAGTGTATCTAGGGACGTTATCGCATGCCGTAACAATAATAGAAACCATCGGATGCCTTAAATAAATATCCGGAACTATATTGACCTCACCTAACTTAACCTTTTTTTTTCACTCTGTGGAAATACATTTACGCACTACCCCCTGGGGGCATGTGGAACTCGTCGGTCGCGTTCGCGGCCGGAATACCCAATGAAACCACAGTAGCTTCCTTAAGAGCTTTTACAGGGTGCAAAAGAGATCGTCTGATGATATTCAATCCCCGACATCCCAACGCATGGCTGTCTGACCACGTCCTGTCGTTATTCAGGGCGGTGGGAGTAGGTGCGCATATTGTCGTCTCCTCCTCCCTGGTCGCCTGTGACGAAGCGAATCAGCAGACGCAAGCGCATCACGTTCTCGCTCCACCGCTTCCTTCCTTGATATGACAGCCTTATAAAATGAGGCCAGCGACGACCGGCACCTGTCGCTGCCGTGCATGTTTGCGGTAACGGTAGGCAGCGACAGTTCCGTTCCAAGTACCGCCGACAGGACGTAGTGCTCGAGCCCCCAGGCGCGACATACCACCAATGTGTAAAGCACATCATCAGTTGGCGCGCTAGACTCCTAATATCCAACGGTATCTTCTCTTCTAATCATATGCAGGTACCAAAGACCACGTGTTTGGTAAGCACCTGCATTAAATACTTTTTTTATTTTATGTATTTTCTTAATACATAAAATGAAAAAGTATTCAGTTCAATAGACAAAATAAAAATGTTTGCTACATACTGTATTGTTGTGTTATTTTCAAACGATCTAATAGCTGTATCTGCAACTCCTAACATCGCTACTTATAACACAAGAGGCCATTTGGTGGCTATTGACGAGCATTTTATCTCTCTCAGCTGGCTACTCGTATAGTTTGTTTAAAGAATAGTAGTAGTACCTGATAGACCGAGCTTAGATGTATTTTTTGGGTAAATAATTTCTTTTGAAAATAATTAGATAATGGTAGTTCTTTTTACACAACAGAATAATCTTTTTCTCACAAAAAATATACTTGAAAAAGGGAAAGAGGAAACTTGGAATAAGGGAGCGTTCGATTTCCCCATTGAGATGTAGCATCTTCGTATTCTAATGGTGTTTTTAAGCTATTGCATAGCTTTTATCGCGGGCTTTGAGCGCGGCGACCGAATCAAGAAATACCGTAACGAAAATAAAACCTAACACCCTCCACTCCGCCTACCATGTAGCTCGGCCGAGCGTTCGTGTTTGTATATGGTACGACTGTACGAAGCTCGCACGAATCGAGACGAGCTGCTCCGAAATCGGACGAATACGTAAGCAGCTGTTTGTGAGAAAGTATCTAGGTGTATAGGTATTTATCATATCTTTATAATGATGAAAGAAAAAGATGATCAAAGAAAAACTTGAATTAATATCAAAGAAAAAAATACTGCATAAATAAAAAGTAAAAAAAATAATTAAAATTGCATAAGTTGATAAAAAATGCTATGCAATAGCTTTACCACGGCAGTCTCCGAGTGTCACACGTATTTTTTTTATTTTCATTGTCTGAAAACATAGCTGCAATGAGATTCTCTGTAAATAGAACCTAGCTAGATCGATTTATCGCCTCCAAAACTATTTGCACACAACATTTCATGGAAATCGTTGGAGCTGTTCTCGAAATTCTGAATGTGTATACAAGGATTGATCGCCTAAAGGCATTATATATAGCGATATAGGGTCGTATTGTTCATATTACTAAAAGAGCAATGTCGAACATTAGTGCAATGTAACGCCGTGTCAACAGCTAACGAACTAATGCAAACGACTACACCTAATTAATTTAGAACTATTAACTTCTGTTAATTGACCTATATAATTTACCTTCGGCTTATTGTTTCTCGTTTACTAGATGTGGACACAGCTAAAAATTTTCACCCTCATTCATGTTGGCACACGAGTAATTTTACGAACATGGAATTCATTCGAACTTGTTCTATCATAACATGCTAATCAGTCGGGTTAAAAAGTTCTATTCCAAGCATTTCATCTCTTGCACATACGTTAACTGTATCCCTTAGTCGTCTTTTACGACACCCTACAATAAGAAACGGGGTAGTGAATTGTAGTCTTGTTCCGTCACCGCACCGAAGGAACATAATATCATCATCATTTCAGCCTACCGCCGTCCACTGTTGGACATAGGCCTCTCTCATGTTACGCCACAGAGTGCGGTCCTATGCCGCCTGCATCCAACGACGCCCAGCAACTTTCACCAGGTCGTCGGTCCACCTAGTAGAGGGCGTCCTACACTGCGTCGTCCAATACGTGATTGCCACTTGAGAACCTTTCTTCCCCAGAGGTTGTCGATTCGTCGATCAACGTGGCCTGTCCATTGCCACTTCAGCGTGCTAATTATTCGTGCTACGTCGGTTACACCCGTTCTTCTGCTGATTTCCGTATTTCGGATTCTATCTCGCAGAGAACTTCCGAGCATAGCCCGCTCCATAGCACGCTGAGCGACTTTGAGCCTCGTTATGAGGCCTGCATTTAGAGAACACGTTTCCGTGTCGTAAGTTATCACTGGTAACACACACTGGTCGTAGACCTGTGTTTTCAGACACTGAGGTATGTTGGACGAGAAGATCCTCTTAAGTTTTCCAAACGTTGCCCAACCGAGTTGGATTCGTCGGCTGGCCTCTTTCTCGAAGTGTTGGATCTACCTAAATGGACTGTTTGTCCAAGGTAAACATAATGATCGACAACTTCGAGAATCGCATTGCCAACTAGGACCGGTATAGGCATTCCTATTCCTATACATGGACATTCGACATGTTCATGTTCATTCGTAGACCCACTAGTTGGGATACCCTGCTGAGATAGCGTCTAGCATTAAGCATAGTGTCTAGGTCCTCCATGGATTTTGCCATAACGACGATATCGGCTGCAAATGGAAGGTGGGTGATGTATTCGCCGTTGATGTTGATGCCGAGTCCGGTCCAGTCTAAGAGTTTGAAGACATCTTCCAGTACAGTGGTGAACAGTTTCGTAGAGATGGTGTTTCCGTCTCACGCTTTTTTGCAACTGGATCGGTTTCGTACTCTTATACCGTGTACGGACTGACATTGTGGCGTCCCTATACAAACACTTCAGCACTTCGATATAACGATGGTCGATTTGGCACCGTTGAACTTTTTCGACTAAATCAAACATGAACATAATACCTATAAATTGAAAAAAATATATATTGGGACTCATTTTTTGTGCGACAACATCGAACTCACAACATGTGATATGGGATGTTGATACACAAACCATAACACCAGAATACTTGTTCTGGTTATATTGTCGTTAAAAAAGTATTAAAAAGTGTTAATAAAATCTAGTGCTTAAGGGGGCATAGAGGTTTTGTCGCTGACCGATTTTAGGTATTTTATGCGTTTTGTGTATGTGTGCGTGAGGAGCACCGACAAGAGCAGGCTACAGCAGCCGTGCGCCGATCAACTAGCGAGATGCTGCTGATATTTACAAAATGTAACAACACAAGCAATTTAAAATACTTTTATCGAAGCTATTTATAGTTTTTCTTTTATATTTCCTATTTTTATAAAATTGTGCGTATGCGCCAAGTGACACAACCTCCCTGTCAGATAGCCGAAGCAGCACTATAATGCGGATTAGGGATGATCGATGAACATCGATGTTCGATGATCATCGATGTTGAAAGGAAAAACATCGATGTTTCAACATCGATGTTGCTATAGGCAAAACATCGTAACATTTTTACTTCATCGTCGTAACATCGATGTCAAAAACATTCGACAGATTTCCTAAAAAAAAAAAATTCATCAAAATTTGCCACGAGAATTTTATATCATAACATCGATGTTCGACGATATCGATATTTCTATAACATCGATGTTCGGTGTTCGATAAACACCGAACATCGATGTTGGGCTTTCGATGTTGACATCGATGTTAACATCGATGTTTTTCTAACATCGATCATCCCTAATGCGGATAGGGGGGAAGCGCAGCGGCTCTAACTAAAGTGGACGAAGCGCGGATAAATTTAGGTATTTCCTTCATATTATTAAAACAAATATACATTTTAAAAATGTAAAATGTATTATGTTATAGGAAATATGAAGTTTTATTAATATTCAATATTTTATAAGCTTTTGTGTAGTATTTACGCCGTATTCTGTTTATTTTTTCATTTAGACCTCTAAACTTTGGATTTTTTTTCTATCAAGGAAATTACAAGTGATAGTGTTTTTAAGATGTATAATGCATAGAGTCAATCCTTAAATATCTTATATAAGAATTACACAACTAAAGCGTTGAAAATACAGTAAGGGATCAAACGAACGAATTTTTGGGTGATTGCCTCGGAGCCCCCGTAATACACTTATAAACTTGTAAAAAAGTTTTTATTAAATACTATTAAATTTAAAAATACTCAGTATTATTGTAGAAAAGTTTGACTCAAATCCGCTTCACTTTATTACGCAGAATGTAATACAAGCACATTTCCATTACAATAATTCTAAGCAAATTCAATTATGGACGCCAAACTTTTGGTTTAATAAATACGAATATTCTCTTCAAAAACCTTGGAGTTCTGTAATATATAGATTAAATAGTAAATAATTTATGCTGTTGTATTTTAATACTGTCGCTTTTCATTTCTTTCGCTTCATACTAATAAATACCACAGACTTACAAAAAATAAAAAGTGTTCCAAGCAACTTCTTTCTTATTAAGGATCTATTAAATAAGGCATATGCACGGAGTAAGTACAAAAAAGAGCTGTTGTAATTAATATTTTATATGAACCAATGTGTGGCAGTTACAAGGGGTGAGGGCCGTCTTCTCTTTGTATATGCTCCGTGGGCATATGCCTCTCTGCGTAGGATAATTATATAAGCGTCACGCTTGGAAGACACGTTGACGATCACAGTTTGAGTGATACCTTTCCAAAGAGAACGCTGCGGTTAATCCCTTAGTCGGTTTTTACGACTCATATAGGTAAGTATAAGAGTAACGAAATGATGTTCTCCAAACTCATGCGGATTAAGAGTAAAAGATATTATATTTGGAACACAACCAAAAGATAGAGCATAGCGTTTAAAATAAGTTTCATAACCGGCCCACGACCCGACCTTATCCCTCTTTGACAACTTTTGACCACACATCATCTAGGTAGAATTGGCACAAGTCAACCAAATTCAATATATCTACTAATCGGATGTTACGACCCCACAAGTGATGTGTAAGGTTGGTTGCTTACAAACTACCATAAGGCATATCAGAAATTAAATCTATTGCAGATTTTTTGCTGTTATCATATGGTTTTAAATCTAAAAAATAAAAAAAATACTTTTAGATAATAAGCTATACTTTTATGTATATCTGGGGGCACGGCAGTGCCCCCGCCAAGTCGAGCAAAAAAAAAGCCGGGCAAAACGCAACACTGCCGTAACATACTTTTCTCGAAGCCATTCAGGCCATTTTCGACTCCCTATAACTTCGTTGTTAATAAAACTAGAAGCCTGAATTTTTAGGATCCCAGCAGGAATTGTATACACATTATGTGTTTCGAATTTCATTCAATTTGAACCGATAGTTTAAGAATTATATCTAGTCAAAATTTCGCAATTTTGTCACTCACTGACTGACTGACCGATCATCAATTTAAAAGAGGCACTTCTAGCAGACATAGAGGCTTCAAATTTAGAATACAATTAGTGTTTAGTGTATCAATGAAGGAAAAATTATGAAACATTGTAATTTTTACCCAGTTTCCGAGATACAGTAACTGCATAAATAATTTTGTAAACTCGTATAAATATATAGGATTACAAAGTTACATTTGCAGTTAATTAAATGTAACTTTGTAAAAAATAAGAATGCATTTGTCGGCATCATTGCTTCCGTATGGGAATCGTAACAACCGGCTAAAGCCTGCGCAGATGGCGTAGTGGTTAAGATACCAACGTACCGTGCTAGTGTCGCGGGTTCGACTTCCATGCAAGACCTTGTACGATCCACAAATTGTTGTTCTAAGTCTGAATATAATTTGTGTCGGTTAATTATATGTCCTTTCCGTATGGTGACGAAGTAAGAATACAATTCACCACTCTCTATCTTGCCCGTGGATGTCGCATAAGACGACTATAGGATATAATATGCACATACCATCTGTGTAAGAGAAGGAAAACTCGAAATGAAACCCTATATCAACATGTCTGATCAGCATGGTATAGTGGGTCAAATTCCCACGCATTGTGGAGGAGGCTTGAGCCCAACAGTGGGTCGTATTAGAGCTGCGATGTTGAATTATATGTTTGTAAAGTCCCCCACAATATAAGGGTTATTATTCCCGTAGTGCAAGGTTTTGTCATTTAAAAAAAAAGATTCAACAGGAAGGAGAGTGAGCAGCAGCTCTTGCCGGGGAAATGTATGATAGCTCACTGCGAAACTAACCAGCCTACCAAACGTGGCGATTACGTCGTTATTCCTCATATGGCGAAAAAAAATGAGCTCTAGTCATGGCAACTCTGTTACTCTTAGAGAGCGTCGTTGGATGCAGGTGCCACAGTACCGCACTTTATGGTGAAACATGAGAGGGATGTCTACAGTGGAGCGCGATAGCCTGAATGATGAATGGCATAATAAGTATAGACAGATACCTAAATATAATTACGTTCAAAGATAACTTGTAAAATGGTCAATCAACTTAATAAAAAAGCAAGAATGGGACATGGTTTATGAAATTGTATCATAATCTCCCAAAGTATTCGTCATTATCACCATCTCAGCCCATATACGTCCCACTGTTTGGCTCGGGCCTCCTCCGTAATAGAAGGGTAATTGACCTACTATACCACGCTGGACAGACGTGTTGATATAGGGTTTTATTTCGAGTTTTCCTTCTCTCGCATAGATGTTATATGCATTTTATATCCCTTAGACGTCTCGTACGATCACCCACGGGTAAGATGGGGGGTGATGAATTGTATTCTTACTCCGTTACACACGGAGAAAATATTAAGTAAACTAAATTGCCTAAAATTTATCTGAAGGAAAGAAAGCCATCGTTAGGCTCGATTGCCATCAAAGCGGAGAGGAGACTAGAGGAGATGTGTTTCAAAAAACCAATCAAATTTCTTAATTTCCACATCACTCCGCTTAGTTTAGGTAGAAGTGACTGAAACGGAAAGGAAAGATGTGTCATTTTTCAAAGAGTGGGCTTTAAGAAAATCCGTTGTTGGTATTCAAGAAGTAGAAGGTACCGGAAAGGAAAATAAGTAGGTCTATCTACAAAAAGAAATGAGATACCATAAAAAACACACCTTGTAAAAAAGTCAAGCCTCGCAACTGAGTTCTTCTACCATAAAACGTTGTGAGATCCATATTTGTACCAAGTCGGTTAACTCATTCAGTCCCTGCTTAAGGGACCTTTCTTCTTAAGTTATTATGTAAATAGCTAACCTAACAACTTCTTATAGTGAGTATATCAATATTAAAGATCTTTTATGTTTTAAGTAAATAGAGTGACTTGGCAATCGCACTATATTGAGTACAATTTAATATAATATGTATTACTTTGTCCGTGTGGTGACGGAGTAAGAATACAATTCACCACTCCCTATCTTACCCGTGGATGTCGTATAAGACGACTATGGGATATAATGTGCACATAACATCTGTGCAAGAGAAGGAAAAATTGAAATTGAAATGAAACCCTATACCAACATGTCTGACCAGCATGGTATAGTAGGTCAAATTCCCTCCCAGTGTGGAGGAGACCCGAGCCCAACAGTGGGACGTATGTGGGCTGCGATGATGATGATGATGATGATGTATTACTTGTGAGGTACATTGTGTTTTCATGCGATTGCCAAGTCAATCTATTTATTTAAAACATAAAAGACCTTTAATATTGATATACTCACTATAAGAAGTTGTTAGGTTAACTATTTACATAATAACTTAAGAAGAAAGGTGCCTTAAGCAGGGACTGAATGAGTTAACCGACTTAGTACAAATATGGATGTCACAACGTTTTATGGTAGAAGAACTCAGTTGCGAGGCTTGACTTTTTTACAAGGTGTGTTTTTTATGGTATAATATTTATATTCTATGAGTAGTTCTTAATTTTATGATTTTTCTATTCATCTGCCAACAATTTATGGTTTCGGGAATGTAAAATAAAACTTCACTTTGGTATATTACGGTACATATGTTACCTATCTTCTTTATATATATAAATTTCTAGTGTACGTGTGTATGTCACTGAACTCCTCCTAAACGGCTGGACCGATGTTGACGAAATTTTTTGTGTGTATCTAAACCATTCCCGGAATCCCCTTGGGATTCGAGAATGGTTTAGATTCACAATTGGACCCGGTAGTTACTCATTTTTAGAATTTAATACTACCACACACAATTTAGTACTACATACATAAAGAATATTTATAAAAGACGTTATAATAACCTCGGGATCTTTCTCAGTGTGGCCGCGTTCCGATCCGGTGGTGGTGGATATTAGATTTGTTAGGTTTAAATTAACAAATTGTCATAATAATTACTACAAATTTAATGTTGAATAATTACTAAAAATATAAAATTAATATTTACTAAAAATATATAAAATTAATAATTACTAAAAATATATACTAAAAATATAATTTATTCATATAGAATCATTTTCTTCTTGTACTTGTAATAAATTTGTTTAAAAAATGTGGGCTCAAAATTTAATAACTAATTTCTGTAGCGGGTAGGTAGATTATAAATACATATCTGTAATGGCGATGACTTGTTTGCATGAATGCTGTAAAGTGTACGGCGGGTAATCAAAAATCAAATACAAACGCGATAAAATCCGCAAAGTAATTTTATTTTGTAAAACTACCATTATTATATTTTCATGTTGTAAAACTAACATCATTATCTATGAAGTATTCATCATTACAATAGAGTTTTTACCTTAGCGCTGTAATAGAAATTATTAAATTTTGACCCACTGTTTAATACAAATTCATTGCCAATGAAAATCGGAAAGTGAAAATGTAATACAAACTTAATAAAACCCCTTAAAATGGTTTTCATGTATGTACTACTTGAGTAATTTACAGTTAAGAAATAACATTTATACATCTTGAAAGAAGCGATGACTACCACGCGACAGCTGATTAAATTCCTAATCAAAAAACCATCAACCTCACTCTACAAAATGTGAAAGTTTGTGTAGAAAGCATGACCGATACTTACATAAAATATAAGCGCAACAAAGCCTGCACTAAATACTAATTCACATTTTCTTCGTTCTCTTCTAATATACTGCCCACCGCTGGGCTCGAGCGTCTTTCACAATGAGACGAATACACACACACACCTCTTTTGAAATCGTGTTCATTTAAAAAAGAAATGCCTCAGCGTAGGTGAACATTGGAGGGAATATTTAAAGACAACCGCATAGCCGATCGTTGCGCAAATTAGCTTCCTATAATTCGTTAGCTTGGTATGAGCCTTTATTTTGCGTTTTCTTTGTCTTACAGTAATATATTTGTTATTCATTTATCTTGTTAGTAATAATACATTATAACATAATTTTTAAGGCTACAAACAAAACGGGCCTTGATTACTCGAATAAAAGAATAATAATAATATTATCTGCGTCCATTGGTTATTTTTTATGATCACCTGTGAAAAAAAATAAGGAATAGTCACAGTTGTATTCTTTTTCTTAACTTTATTACTTCATTGTAAACCAAAACAATTAAAACGATAAAAAGAAACAAATATATCATCATGATCCTAAAAAGACAAAGGAAAAAAAGGCAGCGAAAGATGCATCAAAAAATGTATCAAAAATGGTATAACTCACTATTAAACTTTCGATACCCACGTAATAGTTACGAGCCTTGGCCATTGAAGTACAACATCCAATTTAAATGCGAATAAAGGATGTGCACGGTGCTATATAAATCCTCACGTTGTAGGCTGTCTGGTTCCAGGTTGAAAGCCTTCAGCGTTCACCCACAGTCCGGATTAAGCTGTTAAAGCTATATGCAGCTAAGCAAAAAAAGGTTGTGGGGGCAGCACCAACGGTTGAGAGCTCTCTGAGCTCACCACTAGTCCGCTTAAGGATGTAACAGCCATCTAAAACTAAAGCCTATGGTCCAACAAAAAAAAGGGAGCCGTTGCTCTGGGTTCCTGGCAGATGTGAAACATCGAAATTATTTTGTACAAGATTATGTGTATAAAAGAATAAATTACGACAGGAACTAATAAGGCATAAAGTATTAATAAAATATTACGATTTTCCTTCCAGAATATGATAATTTTTATTCAATAAACATTTATTTTCATTAGTATACACTATAGGTACAAGTATGTGTTTAGGTTAATAGTTTGTTTTGAGCTCACTAGATGGCGCTGTACAAAATTCTAAAACGGGTTATGATTTCGTTACACAAATGTACATATCAAAACGTGGCGTTAACGCCACGCCAACTATCAGGTTCACCCTCACGTATAGATCTTGCACATCAAAATATAGAAAGCTTTATGGTGAATGGAACCTTAGCATTTCTTAAGCTCTGATCTAAACGTATCTTACCTTTCAAAGTTGATATCAAGGCAGGCATTGTAGCTGCAACCCTACATACAATGTTCTTTCGACATGCATGGTGTAACTCAACGTACTGTTCTAGTTACCACGTCATCTAGTCAATGGCTTAACGACAGATCATAAAATTGTGTCATAAGTTATAATTTGTAATTATAATTTATATAACGAGAAATGAGAAAAAGTATAAAACATACCTTAACAACTGTTATTTCCCACAGAAAACTTGCATTTTAATTAATAAACTGTGGACATAATTTTTAACTATCCACAATGACATTTACCGATGTAACTAAGCAACGAGCTCTATTAATTTTAGTTAATTGCAATTAAAACATCGCTCATCGGCTGCGGTTTATGTAAACGAAACCAAAACGGACGCTGATAAATTACAGAGAAGATCGTAACACGGTTATGAAATTGTATAGAGAGGACTTTTGAGTTTGAAATGTTGCCCCAAACAAACAGGGATTTTGTTTTAATTGGGGCAAAAACTGTTATTGTGTTTCAATGTGGTAGCGTCACAATTATGTTTGTTTTATGGTACCTATATGTATTGAGTGTTTATATTCGATAGTTTGACTTTGAAGTAATACGCACGAACACGCATAGAGCTCTTATCGAATTACAGATATTTTTTGCTGGAAAACGATTTTAAGTGATGATATCTTAAGGTCATCATCATTCATCATCATTATTTCAGCTTATCGCCATCCACTGTACGAAGGTCTTCCTCGTGTTACGCCACAGAATGCAGTCCTATTCCCCCTGCATCGAACGACATCCAGCAACTTTCGTCGTCCCTAAATGTGGGCCTCATTACAAAGCTCAAAGTAGCTCAGCGTGCTATGGAGCGAGCTATGCTCGGGATTTCTCTGCGACACAGAATCCGAAATACGGCAATCCGCAGAAGAACCGGTGTAACCGACATAGCATGAAGAATTAACACACTGTGTGGCAATGGACAGACCACATCGCTCGACGAACCGACAACCGCTAGGCAAGAAAGGCTCTCGGGTGGCGACCACGTATCGGACGACGCAGTATATGACGCCCCCGACGACCTGTTAAAATTGATGGGCGTCGTTACCCCTGTACAGGACTGCTTTCTGTTGCGTAACATAAGGGAGGCCTACTTCCAGCAGTGAACGGCGATAGGCTGAATGGTGATGATGATACCGAACTCACAAAGAGAAGAAAAACTCGAAATAAAACCATATGCTCATTAGCCTGACCATCGTGATCCAGTAGGTATTTTTTTTTTATTGCCGATGGTGGCAATCGAGCAGGCAGCACACCTGATGATGAGTGATGCTACCGCACATGGACCTTTGCAATACCAGAGGCACAGCCAGGCGGTTGCCTACCGTGAAGTAAATACTCTTCTTAAACCTCGTTTAAAGGCCTCTTGTTCCAGCCCATATGAGGTACTTGGGCCTGATGCTCGACGGGCAATAGTGGTTCCGGGAGCATTTCCGCAGGCTAGCTCCACGGCTCGTCGCCGCGGCGTCCGCCCTATCGTGGCTTATGCCGAACGTGGGCGGACCGAGCGCTACGTGCCGACGGCTGTACGCGGGGGTCATCCTGTCGATGGCCCTGTACGGCCCACCGGTGTGGGCGGGGTCCATGACCGTCCGACTCAGGGCTCTTCTGTAGCGACCACAGAGGGCCATGGTAGTCAGGGCCATCCGCAGATACCGCACGGTGGCGACGGAGACAACGTGCCTATTGGCCGGGACTCCCCCGTGGGACCTGGAAGCGGAAATGCTCGCCGGATTGTATCGGCGGGTGACGGGGGTGCGAGCGGAGGGCGGTATGGTCTCGTTGAGGGAGCTCACCGCCTGGCGCGTCGACGCCCGCCAAGACGTCATTGCCCGTTGGGCAGTCCGGCTGGAGAGGCCTCGGTTCGGGGTGCGAATCGTGGAGGCCTTCCGGCCGGTGCTGATGCAGTGGTTGGAAAGGCGGCACGGGGTGCTCTCCTTCCGACTAGTGCAGGTGTTGACGGGGCATGGGTGCTTTGCCAAATACCTGCACATGGTCGTTGGGAGGGAGAGTACGCCGTCCTGCCACCACTGCAATTGCGACGAGGACAAGGCGCAGCATACGCTCGAGGCCTGCGCCGCTTGGGCAGCGCAGCGCCGTGAACTCGTCGCAATCATCGGTGCCGACCTGACGCTGCCGACTATCGCCAGGGCGATGGACGGCAGCGTCGGGAATTGGGACGCGGTCGCAGCCTTCTGCAAGGCAGTGATCTCGCAGAAGGAGGCGGCGGATCGCCTGCGCGAGGAGCGCAGCCTCGATGAGGCGATCCACCGCCGGCGACTGGAGCGGCATAGGCGCGAGTACTTGCGCCTCATGCCGCCTAGCTGAGGCTGTGCGTGACGTGATCGGGGAATTAGTCCGTCACCCGCCGAGAGGCCGACCGCGTGAGGAAAGAGCGACGTCCTCCCCGAGAGGGGGACGTCGGTCGATGGGAGGGTACCCCAAATAGGGGGTATTCCGTCGGGCCGACCACTGATGACAAGTAACCCTGCTCCGGTGGTCGGCCCAACGACGAAGGCGACGTGCACGTGCGTGCACGTAAGTGGTGCGAGGAGCGCGCCGACCACAACCCACCCCCAGAAAAAAAAAATACCTCGTTTAAAGAAGGACATGTCATAGCGCTCGGGAAACACACAGCAGGTAGTTCATTCCAGAGCCTGCACGTACGTGGGAGAAATGATCGCTGGAAACGTACTGTTGAAAACCATAATGTTTCCAGGTGAAATGGATGAACCTTTACACTCCCATTGTAGGGGAGACTGACTAGCAGTGGGGCGTATATGAGCTGTGATGATGATGATGAAAGCTCATAATTAACTGCCACATAAAAGGTATTTGCTGTTGTAAACCAGCGGCATTGTAGAAATCTGACTTTAATATCATCATTTGCCTGCCCTCATCCCACGCTAAGTGGGGTCTGCACAACATGTACTTACCTTCCATAACCTCCTATCAGCCGTCATGTCTGCATTCACTCTTTTCATACGCACATCCTCATTCACACAGTCCATCTCTTTTGGATCTCCCACGCTTCTTACATCCATCTACAATCATATCGATAACCCGCCGTCTCACATGCCTTTCATCCCTCCTCATCACATGTCCATACCAAGACAATCTCGCGCTCCTAATCTTCTCTATCACTGGTGTCATTTTCAGGCTTCCCCTAATATACTCATTTCTTATCTTATCTAACCTTGTGACCTCATCCATCCACATCCATCTTAGCATACGTATCCCTGTGGCATGCAATCTTCTCTCAAAAATTTGACTTGAATAGTCTCAAAGAATTCTCCAAGAAATTTAACTTGGATAGTCACATTTAAACTAATTACATTGTATATTTACTGAAAATGTTGTTTTCTTTTGAAAATATATATATTTAACAACTCTACACATTTCTTGTTCTCCATTGAAAATAGTTTCTATACTTTGTAACTGGAATCTATGTACCGAGTTTTAGTGACAAAAAAACATATAATTATTTCATAAAAAAAATGAAAAACAATACAATTTTTATTAAACTATCATTATTATATACAGTCATTCCGCAAAGCACCTTTATTATATTCCAATTTTTTTTAATAAGTGCTGTTCACAATTTCGCCCATCCATACTAATATTATAAATACGAAAGTAAGGATGTTTGTTTGTTTGTTTGTTTGTTTGTAACGCTTTCACGCTTAAACCACTGAGCCGATTTCAAAATTCTTTCACCAATGGAAAGCTATAATATCAGGGAGTAACATAGGCTAAATTTTATCCCGGTATTCCCACAGGAACGGGAACTACGCCGCGGGTAAAGCGACTGAAACCGAAGCGAAGCGAGGGCGGGTTGCTAGTATCATTATAATCCTTTATCCCTGGTAATAAGAGAAAATAAGATATTTCTACAAGAAAAGAAAGACTGCAAACAAGATTTGCTGCCCTTTGCTAATCGGCCTATATGCTGTGGTCTATCAATAATCTATTTTCTTTACCATTACGAAGAAAAAAATAGTCCTGTAGTGAAACGTACATATATGCTAACAAGCATATCTAACAAGCAAATATTATTATAGGACAATAGTACAGCCAAATGCATTCAACACAATCGAATTTCCACAATAAAGGAATGGAATAGTTTGTAGTTTTTGTATAATGTAAGTGTTCCCATCCGATTACAATTTATAAGGGTGAACACTTGAACAGGCTTGTATAATTACTAATTCACCACCCCGGATTACATTACAATTTTCCAAAAGAATTCAACTCTTCATACTGTCAAGGCAAAAAAAACAAGGGTTTGCGGCAGAATTATTTAATTTTACAATGATCGTAACAGAACTGTTGCTCTAACCATCTTAACCTTAGTTAATCAAGGAACCCTTTTTTTGGTAGTCTATGGTGCGGACGCACGCCGTCCCTCTCGTCCCGGGTGACTAATAGGTGGCGGACGACCCCATAACAAGCCGTATTTTCTCCTCTCTGCCTTTGTGCCGACCACTGGTACCGAATCCTTAACTTTCGTGGCCAGCCCGGTAATCAAGGAATCCTGAAGAAGATTACTATGGGTGCAAGGTACTTTATTTAATCGCGACGAAATTTGACTCGAGCAACAATCTCACAAATCACTGGGCGATTTATTGTTTTTATTTACCTTGAACCGAAGTAGAATTTAAATTATATTTTATATTTATTTCTTATAGACATACAAACACGCCAAATTGAATATTAAGAAACTTGAGTTGCATACATAGCCAAAAATCTCTTCTTCTTCTTCTTGTATAATAGCTACAATAACATGAACTACTGGTGCCAGTGTCGAGTTATAATATTGATTATTTACGTCTTTCGTCGTTACCATTGATTTGGTGCTGACAACCAAATCATGCTTCCTCTCGGAATATTGACGGAATGTGAAATGCACGCAATTTCCTACCATATCATATTCACTACATTTCAGTATTTTATCTGTATTATATTACATAAAATAGCAGCAAAATTAATCAATATAGCACTGTAAAACACTAAAATAACGAATAAAATTATAAATCTCTTCTTCTTCTTCTTATTTAATGGCAATGAGCTACAATAATATGAGCTATTGGTACCAGTGTCGAGTTATTATATTAATTATTCACGTCTTTAGTCTTCGTCTTTCAGTCAGACGTTAGCATGACTTGGTGCTGATGTCCAAGTCATGCCTTCGCTGGGAATTTTAGCAGAATGTCAAAATGCACGCAATTCACTATTATATCATATTCACTACATCTCAAAATTTTATCTGCATTATATTACATAAAATATCAGCAAAATTATTCCTTATAGCACTGTAAAACACTAAATAACCAATAAAATTTTAAATCTCTTATTAGATTATTTTAGAATCCCTATTTTTGACAGGCGACATATGGCGTTATCTCTCTCCTTTATTCTATAGACTATCTATGTATATATACCATAGACTATCTATATATATTATAGATATACCTATAGATCGTCATCATATCAGCTCACATAACTCTCACTGTTCACTCACTGGCCTCGGACTTCCTCTACTATTGGAGGGACATTAACCTACCGCGCTGGTAAGACGTATTGGCGTAAGGTTTTATGCAAATTCTTCTCTTTCATAGATATTATCTGCATATAATATCCCTTAGACATCTTTTACGACACTCACGGACAAGAGAGTAGGTGTTAATTCGTATTTTTACTCCATCACTATACGGATAATATGCGACTAAAATTACAACAATGGATATTAATAATTCTTAGATTAATTTCAATCAATCCATGGACATTTTATGAGCCAATCCCTTCCACATCCACAAACCTTCAACAAAGTATAGTATTATGTCCGGCTTCCCGTCTTCCGCATCCCACCCACGGGACCCACGCTTGTGTTATAACTTTAATGAATAAGTAGTTGTATAGCCCGATTTTGCGTAGCGATACACAATAGGTAGTTGCATTTTTTTTAAAGACTATCGTCATTATTTCAGCCCACCTACGTCCCACTGTTGGACTCGAGCCTCCTCCATTACTGGAAGAAAATTGAGGGAAATTAAGTGATTAAATATGCGTGTGGCATCTATGCAAAGAAGAAAAACTCAAAATACAAACCCTATTCTAACCCGTCTGACCAGCTTGGTATAGTAGGTATATTTTACTTCTATCTAATAGAAGGCTCGAGCCCATCAATGGAATTTATACGAGCTGAAATGATTATGAGGAATATACTCGCTTGATCTTTCTTCAGTATTGAAATCACAAATCATCCTTTTAGCCTGCATTGTTGGATGTAACCGTCACCAATGGGTGAGTTTGTCATAATGACATATGATAAGCTTCGCTGATGGGTTGGCGTTTACAGTTCATGTCATAAGTTTCCCATAAGAGTGCTGCTACCCATTCTATCGATGATCTTTCAGTCCGTTTCTATACCTCCCTCGGGCAAGAAGTCACTCAAACATATTAAGTATTTTTCTTAACAATGTAAAGATTTTAATTTAATTATTCTACTTAATATAGCTACACGCTGTGTTAACAATTATGTTAACAGTTTTTAAACATTCTACACCCAATTAGTATTTAAAACAGCCCCACTATTATACTATTTCAACTGAAAATAAACATAAATATGTAATAATATTCAATCTAGCTTAATAGTTTTGTTATAGAATTAATAAGAAATGTGGCCCTAAATATACAAGCCCTACATAATTATCTACAGATTACTACGAACAACGCGCATATTGAACTGACCTAGACAAGTTCAATGCCAGCATGCTTCGTCCGGAACCCACTAGTCGATGTTGAATTATGAGAATAAAAAGTGTACCATTAAAATTCCATCGTTTTGGATTTTACTGTTTTCTAACACTTCATTATACAATATTTTCGTGATTAGTGTTTGTCCTCTATTGATTTTAATGTCACACTAAACACTTTTCTTATTTATTTATCTACAATCAATTATAATACCTTAACTTTTACCTAATGCGATATTGTAAGAAAGTAAAATTAATAACAATTAGGTACTATGTATATATAATAATACTATAATATTATACAAATAATAAAAATATAACATCAAAAAAGCGAGTATCTTAGCTGGTGTTAAAAAAAAACTAAAACCAGATTATACTAGTTCTAGTCCTGTTAATATTACTTGGTAAGAAAAAAGCTGTCATTTATTAATTCTTGTTAAACTCCGTTTTTATTCTTTCGTTCATTTTTCAATGTATATTTAAAATAGTAAAATACATGGTAGTTCGATCTACCAATGAGATTTTATATTCTACATTGTGTTATCACAATATTATGCAGAATTGTGTTACCTAGTTTGGTCATACGTATTATATTAAACACAGATACATTAATTACTTCATTTGCTATAAAAGTATTTATAGAACATTAATATAATTAACATTTAAGACGTCTAAAAGCCATAGTCTTCAATTTATATTATTTGTAATTAGAAATTATGCTAAATACATTATGAACTCGGCTAATAAAATGTTATTCATGAGAGTTCTACTGATAATCATGTACATAAATATAACAGAGTGAACATCTTAATGAATACCTCCCTCCCAATCGTATCCAGTCAAGCAGTATCAAAACGATTAAGTCGACTCAAAGGAAATCACTAGAATTTCAACAAATCAGTCATTTCAAATGACGCTTTAGTATCTCTTGGGAACTTAAGTTAACCTTTTAACTTTCAAAAGAGTTTTTTACCATTTTATATCTTTTTTTTTATACTGTTAATCTTTATTCCGTTTTTATTTAAATTTAAATGCATATTATAGTAAGAAGAAACACATAATAGAAATTCTAGCATTAACAAAAGGATATAAATTTATGATCTCTTCAAGAAAATAGGACTACGTCTCCTGTAGCAATTCTTTCATGGGTGAGGTCTGCTGTTTCTTGTGCTTTAAATTGGCCAACGCTATACAGTTACCCGCATAAACTATCCAGTAGCCTGTTATGGATAACTGTTGGTATACGCCTGCCTTCTAGAACGACACTCGGAACAGTTTCCTGAGACCTTTACTGAATCGCCCTGATAACGGTCCATCCTACTCCACGTCGACAATTCGTTGTCGCAAATCGGGAATCTTTTATCTTCAACGGTTCTCGGTTCGACGAACGTCGTCGTAGCCGCCAGGCTCCTCATACTTGCTAATTCTGCAGGCTAAGTCGATTACAGACTTTTTTGTGAATTTTGTATTGCAGCTTTAATTATATCACGCTGAACAACTTTAAATCTATTTAGCATTAATTCAAAACGTTTGTATTCTTCTGTATTTATAAAGTATAATCTACCTTTCAATGTGATGATAGAGTAAGGATGCAATTCACCTATCTTGGTCGTGAGCGTTGTAAAAGACAACTAATCGATTTAATATGCATATAACATCTAGGTAAAAGAAGAGAAATTTCCCTATACCTGGCGTAGTAAGTCAATTTCCTTCGTATTATAGAGGAGGTTCATTCGTAGCAGTGATCGTATACGTAACGTTGACCTTCCTTAAAATAATAGTAGCAAATATTCAAATTGAATTACCATTTCTTTTTCTTACTGTTGGTAGCAAACAAGCAAACAGCACACGTAATGATAAGTGATACTAACATGGACTTATATGCTAGGCCGCTGTTTACAGTAAAAAAGTGAAGGCAGTGTGTATGCAATGAGGTTTGGTGATACTAAAAGCATCACTAAAACCAACCACACGCAAATATACTTAGAAAGTTTGACTCCCGACATTTCTTGAATATTTGTATTCAAACAAGCAAAGTTCAGCTCTATGATTATAATATAGACTCTACATACTACATTAGGAGTGGTAGGACCACACTGTCGACAGTTATCTGTTTACAGCCGCGGGCCGGTCCGTCCGGGGCAGTACCATGCTCTCGCAGAAAATCGACGTCTGAGTAGTAGCAATTTGTTACTGCGCTTCGTTCGGTGAGCGAGAGAGCCGGCAGCCCAACTTTCTGAGGGTGATTGTGTGTGGAGGGTTTTGGTGGTGCCCTTGGTATCACCGAGCCTCAATGCACGCATTCACACTCCCTTCGCTTTCTTCGCGGTGGGCAACGGCCTTGTAAAGGTCCATGAGCGGCAGCAACACTTACCATCAGGTGTACTGTTTGCTCGTTTGCCACCGTTAGCAATAAAAAAAAAAAAAAAAAAATACATTTAAGGTCGGAAAAATACAAGATCTATTCTCGCGGGAACAAACTACGATTTATTTGTGTATCAATGTTGACTACGTAAGAGTACTGAGAACAATTTATGTAAGAGCATGTAACTCACTCGAATCATTGCCAAACATATTTTTCTGTCAATCATTTCGCGAGATGGCCTTTAAACTACTATGTGCCGAATTCAATCCTAATCTGACCGACCTCAGTGCGGCGACAAATTATTGTTAATGCATCTCAATGTCGTCCCAAGTAGGGTTGATAACAGTCATTATAAGAAAAAACAATGCAGTTTTATTTACGCTTAAATAAATTAAGAGAAGATAGTGAATGATTATTATTTATTTTATTATTTTATTTGGATTTTTTAATGATCAGTTATTCGTTAAGATTAATTAATAAGAAGTGTATAAATATCAATCATCATTATTGTATCTCCGTTTCACGGGATCTTTCTAGGGAAGATACCCGGTCCTTTGAAAGGCGTACATGGGGATATGGATCCAACACGCAGAGGCCTTTGGAGAAATTTAATCTAAAAATGGGATGGGACGTCTACCGATGACACTCCACGTCTGCACATAACACACGTGGACTGCCGACGGTAGGTGTAAAACTATTGTGTGTTGATGGTATCTAATATATGTCATTATTATCATTATTATCATAGCACATATATAATACGTCTCACTGTTGTGCTCGGGTCTTCTCCACTGTAGGAGGGATATTGTCCTACTATACCACGCTGGTCGGACCGGTTGGTATAGGGTTTATATCGAGTTTCCTCCTTGCATAGATTTTAAATGCGCATCATATCCCTTATTATAGTGAACGCAGTAAGAAGCCGCGGCAAAGTAGCATTTGTTTAGCCGGAAGTCAAGTTATTTTAATATTTCCATCATCTTTTTTCTTTTTTCAAATTATTTATTTATAATTTTATCACACATATTATTTATATTTGAATTATTATATGATATTTATTAATATCAGTGGTTATTTATTATTCTTATCAGTAAAGTATCTTAAAAGTACATATCTATACCAATAAATAAAATTGGAGTGTCTGTTTGTAATGTCAAAATAATAGGATTTTTTCATGCTCACACGGTTATTTGCACGACACCTATGCCTAAAATAGCAATTAAAAAATTTATGTCTGTCTGTCTGTCTGTCTGTCTGTTTGTTCCGGGTAATCTTCAAAACGGCTGGACCAATTTCAAAAATTCTTTCACCAATGGAAAGCTATAATATCAGGGCGTAAACTAGGCTATATTATATCCCGGTATTCCCACGGGAACGGGTACTACGCGGGTAAAACGACTATAACCTATAACCGAAGCGAAGCGAGGGCGGATTGCTAGTTACAACATATATTTATGGTTAACTGATATCCGTGAGTCACAGAACAGGGTTGCCAGCGAAAGATCAGTGTTGAGTGATACCCAGCTAATGCTGAGATGGTGACCCTTTTGGCGGGACATGTATTAGGTCGCTTTAGTCTGCTACTGATCCTTCAGACTGTTGTGGTCGTACACCTTTTGTACCGTTTATCCTAAACTATTATTACTGATGAACTGACCACTATACATATATATTTTTGTTTTTGTTTTCTTTTTTTGTTTTTATAATTTTTATTTAGTATACCTTTTTTTCTCATTTTAAATTAAGCATAAATTTACTTCTTCTGATGATAATTACCTTTAGCATGTCCTACGCCGAATAAATGCATTTTTCTTTCTTCTTTTCTTTCTCTTATTCATCTTTTACGACAGTTAACGAGAAACAAAAATTAAGCGACTACTGCATTGCGTATCATTCATCACACACTGAAGTGTAGGTATATTCTCTAACAAATGCCCGTAAGTTCTTAATATAGCGATCTCTCACTCTTTTCCTTGCGAACTTAAAAAGACTAAAACCGGCTCATCTCGTTTTCAAAGCTTTATAGATTTTGATATTATACCTTGTAACACAAAAGTTTCACTTCTATCGTCTATCATACCCTGATCAGATTTGTAGCTTTTTTTTTATGGGTGGGCTATGGTAAGCACACACGCGGTCCATTCCGTCCGGGGCGATGAAAGAACGGCGCGCGGGCCCATAACCCACCCGTACCCACGTCACCTCGTTGTTGGGCCGACCACCGAAGCAGGGTGACTTGTCGACAGTGGTTGGCCCGGCAGAATATCCTTTCGGGTACCCTCACCTCTCGACGTCCTGGGACGTCAGTCGCCGTCGCGCGGTCAGTCTCTTTGCGGGTGACGGACTAAATTCCCCGGTCCAATCACTCGCGGCCTCGGCTAGGGCGGCATTAGGCGCAGATACTCGCGCCTGCGCCGCCCGAGTCGCCGGTGGCGAAACGTGTCGCCGAATAGGAGCTCTACTCGCACACGATCCACCGCCTCCTTCCGTGAGATTACAGCCTCACAGAAGGCGGCGACCGCGTCCCAATTCCTGATGCTGTCGAGCATCTCCCTGGCGATGGTCGGCAGCATCAGGTCGGCACCGATAATCACGACGAGTTCACGGCTGTGCTGCGCCGTGTCCTCGTCGCAATTACAATGGTGGCAGGTGATCTCTTTGATGGAGACCATACCGCCGCGGGCGCGTGTCTCCGACACCTGCCGGTGAATTCCGGCGAGCAACTCCGCCTCCAGGTCCCACGGGGGAGTTCCGGCCAGGAGGCACGTTGCCTCCGTCGCCACCATGCGGTAGCCGCATATGGCCCTGATCGCCATGACCCTCTGTGGCCGCCACAAGAGGGCCCTCAGACGGACGGTCAGGCACCCCGCCCAATCAGATTTTTAGCTAAAATAAGTTTTATAGCAGTAGTATTAAAGATAAGTATACCATAAATATTTTTCAATCTACATTTATGTGTTGCTATGAGAATCCTTTTCATCCGTCTGAAATCTTCTATCTGACTCACCATCATTCTGCTTTTACCTCAATTACTTGGAGTCGACCCAATATACTCTTATTTTATAGTATATATTGCAGAATTATTGGCAATAGTTTTATGACCGGCCGACTGACGTCAACCCACCTTGGGAATGCAATTGTTGACCAGATGGCATCAGATGGCTTGGGCCAGGTCTATGTAAAGCTCTTTACGATACTCATGAGCAATGTTTTTGATGGTAAGTGTTGCTGCGCTCATGGACCGCCGCCTGCAGTAAAGAAAGTGAAGGGAGTGTGAATGCGTACAATAAGGTTCTGTGATACTAAACGTCATTAAAACCCATCACACGCAAACACCCTCAGAAAGTTGGGCTTCCGGCTCTCTCGCTCACCGAACGAAGCGCAGTAATAAATTGTTTTTACTTGGACGTCGATTTTCTGCGAGAGTGTGGTACTACCCCGGACGGACCGGCTCGCGGCTGTAGACAGAAAATTGTCAAACAGTGTGGTCCTACCACTATGTAAAGGTTGGTAGCATTCGTAACCGCTACCACACACCATAATATCACTATTGAACTATTTCATACCTTGTATCACTAAAAAAAGTATGAAATTTCGAAATAAAAAAATCTTCTCGACGTCTGTAATGTGTGAATAGCTTAAAGCCTTACTATGAACAAATATTTTACAGGAGGAACAATAAACTGATTAATCTTCGTGAAGTGTATTGAAAAAATCAGCCAAGTCCGAGTCGGACTCACGCACGAAGGGTTCCGTACCATTGACTAGGTAACCAAGTGTCTCCCTATTGCCATTATCGATATTGAGCAAAAAAATCAAGTTTGTTGTATGGGAGCCCCCCTTAAATATTTATTTTATTTTTAGAATTTGTTGTTATAGCGGCAATTTAAATACATCATCTGTGAAAATTTCAACTGTCTAGCTATCACCGTTCTTGAGATACAGCCTGGTGACAGACGGACGGACGAAAGGACGGACAGCGAAGTCTCAGTAATAGGGTGCCGTTTTTACCCTTTGGGTATGGAACCTTAAAAAAAAAGCACTACAAAACACACATAAAAACAGGGGGACAAATAAAACACACAAAGGGACTTTGGTTTTACTATTTAATTTAAGAAGATTACTACATTCTATTAGTTCTACATGTCGTCAAAAGATGCCGTAATTTTTTTAGCTGAAAATTTTAGGAGTTGTTAGAAGTTCACCAACTGTACTTCGTAATATTAAGGTACCAAAATCACGTTACTGCGATGGTCATAAATTCTATTATTGATAATTATACAATGTTTTTATTTTGATCCTTTTTAGCCATTGTCAGAAATAGCCGATAACGCCCATGTCTATTTCCTTCTACATCTCGTAAACGTCTATTAGTCTCTCATACACAGTTTGATATCGTTCTTTAAAATCTGATAGTTATAAATAAAGATAAAACGCAACCCTACAAAAGCAAAGGCCGTCTGATACATTGACGTTACAGTGACTCGCTGACTCATTTACTCGCTTACTCATTCAATCGTAGCGTTTTTCATCTTTGATAAGTATCAACCCCTAGTATCTAGCTTCCTTGAACCACGCGTTATCATTTCACGTTGTTCTATATATTGAAACCTTGTGTGGTACTTGGAAATATAATTAATAATGTTTGTATTACCAACAATAATAATTTATTTGTTTTAATTGATCTAGTTTCTTGGAAGTGTGAAATCAATTTTCCTTAAACATTGTGGTTATATAGTTCATAAATAATTTATTGTTTAACAATTAATTAAAATTAACTACAAATTAAAGGTGAAAAACGAAGATATAAAAATATCTCTTATATAAATTAAGCTCAAAAAAAATAAATAAAATTCAAAATAGTATTTTTTTATGTTAATGTTTAGTTCTTTTTTTTCTGAAGTTTATGCCTCGGTTTACCTTACTTTTATGCCACTGCCTTTAGGCCAAATGTTTACTTCATTAAAACTCATTGTCCATTTGAAAGTCATACCGTCGAAAGCGTACATTTGTAAACATACGTTATAACATACATTTTCGTTTTTACTGTTATACCAAATTCACTTTTCTCATAAACCGTAACGAATTATTGGGGGATTAAAGTATAAAATTGCCGTTTGGTATTGATAATGATAATTAAAACCATTTTTTTGTTCATAAAACAGATTTCTTTAATCAAAGTATTAACCCTCGTTATCTATACATTTCTGCCATCTAATTGGAAAATCATTAAAACCTTTGCGATATAACTCTGGGGTCCTGGGCTCCTCAAACTGTGTGAAAGTATTTTGTACCTACTGCTTCCTCTCATTTTCTTAAAACATATTGGAAACAAAAAACATCAGTGAAATAGTTTCTTGGAAATATCATTATATTAAAAACGGTAAATTGATAAACATGGTCAAAATAGATTTATAAGACGAGCTTGTAGCCATTACAATAATAAGTATAATAGTAGTATATATAATAGTAGTCTATATCTATACCAATAAATAAAATTGGAGTGTCTTTTTGTAATGTCAAAATAATAGGCTTTTTTCATGCTCACACGGTTATTTGCACGACACCTATGCCTAAAATACAGATTAAAAAATTTTTGTCTGTCTGTCTGTTTGTTCCGGGTAATCATCAAAACGGCTGGACCGATTTCAAAATTCTTTCACCAATGGAAAGCTATAATATCAGGGCGTAAACTAGGCTATATTTTATCCCAGTATTCCCGCGGGAACGGGAACTAAAAACGACCAAAACCGAAGCGAAGCGAGGACGGGTTGCTAGTATATATAGTATAATAGTAGTTATATATAATAGTATAATAGTATTGATATATTTAGCGAAATATTTAATACTTTTAAATCTAAACTTTTAAAATATAATACAAAAAAGAACATTATTTATTAATTTCTTGATGTCTATTTATTAGAAACTTAATTGATGACAGCGTTATTAATTTTAACTACCTTGTAAATTAGCTGATAAAACATGATAGACCCAGGGCCACCAGTGTTTGGCAGAAGCCTTCCCAGTGCCGCGGCCGACTTAGTGAGCCTCGGGACGTGCTGGGTAAAGTGTAGCCCAAAGTTCCAATTCCTATCGAGGTGCAGGCCCAGATATTCCATCTGAGCCCGCACAGGCACGGCAACTCCAGATACACTGATGTATGCTCCTAGGGGGGGACCCCGACGTGGGCTATTGAATAAGAGGGCCTCAGTTTTATCCAAAGAAACCCTCAACCCCAAGCTCGAAATAAAATCCTATGCTGTTGGCGCGTATCCTAGGCGTTGCGCCTGACCAGCTCAGGATAGGGTAGGTCAATTGCCCACCTATTGTTGAGTAGGCTCGAGCCCGTATATGACGTATATGATCCAACATGATGAAAGGATTTTAAAACTAGTCTGAGAATACCTAGATTAGATACAGCTGTTGTAAATACCTCATTTACTATTCATTAGAAATCTGCTAGAGACTAGAGAATTATTGCTAACACATTGGATGTACAATGGTGACCTATCACGATACTGTAATAGATCGTGCATAGTAGTAATATGAAGACATATATATTCGTGGTGTAAAGGTCTATCACCTTTAAACTTAGTTACCATATAGGAAAAGCGGAATTTATGAATAGTTCCTATTATATATTATGATATTACCTATTGCATATACTAAACAATACCCATTATCTATTATGAAACAATAAATTACGTGACTTTAATTATTTTCGGGTATTATATGTCCGACGTTTGGTCAAGAACTTCCTCAAAAATGGAGGCAAATGACATTAAAAAATATGGTAATAAAATTGATAAATATAACAGCCAATACGTTGTCACAGCTTATGTGGATTATATTATTTAATATTAACATTAAATATAGTTTGATTGGTCGATAATGGTAGGAAAAATAATGAGTGTAAAATAAGTAAATTACCATTTGATTCATAGGCTATATATATAGAAAATATAGAATATATATATATAGAAAACAGTGCTATGATAATTACTCTTACAGCGACTTTATCAGCTTATATCCTTTCTTATTTGGCTATGGTTTGGATACGCCCCATCTGATCCATAAGAGACGATCGAAAGTGCAGCATGCGGCCCTTTTTCCTGCTGTATCAACTCCCCATCACAATTTCGCTGATCACCTACTGGCTGATACCAACCTATCTAACCAGCATGGTATAGTAAGGTCAATTTCCCTCCTATTGTGTCAAGTCTCAAGCCCAGCAGTGGGTAATATATGAGCCGATATGATGATGATAAGGAAACCTAAAAATATTTTTATGACTGCACAGATGGCGTAGTGGTTAAGATAGCTACCTACAGCGCCAGTATCGGGGGTTCGAATCCCACGCGGGACAACACTTTGTGCGATCCACAAATTATTGTTCTGATTCTGGATGTAATTTGTGTCCGTTAATTATATGTTTGTAAAGTCCCCCGCATTACAAGGATTATTTCCTTAGTGCAGGGTGTCTTAAATAAATAAAATAAAATGTATATATCCGAAACATGGATTATTACGACCACGGTACGTATTACTAGTACAATTCCTAGAAGACAAGTAATAAAAATCATACGTTGTACACATTCAGTACATAAATACTATATCGTAGACGTCGGTCCAGTGTCCAGGGTCAGCAGATGTGTGGCCTTCCACGTCACAATAGTGGAACAATCAATATTAATAGTGGTCGTCTTATTAAGCGAGACTGCCCGTACGTTCCACGATGGTTCCTGGGAGCTATTTAATATTTCCTTATCACGATTAAACCTATATCAATTGTGGTTATCCTTGGCTGTAAAATTTTAAGTGTGTAGAGTAGATTGGGTTATACTTATATATCCGTGTGGTGACGAAGTAAGAGCAAAATTCACCACCCTCTCATGAGAGAGGCATGAGCCTGTAGATGTCCTAAAAGACGACTAAGGGATATAATAGGCATATAATATCTATGCAAGAGAAGGAACGCTCGAAACAAAACCCTATACCAACACATCTGACCAGTGTGGTGTAGTAGGTCAATTTCCCTCCCATAGTGGAGGAAGCCCGAGCTCAACAGTGGGACGTGTATGGGCTGAGATGATGATGAACTTATATTTTATACGCGTTAAGTATTTTACCGATTCATTCTCAGTATAGACGTCTTCCAATCCTGTGACAGCATATTGGTTAGTTTTATTAATAAAATTTTAATTAATTATTCTTATAGTATAATTAAATATATAAATTAATTCTGTGTAATGACGGTATAAGAATACAATTCACCACTATCTTATACGTGGGTGTCGTAAAAGACGACTAAAGGATATAATGTGCAAGGTATATAATATCTGCTTCGCATCTGACGATAAACAAAGCTCAAGGTCATACTTTTAACGTGGCGAGAATTGTTTTGAGGTAAAGCTGCTTTTCTCACAGCCAGTTGTATATGGCATGCTCCATAGTAAGTACACAGAGTAAACTGGTGATTCTAGCACCCGAAGGAAAAACAAAAGAAAATGTTGTTTACGAAGAAATACTGCGGTAGATGTAGTATTTCGATTTCATTGTTAAATGATAATACCCCCGGGTAACTTTCGTCAGATCAAAGGCCGAGTTTCGTGTTCATAAATATAACAAAATTTGATTTAATTTTCATGTTTATTTAACCTTTAAATCCCACACATAATATAAATATTGTTATATTTTATTCTTAAGTTATTACATTTTATATTTCCGTGTGGTGATGGAGTAAGAATACAATTCACCACCCCTTCTCTTGCCTGTGGGTGTCGTAAAAGATGACTAAGGGATATGATGTGCAGAAAATATCTATGCAAGAGGAGAAAAACTTGACATAAAACCCTATGCCAACACGTCTGCCCTGTGAGGTATTGTAGGTCAATTTCCCATCCCAGAGGAGGCCAGAAGCCAACAGTGGGACTTATATGGGCTAAGATGATGATGAAATGATTCACATGAATGCAATGATGGTTTAGATTAACATCTGAAGTCAGCTGTGATCGATTTAAAGCAATTTTATTTTTAATCTATTTAGATACGTTTAGAACAGCGTCTATTGAGTCGACTGTTATAAATCTGAACAAACCTGCACAAGATCGTAAAGAGGAAGAGGACGCCGTCCTGCTGCCACTGCGATTGCGACAAGGACACGCAGCACACCCTCGAGCTCTGCGTGGCCTGGGCAGAGTAACGCCGTGAACTCCTCGCAATCATCCGTACCGACCTGACGCTGCCGATTATCGCTGGAACGATGCTCGACGGAGCGTGTACGGGAGGATTTTTTCTATCACGACACGCTCCGCTGCCGGCGCATTGTGCAGCTCAGGCGCGAGTACCTGCGCCTGATGCCGCCCTATCCGAGATCGCGGGTGGACGGATCGGGGATTAGTCCGCCACTCACAGAGAAGCCGACCGCGTGAGGGCGATGCTCCGGCAACACTATCTTGTTGCCGGGTTGTCGAAGTGGACGGTACCCAAAAGTGTAACCCGCCGGGCCGGCCACGGAAGTCAATAAATCGGTACCAGTAGTCGGCCCAATGGCGACGCGGAAGAAATACATTAGGTTATCGGGTCCCACGCCGCAAATCTGTCGCCCCGGACAGACTGGACAGGGCAGACTGGGCTGGGCAGGGCATTTTATCAAAGAAAAGGTAACCACCATAGCAAAGACTGCATAGGTTAGCCTCTACATCATTATTTATTACTAGCAACCCGCCCTCGCTTCGCTTCGGTTTTAGTCGTTTTACCCGCGTAGTTCCCGTTTCCGTGGGAATACCGGGATAAAATATAGCCTAGTTTACGCCCTGATATTATAGCTTTCCATTGGTGAAAGAATTTTTGAAATCGGTCCAGCCGTTTTGAAGATTACCCGGAACAAACAGACAGACAGACAGACATAATTTTTTTAATCTGTATTTTAGGCATAGGTGTCGTGCAAATAACCGTGTGAGCATGAAAAAAGCCTATTAGTTTGACATTACAAACAGACACTCCAATTTTATTTATTGGTATAGATTAAAGTGAAGATTTTATTTGGTTAAACGCCCAAACCTCAACCACTACTGATTCTAATTGAAAAAATATTTTAATTACGGGTAGAGCTTTTATAAACGAAGACTATAAACTAGATTAGATAATATCACGCTATGCCTAATAGGAGCGACGCATCAATGAAAAGTTTTGCATAATTGTAAATTCACTCCTTTTGAGAATCCCAGGACGTGTGCGACCCATGCTATCTAACCTTCTCAGTCTTATGTGACACAGACGAAGCTGTGTGGGGCAGCTTGTCTATACCAATAAATAAATTTGGAGTGCCTGTTTGTAATTTCAAAATAATAGGCTTTATTCATGCTCACGCGGTTATTTGCACTATACATATGCCTAAAATACACTTTATATTTTTTTTTGTCTGTCTGCCTGTTTGTTCCGGGTAAACTTCAAAACGGCTGGACCGATTTCAAAAATTCTTTCACCAATGGTAAGCTATAATATCAGGGAGTAAACTAGGCTATATTTTATCCCGGTATTCCCCCACGCGAACGGGAATTACGTAGGAAAGTCTGAAACCCGAAGCAAAGCGAGGGCGGGTTGCTAGTTAGATATATAATCGTCACGCAAACGAGTTCACTGTCTCAGTATTATAAATATCATTTTTATTACCTAGGGGAATGCTGCTGCCCTCTTCCCTTGAACTCCTTTAACCGGTTTTATGATTCCTATGGGAATGTAAGAATACAGTTTTCAATAACTTACTGTATAGTTATACCAGCTTTTATGAAAATACTAGCAACCCACCCTCGCTTCGCTTCGGTTTCAGTCGCTTTACCCGCGGCGTAATTCCCGTTCCTGTAGGAATACCGGGATAAAATATAGCCTATGTTACTCCCTGATATTATAGCTTTCCATTAGTGAAAGAATTTTTGAAATCGATTCGGTGGTTTAAGCGTGAAAGCGTTACAAACAAACAAACATCCTTACTTTCGCATTTATAATAAACTCATTTGCAAAAAAAACGGGCGGTTTTGATTTTCATTCATATTTAAAAAGATACAATACCAAAAAGGTTTCAATCGTTTGTACACGTTACTGGCCGGTTTTAAAAATGCTGTGGTATTTAAAAAAGTACGTTCTAAATTCAATTTTTCATTTGATGTTCATTTTTACAGAAAACCCCTTTTTATCCTACATTTTTGGCGCGAAGTTCCAGAAGTTAACATCGACTTTCATAACTTTTATTCAATTTTTATCGATTAATTTCATATCCTTGACTGTCAAAGCTTTATTTAATGCTGTTTGGCTGTATCAAAAATGGTAGATAAAGTGGTAAAAGCTACCAAAATTATCGCGCTGCTTGAAGAGGGTTGCAGCCAATGTTTCGTGGCTAGGAGGCTAAATGTTAGTCGCTCGACAGTCCAAAGGACCTGGCAGCGATATCAGGAGACTGGTTCCGTCGAGAGAAGGCCTGGTTCTGGAAGAAAACCATGTACCCAACCACGGGATGATCGTTTTCTTGTGAGTCGTGCATTGAGAAATCGCAAATCTTCGTATGTGGATCTTAAGAACAACCGCCAAGAAGTAAGAAATGTGCATATTAGTCTATGGACGGTCAGGAGGAGGCTTCTCGCTGCCAATATACGCAGTCACCGCCCGGCCCGCGGCCCCAAATTACTCCGTGAGCACAGAGTTCACAGGCTTAAGTTCGCTAGAAATTGTGAATCATGGACTCAAGACGATTGGAATAGGGTTTTGTTCTCTGATGAAGCCAGGATATCTCTGTTCGGTGAAGATCGACGTCGGCGAGTGCTAAGAAGACAAGGAGAACGCTTTGCAGAGGCATGTTTCGAAGAAATCACACCTTATGGTGGGGGCTCTGTTATGTTTTGGGCAGGAATAAATTCAATGGATCGTACAGAGTTAGTCTTCATTGAAAACGGCTCACTGACTGGGCATCGATACATAACGGAAGTTCTAATTTCTCATGCACAACCCGCATTGGCCGCTCTAGGTGAAGACTCGATTTTTATGGACGACAATGCTCGCGCCCACCGATCCCGCGATGTTAATGCGTATGTGCAAGAGGTCGGCATTCGTCGTTTGGATTGGCCAGCTCGAAGTCCCGACCTCAATCCCATAGAGCATGTCTGGGACGTTCTGAAACGGCGTGTGAGATCAGTACACCCGGCTCCGCAGACCATCAGAGAGCTGAAGAATGTGATTACTGCGGAGTGGGAACGTATTCCGCAAGCAAGTATCCGGGATATACTCGCTAGCATGCCCAGACGAATTCAAGCTGTGATTTTAGCTAGAGGGGGTCACACTCGATACTAAACATTTATCTGCTTTTACTTTATTAAAGAAAAACAAACAAAAAAACTTTTTTATTTTTACTTCATGAGCATATGCACTACTAGCGAATATACACTACTAGCGAGGTTTAGCATTATTTCCCATAAATTGTATCTAAATTTTATGAAATACTGATGAAAACGATTATTTTCTTATTAATTTAGCAAATTGTGTGGATAAAACTACCTATAATTATCAAACAAAGAAATATTAACATTTGAAATGGTTCATTGCTTAGGTGCCCGTTTTTTTTGCAAATGAGTTTATTAGTATGGATTCTTGTCACAGGCACTCTAAAATCGATCGTAATCGTGATTGGGAACGCAACAAAATAACTACTTGCCTCGATGCATTCAGAATCACACCCGATTCACTGTTTTTTTAAATTTATTAACGAATTGGTTATAATATTATCAACCTATCGACCTTAATACACCATGATAATGTGACGTTACAAGTCTATTAGTGTTGTGGACTTACCCATCATGCCCACAACTGTGTCGCGATTACCAAGGTCATATTTAAAATTTTAGCAGGGAGATTACTATTGTTAATTTAATGGTCTGAACATATAACTATTGTCAAGATGTAATCGAGAATTTGAACCACACGTCGCGTCGCTTACAGCACTATTGAGCTTATCTTTCCATTTGTAAATCCATTGCAGTAGTACTTGGTTAGAAGCGGTAGCGGTACTCGGTTTACGGCAATAAGCTTACCTTCCAATACGAAGAGGTATTCAAACATTATACGAGTACGTATATCGATATCTCCCAATTTCAAGTTGCCTATCCTGTCAAGAGATCGAGATTTATCATCACGTATCTTTTTTGTGAAGTGAATCTTCTTTACAATCATTGTGACTTCAAACTCGATGAAACGAAAAAGCGAATCCATAGAGACACAAACACATAAATGTATAGGATTCAGCCGGCGAGAGAATGAGATAAAGGATAGAGGATAAAGGACGAAGAATGAAGGACGAAGCACGAAAGATGAAGGATGAAGTATGAAGGATAAAGGAGTTTCACTTCTGATATGCGTACTTTGTACACACACACTTTTTCTGCCTTCCGGCCGGCGCTGATGTAGTGGTTGGGTCGGCGGTGAGGAGGTAGAGCACACCGTCCTGCCATCACCGCAATTTCGACGAGGACACGGCGGAGCACACGTTCGAGGTCTGTGCCATGTGGGCAGAGGAGCATTGTGAACTCGTCGCAATCATCGGTGCTGAGCTGACACTGTCAACCATCGCTAGGACGATGCTCGATAGCGTCAGGAACTGGAACGTGGTCGCAGTCTTCTGTATGGCAATCATTTCGTGGTAAGAGGGAGCGGATCCTGCGCGGGACGAACATCTCTACGGTGACACGATCCACTGCCAGCGACATGGGTGGCGCAGGCGTCTTCGAACATACGAGCATTGCGTGGCGCGTAATTAAAAAAAAAAATTACGGCATATCAACAAACGACTAATGTAACGGAATAAATTTAACGCAAGTTAACAAGAGTGTTAACTTTTTTTGGCATTAACTTAAAAGTTAATCCGTTAAGCAGATCTTTATTAATTAACGATTAACTTTTAAGAATGCCTACAGCAATTTTTAAAAGCTTTTATTTAACTTGCCCTGTTGGTATGTTAGTATGGGACAAATCTTACGAGTTAAATTAGAACTACTTTCCGTCGTTAGATTAGGTTGAAATTTGGTTTACTTACGTAACTTCGGTGACAATGCAATAATATGATAGAATGAAGCTGGTCTCAAGATGGCGTCGAAAGGTGGCTATAGGAACTCCTAAACTAAACAAGATAAAACCGTCGAGTTTGGACTCGTTTGAATAGTCTTAACAAGCACTCATTTTTTTAATTAATATTAGAATTGCAGAGATTGAGACGTAACGTAAAATTTAAAAAATTAAATATTAGTTTTAAAAAAATTTAAAATCAAGCTTTTATTTAAATGCTCTAAAACGAAGAAAATAAATTTTGAATGCAATTAAACCCACCATTTTATTAAATTATAAAATTTATATTGTCATAAAAATAGAAGCTTGTCGCGAGATTTCAAACAACGTCGTACCTATCTACTAAGTAATGTTTAATTCCAACAAAAGCCTTCTTATCATTTGCTTAGAATTAAAGTTAGTTTGTTCTTTGGAAAAAAATATGTTCGTTTTTTTTTTAATTTTTTTTTTTGCTTTTTTTTTTTTTTTTTTTTTTTTGATTAAGTAATATTTTATTTACACTTAATCTTTAGGCTTTGCGGTTGCAGCTAATAATAATAACAACTGCTCCTAGGTGGCGTAAAAGACTGTTCCTAAATAGGTGTCCGTTTCTCTAAAAAACTATCCAGTATTAATCTTGACTCCAAAATACGGCAATCTATAGAAGAACGGGTGTAACCGATATATCACTAAGAACTAGCACGCTAAGGTGGATTTCCACTTCAGCACATCGCTTGACGAACCGACAAGCACTAGGAAAACAGGAGGTGGGCCTACATAGTGGGCAGTGATAAGCTGAATAATAATGATCATAGAAGAATACTTTAAAAATAACGTAGTTATAAAGAGAACATTCTGGAACATTATGTTGTAAAAGTCGATCGGCCTCAGTTAGTATCTAAATGGCGATATAAAACCGTATATCTAGAAATAATAACTAGTCTACACTTTAAGATCTTTGCATTTGTACCATCTGCCCTATTTTTATGATCATATTTCTCGTAGTGTTAAGATGACTTAGAACGTTGTAGATGTCGTGCCCATCATTAGAACACACCAATTCATTTACACCTCAAATAATCTCAATTGTATTGCACAGTGACATCTATCGACACATGGGGCATAAATGGACAACCCTCTTTACGACATATCACCATATAGGTATTCATATTGATTTAGACATTTCAATAGAACATACTAGACAAATCATAATCATAAAAATCGGAAGGAAATACTAAAATCTAGGTAGGTGTATAGAATTTATACTGTCCGTGTGGTGACGAAGTAAGAATACAATTCACCACCCCCTTTCTTGCCCGTGGATGTCGTAAAAGACGACTAAGGGATATAATATGGATATAATATCAAAATTACAACTCATTGGTATAAGGGGTGACTTGTTGAGATGGCTTACATCGTATTTAGCTAACCGGTCCCAAGCAGTTGTGATTAATAATTACATATCTAGTTGGGTGCCCGTGCCTAGTGGTGTTCCCCAAGGCTCTATTTTGGGACCGCTTTTGTTCCTAATCTATGTGAACGATATTGACATATGCTTCCGATTCTCAAAGGTCCTATGCTTTGCAGATGACATGAAAATATTTAAAGTCATTTCTTCATCATCAGATGCGCTCTCACTGCAAGATGATCTAAATAGACTAAGTGAATACTGCACAGCCAATAAGCTTTTTCTGAATCCATCCAAATGCTGTGGTGACTTATAGCAGAAAAATTAACATTGTACCCACAAATTATAATCTACAAGGACAACAGATTAACAGAGTATTCACTATTCGAGATCTAGGTGTAATACATGACTCTAAACTACTTTTTCATGAACATATAGATTCCATAATTGCAAAGGCTGCACAAATGTTGGGGTTTGTTATGTAGCGGATATGAACGAAATAAAAACTTTAAAAATCCTCTACTGTGCGATCTGTACTTGAATACAATAGTAAAGTCTGGAGCCCGAGATACAATACTTATATTTCTCGTAATGAAAATATTCAGCATAAATTCATAAAAATTTTATGTTACAAAGCCAAACTTAGTTATGATTCTGAGAAATATTTAGAGACATGTGCTAAATTTCATTTATTGCCACTGGCCTTACATCGTCAGATAGCTGATACTGTATATTTGTTAAACATAATTTCAGGTAAAATTGAAAGTCCCAATCTTCTTTCTAAAATTGAATTTAATATACCATCAAAATCTGTTAGACCAATCCATCTTCCACCAGCGCCTACCAACTATCGTCAAAATGCATTTCTGTGGCGAGCGGGCAACTATTTGAATCATCAAACTAAAACATTAAACTTTGACCTATTTGTAACTAAGGTGGAACCGATAAGACGGATGCTTAGTTTGGAGTTTTTTAAAAAATATGTTTTATGTTACTTTCCCATTTTTGTTTATTTTTTATAAACTTTTGTTTGCCTATTATCGTAAATAATCAGGTTACTTATTTTTTGTATTGCTGCATAAGCGTGGAGACCTATTATTAGCTTTTAGTTTTTATTTGTTCAACTTATAATGTTCTTATTAGCTGTTGGTCTTCCTAATAAAACAAAATAAAATAAATAAAATATAACAAGGAAAACTCGAAATAAAACCCTATACCAACACCTCTAACCAGCGTGGTATATTAGGTCCATTTCCCTCCCATTGTGGAGGAGGCTCGAGCCCAACTATGGGACGTATATGAACTGTGATGATGATGATGACAGAATTTTATATATTAATAGTAGGGTGCCTGGGCTGTCTTGGCCAGTTTGACCTACACGTGGTCCCTGTAAACTATACTAAACAAAATATACTATATTTTAAGGAAAATATTATCCTAACAAGTTGGAGACTAAGCTATATAATTTTGTATAATTTCATTGTAATTTGTTGCGATTTGAAATAATAGCGCAAACGAACTTATAATTAACTCTTAACAGTAAGTATAGAATGCAATAGGAAAACGTCAAATACAGTCGTTTTCGTAGAGTAACCCTAAATTTTAAGTAACACCTACACAATATCCCAAAAATATTATGTGGCATTTATATTCCCTTCATCATTCCTCTACAATTGGAGAGAAACCGACCTATGCCACTCTGGTGAAGCGTGTTGGTATACGGTTTTATTTCTAGTTTTCCTTCTCTTGCACAGTTATTATATGCATAATATGTCCCTTAGTAGTCTTTTATGAAACCCACAGGTAAGATAAATTGTATTCTTACTCCATCACCACACGGAAAATAATTCCCTATCTAAAAGTTAGGGTATGTTGTTGAAACGTACGTTGTACAGTCATTAATATTCTTAGTAATCAAATTAATAAATTAAACAAAATTACTACACCATATTAATTAAATTTTATTAACATTTATCTTTTTATATTAATTAATATTAATTTCATACATTAAAATAATGATTATGCATAATAAATATAGATTCCATACAATAATTGTAATCAGACTAAAACATTCTCTTCTGTACAATGTACAAACATACCGCTAAAAAGAATAAAAATGCAAAGAACATAATAATTTTATCGGTGAATTCCCGTCGGCCATATTTCTTCAAAAGTTTACCGGACTGCGATATTGTGCTCGCTGTATTCTCTAATTCAGATTGTGTGCCCTGTAATATTATAAAATAATGTGACTCAAAATTTAATATTTAATTCTGTTGCGGGTAGAGAAAAATCTCTGTAATAACGATGACTTGTTGGAAGTGAGACAGCTTTGTTAACCCGTGACAATGAACGCTGTTAAGGCTCGGGCATCCTCCACAATAGGAGGGAATTTGACCTACTATACTACGTTGGTCAGACATGTTGGTATATGGTTTCATTTCGAGGTTTCCTTCTCTTGCAGAGATCTTATGAGCATATTATATCCTATGATCGTTCTTTATGACATCCACGGGTAAGATAGGGAGTGGTGAATTGTATTCTTACTCCGTCACCACACGAATAATATGTGGGTCACAATTTAATAATTAATTCTGTTGCGGGTAGCTATAAATCTGTGTGATAACGATAACTGACGTGAGACATCTTACTCCGCCCGTAAACATAAACGCTGCGAAGTGTTCGAAACGTCGAGCAATCAAAAATCAAATACAAACGTTATAAAATCCGTAAAAATAATTTTATTGAAAATAACTTTTTTTTACGCATACACCCTCGCTTCGCTTCGGTTTCAGACGCTTTGCGAATTTCGATATTACGGTACACATTTGCAGTCCATGAGGCGCAGAGTTCGATTCACAGACTGGAGAAAATTTTATAAGGTTTATCCGAGAAGTAAAAAAGAGTCTAAATTACTCCTGATATAGACAGCTACCTGGTAGTAAAATAATATCAAAATCGGTTCATACGTTTTGAAGGTTAACCGGAACAGACAGACAAACAAACAATGTTTTAACTGTTTTTTGGCCATAGGTGTCGTGCAAACGGTGTGAACATGAAAAAACCCTTAAATTTTGACATTACAAACAGACACTTCAATTTTATTTATTTGTACATATTTTATTGTAACCATAAACAAAACTAAGTCTCTGTTCAATGTCTATCGCTAATTACGCTTATAACTTTTTGTATCACGCAATGAACTTCGATGCGGTTTTCACTATTATTCAAATTTTTTTTTCTATACACTTTATAGGTATAATATTTCATGTTACATTTACAGAAAATAGGAAAGTTAATGTTTTGTAAAAACGTAAGGACCACTCTTATGATTCTTCCGCCAATTATTACAACTCGCACGGTAAAGCAAGTGGTACACATTGTATTTTCAACCACTCGTTGATTAATCATTATCTATACAAATAAATAAAATGTATCCAAACAGAAAATAATAGCCTTTTTAATGAAAATACGGTTAATTACACGATACCTATGCCTAAACACCGGTTTAAAAATTTTTTGTTTGTCTGTTTGTTTTGGGTAATCTTCAAAACAGCTGGACCGAACTTGATAATATTACTTATCAGGTAGCTGTGTAGATTAGGAGTAACTTAGGCTATATTTTATCCCGGTATTCTCACGGGAATGGGAACTACGCGGGTAAGGCGATTGAAATCGAAGCATAGCGAGGGTGGGTTGCTAATTTCTAAATACGATTTATTTACTCACATGGACAGAAGAACTTGATGACACTAAACTGTCCAGAGTATCTTGACTTCTTTGTGCTGTGTCCGCCAATTGTCGGCTGATAGATAAAAGCTGTTCTGTCACGCCTGGAAAATAACTTGAATTAGTTTGAGATAATATTTGCCTGTCCGAAATTTTAGTCAGGCAGCTAGGTGTTTGTTACTCCTTTTAGACCAATCTTCATCTTTTTCAACCCCTTTGTTCATGTCATGCAATAAGCGATGAAAAGGACTTGAAAACCTGATAATATTTTTTTACAGTATAATGAACTATTGCAATTATAATAAAATTCTGCGGACTTAAGTTACCACATACCTGAAGACATTTTAAGCAGCCCATCTCTATCAACTTTATTCTTTCTATTCCTAAGATTAGTGGGATCACCTTCAGGAGTTTTTAATAACTCATCCCTTTGAGCCTTTTCAATAGCAAACAAGCTGCTTATATTGGCATCTTTGAATTCCTTTAAAAGACTGAAACAAAACAATAAAAACATATCTCATTATACAATTTACCTTAAAATCTGTATACAATATACAGATTTTAAGCTATACTTCAGTCTTAATTTTATCAACATTTTAATATTATGTAGCCAATACTTTTTATTGCAAAGATACGAAATATCTTGGACAACATGTAATTCTAATTGTTTTTTTTTTTTTATAGGGCTTGGCGTGTCTACAATCCGAGTTCGGCGAATCGTGGCGTTAGAAAGGCGTGCAAGTTGCCAATTTAACGCCCTCTGCTAATTGAATGAGTCACTGGAACTAATACCTTGACTTCAGAGACCCCACTCAATATGTCTTTAGTCACATGCACACAAAGGTAGTCTACAAGTTATAAAAGATTAAAATACTTCTCATGGTTTGTCCCATAAGCCTAATTAAAAATCTAAGAAACCGGCTAAGTGCGAGTCGGAATCGCACATGTAGGGTTCCACACCATTATTTATAAGAATCGCGTTTGTTGTATGGGAGCAGCCCTTAAATATTTATTTTATTTTGTTTTTAGTATTTGTTGTTAAAGCGGCTACAGAAATACATAATTTGTGAAAATTTCGACTGTCTACTAAAAATAAAATTTCAACTATCGTGGTTCTTGAGATACAGTCTGATGACAGACAGACGGACAGACAGACAGTGAAGTCTTAGTAATAGGGTCCCGTTTTTACCCTTTGAGTACGGAACCCTAAATATTACATTACACTGGTGTTAAAAGTAAAATAATAATAAAAGCACCTAACCACTGAGAATAAATATTTTAAATAAAGGGCATAATAATTATAAACCTTACAATTTATTCTACTATAAAAACCAAACTTCCTAAAAGGTATAGCATTAATATTGAAATATAATTTAAGTGGTATATATATACAGAACTGATACATTCTGTTATGGGGGAAATGTTCGAGTATGTCATAGTTCAATGGTCATTGATCATAATTAGAATGTATATTACACGAAAAACAACATAACATAAAAGTTATAGTGATTACAAAAATGTGTCTAAAAGTCTATGCCTTAAACGCATTGATATAACAAAAATCCCAAGATACACAAACAGCGTCTCAAAAACGTCCCCATAAAAAGAGCGCCACAACAAGAATTTAGCATTCTTTTCAAGTCATTTGACCAATGAGAAGCGAGCTACGGTCGTAAAAATTTTATGGCTTATCGTACGTATTATTGTGAATAGAACTATAAGTTATGCTCATAAGGTTGAATTTTCATTAATGTACAATAATTATTTAAACTAGAACTACCTAAATACAATTTGGGACAGTTTTAAAAGAACTTTTGTATGAGATTGTGTATCTAGTTAATTTGTTACATCAATGCTTAAACGTTACATATTATGTAGGCATGTAAAGCTTCGACAGTATAAATAGGTATGATTTGCGCGATCGCTTCAATAGTAACGTAAGGCGACTCGGCAACGGTCATCGGCCGATCAGCTGATTTAAAGCGAAGTTTGTCTTGCCTATGTGAACGTAATGATTAGTTTATTCAATTTCTAATGAACATTTAACAAAATATGAATATGTTACAGATTAAGTATCACTGACTATACATTTCAATCAGATTACACGAAAAAGCAATGACAAAATTGAAAACGTTACATGTCTCTAATTAATTAACGAATCGATATTTTATTTTAATTTTTTTTTCATGGGTTCCTACCACTATTGCCTAGCTCCCGTTTGACCAGTTGCCCCATAACCTGATGCATCATGTATAATTGAAATATGCCCCACCATATTGCCCACAGTATCTAGTGTAGGTACCAGAATAGACTTTAAATATATATTTAACATATTTTTCCATTACTTTAATCATCATCATCGTCTTGCTCTTATTCCAGTTACTTAGTGTCTATGCAATATTAATTCTTCTTCTATTATATATATTTTGAGAATTATGTCAAAACTAGCTGCCTGCCTGACATCAACCCTCCTTTGGAATATAATTGTTAACCAGAAAGCTTTAGATAGAGTTAGCTGAGGTTGATATAAAGGTTCTAGCTGTCTTTTACCATGCCCACAAGCAATGTAAAGGTTCGTAGTATTTTTAACATTACCACAGAGCAAATTACTTTATTTTACCTATTGTTATATTAATAATTTATTTATAATAACTTTTTAAATATTACCCAGCTAACTGAAGCCTTTGTGTATCCAATTCCATTGCAAATTTCATATCTCCTATGTCTTTTCCATACAGTTCTAAGCTCTCCATTTCATCCCGCATCAGTGATATTAATGATCTACCCTTTTCATTCAGCTTGTTCAATGAATCCATGGAATCCCTACACTCTAGGATATCCTGCAAACACAATGACTGGTTTATGAGTAGATGTTGAATATACAAATATGATCTTGTCATATGCATTTTTTGCAGAGAAAACAATTAAATTGAGGCACTATAACTAAATATTTGTATCATATACTGCAAGTGGAAAAAAAATTCATATATATATATCAGTGATGGAAAAATGTGGTATGTTAATGATTAGCTATTAAGACGTATCTAATCTACTAAGCCACGCTGGCCAGGCCGGTTATATTGCCAGTTCTCTTGCAGTTAATTTCTTACGCCCTGTACGTCTTTTGTCCGCCGTCTAGAAACGAATGATGGCATCTTGTAGGAACTGAAGCTACTTACTTAAATAAGTAAGTGGCTTTATAGCAATAAAATAAACCTTATTGATAATTACCTGAATGATTGCTTTGACTTGAAAATTATACTTTGCCAATTTCTTAACATAGTTTTGGAACGTAACGTCAGGGTTTTCTAGTTTTGTAAAGAGCTTTTGATAAGCTTCGTTATTATTTATTGCTGTTTTTAAATTCATTGCATTTAATGTATAATACACTTAATTTTCTAAATAATTCGACAATATTTTGAAAACAGCAGAAAAGTGACGTTTCAAATGTCTCTATTTTGAAGTTTAATGCAGTGTTTCCACTATCACATCTTAGTTTTACCCTAGATTTTTTTTAATTGCCCTAAATACCCTAATTAGTCTCTGAAAATACTTGATCTAGGCCGCAAGATTTAAATGAATTCGAAATAAAATAAAACTTGAGGGTTTAAATTTTAATTTTCATCTATTAATCAGCGGTAGCAAAAAAATAAATCATAAGAAAAGTCATTTTATTCTGTGGAAGAGGTAGAATGTGAACAATACGACGCTGAAGCGGAAACAGGTTCTAAAATCGGGCCCGTTATACCTAGTTTAATGTCCAACAACTGTAGCGGGTTTCATTGTAAAGCCTATTTATTTTATCAGTTTTTACATTTTTTTAGTACACTGAATAGTCTTTCCACACACACCTTCACAGGTTTTAGTATTTGTAATTTGCAAGATGGTCTTTCAAACTTAACATATTATTCCAATATACTTTCACTGATAACTTTGAATTTCTTCCTTACTTTTTACCTTAAAATGATTCGCTTCAATGAGAGCTTGTTGTCGCCATTCATTGTTTGTGTTATTTATTCGTCACAAAATTGAAATACTCCTTGAAATAATCCTTTAAAGATCGATTTTCCAAGTGTCGTAGAATTTGTGGATCTAATACATGTTTTTTCAAATTAAAACATTTTCATTTAAGTCAAATTGGCTTTGTATCTGTAAAATGATTTCTGTATAGAATTCGCAACACCATGAATCAATCAATTCGTCATTTTTTTGCAGTGGAGCTTAGTCTATTTCTGGTGTCGCAATAATGCAGACTTACCACAAGCAAAGTGGCAATCTCAACGTTTACAATAGGCTTTAGTTTCACATTTATCTGATCGTTTTAGGTAATTTTTGAAACCTGGATTCTCCAACCATAAATTTATATCCGTTTTTATCCCAAATTACCCTAAATCCCCAAAAATCTTAAAAGCCCTAAGGCATATTTTAAATTGGTAATTTCGCCCTAATAAGGGCGAAATCACTAAAAGTGGAAACACTGGTTTAATGGTTTTTAGTGGTTTAGTGTGTCGGTTTTTATAGGCAAAGAGAGTTAATACTATACGGCCAAATCTTATAATATTTTCTTTATAAAATTGTGAAATAACATTTTTGTAAATTAATATTGCATAACTTGTTTAACACTACATTTCAAGTTAAGACGTGACCTAAAGATAATGCACGTTTTCTTGTACTGCAAAGATGCCGAGAGTAGATTAGAATTTCAATTTTAAAGCAAGAAACCTCACGTGAAAGACCATTATATCATATTTATAATGCATTTCAGCTTACATTAGATGACAGACAAAAATGTTTAATACAATAGTTTAAAATCCTAAAATTGTGTACCTATATAGTTTAAAAGAGATGCTTTTGCATTATATTTTCAGATTCCCGCTAAAACGCTCGTTTGATATTTTCTGTTTTGTTTATTTTGATATGTAGCGTCTAAGGCGTAACGTTTTCTCATGACAGAGTGTAAATCTTTTTTAAGTCTAGCAATTTTGTTATGACTGTAGTCCACCTATGTTAGATATGCCGATTATTGTAGATACAATATATACAATTCTACCAATTTAGAACACCAGGCTGCACTCGTTTACAAAAGACAGGATTTTATCACGCCGTGCAGTGCTCCCAGTTGTCAATCATCAATCTATGGCCATCACAAACTAAGTAGTACTAATGGCCATACATTGAGCATATCTAGAGTTTTACCGAGAATGTCAAAATGTCATGTAGCGTTTTATAATTTTATTCAAAATTTTAGTGATTTTCAGTTAACGGTAATGACTAAGACTACAATACGAAGACTAAAGACATCAACATTTTCAGCATGCCTAGCATTTAAAAAATTAGCACATGAACAAGAATTGAATTGTAATATTTTTCATTTTTTTTTTCACAATATATCTTTTCACAAATAAACATTCTATGTGCGATATATTTATTGCAAACGGCCACATTCTGAACCTAAAGAGATCTGAAAGGTGAATTTTGGGGAAAAAGATCTCGTTATGCTATTTTAAAGTACCTACATATTATATACTTATTTTTAGATCACTTGGCCTTTTTTTTTGTTGCGCTTATTATGTGGACGTTTCTATCTCGTTTGCATATCTAACTCACATAATAGAGACAAGCAATTAATTTTTCCCCTTTGAAGATAGCCTTCAACTTGGTCATATACTAATACATATATGTATGTCAGATAGCAGTATGTTAAGTTTAAAAAATAGTAATTAACGGGTAGTGGCAGGATCACACTATTGACAGTTGTCTGTCTACAGCCACGGGCCCGTCCGTCCTGGGTAGTACCACACTCGCAGAAAATCGACATCCGAGTAGTAGCAATTTGTTACTGCGCTTCATTCGGTAAACGAGCCTCAAGCCCAACTTTCTGAGGGTGTTTGCGTGGATTTTGGTAACGCCTTTAGTTTCACCGAACCTCATTTCACGCATTCACACTCCCTTCACTTTCTTTAGGGTAGGCAGCGGCCTAGCAAAAGTCCATGAGCGGTAGCAACACTTACCATCAGGCGTACTCTTTGCTCGTTGGCCACCGTTTGCAATAAAAAAAAGAATGAAATAAAAAACATTATCGTAATGAATGCAATAATTTATTTATAATGACTGATTAAAATATCACTGATCAAGAGAAACCTTCGTGGATGAAGGTAAATTTTGTTTTAGTAGTTCTAGAAGCGTGTTTGCATTTGCTTCTCATTAATTTCACTAATTTCTTTGGTCCACAACAGTACAAGTTTAGGTGATTCCTGAAAAAAAAAAACAATTTAAAATCAAACAAAATTTAAAAAACCGGCTAAGTGCGAGTCGGAGTCTCGTACGTAGGGTCCATACCATTATCTATAAAAATCACGTTTGTTGTATGGGAGCCCCTCTTAAAGATTCATTTTATTTTGTTTTTAGTATTTGTTGTCATAGCGGCAACAGAAATACATAATTTGAGAAAATTTCAACTGTCTAGCTTCGCGGTTCTTGAGATACAGCCTGGTGACAGACAGACGGACAGACAGACAGCGAAGTCTTAGTAATAGGGTCCCGTTGTTCCCCTCTGGGTACGGCACTCTAAAAAGACCAGCTATGGAATTTTGATGCAGCCAAGACATTTCCGTGTTCATTCATTTCCGTTCTTGCCCATAGCCATAATATTCAAATAACATATATGCAAGAGAAGGAAAACTTGAAATAAAACATTATACCAACACGTCTGACAAGTGTAGTAGTAGTCAATTTACCTCCCATTGTGGGGAAATCTCGAACCTAGCAGTGGGACATGTATGAGCTGAAATTAATTGTGTATTGGTCCTCTGTCCCCTACAATACACGGACCTATTTATAATAATGGGTGATTAAAAAAAAGGGAGCCGTCGCTCAGGACGCCTGACAGATGTGAAACATCGAAATTATTTTGTACAAGTATATTTGCATAGAAGAACAGATTACCACAGAAACTAATATGACATAAAGTATTAATAAAATATTACGATATTTTCCAAAAAATGATGATTTATATTCAATAAACATTTATTTTCATTATTATATAATATATGTGTGTTTAGGTTAATCATTTATTTTGAACTCACTAGATGTCGTTGTACAAGATTCTAAAACAGGTTATGGGTAGGTTTCGTTACACAAATGTACATATCCAAGCGTGGCGTTAACGCCACGCTAACAACCAGATTCACCCTCGTCTATAGGTGTTTCACGTCAAAAATAAGATCACACCTTTATTTCCAATGGAATAGATAAAAACCTATCCGTGCGGTGATGGAGTAGGAATACAATTCGCCAATCCGTATCTTGACCGTGAGTATTGTAAAAGACAACTAAGGGATTTAATAGGCGTATAATATCTATGCAAGTGATGGAAAACTCGAATTGTACATGTTTCACCAGCCCAACGGTGGGAGCATATGAGCTGTGATGATGATAATGATGAGATAAATTTATTTTTCATCATTTTGCATTACACGGATCGAAAATTGCAATCAAATTTTACCCCCCACTTTTTTTGTGATTCTCTCGACGGACTGTCATGAAATAAATTAGAAATAAAATGTAGTTTCATAGAATTTTGAGTATACTCCCTATCTTGCCCGTGGATGTCGTAAAAGATGACTTAGGAATATAATACGCATATAACATCAATGCAAGAGAAGGAAAACTCGAAATAAAACTCTATACCAATCTGTTTGACTAGCGTGGTTTAGTAAGGTCAACTTCCCTCTTATTATGGAGGAGGCTCGAGCCCAGCTGTGGAACGTATATGAGCCGAAATGATGATGAATAACGGTAGCGAGTGCCTTGTCCTCCGTGGTCGTTTCGATATTATATCCCATAGCCGTCCTTTACGACACCCACGTTCAAGATAAGGGGGTGATGAATTGTGTTCTTACTCCGTCACCAAACTGATAATGCGGTCAACTTTACAATAAAACAATCCAACTTACTCTGGATATAAATGCACCCAATATCCAAAAACTTTATCCCAATGAGGTCTCCCCCTTCTAACTCTGCATCCAATCAAAGGATAATCCTTCCCTATATTGTAACTATTATTTTCTATCTTCTGTTCTAACCGACGTTTATTTCTATTTGGAGTTAACAAAGTCTCTTTTTCTTCGTCTTTTATAATATGAGGCCGACCTTTTTCGTCTACAACCATATGCGTTATAGAATTTTGATCTTTATTGTAAGTATTAATAGAGTTGGTGACATAAAATTCTATATGTAGTCTGTCGGGTCGGTTTGCGTTGCGAAGCTGTAGAATAGTTTTGTTGGCTAAACTTGCGAGCCAAGTTATTTCGCTTTCAGTTCTGATGATCCATAGAAGGTGTATCCTGCCTGGTAGACGGTCTCTTGGATTCCTGGAATGTGTGAGAGATATTAATATACCTGCGGTAACGGAGTAAGTATGAGAACGGAGTGGTAACGGAGTAAGAATACAATTCACCACCCCCCTCTTGCCTATGAGTGTCGTAAAAGACGAATAAGACATATAATATGCATATAATATCTATGCAAGAGAAGGAAAACTCGAAATGAAACCCTATACCAATATGTCTGTTATTGTGTCTTGAATCGCATCGCAGCCTACATAACATCCCACTGTTGTGCTCGGGCGTCCTCCACAAAGGCCGGGATTTTGACCTACTGTACCATGCTGGTCAGACATTCTGTCTGTTTTCGAGTTTTCCTTCTCTTGCACAGATCTTATGTGCATATTATATCCCTTAGTCGTCTTTTACGACATCCACGGGTAAGATAGGTATTGGTGAATTGTATTCTTACTCCGTCACCACACGGAAATCTCATCGTAAACTATACCAATAAATAAAATTGGAGTGTCTGTTTGTAATGTCAAAATAATAGGATTTTTTTAGGCTCACACGGTTATTTGCTCGACACCTATGCCTAAAATACAGATTAAAAAAAATTTGTCTGTCTGTCTGTCTGTTTGTCCCGGGTAATCTTCAAAACGGCTGGACCGATTTCAAAAATTCTTTCACCAATGGAAAGCTATAATATCAGGGAGTAATCTAGGCTATATTTCATCCCGGTATTCCCACGGGAACGAAAACTACGCGGGTAAAACAACTAAAATCGAAGCGAAGCAAGGGCGGGTTGCTAATATTAATATATTTTTGTACCATTTTGTATACTTACAGAAACATATCATGCATTATAGATACGAACGGTGTGATACCCACTCCGGCGGCGACACAAATTGCCACTGAGCTATTACAAATATTCTCCATTGGACTCGAGAATGGACCATCCACCAGCATACTGCAAATTTAAATGGTTTCACTTAGAATAATAACGTATAGAAGGTAAGTTCGCGCACAAAAAGGTGAAGCATTTCAATTGGAGCCTAATGGAGCTTACGCCGGCACCATTCCGTAATGTACAAGTCATTGTACTACACGTACGTACGCAACTCTTAAAAAATAAATAGGTAATTATGACGGTTTGTGCATTCAAATGGTGTCATAACACATTTGAAAAACTTAAAATGGTTTTTAACATTACTTTTTAAAGGATTTCGACCATTTATGTTAATAAGAACAAAATTTGATTTCATAATTTGTATAGTGGTGTGCGTGTGTACGTGTGTAATCGTCTGAGCGCCATTAGTATTTTTAGATTCATGTTTCGAACGTTCGAAGTATTGACACTATCCTTCTATACCTTATTATTCTAAGTGGTTTTTATTTAAATTACTGAAATTTTCCATTAACGTACTATTACTTACAAAAACTTGTTTACTAGCGAACAATTGCCACATGGGGCTATGGTATGATCACGCCCTGTCTAATAGTCCAATCCATCCGAGGCAATGGAGGAGACAGCGCGCGCCTCCATAACCTGCTGTACACAGTAACTATTTGATGCCCCGACGAATTCCGCCTACGGGGCGTCCCCATCACGCGGTGGCCACCCCTGGGATAGTTGGATTAATCTCCGATTACATCACCAGCTACCTCGGTTAAGGCGGTATCAAGCTCAGGTACTCGCAACTGCGCCGTCTAACGCACAAGCGGTGAAACGTGCCCAAATAGAGGACATTTTTTTGGTTGGTCTATGGTCATACGCCGTCCGCTCGGTCCGGGGGACTCAGGCCATAACCCACCGTATTCCCTCCCTTCAGGGATTGCGGCGACCACTGGTATCGAATTCCTTGTCGTCCGAGGCCAACGCGGCGGGTTCCTGTAGAGGATATGCCCCACCATCATCTGTGACACATTTTTCTTGCAGAAGGTGACTAATAATGTTAGTGTCTAGTATATTAAATGATGAATCTCAATAGTATGTATTATCATTTAATTAAATTCTAAATGAAAAGTTAGAGTATGAAATAGGAATAATGTTTAAACATCTTCCAATAGATGGAATGTGGTACACCTCCCGTAAACACAGACAATACAGGCGAGAATTTGGTTGCCATAATTTTTTTTTTTTTTTTTTTTTTTTGTGTTTGTACAGCTGTTGGCCGCAGATGGCCTTGACAGCTTGACGCGGACTATGGGTGAGCGCTGAGGGCTCTCAACCCGGAGAAAAGTATGCTAAGCGACATCGCCCAAGGGCTCCCCCTGTGGGGAACGGACCTCGGCTTGGGGCGTCGCTGGAGGCAAAGTGGGCGTGCCCACGTTTTTAGTAGTGACTTTTGCGCGGCGCGGTTTCGCACCTCGACGGCGAGGGCGGAACCGCGGATATTTATTTGTTAAGGCCTCGCGGGCCGTGTAGGCTCTTTGTTGAGCGAGTGTGATAATGTCGTCCTCTTCGTCGAGGACGTGACGAGGACGTCGGATAGAAGTTGCCATAATTACTTATTAATATACTTATATACCCACGCTTGTCTAGATGTTAGGTGGATTGGAACTAGGGATGTGAAAAAATAATCGATTTTTATAATAATCGATTATTAATCGATTATTTTTTGTAATAATCGATTTTTATATTCGATTATCAAAATAATAAAAAATCGATTATTTTTATATTAAAATTAATCGATTATTTCACTGCCAGATTTCCTAAAAAAAAGTTCGCGATACTGCGTGCAGTGTTTCATACTATAGGTATTGGAAAATAAAGCTCACATTTCCTAAAAAAAAAATCGATTACTTTATAATCGATTATTTATTTTTAACTAATAGATTATTTTATAATCGATTATTTATTTTTAACTAATAGATTATTTTATAATCGATTATTTATTTTTATCTAATCGATTATTTTATAATCGATTATTTATTTTTAACTAATCAATTATTTTATAATCGATTTTTTAAAGAACAAATGATCGATTATTTAATAAATCGACTATTTTCCCTCCAAGTCACATCCCTAATTGGAACGTATTTGCAATAGATGTGGTTTCGAGTTCGAGTACGGTAATCATTACCCACCACCCTTTCATAAACTATTTAGTAATTAGTAGTTATCAGTGTGGTGACGGAGTAAAAACCTTATCCGTGGGTATCGTAAAAGACGACTAAGGGATATAATATGCATATAACATCAGTGCAAGCGAAGGAAAACTCGAAATAAAATCCTATACCAACATGTCTGACTAGTATATTATGGTCAACTGCTCTCCTATTGGGGAGGAGGCTCGAGCTCAGCAGTAGGTGTTTAAGCTGAGACGAAACTAGTTTAATTTATTTTTACACCTTTATATACCTTCGTATTATTTATTATCCTTTTTCATATAACAGAGTAGGAGTACAATTTGCCACCCCTTATCTTGCCCGTGGGTGTCTTAAAAGAGAAATAAAGAAATACTAAGACCTGCACTAACGAGATAATCCTTGTACGAGGGACTTTACAAACATATAACTAACGGACACAAATTATATCCAGGCTAAGAACAAAAATTTGTGGAGCCGACATTGGCGCTGTAGGTCAGTATCTTAACCAGTACACCATATGTGCAGTCGCAAGAAATATAATATGCATATAACATCTGTGTGAGAGAAGGATATTTCGAATCCGCACAAAACCGTTCTGAGTGGCGTTCTCGTGGGCCTATGAGAAGCCTATCAAGGGGATGAAAGTATCTTACAAATTTAGTTTAGAAAATATTGCATAGAAAGTAGTGACATCTCACGGGGAGGGTCAGTAGTTTTTAATTTTTTAGTTATAAAATGTGACGGTAGATGGAATTAAAATATAAAATTTACTAACAAGGAGACCCTCAGACGTGTGGATCGGGGATTTCCATAGTTTTTGGTGGAGTGGTAGAGGGGCCCAAGGGTATTACCACTACCAGATATTAGGGTCAAATGGGTAATCAATAAAATATATTAAGGTTCAAATTTGGATGGGTAATTTATGTAATAGAGAAATTTGCAATCGAATCGCAAGCTCGTGGTGGCCTCATGATAACGTGCTTGACTGCGGTACCTATGCTCTCGGGTTCGAGACCCCACAACTTATTTTTTAATTTTTTTTCATTATTTTACGCCATCTATCGTCCAAGGTCAAAATTTGATATTTTTTTGAAATGTGAGTTGCGCATCTATGCGCATATATTTAGTGTATAATCTATGAGGCCTATGTCCAACAGTGAATGTCTACAGATTGATGAATGTATTGCTATTTATACCTGATTTCATGAGGTGCTCGCTCTGATAATAATTTTAATAGAGCCTCAGTCCAATCGCCTTTTACTCTTATCCATACTACAAAGAATTTTTGGTGTAACGTAGGAACCTGAAATAATTATGTGAATAAACTTAAATACTTATTTGGAGCGAAAAATTATTCCTACGGAGTTTGTATTATTGTAAAATAATACAGCGTTATGCCGAGTAAACGCAATAGATGGCGCAGGGCGCTTGCGCAAATGTGCGAGTAGCGCATACGAGCCTACTCTTTGCTTGTAAATCCACAAATACCAAACGCTAAATTTGAAACACAAATTTATTGTACAAATTTATTGTCAGTACAAGAAGAAAGTGATTCTATATATAAAAATTATATTGTTTATTCTTATATAACCAATAATAATAATTTAGATTATTATTTTCGAATATTTTTTTTGTTTATAATGAAGTGTTTATGATCAAGGATTAGATTTTGAATGAGTCATTAACAGTTCTTTATAAACCAAAAATAATTATAAAATAATAATCTAATAGCTCGACGGCAAAGTTACTTATAGTACGAGATTCGGCTGCAAAATCACTACGTTCATCGCGTACATAATCAAACTCAGATTCTTACATACATTTATGATTAGGAGAATACATTGATAACAGAGTGCCTCTATTTTTCATGAATACACTTTTTTCATTTTTACTTGATTAATAAACATTTTTTTTTATTATATAATGAATATTTTCTTATTTTAATTTTTTCCAGAATATTAATTACAATTTTGGAGTAAATGTCAAATCGCAATGGCTTTAAATACTCGCACAGCTGGCACACGCCATCCTCTTTTAATAAGTGGCGTTGCGCGCTAAATCTCTTTCACTTTATCACGAATACCCTGAATATTTAACAACTGGCAGCCCTAATTTGCGGCCATTTGTTTACAGGCAGCGATATATCATCATATTTAAAAAAATTAGCTTTAATTTGATATAAAAACCAAGTGTGTACGTCATGAACGTATAAATATACCAAAAAATTACCTGCTGCGAAGTAGTTGCGGCTAAGTGTGCAACGGCACCCATCGATTTTCGAGTTCTTTACATACATTGCTATGATGTGGATGATATTTTATTTAAAAAACAAGTGAACGAAATTTTTCCGAATATTTATTAACATTAATTTGATTAAAATTACTTGCGGCCACTTATTGACTGGCACTCTGTTATCAATGTGTTCTCATAATCATAAATGTATGTAAGAATCTGAGTTTGATTATGTACGCGTTGAACGTAGTGATTCTGCAGCCGGATCTTAGTCCATTAGTTTTCACTTCAAAATTGCCGCGCATTTTTTTCTTTTGAGTGGTGGTTGGGACTATGGTCAACTTGCACGTCGTCCTCTCAATCCGGGGTGACGAAAGAGTGCCGCGCGGCCCCATAACCCACCGTATTCCCTCTCCTTGGTCATTACGCCGACCTAGTTCCTTGTCGTTCGTGACCAGCCCGGCAAATAAAATCCGACTCCGGAATATTAGCAGATAAGATCACTGCATGATAAGAAAACCTCGAAGTGTACCGATCTGATAATCATAATATAGTAAGTCAATTTCCCTCCCATAATGAAGAAGTCCCTGGCTGATTAAGGACCTATCCTTACTAATATTATAAACGTAAAAGTTTGTGAGTATGTGAGAATGTGAAGATGTTTGTTGCTCTTTCACGCAAAAACTACTGAATGGATTTTGATGAAATTTCACAATAACGCTTACATATCAGAATAACACATAGGCTATAATTTAACCCGATATTCCCACGGGAAGAGGAACTGCGGGTGAAACCGCAGGGCGCTGCTAGTTATTACATATAGGCCGAAGAAGAAGCCAGTCCATTTTTTATTTCAGAGTTTTTTGTTAAAGGCAACTCCCTGCACTAAAGTAATATTCTTTGTATTGCGGGGAACTTTACAAACATATAATTTAACGGACTCAAACTGCACCCAGACTCGCAACAACAATTTGTAATTAGCACGAAACATCCTGCATGAGAATCTAATCAATCGAATCCATGACACTGGCACGATAGGTTGGTATCTCAACCATTACGTCATCTATGCATAGTTTATTCTAGAAATTTCGCCGAAGTTTATTCTAGAAATTTCGCTTATATAAAAAAGATTAGTTACCTTGACTACAGTAAACGGATGCCACTCAATAAGAGACACATCTAAACATTGTAATAACACGTACTGTCCGCTATGACAGTGGAAGTCATGCGGACAGCTCATTGTTAAACTTATAGTACCGCCGGCCATGAGATTCACCTGTAACAATAGTTGTAACGATTATTTCTAGCGAAACACCACTTGCGATTGCCTAATGTAGCAATTACGGCACTTGGAGAGGACTATGTTCAGGTGATTGGGCCAGAGATGAGTACACCCGCAAAGGGACCGATGGTGAAATTAACTGTCCGGACTTTTGTTGCCCACTGATGAGGATGTTAATGTAACCCACCAAACACGGATCACCGAAGTCAACAAACGGGTTCTGATTGGCCACAATAGGTGGTGATGGGAAATGTAGCAGGTATGAGACCCCACGCCGTCCTTCGGTCACTCCAGCTGATTTATACAGGACGTAGGTAGCTAAATCATAGCCTTCTAAAAAAATTCCAATGTCCATCATGTTTTTTGCAAGAGACAACATAATTTAAACTATAATACTAAAGGAACTTGGATCATAAAGCACGCAAAAATAGGCAGGAAAGGCTTGTGGATACGACTAAGGACGACTATAAAAACATTACTCATATAAGGACGAAATGCATTTGTAGTAACAAGAATCATTATAGAAAAATATCTTTTATAAAATAATTTTGGTTAGTTATTTGTTTGTCCTAAAACTTAATGGTAACAATTTGTACTAAAGTGTCATAAATTATTAAAGCGTTTCTTTATGAATTAGAAGCATAGCTCTTAGGTTCAAGCCATGCTATTTAACAACGCACTAAATATGTGGAACAAGTATTTAAAATGTTGGTATTATTATGGTAGTTCAATGTAGCAAATGTAGTTCGATGGCCCGGAATACATAGACTTAACCACAGAAAAATATTTCTGTGGACTTAACCCTTCATTGAAATCCCTATATAATTATAATCAAATACTATGGTGTAAACTGAAGGGGATATGATTAGTTTATTCATCCCTAACCTCTTATCTTATAAATATGAAATTGCCCTGGGGACCGTGACTATTGAGTACAAAATTATGTTTGGTAAGTTCTCTATAGAACAATGTTTTCCATTAAGATGTTCTACTAAAAACTTTTTGAAGAATATAATATAGTTCGATAATGATCGCTTTAAGGGGGTATTCTCATGTAAACGCATAAATTTTACCTCTTTTTAGAGAATTGTTTTTCATAATACAATAAAATTCAATCATTCTATTTTTTTTCTAGGTTTTTTATATGTATTTTAAACTGCATAAAAAAATATTGTTTTTCTTATTTTACATTTTTTATATATTTCTTTTCTAATTAAATTAGACACCAAAATAAAAAAGGAGGTCACTGGTCATGGTAATAGCGGCTGTTCATGTCTGAAATAAAAAAAATCGAATGGATCATTGTTCAGTAGCTCTGTCGCTATCGGCCCTACCAGAATTAATTAATTTCATTAAAAAGAAAAAAGATGGCGGACTGTATAAAAAAAAAATTGTTTTTCTTGTAATTTTTTTTGTTAAAATCGTTTTAAAAAATAAGAAACTATTTTCGAAAATAAACAATTTTGGTACGACCGATAACCATTAATAAGTAGAAGAATATGTATAAATTTCAAAGCAATCGGTTGAATACTTTTTTTTTAGGACCATGACAGTTTTAGAAAATGATGTTTCCAGCAAAATGCGTTTAAAGTTTCAAGAGCAGAATTTTTGTGGAAAATTTATACTTACACTAATCTGCTATTTTCACAGCATATTTTCGATAGGTTTTACTAATGAAATATGAAAAAAAAAACATCAATTTTTGGAAGTGGGTACATGAGAATACCCCCTTAAAAATACGTTGCGCAATAATTAAAAAAAGTGTGTATTGACTTATGTACGCACTTAAGAAGTTATAGTACTTTTTGGCGTAACAAGATAAGAATATTTTTATAAAACTTATAATTTATTTCTTCTTACGTTTGTAAGAAAAAACGACGCTAATAATAGAAATAACAGTATTTAATACATTGAAATTTTTATTATAACGCATTATCTAGTTGAGATTTTTAATGGTGTGCGCGCGCAATCGTAAAAAATGTTGACTAGCTAACTTCAGGGTGTTGGTTTTTGGTGATGGATTATTACTTTAGTGCAAGCTAGGCTTTTTTGGTTAGTAGTTTGGCAGCCTGCTAGGCTTGGCACTCCGCTAGTTCGCAGCTTGGCGGTCACAGTTAATATTATAAATTTCTCAGGATCTGCGCGCCATTTTCCTGGTAATCTCGGCTAGTTTTTACGATTCCCACGGACAAGGAATTGTGTTCTTAAGGCATCCCTATACGGACAACTATCATCATCTCAGCCCATATACGTCCCACTGTTGGGCTCGGGCCTGCTCCATAATGGAAGGGTAATTGACCTACTATACCACGCTGGTCAGACGTGTTGGTATAGGGTTTTATTTCGAGTTTTCCTTCTCTCGCATAGATGTTATATGCGTTTTATATCCCTTAGTCATCTCGTACGATCACCCACGGATAAGATAGGGGGTGGTGAATTGTATTCTTACTCCGTCACCACACGAAATACGGACACTACTACACCCTACAGACTGACGGACAGCTATACCATTCTTATATATACATAAATATCATATCTATACTAATATATAAAGCTGAAGAGTTTGTTTATGTGAACGCGCTAATCTCAGGAACTACTGGTCCGATTTGAAAAATTATTTCAGTGTTAGATAGCCCATTTATCGAGAAATGCTCGAGACTATATATCATCACGCTAAGACCAACAGGAACGGAGCACTAATGGAAAATGTTTCAAAATCGGGTTTTTTTTCCTTTTGAGAGCTTCCGCTGCGTATACGGCAAAATTTTAGCAAAAATCACGTTTGACAGAATCGTATTATTATCTTTTTTTTTCACCTTATAAATAAACAAAGTTAGCGTAGATTAAAGTTAGCGTTAGCCCAAAGTACCTATATCACGCGAACGAAGTCGTGAGCAGAAGCTAGTTTAAAATAAATCCATTTTTTCTGATTTTATCGCGTTTTCATTTCATTTTTAATTTCTCGACATTTCGGACACTGTTCAGTTTTCGTGGTCACGGGAGAACTAAGATTCCTTAGTTCACGCCAAACAAATTATTGATATTACAGAAAAAAAAACGTAATAATATCCGTAACGACATCTAAACGTAATAATAGCCGCAAAAATGGTATTATTTGAAATAAAACCAAATATACAATTCTCCCCCTATATCTTGTCCGTGAGTACCGTAAAAGTCGACTAAGAGATACGTAAATAACATTTATGCAAGAGCAGAAACACTCCAAATAAAACCCTATAACAACAAGTCTGACCAGCCTGGTGTAATGGGTTGGTTTCCCTGCTCTTGTGAAGGAATATATAATCCAACCAAAAACATACAATTACGCTTTAAACACTAAATTATAGAAGTACTAGCTGACCCGGCGCACTTCGTAACGCCATAATTTTTTCGTAAATAGGTATATTTTCTAAATATCTGAAAATATAGTCTCTAATGGAAGAACCATTACAGCTTTGTCGAGAAAGATTCGATTGTTTTGGTTGCGGCATTGTTAATGATGATTCAAAGAGAATACAAATTACTCATTATTGATTTCTGACAAAATTATAATTATCAAATGTTCAACCATACTTAACTATAGACAAAATTACGTTCATTTGCGTTTTGTTATTACATATCAAATGCGTTTTTTTATACTACGTTTCATAGTGACTTGTATTCTCTTTGACATTTTGTGTCACGTCACACGGGAACGCGATCGCACGGGATAAAAGAGTTATTGGCGAAATCTTGTAAACACCATTAGGGTAAAAATGGGATAAAAAGTATCCTATGTCCGTCTCCTGGCTCTAAGCTACCTCCCCACCAATTTTCAGTCAAATCGGTACAGCTGTTCTTGAGTTATAAATAGTGTAATTAACACGACTTTCTTTTATATTTAGATGTAAATAAAAATCACAATTTAATAAACAAAAAACAGTATTTATCTCGAAATATGCAATGAATGCACCTGAATCCAATAAACTGTATGCCAGATAAGGAGATTATGCAAAGCTTGATACAGTATTGAATTAATTCGTCCCATATGTATCATCATTGAATATAGACGTGAAGCCTTATAAATTCATATAATATTCATTAATGTATGCTCAAAATAGTAGGTATAATATTAAAACTGTTTTGAACAACAATAATAGGAATATGTGACTAATAATAGGTGTATTGCGTGATCAGAATAAACAATAAAAAAAATTGTAAGCGATTTACACACACGATCTACAAATGATTGATGTTTAGATTTTTATCTGATGTTAGTTTAAATGACTTGATTTTCATTTTATTCTGATGTTAGTTTAAATGACTTGATTTTACTTGATATGTTTGAGTAAGAATACAATTCAACGCTCCCTTTCTTACTTGCAGGAGTCATAAAAAAATACTACGCGATGTAACATGCCTATAAAATCTACGCTATTGAAGGAAAACGCACAACAAAACCCTGTACCAACCCGTCTGACCAAGGTATTGTAGGTAAATTTTCCCTCCCTCCCATAAGGTTTGAATCCAGCAGGAGCTGAAATGATGACGTACAAACCAAATACTTAGCTAATACGAGAAAAAAAAACTAAATAAATCACTAGCGTTTTTAAATTTGAAATAAAGATACTCACTTCCAATATATCAGTTTTTGCTCTATTTCTGCTACAGATTCGCCATAAAAGATCCAGTAAGAAACAGGTTAGAGGTAATGATATCCACAGCCAACCCTGAAATGCAATAATTGGACTCTTTACATCGGGCTAAATAGGGGTAATTTATTAAATGCATGACTATTTTCATATTCGACTTTAAATTGCTCGTCTTTTCCAGGTTATTTCATAAAAACAATATAATGTCACATAATTGGAACCAGTTTGCAGATCTTTGGCTGTTTAAGTACGTTTAAATGAAAATATTCTGTTTTGATTACAGTATTTTGTAAATCCATCTCTTCATTACCGTTAGGCATAGGTCCCCCGAAGGAGGGATAGTGAAACAATAAGCACTCATAAACACTCTTGCGTTTGAGATCATGATTTACCCAAGGTTTTCTCCTCTTACCTGATGCCACTAGCCTGTTTATAAGACTCCTATGGGTGGCGCCACACTATATTCTTAACCCGTCACCACACATTAATTTATGCCCAATCCTCTATTATTTTTTAAATGTATAAATATTAAATATCTTACAAATAGAGAAATGATTAAAAACAACCAATTTACTTAGAACTAGCAAGCCGCCCTCGCTTCGCCTCGGTTTCAGTCGCCTTACCTAAGTTACTTCTTATATAGACAGCTACCTAGTAGTAAAATGTTATCAAAATCGGTCCAGCCGTTTTGAAGATTACTCCAAACAAACAGACAGGCAGACAACAAGACAAAAAAAAATAAACTGTATTTAAGACGTCGTGCAAATAACCGTGTGAGCATGAAAAAAGTCCAGTATTTTGACATTACAAACAGACTTCAATTTTATTTATTTGTATAGATAATTCGTACTATTAATAAAAGATTTCTTCTATCTAAGTAAACTAGCTACGGTATGTTTATATACTTTAATAAAGATTTTTATACTTTATTAAAGGTTGATACACACGAGGGAATTAACAAACATATATTTAACTAGCAATCCGCCCTCGCTTCGCTTCGGTTATAGGTTATAGTCGTTTTACCCGCGTAGTTCCCGTTCCCGTGGGAATACCGGGATAAAATATAGCCTAGTTTACGCCCTGATATTATAGCTTTCCATTGGTGAAAGAATTTTCAAATTGGTCCAGCCGTTTTGAAGATTACCCGGAACAAACAGACAGACAGACAGACAGACAAAAATTTTTTAATTGCTATTTTAGGCATAGATGTCGTGCAAATAACCGTGTGAGCATGAAAAAAGCCTATTATTTTGACATTACAAACAGACACTACAATTTTATTTATTGGTATAGATCATTTCTTCGTAACTGACAACAAAGGTCGACGATATAAAACGTTACTGGCATACGTGAATCACAGTTACGAATTTTACAATCAGTCGTCGTATTCCTGAGAAAAGTGACGCAAACAACTGTATGACCGTACCGCCTATAATTAAGTTGATGATGATTGATATTTCAGCCTGTGTTTATCCAGTTTATGATGTATGCAAAACTATAAAACAATATCCATCGTGTGACGAATACGTCTTCACATTCCTTTTAGCCTATGTATATCCCATTCCTGAGCACGTACTCATCCATTTGAGGCTATTATATCTAACGTGGCCGTACGTCCCGTTTTTAGTTTGTCTGTGCCATTATTCCCAACCGTACAAAAATGTGTTGCTTTAGCAATCAAAACGTAAATATTTTTTTGATCACTAGATAGGGACGTGTTCTTGTTTTTGTTTTAATTTCATAATTTTACTTGATATTAAACTTGTAGATATTTCTAATATCTACAAGTTGCCCTTTCTGACACAAAAATAACGACATCGTGTTTTAGCGTAAAATAATATTGTCACATAATCTATAGTTATTTGGTATACCCATACTGGACAAATGGGTTGGCATGTCATCTGATTAAAGTCCGATTTACATTATAGAATCTAAGATTTATTTTTTTATTAATTAATAATTTTCCAATTTGTATGATTGACTCGGACGTCGATTTTCTGCGAGAGTGTGGTATTTCCCGGACGGACCGATCCTCCGTTGTCTTACCATACTGTCGACAATCTACTGCAGACAGAAAAGTGTCAGTAGTGTAGCCCTGTCACTAATACCCCTTCAGCTATCTTGTATGATAGGTGTAGTAAATATGCCTTTATGTTATGTGATGTTTAAATAATACTTGTAATGGTGGATTAATATTGCAATCTGTTTATCAATCCTTCGTTTCTTTGGATATAGTATGAGACAAATAAAGAACTTCAGATAACAGCAATACAAAAGAAGGCCCATGCAAATCGTTCGGCTAACGTATCTTACTGGGCCAAATTCACTCTTACCGTTGAAAAGATCAGACTTGAGGTCAAAGCAGGAGAAGTGAATTAAGAAAACAAATTATTGAAGGTAATTTGTGAAGATGTTCTACAAACTCTAGCTATTAATATAGAATTTAAAAATCTCATAGATGATGATTTCTGATGTTTACGCGAGTATTACACATTTTAAATAAAACTACTTTACGGATTTTATCGCGAACGCTGCAAAGTGTTCGAAACGTCGGGCAATCAAAAATCAAATACAAACGCGAAAAAATCCGTAAAGTAGTTTTATTTAGAGGGTATTCCGTCGGGCCGACCACTGACGACAAGTTAACGCTGCTCCAGTGGTCGGCCCAACGACGAAGGCGACGTGGTTTTCGGGTGGGTCGCGGGAGTTGCGTGCTCTAGCCCCTCTGTCGCCCCGGACGGAGTGGTGCGGAGGCGCGCCGACCGCGGCCCACCCACAAAAAAAAAAAAAAAAAAAAAAGTAGTTTTATTTTGTTCCATGGGCGCCATATGAGCCCTCCCATCGGCGTCTCGATCACCGTCCACTCGGTCGACATCAGCATCCGGGCCAATATGAGGTACTTGGGCCTGGTGCTCGACGGGCGATGGTGGTTCCGGGAGCATTTCCGCAGGCTCGCTCCACGGCTCGTCGGCGCGGCGTCCGCCCTATCGTGGCTTATGCCGAACGTGGGCGGACCGAACGCTGCGTGCCGACGGCTGTACGCGGGGGTCATCCGGTCGATGGCCCTGTACGGCGCACCGGTGTGGGCGGGGTCCATGACCGCCCGACTTAGGGCCCTTCTGTGGCGACCACAGAGGGTCATGGCGGTCAGGGCCATCCGCGGATACCGCACGGTGGCCACGGAGGCAGCGTGCCTATTGGCCGGGACGCCCCCGTGGGACCTGGAGGCGGAGATGCTCGCCGGACTATATCGGCGGGTGACGGGGGTGCAAGCGGAGGGCGGTGTGGTCTCATTAAGGGATCTCACCGCCTGGCGCGTCGACGCCCGCCGAGACGTCATTGCCCGTTGGGCAGTTCGGCTGGAGAGGCCTCGGTTCGGGGTGCGAACCATGGAGGCCTTCCGGCCGGTGCTGATGCAGTGGTTGGAGAGGCGGCACGGGGTGCTCTCCTTCCGACTGGTGCAGGTTTTGACGGGGCATGGGTGCTTCGCCAAATACCTGCACAAGGTCGTTAGGAGGGAGAGTACACCGTCCTGCCACCGCTGCGATTGCGACGAGGACACGGTGCGCCATACGCTCAAGGCCTGCGGGGCTTGGGCAGTGCAGCGCTGTGAACTCGTCGCAATCATCGGTACGGACCTGACGCTGCCGGCTATCGCTAGGGCGATGGTCGACAGCGTCGGGAATTGGGACGCGGTCGCAGCCTTCTGCGAGACGGTGATCGCGCGGAAGGAGGCGGCGGATCGCCTGCGCGAGGAGCGCAGCCTCGATGAGGAGATCCGCCGCCGGCGACTGGGGCGGCGTAGGTGCAACTATCTGCGCCTCATGCCGCCCTAGCCGAGGCCGCGGGTAACGTGACCGGGGATTAGTCCGTCACCCGCCGAGAGGCCGACCGCGTGAGGAAAGACCGACGTCCTCCCCGAGAGGGGGACGTCGGTCGATGGGAGGGTACCCCAATAGGGGGTATTCCGTCGAGCCGACCACTAACGACAAGTTAACGCTGCTCTAGTGGTCGGCCCAACGACGAAGGCGACGTGGTTTTTGGGTGGGTCGCGGGAGTTGCGTGCTTGAGCCCCTCTGTCGCCCCGGACGGAGTGGTGCGGAGGCGCGCCGACCGCGACCCACCCACAAAAAAAAAAGTAGTTTTATTTAAAATCTCATAGATGGTTAATTCATCCGCCTAACAGCCTATCGACATCCACTTACGCCTCCCCATGAAGAGGGAATAATGTGGGTTGGTGATCGCAGTTGGTGTTATAAATTTTCTAGAAGAACGCTATCCCCCAATCCCTTGGTGCTTCCATAGCTGATTTTTAAAATAAAAACGAAAAATAAGAGAAGATACATGGCAAATGGCTATTACTGTATTGATCGTGTGAATGATGAGAAAGCCGGATACCAACCTGCCTACATGGCGTAAAAGTGGAACGTTTACGACAATCCCTTCTGCCGGGCGGCATGTGACTATACCATAGCATGTCCCTTAAAAACACACTACATTGATAAGGCCTTCTTATATGAATAATAATTGGCATGTACTTCTAGTACATGCCAATTATAAATTATTGGCATGTACTTGTTACTACACATGCCAATTATAAATTATCAACCATTGACTCAACAAAATTGCCTATAAATAAGGGGCTTGACCTAGACGTTCACTCGTAAATCTATTATAATTTCAACTATTCATCCAGCCACAGCTGGTCAACGAAAATTAACCGCGCCTCTGTTAAACATATCAATTTGTATTACATGCAAATGTTACCGTAATGTACATAGAATTTACTGTAGGCAATAAGCTTTAGGGTAGTCTATTGGTAGATTCAATAGCAATAAGCTATTGAGTATACAAATGTATGTACACATTCAATGGTATCATAATAAATTTAATGTCTATTGAACATCTGTGACGATAGATATGATAATTCATTGCCGTAAAATAACGTGTTGCATATTTAAATGCCAAAATTATATTATTACTTTGGTGCATGGAAGTGATGGAAATAGATTTATAATAAAAAAATAATTTTGTCTCGTTTTAGCTCATACATTGCCCCACTGCTGGGTTCGAGCTTCCTCCAATTGAACAACCATGCTGGTCAGACATGTCGTTACAGGGTTTAATATCAAGAAGTTTTATTTGTTATATGCATATTGTAATCCCTTAGTCGTCTTTTACGACATTCACGGATAAGATAGGGAGTGATGAACTGTATTTTTACTCTGTCACCATACAGTAAAGTCAATTTGATACCTAACAAAATGAGGGAGACAATTATTTCGTACTAGCAACCCGCCCTTGCTTCGCTTCGGTTTCAGTCGCCTTACCCGCGTAGTTCTCGTTCCCGTGGTAATACCGGGATTAAATATAGCCTATGTTACTCCCTGATATTATAGCTTTCTATTGGTGAAAGAATTTTTGCAATCGGTTCGGTGGTTTAAGCGTGAAAGCGTAACAAATAAACAAACAAACTTACTTTCACATTTATAATATTAGTAAAGATGATGAGAATCACGAAATCTAGATAAAAATTTAATTTATCGTACTCTGAAGATGTTGAGCCATACTTTCTCGAATACTGGTGCGCGAATTACAAGTGTCCCCGTCCTGCATGTAAGAAGTTCGGTTTAGATTTTTGTCTCGATTTTGTGATGACGGGAATTGGCTCGTAGCACTTTAGATGTGATTTCCCATTATTTATACATGCAGAATGGCACTTGCATTTGCATCCAACAGTTCTCAACGAGTTTAAGATGACGTCAGTCAATAAACATTATATACATATCTGCCACTGATGATTCGTAATCATTTCGATTACATTATATGATCTTAGAAATTAATTACATTGCATTAAAACAAACATTAAATTGAAACAAGACTCCAAATATAATGAGCTAATTAAAGAACTGAACTAGGGCAGTTGTAAATAAAATCTTGCGTTGTACTATTTTTGTTTCGATTCCATTATAATTAACTCATTCGTTTCAGTTTATCGTCGATTTGAATGAACGTTAAAATATTAAAGAAGAATTAGGTTGTTTAGGTATCACCTAAAGTTTAGATAACACCTAAGGATCTTCTTATCTACCTAAACTTTAGGTAACATTGTTGAAAGGAGGCACAAATATGTGATATAAATACAACACACACAAACACATAACATTGATCATCATTTTCCTGCTCTCAATTAGTTGAGGTCGACGCAATACATATCTACTTTTCTTCTGTCGTACATATTGTAAAAGTTTTTGCAATATAGTCTTATGACCGACCGCCTGCCTAATATCAACTCTCCTTGGGAATGTACTAGTAATTGTTGATCAGACGGATCAGACATTGATCAAACGGTAGTAATAGATACGAAGTGTAGGTCTCTTAGACGTCTTAAGAGACATCCACGAGCAATGTAGGGTAATGTACCATTAGTAGTCGCCACCACAAAGCATAAATATCATTAAAGCAAGAAGAAGAAGAGTTCCCTTCCCTATATTATTGACATTTTACGTTATTTATATCGCCTTAGGTATCATTCAAAATTCAGCATTCTTCATCATGAAATGGACGCCATGTGGATATGGTGTCTATATCCCGCCCAAACAAAAATGCTCTATTCGCAATAAATTCACGCCATTACACGCTAATCTTAACTAGTATTATAAATGCGAATGTGAGCTTGTGTTTGTTATGCTTTCACACCTAAAGCATTAAACGGATTTAAAAAAATCACCGATGGCAGCTACATTATCAGCGAGTAACAAAGACTATATTTTATTCCCGTATACGGGAACTACGAGGATGAAAACGTGTGTATTTGCGATTAAGGTATATAATTTTGTTTAAAATAACCACATATTTAATAATATTCGTAAATATCAGCGGACCATTTCATTGAATTTTTCTAGTCTTTCTCCTGTTTCTAATAAATGTTTTACCATTAATTCAAATTGATCGTTTCTATTAAGTACTCCTATCTATCTCAGCTTAGGCTGATGTAATGAGCTAAATTAGGTAATATTATTAGCTTAGGTTGCTGAAGTAATAAAAAATTTTTCTGAGTTTATAACTGGCTAGCTTTTGTACGAGACTTTATCCGCAAAGAAATCATGTTCCCTTTACTGAAATCTTAAAGCACCCCTTAAGGAATAAACTATCTTCCTGTACGTATCTCCATTACAAGTGTATTTATTCAATAAGAAATCGAGTAAAAAGTATCACCGAAAAATTTTATTTCCTATTTTTCTTGCCATACAAAATATTTGGGTTTCATAAAAAAATATCTCATATTTTATACTTTCATCACTTCATCATTTCGGCTCATATACGTCCCACTGCTGGGCTCGAGCCTCCTCCATAATAGGAGGGCAATTGACCTTCAGAATACAATTCATCACCCCCTCTCATACCCATGGGTGTCGTAAAAGACGACTAAGGGGATTAAGGGATATATTAAGCATATGGCATCTATGCAAAAGATGGAAAACTCGAAATAAAACTCTATACCAACCTGTCTGACCAGCATGGTACAGTAAGGAGGGGCTTGAGGAGAAGGCTCGAGCCCAGCAGTAGGACATGTATGAGCTGAGACGACGATGATTACGAAAGTAAACTTATTGTAACAAAAATTACGTTTTCCACTTTGAATAGTAATGCATAGTTAATGCTTTTAAAGGTAATTAATTTAGAAGGTACATAATATCGTCAAGAAACAGTTAAAACAATTACAGAATACATTAAGACAAGATACATGAGCTTCAATAATGGACAAGATTTATTAGATTACTCTAATAGACGCTTTCAATGTTCATATAGGTAGCTACATTATAAAGGCGTACGGTACCCCAATAGCGAACTTTGTGAAAGGTCCCGACCAAGATGCGGCTTTAATGACTTGTTAATAAATGCATTTTCAATGGATACCTAGTATCAGTACAGAGGTGAATTTATTTATGAAATGTTATAGGAAATTAAATCCATGTGGTGACGGAATGAGAATTTAATTCACCACCCCCTGTCTTGCTCGTAGGTTTTGTAAAAGATGACAAATGTAATATGATGCATATCATATATAAAAGAAGTAAAACTATAAATGAGTTGAGTATCGTTCTTCCATTTAAATACATTTCTTCCACTATTACACGCTGGCATGATGATTAGACATACGTGGAGTTTGCTGGATAAGATCTTATCTGCTTACATCTATTAGCTAACATTTACGAAATTAAAGAAAGTTACCTTTACGTTAGACATTAAATTTATTTTAAATTTAAAAAATATACTTAACAATATTTGGCTTACCTTCGATTTGATGGGAACAAATTTAGGAGTATTTTCAATTTGACTAATATTTCGACTAGTTTCATTTTCGATCACTTCTTCTTTCAAAACACCACTGAAAAAAACAGTTTAATAAATATTTTAGCCTTAGAATAATAACGTATAGAAGGATAGTATCAATACTTCGAACTTTCGAAATATGAATCTAAAAATGCTAATGGCGCGCAGACGATTACACACATACACACGCATACCACTATACAAATTATGAAATCAAATTTTGATTTTATTAACATAAATCGTCGAAATACTTTTAAAAGTAATGTTAAAAATCTTTTTAAGTTTTTCAAATGTGTTATGACACCATTTGAATGCACAGATCGTCATAATTACCTATTTATTTTTTAAGAGTTGCGTACGTACGTGCAGTACAATGACTTGTACATTACGGAACGGTTCCGGCGTAAGCTCCATTAGGCTCCAATTGAAATGCTTCACTTTTTGTGCGCGAACTTACCTTCTATACGTTATTATTCTAAGATTTTAGCCTTAAATATGTAATCTAATGCCAGTCTAAATCAGCGGGACCGGTATGCATCAGGCATGATCTCTACACTTGCCCCTTCTAATTAATTTTATCCTTCACATAATATACATCTTTATTATTCCTTTCAACGTCTTCAATGTAATAATCACTTATATGTTACGTTGGCACAAAAGCATAGCAATAAGTGAGATGCTCTCACTTGCCAAAGACTTGTATACATATATCCTAGGCCTATAAAGACTTACGCCCATGTCGTCCGGTGTTCCGCAAGGGTCGGTCTTAGGGCCGATTATGTGGAATAGCGGCTGCGACTGCGCGTTACAAGGGAGCCACCCTCCCGGGCTGGCGTAGTCTGCTACGCCGACGACACGCTCGTTACCGCTCGGGGTGGGACGCAAGAAGAGGCGGCATGCCTGGCATCTCACGACACCGAGGAGATTGACAGGCGGATCGATCGAAGGTGGTCCTAAATAAGACGGAGGCCCTATCGTTTCATGGGCCCCGCAACTATTCACCCGCCGTCACCTCGATCACCGTCAATTCAGCGTCAAACGACTTGGAGGCAGAGATGCTCGCTAGTCTTTATGCTCGCGCAGTACATGCGCCTAATGCCGCCCTAGCCGAGGCTGCGGGTGGACGGGCCCTGGATTAGTCCGCCACCCGCAAAGAGGCCGACCGCGTGTGGACGATGCTCCGGCAACACTGTCTTGTTGCCGGCGCGTCGAATGGCACGATACCCGAAAGGGTAACCTGCCAGGCCAGCCTCAGAAGTCAATGAATCGGTACCAGTGGTCGGCACAATGACGTTGGGGGAGGGAAGACGGCAGGTTATGCGGCCGCACGCTGTCCATCCGTCGCCCCGGGCGGATTGGACGGGATGAGTCCAGACCAAAGCCTACCAAAAAAAGAACGCCTATAAAGACTTGGTACTATAATATTTCAAATTAACAATAAAACACTGATTCTCTAGCCAAATCGCGAAGTCCTAAGTCCGAATTCTGGTTTAGTCAAAAATAGGTCAAAAATAAAATGCAATCACTTGCAAAACCGCGATACGTATTTCTACGAAATAATCAGCTGTTATTTTATAAAATATGGCCACAGGCCTCAAAAGTAGCATAAAATATTTATGATTCATTCCTTCAATCTGACTCATGTACCAGAGGTCATTGTGTTCGAAGCTTTTGAAACATGAAAATGTCATTTAAATTCAAGCTTTAGACACGATCTTGACTTTGTAACTACAAAGTTTATTGCTTGTTTTATTAGAAGTTTCTGGAATACCTTGTCTGCTTCCTTACATTTATCTCCAATTTAGATTAGGTAACTACCGCTGATGAACCTCCTCAATACCAGGAGCACAGACATCTCGCTGCCTACCGTAACGTGTGGTTTGTGTATTGAAATTATTATTTAATTAATCTTTAATAAATTATAGAAATATTAGATATCTATATAGTTACAAAAAATACAATAAAATAAAAGCTTGTAAAAATATTTGTTTCTGTTTGCGCGATAATTTCATCAGGATTAACTTCATTGTACACGTAACCTAATTGTTTAGAGACATTGGGCGGTTCCAATACTGAAATATCTTGAAAGATTCTACCTTCAAGAACGGTACAGTTAATGATTGCATTCAAGAACAGGACTATTAAGAGATATTGCTGGGTCCCAGTTTGAAATATCTTCAAAAATTACAACAGTCTTAAATTTCACTCCAAGAGCCTTGCAACAGAATTGCCCTATATACCTACCTGTGTTAGAAGAAGACTATGCCAACGGCATATAAATTGTGATGGAGAAAGGAATTTGATAATCTTTTACGCATTCATTACTTCGAGCAAGAAATATTTGTAAAAAAAAACTTACCTTAATGGATGTATTATAAGCATCATAATGAGTAGAATATACAGATGATGTGTATACCAAAAAGCATTATACGCTCGTCTCCTAATAATTCTCATAGACGTCACAGCCATACATAAAGTGATCACCAGCATTATCATTCCTGTTATTCCAGCAGTACTTAGTAACAGGCGCAGAGGATTCTAGAAAGGATTTAGTATTTACTAACATTCCGCCCTCGCTTCGCTTCGGTTTCAATCGCCTTGCCCCTGTATTTTAAATCTCTAATATCTTTTATAGATATTCTATAAATGTTACGATTAGCAACGGTAGTCCACGAAGCCTCGTGTTCGGTTCCCGGACCGGGTAAAATTATTATAGGGGTTTTTTGAGAGGAAAAGTAGCCTAAGTTTTTCCTTATATAGACAGGTACCTTGTCATTATCATCATCATCATCATAGCTAATATACGTCCCACTGTTGGACTAGAGCCTCCGCCACAATGACAAGGAAATTGACTTACTACACCACGCTGCTTAGGCGGATTAGTATAGGCTTTTATTTCGAGTTTTCCTTCTGTTGCACAGTTGTTATATTCATAATATATCCTTCAGTCGTCTTTTACGACACCCACGGGCAATACATGAGGTGGTGAATTAATTGTATTCTTACTCCGTCACCATACGGATCAGGTAACTTGTAGCAAAATATTATTAAAATCGGTGCAGTCATTTGGCAGATTACTCGGAACAAACAGACAGACAAAAATCATTTTAAGTGATTTTTAGGCATGGGTATCGTTTAAATAATCGTATGAGCATGAAGAAAACGCATTATTTTTAATATACAAATAGACAATTTAATTTTATTTATTTGTATAGATATTGGCTTTAACGTGAGTTGATGTGACGTACATAGTTAGTTAAAAGGAAATATGTGAGGGTGACAGCAAACAAACCGCTCCGTACATGGAAAAGCATGAAAGGTGCAGTCAAATCTTTCGTGAGATTCATAAAAATCGGCTTAAATAGTACCAAAAATGGAGCATCAATGACAATAACGAGTTAGAGACGTACTAAGTTATTAAACAGTTAATTACTAGAAATTATATACCTATTTATCTTTCAACATATCGATGTCCACTGCTAGATAAAGATCACCTCAAAAAGATACCAGAAAGTAGGGATGTGACTTGGAGGGAAAATAATCCATTAATTAAATAATCGAGTTTTTGTTCTTTTAAAAAAATCGATTAAACAATAAATCGATTAATTAAAAATAAATAATCGATTATAAAATAATTGATTTGTTCTCCCAAAAGGATTATAATGACCTTTTTTAGGGAATGTGAGCTTTATTTTCTAATATAGTATAAAACACTGCAGGCAGTATCGTGATGACATTTTTTTTTCAGGAAATCTGACAGCGAAATAATCGATTAATTTTAATATAAAAATAATCGGTTTTTTATTATTTTGATAATCGAATATAAAAATCGATTATTACAAAAAAATAATCGATTAAAAATCGATTATTTTTCACATCCCTACCAGAAAATAGCCTAAAATCAAAATAAAATAAAAAAGGCTTGGCAGACACGTCGGTGAGCAGTTTGTCTTTTATAAACATTCTCCTGGTTTTTGTATAGATCTTGATGGTAAACGAGCAAACAGCACACTTGGTGGTAAGTGATACTGTCGTTCATGGGCCTTCACTAAGTAATAATAAACAAACGTAGTACGAAGTTTCTGACTAACCTCATTCCTATAGCTAGCAAAGTTAATCTCCTCGTGATCTTCGTCATATTCTCTAGAGAAATTCCACAAATTCACGCAGTGAGAAATGGAATGTACCACTGAAAACAATACGAATATCTTATCTATAGCTCTTAGTTCAACTTAGTCATTTACAAATTACATATACCTTGGAATAATAACTCATAGAAGCTCAATTCGCGCACAACATTTGAGGCAATTAAATTAGAGCCAAAATGGCTCCCTAAGCCGGATCGTGACGTAGTGTACAAGATCATTGTGTACACATATATAAATAGTAATCTTGGCTTCATGTTTTTGATCGCTTAACTATCCTTCTATACGTTATTATTCTAAGCACATATACCTACTAATAATAAGACTAACCAGGGTGTGAGGTCTGACTAATGGTACTTATATCATTATCATCATCACAGGTCATATACGTCCCACTGTTGGACTCGAGCATCCTCTACATTGGAAGAGAATTTGACCTACTATACCAAGCTGGTCGGACGTATTAGTTTTTATTTCAAGTTTCCCTTCTCTTGCATAGATGTTATATGCATATTACATCTCTTAGTCGCCTTTTACAACACTCATGGACAAGAAAGTTCCAAATTGTTTTCTTACTCTGTCACCACACGAAGAACAGTCCGTATATGTATAATCATAAAGAAAATAAATAAATACTACGAAAATAAATAAATAATAAGTACTTCAATCACGAAATATACTTCAATAAAAATAAAAAAATAAATAATAATAAACGGCTAGAATTAGATATTGCAATAATGTGATTCTGTTATTAATTTTGTGAAGCTGCCACAACGGATGTATAATAAAAATAAAGATACACCTACGCGGCCATAAATTTAATAAATCTTATATTCATGAAAATCTAGAGCATCTGCTTCAACTACACAATATGTTAGCTCTTAGAAAAATGCAATAAAGAGCATCATAAAACTGCATATTTTACGGCAAAACGTAATCCTAAAATATTACTAAAATACTGCACAAGCCTTATTCATTCTACTTGTATTCTACTTCATAAAATATTTTTGACGGCAAATTGGATGAAAAGAAATTGTTAGAAGTGAAAACAAATTATCAAAAATTAAAAAAAAGCTACAAAGTAGTATTAAAGTTTAACTTTTAAGAAAACAGTACATGATATTGTCCAAAAAGCACCTACGATCTAGCTTATAAACAAAAACTAGAATGCCTAACAGTGATGTTGGAGCCATTAGCCTTCGTCTGAACAACTTAATGGTACCTACTCTACATGCGTAAAGAGCTTTAACGAGCAGAACACCATTGCATTGTGAATAAAAAAGTCATATAACTTTTTTTATTTCTGACATATTCCACAATCGACTCTTAAAATATGCGGATACACGGATACATATTTATTGTATAAATCAACACTTTTATTAAATAGTCCAGATGGCCAAACATTCGAATACTTTTTTTAAACATTACTAGTTTGTATTTCCTATAATATTTATTTTATGCCACATATTTTCAGACTACGCAAATAAAACACTTCTTTGACTGAGAAACGCAAACTGTTTTAATTACATTCCTTGTTACGTAAACTCACACAACACGCACAAAGATTTAGATAAAAATAAGTAATAAATTAATAATTAAATTCGGTGTTCTGGTAATTAAGCACGGATCTATGAACTAACATTAATTTGAGAAAGTGTGCACTAACTATATTTTATAAATGAAATGCTCACTGTCGTTTAAAATACTCAACTAGTATCTAACTACTAAAGTCATATTATTATTTTTTTCAGAATCACACGTCCTCCAGTCAGACGAAATAAATTTACTTATTACACTACGCTGGTCATTGACGTACCTAGTTCGTAAGCTTAATAGTTAATATAAAAGATTCATATTCATTTAACCTCGAAGGAGTATAACAGGAGTGTAACACTGAAATGCCGCCATGTACCTTATTGGTAGCTGTTATAATTTTACACTTCTTTCTCATTATTATATACTCATTGTATATTTTTGGCGCGAAAATCAAGGCTCTTTTACGCTCCAGAGTTCAAACCCAGCGTACCAGAATCAACATCTCATGCGACTAATAAGGCAATCAAGGCCATATGTAGACAAATATTATACAGTAAACTTACCAGAAAATACCAGTAGCGTTATTGCCACTGTCATGTGAAAACTCTTCGCTTTTTCCAGCCAGAAAAAGAATAAACCAGGCCATAATCTCGACAGCCCTCTGTATAAGAGTTGATTGATCTTTTTGCATATAGGAAGCAATACGAGGGCAAAACATAAATTTATAACAGCCGCTGTGCCGCGGGAGATACAAAGTCCTAACTGAAAAAAGAAAATTAAAAAGATTGGACTACGGTTTATGTTCAATATTTTTTCAGGTTAATACTGGCAGATGAAACTACGTTCTATAAAGCTAGCACGCGTTTAAATTTCTTTTTTAGTATTTCTCTTATTCTATATTTGAAAATCTTAATAGAATTTTAGTCTTAGTTAAATAATATAGGTTCAAATAGCATGCATTTCTAAATTTTATTTATTTGAAATCTTTATCTAATAATTCCATTATTATTTGATTTTACATAAAGTTAAAAGATTTACTTACCCCTAATATTCTTCTTAAATAATAAAATTGTTCTCCAAGTTGGTAATAAATAAATGTATTATAAAAAAGGTACAACACTAATGAGATCCATAATATCTGAAACAAAATATAAACATTCGTTTTCAAATCATAATCGGCATACGTAGTAAGACAAAGCTTATTTAAATTGAATTATGTGATAAGAAATCGTTAATTAAATCTTACAACAGCTGCAATATTGTCTATTGTGTCTACATTACAGAATTATTTTCATTGTAACGGCCAAAAATACTCATACTAAAGTTTTATAGAAACAGCATTATATAAACAACTCGGTATCTAGGCACAAAAATTTATCGCTTTTTTGTTCTTATAAATCATAAAGATTTTTTCTCAGTTTTTTCACGCTTCGGGGTTGCATCCGAAGACTAAACAAATACACAACGCTAATTTGCCTCTTGCTTAGAATACTATTGGCTTTTATTGTTCCTTGTTGTTAAATTATGACATATTTCCACTATTTTACTTTCTTTAAGCTGTGTAAGTAGTGTTGCCCAAAAAAGTCTTGGTCTTGCGGTCTTGGTCTTGGTCTTGCGAGAAATGCGAGACCGAGACCAAGACCAAGACCGCTTAATTTTTGCAAGACCAAGACCAAGACTGGCCCTGCAAGACTTGAGCAAGACCAAGACTGGGCCTGCAAGAGTCTCGCGGTCTTGCATTTAATTCAAATCACCATTTCAGCTTATATACGGTTGAGCTCGTGTTTTCTATATAACAGGAGGAGAATCGGCCGTGGCCGGAGGGGAATCGCCACGGTGATCGGCCGTGTTGTTACAGGTCATACATGTCAAGTTTTCCTTCTCTTGCACCGATGTTATATATTATAGCCCTTAGTCGTGGGTTCGCAGTCACGGGTAAAATAGGGGGTGATGAATTATATTCTTACTCCGTCACTACACGGCAAGTCAAATCAGTCTTGAGATATCCATCTATTGGCCAATCGATTCCCAATGTTGGTGTTGGCTTTTCAGAATTACTCTTCGGAAAGGCTTAAGGACAAAAATACAGTAATCACGAGAGTGCTCTTGCCCATTATACATATTTATATATCCGTTTATTCATTAGCCCAACGACGTTCACTGTTGGACATAGAAATATGCCTACAATTAATCTATATAAATGTCCATGTAGGGACAAAGTACGATCACCATCAGGCAGTACATGAAGCATTGCTCCCAGCGCTATTTTGCCTCTGCCACGACTCACCCCAACCCACTAGTGGTTGGGGCGGTAAACACGTCCCCTCAAAAATATCCGCGGTCCGACGTCCTCGTCATCTTCTTGAAGAAGAAGATGACGCTATTATGGTCGCCCAAGAAAGGACCTACACAGCTCGCGCAGCGATAACAGATAAAACTCCGCGGTATCGGCCTCGCCGTCGAGGTCGAAAACCGCGCCGCGTAAAAGTCATTAACCTAAACTTGGCCACGCCCACTTTGCTCTCAGCGACGCCCCGAGCCGAGGTCCGTTCCCCACACAGGGGGGAGCCCTCGGGCGATGTTCGCTTAACTTACTTACCGGGTTGAGAGCCATCAGCGCTCACCCATTGACCGCGTTAAGCTGTCAAGGTCATCTGCGACCAACAGCTACACACACACACAAAAAAAAGACAGAGTACGAATATAATTCACCACTCTCTTACCCGTGGATGTCGTATCAAATCGGATCGGGCAATGGTGTTAGGAACCCATGAAAAAAAAATTGAAATAAAAATATCGATTCGTTAATGAATTGAGAAACATGTAAGTTCACAATTTTGTCATCGATTTTTCGTGTAAATTGATTAAAATATATAAAGGAATGATACTTAATCTACAACATATTCGTATTTTGTTAAATGTTCATTAGAATTTGAATAAATCAATGATTACGTTTGCATAAGCAAGACAAACTTCGCTTTAACATAAATCAGCTGATCGGCTGATGACCGTTTATGAGTCGCCTTTGTACCTACGTAACCATTGAAAGGTTCGCGCAAATCTAATACCTATTTATACTGTCGAAATTTTACATGCTTACATATATCCTGTCTGTACATACCTACATAATGCATAAAATTTAAGGCCTAAACTCTTAGACACACATTTTTGTAATCACTATAACTTTTACGTTATATTGTTTTTGTGTAATATACATTCTAATTATGATCTATGACTGTTAAACTACAACATACATGAACAGTTGTCCCATAACCTGATACACCCTGTGTATATAACATATGTGCAAGAGAAGTGAAACTAGAAAGAAAACCCTGTACCAACATGTCTGACCAGCGTGGTATAGTAGATCAATTTTCCTCTTACTGGAAGGAAGCTTAAGCCCAGCAGTGGCACTTTTATGAGCTGTGACGATGACGACGAATATCATACATTTTACAAGTATTAAAACCATAAAATTTTAAATCAGTTTTATATGTTCTTGAATAAATAGTATATTAAGAGCTACATGGATCCAGCGGCCAAAGTATTTATATAATCAATAGAGCAACAGGTTTTTTCAAGTATCCAGAGTATCAGTAACTAAACTGGAAATACAATAGATACATACCACTTAACTTGAAGGGGAATATAAACAATCGCATTAATTGTAAAATATCGCATTGATTATAAAATGACAAAATTTATTGTATCAACTGCCTCGTGTGGTGACGTCTTAAGAAAATAGGGTCGAAAGTCCTGTCATAAGAGTAGTAACGCTGTCTAATGGAACACCAGGGGAATAGAAGAGTAATTTTCTCCAGTGGTAAGTATTGTATTCAATAGTGAACTATAGGCTAGCAGATGGATAGATAGAATAGGATATTTGATTAATTTAGTTGGATTTTTCATTGCCATGATAAATTACTGTTACGTTATTCTAACTGCAAAACTTTGCGAGACTCTTGCTGCAATACCAAGACTCGGGTGCGCAAGACCAAGACCAAGACCAAGACTCGGGTGCGCAAGACCAAGACCAAGACGAGACCAGGTGTGATGTTGCAAGACCAAGACCAAGACCGGTCCAAGTCTCGTCTTGGTCTTGCATTTGGGCAACACTATGTGTAAGTATCACCGTAGTATCCACAAATAACATCGAGGCTTGAAGCCCTAGAAGTGGCGGGAAGCGCTTTTAGCGGTGTTAGGATTAGCAATAACAATAATCAGATAAGATACTCAGGAATTGAAATAATATCACTTCCCTCATATAGAAAGTGGTAGGACCACACTGTTGACAGTTGTTTGTCTACAGCCGCGGGCCGATCCATCCGGGGTAGTATCACACTCTCACAGAAAATCGACATCTGTGTAGTAGCAATTAGTTACTGCGCTTCGTCTGATGACCGAGAGAGCCGAAAGCCCAACTTTCTGAGGGGTTTTGCGTGTGGTGAGTTTTATTGATGCCTTTAGCGTCACCGAAACTCATTGCACGCATTCACACTCCCTCACTTTCTTCGCGGTAGGCAGCGGCTTAGCCGTGCCCCTGGTAAAAGTCTATGAGCGGCAGCAACACTTACCATCAGGTGTACTGCTCGCCCGTTTTTTTGCAATAAAAAAAAATGTTAGAATAGGAAACAAAATTAACTGGTTAGCCGATGAATATGATCATGTATTACTAAGTGTAGCACAGTATAATGGATATGACAGAGCTTAAAAGGACCTATGTATATGTATATATATATATATATATATATATATATATATATATATATATATATATATATATATATATGTGTGGGTATATATGTATTTATATAGGCCTTTTTTGGGTCGACTATGAACCGGTTAACCTCATCTGAGCCGACGAAAGGGCCGACGTTGAGCCTTATAATATACCATATTTACTGCGTTACCAGTATCGATTTCTTGACTACGGTTGCGGCCGATATAATCCTTATCACTAATTCCAATAGTAATCATCATTATCATTACAGCTCATATACACTCCAATACTGGGTCAGAACGTCCTCTGTCCAATGGAAGGGAAATTGGCCTGCTCAACCAGGTTAGACAGACGGATTGGTATAGGGCAGTGGTTCTCAAACTTTTTAAATGACGGAACCCTTTTGGGAAGCAAAATACTTGATGGAACCCTACAATAAAACAATTATTTTTATAAGTGTATTCTATATTAATCAGCATAATAAAAGTACAATGTATCAGTTACTAATTATTATTTACTTCACCACTTGGTAAGGACAATAATAGAAAACATTAAAAAAGAATAAATCTAACTAGTGGGAGGTATGAAACTGTTTTTTATTTTTCATCAATTGCTTGATATCAGGTTTGATGGAAGAAAGTTGGAGTCTCATATCAGCTTCGGCGTCCAGTCTATTGCGATATTTTGTTTTCGTGGCTGCGTAGGTAGAGAATCCTGTTTCGCACAAATATGTAGTTGGGAACGGGAGAAGAATATCCAGAGCCATTTGGCCAAGCATTGCATATTCATCTTGGATTCTGCACCAAAAATCATTAAGAGGCGTCGTTTTGAACAATGACTCCATACTTGTGTCTGATGACATTTCTAAAAGAGATTCATATATCTCATTTGACATGTTTTCAGGCTTTTCCAAGTTGGGTAAAAAAGGATTATGAATCCAGGAGTTCACTTTAATTTTTGTATTGTGTTCTTCGGGAAAATACTTTTCAAAAGATGCGCGCATCGAACTGAGATATTGGACCAATTCTTCAAACACATTATCTTCAAACATTTCTGAGTCGTTTTCGCTAACAAACTCACTGAGTAACGTAAAACTTTCTATTTCTTTCTTACCAATGCAAATGATCCAAAAATCTAATTTTCTTTTAAAAGCAGTTATTTTATTATAGGCCTGAAACACTGTTGTCTGTTTACCTTGCAACGATAAATTTAATTCGTTAAGTTTTTGAAAGATATCCGCCATAAAAGACAATCGGAACAACCAAGTTTTATCATACAAACGGTCCTTCAAATTAAAAGAAGTATCTGCTGAAAGAAACATTTGTAACTCGGCTCTAAGTTCAAATAGCCTTGTTAAAGTTTTTCCCCGAGACAGCCATCGCACTTCTGTATGGAGCAGCAGTGTTTTGTGTTTGCTGCCATAATCTTCACACAATAATGAGAACAATCGGGATTGTAGTGGTCGTGATTTGATAAAATTAATTATTTTTACCGCTTCATCCATAACTAATTTTAGATTAGACGGCATTTGCTTCATCGCAAGTGCTTGTCTATGCAGAATACAATGACTGGAACTACAATTAGGCGCTTTATTTTTCATTCGTGACACTGCTCCTGCTGTTTTACCTGTCATCGCCTTGGCCCCATCTGTACAAATGTCAATGCAATTGTTCCAACTGAGATTATGTTCTTCAAAAAATATATTTATTTTATTAAAAATTTCTTCCCCGGTAGTGTTTGTAAGCAGCGATGAACACATAAGCATGTCTTCTTCAAAAGAACTTTTATATGGATATCTCACAATAACCAGCAGGATAGCCAAACCAGCGACATCAGTCGACTCGTCCATTTGCAAAGCGAATCGTGTATTTTGTAGACGTGTAACTAGTTCTTGTTTGACGTAGCTTGCCAGATCATGGATTCGTCGTGAAACAGTATCGTTTGATAGCGGAACAGTAGAAAGATGCTTTGCAGATTTTTCATCAAGCATACATTTTGTTATGTCTAATACACATGGTTTTATTAATTTCTCAGCGATAGTGTGCGCTTCACCTGCTTGTGCAATGCGATAGCTAACTAAGTATGATGCCTCCGTGGCCTTTTCGTTGGTAGTTTGTGTTACATGCATCATATTTTTTTGACTTTCTAATAACTGATCTTTTTTGCGAACAAAAAATTCTTTATTCTTGTCTTTAGTCTCGGGGTGTACGGTTTCTAAATGTCGACGCAATTTGGCAGGTGCCATGGAACTATTAGGAAGCAGTTTACTACAGAGCATGCAGAGAGGTGAGCCGTTGGAATCAACAAATCCGAAACTGATATAAGATTCATCATACTTCCTTTTTTTCGTCTTTTAAACCGTCGAGCTTGACGTCGTGGCACTCGTGGCATCATCTTCTGGATCGGTGATTGCTAAATTCTCCGCGCGCATTGCTTTTGAACATTCAGCGTCATTAGAAGATGTTGTTGGAACACGTTTAACACCTTTAAGCCAACGTTCCATTCTTCTTTATTTATAATGTTACAAGTCAGGATAGTGGGGTTTAAATAATGCACAATCGTTACTGCGTATAAGAGACTAAATTTAGAACCTACAGGGAAGAAATGTATAAAACTGAGACAACAGAATACAGCAGGCAGTAAAACAATGAACACTAGTTTATCGCTAGCGAGCTTGTAAGTAGGTAGTAACTTATCGCTCCGAACGCTAATCATCAACTGACGACGCCAATTTTTTTTTTTTTTTTTTTTTTTTGTGTGTACAGCTGTTGGCCGCAGATGGCCTTGACAGCTTGACGCGGACTATGGGTGAGCGCTGAGGGCTCTCAACCCGGAGAAGAGTATGCTAAGCGACATCGCACAAGGGCTCCCCCTGTGGGGAACGGACCTCGGCTTGGGGCGTCGCTGGAGGCAAAGTGGGCGTGCCCACGTTTTTAGTAGTGACTTTTGCGCGGCGCGGTTTCGCACCTCGACGGCGAGGGCGGAACCGCGGATATTTATTTGTTAAGGCCTCGCGGGCCGTGTAGGCTCTTTGTTGAGCGAGTGTGATATTGTCGTCCTCTTCGTCGAGGACGTGACGAGGACGTCGGATGGAGGAGATTTTGGAGGGTCTATAGGAAGCCGCCCCAACCACTAGTTGGTTGGGGTGTGTCATGGCAGAGTCAAAGTAGCTCTGAGAGCACCGTTTCATAAACTGCTTGATGGTCGGCAGTTCGAGGTCGATGTGGAGATCGACGTTTCGTATGAACCACGGTGCTCCCGTAGCTCGGCGCATGAAACGATTTTGAAGTGTCTGTAGCCTGTGGATCCTGTGTGGCTTAACATGCGCGAACACCACGCTGGCATAGGTCATGATAGGCCGTATGCAGGTGGTGTATAGTCGGATTTTGCTACTCAGGGGCATACGCGACCTAGAGTTGAGTAGACAGTGGAGACGGCCCATCACAAAGGCTGCCCGTGCGCGGACTTGCTTTATGTGAGGGGCGAAGCTGAGTCGATCGTCAAGGGTCACACCCAAGTATTTGGCCTGCCTGGTCCAAGTGACCGGCTTGTTGAAAATTTTAAGGGAGGGAATGCTGTCGATAGAGTAGGAACGGGCAGTTCGTCTAGTGAACATGACCGCCTGACTCTTCTCGGGGTTGATTTCTAATCGCCATTTCCTAAACCAATTGGCTAGGGCGGTAACCGCTGTTTGGAGAGTCTTGGCTACTGTTGTCGGGGATCTACCAGCACAAAAGAGTGCGGTGTCATCAGCGTAAAGCGCTTTATGTACCCGGTTGAATTTGGGCATATCGCTAGTGTATAGCGTGAAGAGAAATGGGGAGAGGACCGACCCCTGAGGGACGCCGGCCTTGATAGGGTGGGAGGTCGACAACGTCCCTCCCACCCTGTAGCGAAAGCTGCGATGACTTAAGTAGTCATGTATAATGAGAATTAAGTAGTGAGGGATCTTGAGGAGATAGAGTTTGTAGATTAGGCCTTCATGCCAAACCTTGTCGAAAGCTTTCGCTACGTCTAGGAATAATACACCCGTATATCTGTTCATGATGAACTGACTACTTGTGTATTCTACCAAGCGGTGAACTTGTTGTACGCAGCTGTGTTTAGCTCGGAAACCAAACTGTGCGTCGGGAACGAGGTTGTTAGCCTCGGCGAATGTGCGTAGTCTACTGAAAACTATTCGTTCGTAGATCTTACCTAGACCTTTTAGTAGACTAATCGGGCGGTAACTACTGGGTTCGGTACGGCGCTTGCCGGGTTTGTGGATTCCTATTACCACGGCCTCTTTCCATTGCGCGGGAAAGATGTTATTATTTAGTGCTGCATTGAAGATGCAGCACAACAGGACTATCAAGTGGGCGGGGAATAATTTAATGACTTTATTTGAGATTCCGTCCGAACCTGGGGCTTTTCTGGTTTTAAGACCCCTGACTAACGATTCGACCTCATCGGCGGTTACTACTGGGATAGGCTGATCGGGGTTGTCGTTTCGTAACGAGCGCGAGAGAGTGGTACGACGTTCCACTTCGTCGGCGATGAAGCGGTGATTCGCGGCGTCGGGGTGTAGTGTACTCGGTGTACACTGAAGCTCCAAGCAGTCGGCCAGGCATTCTGACTTTTCGTCGTCCATAAACGCCGGTGGCTGGTTGGGTCTGGTAAGAGACGACGCCAACGCGCGATCGCCGCTTTTATACTTAGTCCTAGACTCGATCTCAAATATTCTCGAAAATACTCGAGTCGGCACCTTTGATAAACAAAAAGCAAAAATAAAAACAGAAATTTAAAAATAGCGTTGTAAACAATATCGACTTTATCCTTTGAAGTTAGAGACGAAAGTCGCTAGTTGACAACTATAGCGTCTAATTCAGAGGCGGCTTTTATCAAAGAGACTGAGCGCTTACAAGTATACTACCCGCTCGTTTTAAGTTTGCCGCTGGCGATAGGTATGAGTGTATGACGTTCGAAATTTTTTATTTAATTGTAACAATAAAAATTGTGTACGTTAGATATTTGGGTAAAACTATGACACATTATAAGTTTTGTTGTCACGTGGGGCAGGGTACGCGCATTCCACAGACCGGCAAACTTAGAGCGAACGCGTTGTACAAGTATAAAATTGTTGAGACCAAACTTATGAGATATTGTACCAGCTAATGTAACACAAGCTTATACAAATACAAATAAATAAATAAATAACATTCATAGCGTTTTGTCTCCGCGCGGCCGCGGAGTCCGCACAGCCGCGGAGCGACCAGAGAGAGGTGTTTTGATTTTTTTATTTCTAAATTCTTGCGGAACCCCGACAGAGGTATCACGGAACCCTAGGGTTCCGCGGAACACACTTAGAGTATAGCTGGTATAGGGTTACATTTCGAGATTTTCTACTCTCTCATATTTTTATATGAATCCCTTAGTCAAAAAGAGGGTGGTAAACTATATTCTTACTCCGTCAGTACAGGAAAAAACTTTGCAATATTACATATGGCATAAATGCCCGAATGCATTAGCTTCGTGCATGAGAACTTTACGCTTTTATTGATTTATGAGAACTTTACGCTACATTAATAAAACCTCAGACTTACATATAGATATATCTCTCATATCATTATATATGTCTCTATCTTGGCTTGCTGTGTCATGGATTCCATTCCCATGTATTTTTCAAGATGGTGATGGAATAAGAATATAATTAACCATTCCCCATCTTGCCCGTGGGTGTCGTAAAAAATGCTAAGTGTTATATTATGCATATAACATCTATGCAAGAGAAGGGAAAATACCAAATGGAACATTATACCAACACGTCTGATCAGCGTGGAGTAGTAATTCAATTTCCCTCCTATTGTGGAGAAGGCTTCTTGAGTCCAGAAGTAAGACGAATATACGGACGAATATACTTTCTGACGGAGTCAACTCATCAATGATGGCTCTCCTCTACTTTTAATAAAATTTATATGTATGTTTATGTATGTAGATATGTATTTCTATGTGTATCTATATATGTGTATTGTTTGTGTGTATAGTGTATAAGAATATAATTGCTATACTTGGATAACCAAATTTTACAAATTACCCCTTACAATGTATTGCACCTACCTAAATTATTTGTGCTCCACCCGTGGTTGACTGGCAGAAAATGCCTAAGGCATCAAGTCCGCCATGTACCTTATTTTTGTGTGTTAATGTTTAAATAAATAAATATAAGGTGTGATAACAATGATGATCTTTGTGCAAATGTTTTGGGCATTTCACAAATTGTGTTATTTTTGTAAGTTGATTGTTAGTTTCTAAACCTTTATGCCACTCAAGGATGGATCTCTCGAATGCAAGATATTGACTTAAATAAATCGTCCTACAAATTGCAATAATTAGAATACACTTTCATAGCAGTCCATTAGACTCCCCTCATACATTTAAAAATTTTAAAAGAGCATTTACTGTATTTCACAGTATAATGCAGTCGTCGGCGTCGTGCGTCGGAAGTGTAAACCGACGTATAGCTAACCACTTCAGACTCTATTCAACGCCTGTGCGTACAACGTTCTATACACAGCCTTTGACAGCCATGTTGTGCCTGCCTCCATTGAACGAATGAATGGAGCCGATGACAGCATGAAGCTAGGAGTGTGGGCCCGCATTAATTAATAGACGTCAAGTATTCAAACTTGATTCATTGATGAGTTACATGCATATCATTACATAATATTATACGTTTATGCTTCGCCTTCGCCTTACGTGTGACGAATTTTTATCTATCTATAGTTTTTGCTATCGATTTTTAATGTGATACATCTAATGCACCCTTGCAATGCCACGACTTCTTAACAATAACATTCTTCCCACTGGGCGTGGTAACCGCCCACAGTTTTCAATTTTAGAACTTGTTACCCGGGATTAGTTTTTTTTTTTATTATTGCAAGCAGTGGCAAACGAGCAAACAGAACACCTCATGGTAAGTGTTGCTGCCGCTCATAGACCTTTATAAGGGCGCTGCCTACCGCAAAGAAGGTGAAGGGAGTGTGAATTCGTGCAATGGGGCTCGGTGATACCAAAGGCACCACCAAAACCCTCCACGCGCAAACACTAGTGGAAAGTTGGGCTTCCGGCTCTCTCTCTCTCACCGAACGAAGCGCAGTAATAAATTGCTACTACTCAGACGTCGATTTTCTGCGAGAGTGTGGTACTACCCCGGACGGACGGGCCCGTGGCTGTAGACAGATAACTGTCGACAGTGTGGTCCTACCAGTCTAACTACACTGTTTAGAATAATCGACATCACAAGAGAAGAAAAACTCGAAAGGAAACTCTATTCCAATACGTCTGACTAGCGTGGTATAGTAGGTCAATTTCCCTCCCATAGCGGAGGAGGCCCGAGTCCAAGGATGGAACGTATATGGACTTAGATGATGAATCATGATCACATCACAGCTCATTATCGTCTCACTGCTGAGCTCGAGACTCCTCCACCCGTTTCAGCTCATACACGTCCCACTGCTGGGCCCAAACTTCCTCCCTAATAGGAGGGAAATTGACCTATTATACCATGTTGGGAAGACATGTTGGTATAAGGTTTCATTGTTAACATTGTTCCTATATTAAGTTCTTCCTTCAAATTGTGTTTTTTTTTTTGAGGAAAAGACAGCCTGCACTAAGGAAATAATCCTTGCATTGCGGGGGACTTTATAAACATACAATTAACGGGCACAAATTACATCTAGATTCAGACCAACAATTTGTGGATGGCACAAAGCGTTTTCCTGCGTGGGATTCCAACCCGCGACAGTGGTACGTTAGGTCGGTATCTTAACCACTACGCCATAAGTCCATTCATTTGATGATGATCTTACGCTTAAAATTATTGTCAGTTATTAGTCTCTCTAGCCTTTAGTAAAAATGATAGCTACGCTACTAATTTTATTCCCTGGACTTGATAAACATGAAAAAAAAACGTAAATCAGAATTATTACCATTAACATTACCCTTTCTCTATATATTAGACAAATTATAATCAAATTTATCAATTTGATTATAATATAAGACATGACTTTTAAATTACACATTATAAGAAAGCAAAGGAACCTATATTTAGGGCTACATTAGTATTAAAGTACTGCTGAGAAAATATAATAACGCTTTTTCTAAACCGGTAAAGGAACTCGACACCTCACAGTTAATAATCTTAAATATTTTATGTCAATATTTGACCTTTTTCAAGTCTTAGTTGGCACTAGTAAACCCCCCTCGCTTCACTTCAGCTTCAGTCGCCTTACCCGCATAGTTCCCGTTCCCGTGAAATACCGGGATAAGATATAGCTTAAATTACTCCTTATAAATACAGCTACCTGGTAGTAAAATATTATAAAAATCGGCTGGACCCGTTTTGGAGATTACCGCAAACAAACAGACAGAGACAGAGACAGACAGACACAAAAAAATTTTAAACTGTAGTTTAGGCATAGGTGTCGTGCAAATAACCGTGTGAGCATGTAAAAAGTTCAGTATTTTGACATTACAAACAGACACTTAAATTTTATTTATTTGTATAGAGTAGGTATAGATTATCATTTTCTCCATACTCGTACCAAAATATGTAAAGGTACCATTTACCTACATCTCAATTGAAGGGTTCTTCATGCTGAGTGCATTAATCCATCTTATAAGGTGTAATGGGAATTGATGTATATCAATCATCCCTCACTAGGGATTTCAATATAGACACTCTATGCATTCTGATATAGGCACATATACAAGTGAAAATATTTTATACGACAATAATATTTATTAGGAAAGTATTAATTCTGTGTTGTGTAGGGATGCGAACGATACATCAATGTTTCTGAAACATCGATTTATCGATGCATGCTATCGATGTTCACTATTGTAAACATCGATGTATCGATGTTATTTGATACGATGTTTTTACATCGATGATTTGCCTGCCATATTTAATATGTATGGTACTTTTAGCAGAGCCTGCGTAACAGATTAGTTACTCTGTTTTTAAATAACTAAAAAAAAACTCATCACGCAAATGACGTAGCTTCATGTGACATTCTTAGAATTTAACTAAAAACAAAGCTTATCGCAATCCTGCAAGGAAAGTATCTGATAGGATCTCTGAAAAGTACTTGATATTTTCAAGTATCGCTACTTTTATAGATCTTTAAAAAAAACATCGATGTTTCGATGCATCGATCCCTAATGTGGTGACGGAATAAGAAAACAATTCATCACCCCTTCACTTGCCCGTGGGGGTCGTTAAAAAAATAAACATGGTTGTCTGTAAAGTCAGTTTACGGATGATAGTTTAACGTGACAACGTCATAACAAAACATTGATGAAATAACTGCATACTTTTATGAATAAAATTGAATCAGCGTAACGGGACAATGAGCGTAACGGGACACTTTTTCGTGCATGCAGCCAGCGTTCATCGATTTATTAGACGTTGTCACGTCAAAACGATTAAAGGGTATAATATGTATATAATACGCAAGAGAAAGAAAACTACATAAAATCCTATGTCAATACGTCTGACCAGTAGTGTAGGTCAATTTCCCTCCCATTGTTGAGGAGACCCGAACCCAAGTAGTACTTATGTAGGCTGAGATGATGATAATAATAATGATTAATCTCAATGAGCAAACTTTCAAGCCCAACTTTCTGAGGGTGATTGCGTGTGGAGGGTTTTGGTGGTGCCCTTGGTATCACCGAGCCTCAATGCACGCATTCACACTCCCTTCGCTTTCTTCGCGGTAGGCAACGGCCTTGTAAAGGTCCATGAGCGGCAGCAACACTTACCATCTGGTGTACTGTTTGCTCGTTTGCCACCGTTTGCAATACAAAAAAAAAATTATTTGTTAGCTTAATTTCATTATCAATTCAGCCAATTTAAATCAGTTGGGTTTCGGTGGGTGAAAAATTAAGCTATTATTATATGCTGGTCAGACGTTTTGGCATAGAGTTTTATGTTGAATTTTCAATCTCTTGAATCAATTTTATCTCCATATTTTTAGAGGGATCATCATTATCATCATTTCAGCTCATATTTGTCCCACTGTTGCGCTCGAGTCTCCTCCACAATAGGAGAGAAATTGACCTTACTATACCATGCTGGTCAGACAGGCTCCTATAGGGTATTATTTCAAATTTACCTTCTCTTGTATAGTTGTCATATGCGTATTATATCCCTTAGTCGTCTTTTACGACATCCACGGGCAAGATAGGGAGTGGTGAATTGTATTCTTACTCCGTCACCACACGGATTTAGAGAGATATTAATAATAATTACCGATTATCCCTTACCCCGATTATTGCATATGTGATGGGATCCATACCCATGTATCCTCGTTACTAAGCATTAGTCTAAACTATAAACTTAGGACTAATTCTTACAATTTTACTCGTACACTTATACAGAGTCTAAAAAAGAGAATAATGTGCTGAAAATTGCATATGTTAGAAGCGCCTAATATATTAGAGATTAAAGCATGTGCTACACGGTTTCAAACAGTGGTTTGAAACAGAAAAGGCAGAAAAGCACTTTCCTGGCTACATGGTTTTTAAGCTTGTTCGAAACCAACAGTGTTTAGAGAACGTGGCGCGGATAGGACGTCTTTACGCTCGCGTACCGTATAATCACTACAACGACGTCATGACGCCTTACATATCAAAACAACAGAAAGTTGGAGTAAGTCTTGCACTTTTGTGTGCAATTGAAGGATAAAATTAAAATATCCCATGCATTTCTTTTCTGTGTTTTATTTTTATACCCTTCATAATTTAAGTCCCAAAGGCAGGGCAACTCTTTGTATAACTCGAGAAGTTGAGTAATAAAATCACGATCGCGTTCCGTCTGCTCACGCGCCATTTTGCGCAGAACGTCGTCGCGTGCGTCTGCGCTGACCTCTGCAGCGGGACTGTCGTTCGTTTGGTTTCAAACAAGCGGCTAGATGGTTTCAAACAAGATAAAAACCACCGCTTGTCCAGTGGTTTGAAACACAAGCCTCGCTACCAAGGGCGTTTAAAGGTCATACGAAATTTGGCATAAAACATCTATCTACACTGTTTGAAACATTTGTCTCAAACCACTGTTTGAAACCGTGTAGCGCATGCTTTATAGTTACTCTGAACAGGTAAGTGCTCCCATTAGGGTCAGCGGCTAATAATAGATAAACCCCATTCCGTAACAAACCATACTCCGGCTAAATTGTATGAAACGACGATTTTAATGCTAAACTAATCAATGATACTTCTATTATTTTTTTATGTATAGACATAAACAATATTAAATATTATCACTTTACTGCCTATATACTGACATAAAGGAGCTGGTTGACTGAGTCATTAGCGCCGAGTCGAAACCACTAAAACTAGAAATATGAAATTTCGATAATAGGTTTTTTGTGAGTTCGAGCCTCTCTACTCATAACTTATCATCTGATCATAGCCCATATATATCCCACTGTACAGATCGGGCCTTAGCCACTATGGGAGGGAAATTACCATGCTTGTGAAACAGATTGGTATCGAGTTTTGTTTAGTTTTCTTTTTTTGCACAGATATTGTATGCATATATCGCCTAGTCATCTTTTACGACAACTATGGCCAAGAAAGGAGATGTTGATTTGTATACTTACTCTGTCACCAGACGAGCCTGATTTTACGAAAGTCGCAAAGCCCAAACCCAAAAGAAAATAAAATGCAAATCAAAATGCAATATTCAAATCTAGCACAATTACTCTTCAATTAAAAAAAAGTGAATAAATGTTTCAGCATTTGTCAATATTCGCACTCTAAGAATTTAAAAACGGGTATCAAATATAACGTTGATACGTTTACTTGATTTTTTATGGAATATAAATTTACTCAAATGAGTACAGATATAGATATGTACGTTAACCTCTTTATACAATAAAAAACATAAAACTCTATATTTCTAAAATGAATATAAGTAATTAAATGGATCTGTGCCAACACCATCCAACAATTACACTCCCAAGGAGTATACATCAGAAGGGCGGCCAGTCACAAAACTATCGCAAAAGGTACGGTGAAAAAAGCGTAAATATTGTCTCGATCCCAAGCAGTTGGTACCTATAAGAACGAACTGTGATGATGACACAACATTCTCTATTTGCATCACTTGCACATGATTTCTATGAAGACGAAGTTGTGGGTAATAATTATCAATCTCACAAACAGACTATTTACGTAATTCATGGCCTCATAGCAGCCCACATACGTCCCACTGTTGGGCTCGGGCCTCCTCCACAACGGAGAGAATTTAATACTGGTCAGATATGTTGAATACCACGCTGGTCAGATATGTTGGTGTAGGGTTTCATTTCGAGCTTACCTTCTCTTGCACAGATGTTATGTGTATATTATATCCTTAGTCGTCTTTTACGTTACCCACAGGTAATAAAAGTGATGATGTATAATTAATTATATTGGTTTTTTGGATTGTGAGACGTGGACGAAAATTTTCCAAGAGTCTTCAATGCCTTATCCTGATTTTTTTAATTATTCGTAATATAAGTGAGTTTTTTCCGATACGATTAAGTCAATCATTGCTAGGAAACTGTTCTTAGTGAGTTTTTTTTTTTAGTTTTTATATAAAACTAGCAACCCGCCCTCGCTTCGCTTCGGTTTTAGTCGTTTTACCCGCGTAGTTCCCGTTCCCGTGGGAATACCGGGATAAAATATAGCCTAGTTTACGCCCTGATATTATAGCTTTCCATTGATGAAAGAATTTTTTGAAATCGGTCTAGCCGTTTTGAAGATTACCCGGAACAAACAGACAGACAGACAGACAGACAGACAAAAATTTTTTAAATGCTATTTTAGGCATAGGTGTCGTGCAAATAACCGTGTGAGCATGAAAAAAGCCTATTATTTTGACATTACAAACAGACACTCCAATTTTATTTATTGGTATAGATTATCAATTCATCATCTTACCAACTTGATGTTATATGGCTTAATTTCCTTTCAAGCCAAAATCATGCTTTAAGTTGTTAATATTAGCTTGATCAATGTTATCAAAATCTGCATTCTAAAATTGATATCTGAGCCTCTTTTTTTTTCTTATTGTCAGTCCATGTCTCACTGTCGAGTCTAAACTTGCTCTCAGATGATAGAAATGAGGGGCGCCGTGCGCCAGTACGTCATTCTCATTGCCCTTTGGGCAGCTCCGCTGGTAAGGTCTCAATACGGCTAGTACCTGCATACGTTCGAGGTCTGTGTGGCCTGGGCAGAGCAGCGCTGTGAACTCATCGCTATCGTCGTTGCGACGCTACTGATCATCGCTAGAACGATGCTCGACAGCGTCTGGAACTGGGACGCGGTTATCGCCTTCTGCGAGGTAGTTGTCTAGCAGAAGGCGGTGGTGGATCAGGTCCGAGAGGAATGTTCAGTATGGTACAAGATCCAAGACTAACCATAAAAGGAAATGCAGAAAGTCCTCTAAATAATGTGCAACTATGCCCTAATTATAACATATATTTTATAGTTATTTGATATAATATTAAACGTGAGTAATAAAAGTTTAATGACTCATAACAAGCATGAATAAAATTTAGAACATCAGGTGCAGAATACGACACCGGCTGGTAAAAGGTTAAACAAAGTTGTATATAAAAAAAAACTTCAACATTTTAATTTGTTGATAATGTACAACTGTAACTATTTTTTTGGCAATGTTCCATGTAGCTAGCAATAGCTTAGTGCTTAGTGAGTAAACTAATAGATTGACATCGAAATTCCTCAGATTGTTACCGAAACCCCGCATGATTTTGAATATAAAATCATTGATTATCAGCCTGATTTAAAGATGAAATAATACTACTACGAAATAGTAATGACGAAATTTGTATGTTTGAGAGATTCGCTTCAAATTTTAAAAATATTACACTAAATAATAAACATTCATCATTCGCCTGTCCTTATCCCAATTTCTATAGGCTCAGGACAGCATGTCTACTTCTTCAAACGCAGCTAGAAGAAGAGAATACCTGCTGCATCCAATCTAACCTGACGTCAATCCTCTTGGAGAGCCGTTGAACACATTTTGCTATGTAGGTGTAGACTTCTTGGTTTGCAAACATAGCTGATGTTAAAGTTGACAGTACTCGAAAACACAACTAAAATATAGGTTCGGTGTTTTCTATATACATTTTACAGAACAGAGGGTCTAACCGCATGCTCTCCGCCCTCTATCTCGAAAACGATTCAACGGAATAAAAAATAGTGAGAAAAAAGTTGTAAGTAGTTTAATACTCTACCCTTAGATTTTAGTCACCACTCTATTATATGCAGGTTCTAAGAATAATTTAGAAAGTCAAAATATTAGTTTATACGAGTATGTAGCTCTCAAATGCCGAGATACTTACTTAATTTTGACTAAGATGAATATAAAGGTGGGTAGACCCTTGACAACGAAGTAAGCACCTATGGGCCTTAATAACAAGAGACAGTTTTTAAGACACGATATTTTTAAATAAAAAAACCGTACCTAAACACTAACCGTTCCAAATTATGGATTGTTTCACGATTGTATTATTCGCATTCATTCATACACACATATTATACGCATTCAATAGTGGTAGGACCATACTGTTGACAGCTATCTGTCTACAACCGCGGGCCGGCCCGGTCGGGGTAGTACCATACTCTCGCAGAAAATCGACGTCCGAGTAATAGCAATTTGTTACTTTACTTTACTTTACATTCTCCGCAATGGAAGGAAAAATAGCATACTATCCGACGCCGCCCAATGAGATTGACGTAACTCTATGGTTTTGTTTCGCATTTTTCTTCTGCTGCAATAAAGTTATCTGACTACATGCCATAGCACTCTTTTACGACACCACTGGGAAAAAGGAGAGGTAAATTATATTCTAACTCCGGCACTTGGCTTGTATTATTCCTAACTAAAATAAAATCAATCACCTTCAAAAATAATCAATTTCTAAACATATTATTTTTATTTTATGCATAGATTATGCTAAAACTGATATTTTTTAATTTATAGAAATACTATCAGCATCAATAACCCCATGTCGAAGTTCATATTTTCTAAAGTCTGAGAATATTCTTAAAATATTTATTTTTAAAACCCGCAGTAACTGAATCACCTAGTAAACTATCTAGTTAGATTGATTGTTCACACACCAAATATATTTATAAAAACAAAATTGTAACTGATAAAAGATTACGCATATGTAACGTGACCATACATTCCATTTTGAACGGGACACTCCTGTTTTCAGGATGTCTGTCTCGTTGTCCCTAGCCGAACAAAAATAATCTGTTTTTGCCAAACAGAGCATAATTGATTACCTGTTTGTTATATTGATAAAGACGTCTTGTTGTCTATTTTCTTCTTTAATTGGGTTTTAAAATCATATTTTTACGCATTCCCACAAGACTTCTCACGTGTCCTTGTTTTATAGTTTTTTATTTAAAGATTTTACTTATTTCTGCAAGTGTGCCTTTCTGACAAAAGATAACGACACCGTTATTTAAATGTTGCGTTTTGATGTAAAATAAATATGGTCACATTACGCATACGTCATAACAATTTCATTGAACTAGTTAGGTAGGTATATACTATTTTAATAATAAATCTGTCCTTATAGCAACAGCCTCTTGGTACACAATTATTGGAATTATTGGAATTATAATAAACTAGCTTCTTCTCGCGACTTCGTCCCCGTGGAATAGTTACTTTGGGCTAAAGCTAACTGTAACCTGCAATTTTGTTTACGTAGCAGGTGAAAATATTTTTAAATAATACGATTCTGTCCACACACGATTTTTGCGAAACTTTAACCGTTTATTCAGCGCAAAAAAAAATCCGATTTTGAAACATCCTTCATCGATGCTCCGCAGCTATTGGTCTTAGCGTGATGATATCATCCCGCTAAGACTTACATAATAGCCTATGGCCTTCCTCGATAAATGGGCTATTTAACACTGGATTTTTCAAATCAGATCAGTAGTTCATGAGATTAGCACGTGCAAACAAACAAACTCTTCAGCTTTATTATTAGTATAGATGTTATATCACAAGATAAACTCTATATAAATAGGCTTGATGGCTTGATATTAGATTCTATTCTATATTCGAAATTATAACACGTTAGACCAACGTGATGGAATAGTCCATTTTCTACCTATTTTAGAGGAGGCTCGAATCCAATAGTAGTCCTATACTCCCCGTACATAATGTTATCTATAATACATAAAAAAGGGTACCTTTTTTTCTTAGTTAAAATAAAATTACAAAACTGTAACAAATAAATGTATGCATTGTTACATAAGTAACTAACATCGTTAAACTATTATCATCATCAACACAGGTCGTATACGCCCACTGCTGGGCTCGAGCCTGCTCCACATCATGAGGGAAGTTGACCTACTATTGACCTACCCACATTGGTCAGACGTCTGATATCGAGTTTTATTTCGATTTGCCTTTTCTTACATAGATATTTTCTGCATATCATATCCCATAGTCGCCTTTTACGACACCCACTGGCAAGATAGATTGTGGTGAATTGTATTCTTACTCCGTCACCATACGCTAAAGACTGTACAATGTAGATATTGGACGAGAAGATTTGACATAAGAATTACGTAGAACTAGAATAAGTAATAATCTTTGCCAACCCGTCTGAATTGCATGATATAATCAATTTACCTTCAATTACAGGACATTCTTGTGTCCATATAGTGGAACGTGCCTACATATACAGACCAAAGATAGCCAAATAAGTAGTAAATATAAAAAGATTGAGATGTAAAACTCGTCCCTACTAGTGATGTAACGAATATTCGCATTCGCATTCGCATTGCGAATATTCGCAAATGTTTCTGACATTCGCAATCGCATTCGCATTCGCAAGGAACGATGCGAATGTTTGGCGAATATATTTGACAAACTAAAAGCAAATTATATATGTAATTGTGTAATGATATGATAATATTTATTATTTTTATTTACTCATAATATTTGAATAAAACAATATTATGGAACACTCAGGTCGGCAACTAAATTAGAAATACTGTCTCTCTTATTTTTGTCAGTCAAACAAACTTTTGATAAACTAATGAATGGGGAGCCAGTTTTTAGTTCGGTTATACTGCGAAAACCACTGAACGATCAGAATAATATTTATACCATAACATGCAGCATGTTTCGGAGAAAGATTTAGTATATGATATGTTGGTGAATACTTATCCGGAATTTATATTTGTTTTTGACGTGACAACGTCTTATAATTCGATGGAGCTAACTGCACACACGAAAAACATGACGTATGCGGCGTTACCTCGCTCTGAGGCGTTCCATTTAAGGCTTTTTTTTTGGGGTGGGCTGCGGTCGGCGTGCTTCCGTACCACTCTGTCCGGGGCGACAGAGGGGCTTAAGCACGCAACACCCGCAACCCACCCGAACACCACGTCGCCTTCGTCGTTGGACCGACCACCGGAGCAGGGTTACTTGTCATCAGTGGTCGGCCCGACGGAATACCCCCTACCCGGGGTACCCTCCCATCGACCGACGTCCCCCGCTCAGGGAGGACGTCGGTCTTTCCTCACGCGGTCGGCCTCGGCGGGTGACGGATTAACTCCCGGTCACGTCACCCTCGGCCTCGGCTAGGGCGGCATGGAACGCAGGTAGTCGTGCCTGCGCCGCCCCAGTCACTGGCGGCGGGTCGCTTCATCGAGGCTGTGCTCCTCGCGTTCGCGACCCGCCGCCTCCTTCTGTGAGATAACTGCCTCGCAGAAGGATGCGACCGCGTCCCAGTTCCTGATGCTGCCGAGCATCTCCCTAGCGATAGTCGGCAGCGTCAGGTCGGCACCGATGATTGCGACGAGTTCACGGCGCTGCTCTGCCCAAGCGGCACAGACCTCGAGCGTATGCTGCGCCGTGTCCTCGTCGCAATCGCAGTGGTGGCAGGACGGTGTTCTCTCCCTCCTAGCGACCCTGTATAGGTACTTGCCGAAGCATCCATGCCCCGTCAAGACCTGCACGAGTCGGAAGGAGAGCACACCGTGCCGCCGTTCCAACCACTGCATCAGCACCGGCCGGAAGGCCTCCACGGTCCAGACACCGTATCGAGGCCTCTCCAGCCGGTCTGCCCAACGGGCGATGACATCTCGGCGGGCATCGACGCGCCAGGCGGTGAGCTCCCTTAAGGAAACAACACCGCCCTCCCCTCGCACCCCCGACACCCGCCGATACAAATCGGCGAGCACTGCCGCCTCCAGTTCCATTTAAGGCTTGCCATACAAAATATCTATCAAACAAAAAAAATTAAAATTTTCTTTTGAAAAATTAAACCATTCCATTAGTATTTTCTTATGACGTTGTCACGTTCAACTAACGTCAGTAAACCGACTTTACAGACAACCGATTTTTTGTGTGAATGAATAATGAATTTTGCCAATAAAAAAAGAACATGATTCTATATGAAAAAATTACATTATTTTTGTTAAATAATCATTAAACTTTTTTGACATACCATGCATTTAACCCTCTCAGCGTCACAAATTGTGAAATAACTCCACACTTCAGTAACATGTGCTTTACTCATGTTTGTAAATTTGACAAATACAATAATAATAATAAACTAATCTCAAATTACAACGAATATTTTCGAACGAATCTGATTAGTTTCATTCGTTCAACTTGTAACGGTTAACCTTTGCTATATTTGGCTTAAACATGGCTGGTACGAAATGTTAAACCCGTATGATATTTTGCACGCGCTTTATTTGAAAATCAACATTCATATATATTATATTCGCATTCGCATTCGCGCAATGTTGGAGATAAATATTCGCACTCACATTCGCATTCGCGAATGTCTCAATCCTAACATTCGTTACATCATTAGTCCCTACGTACTTCAAAGTACGTAGGAACGCGGTCACTGCCTTCTAAAAGGCAGTCATCTCGCAGGAAGCGACGGAGCGAATCCGAGAGGAATTCGGACGCGTTGCGTGACGCATGATGCCGTCCTAGCCGAGGTCGGGAGTGGACGAACCAGAGATTAGTCCGCTACCTGCAGAGAGTCCGATCGCGTAATGGCGACGCCCCGGCATCGCTAGAGCATCGACGGGGATAGTACCCGTAATGGGGATGGTAACACCACCTTGAATGTCAATGAATCGTTATCAGTGGTCGACCCATTGGCTATAAGGGAGGGAATATAGTGGGTTATAGGCCCGCGTGCCGCGCTTCCGTCGCTGTGATTGAAACGGACGGCGTGTGTTCAGACCATGGACTGCAAAAAAAGGCTGAAATGAATCCAATAAATAATAATTCACTAAGGAATATGTCCTTAGTGAATTATTTAAACTAATTAATAAATTACTTAAACTATTTGTCGCCTATCGACAGTTAGGCCTCCTCAAGATTAAAAACACATGTAGATAAATATTCGTGGGGTGACGGAGTAAGAATACAATTCACCACTCCTCCTCCTCTTGCCCCTGGGTGTAGTAAAACACGACTAAGGGATATAATACGCATATAACATCTAAGCAAGAGAAGGAAAACTCGAAACAAAACCCTATACCAATAGGTCTGGCCAGTGCGGTATAGTAGGTCAATTTCCCTCCCATAGTGGAGGAGGCTCGAGCCCAACAGTGGGACGTGTATGGGCTGAGACGATGTTTATGATAATGTAGATAGGTATAGTTTCACATTTTAAATAATTGAATATTTTCTGTCTAATACGAAATTAACAAAGCAAGTTAGCATACAAGTGAAGACCAGCCAATAGAGATCTCAATTATTAATTAAGCCAGGAATGAACATAAAGCATAGGTACTTTAGAGTAAAATAGTATTTTATTACTTGAGTGTGATAAATTTATTTGAACCGTTTTATATAATTATCACAACCACGCTTTTTATTAGTCCACTATTATGATTATGTATATTATCAGAAGGAAAGGATTTTAGATTATATTTCATAGCTTATATTAGCTAACAATGCATGCCAGTGGAAACTTTCGAAATCTCTCCGGCTCTTAACAGCGCTGAAAGTTGCACAAGATCTGTATTCGCGATTTGTCTACGAGATAAAGCGCTTTATGCGAATTCGTAGAATGGTTAGAATCTCATCATAGCTTATTTACGTCCCATAGCTCGAGCCTACTCCTCAATAGGAGGATAATTGGCCTACTATACGCTGGTCAAACAGATTGATACAGGGTTTTATGTCGAGGTGCGTGTATATTATATATCTTACTCGTCTTTTACGATAAGCATGAGCAACAAGGGGATGGTGAACCGTGTTCGTACTCCGTCACCACACGGCATATTCAAAGACAATTGCATTCAAAATAGGCAATAAATATTAAATAGACAATTATTTACATTTTTATTTATTTTATATATGAAAGGCATTCGCATTATTAACGTCACTATTAAAATCTGTCATGAATTGGAAAAAGATATTAAAGGATATTTAAATTTACATATTTGATGATAAAATCTTTGATAAAAATACTGGCATCTATTTTTTAAGTCAATGATAAAGGCTGGGGTATTTTATCGTGCTGTTAACTAAGCTTTATAAATAGGTACTGACAGAATAGTCGGACTTATAGCAGTTATGTCGTACTATATTTTAATATTTTCATCTATTTTACTCCTCAGGTATAATATATTCTCTCTCTCTCTCTCTCTCTCTCTGCGCCTAGCCTTACCCCATCAATTTATTTGGCGTCGGCTGTCTTGGTCATTTTCTCCAAACTTTTTGGTTCTGGGTAGTTGCATTATTTACTTGAATTTTCTTTAGGTAATTATTGACTACGGTCATATAGGTTAAAAGGGACTGACTTGACTGCTTTTAAAGAGACTAGTAGTCATGTGTAAGATTTTTCTGGTCGTATATGTTATGGATCTTTTTATTACCTGACCATGCTAACTGAGGCGCATTTCGTAAATTTTGATAATTATAAAGTACTACCTACTAAAAGCTCACAAAAAGAACAAAGTAGGATTTGTTAAATTTTTTTCTAACTCAATCAGATGAAGTTTTTGTGCAAAATTTGACATCGGTAACTATTATGTAATAATTTAATATCTGACTGAACTCAGAACAGCTGGAGAGAATTAGACCCAAATTTTTGTGTTTCAGTAGATCCCTGGATAGTTTATATTAATAATTAATTGGAGCCGGTGGATGAGGCTGCGATGAAGTTATAAAAGATTATTTTACGTGTAACTGGATTTTAATTTTAAAATATTCTTTATTTAAATAAAACCAGATGAAAAAATTACAATTATGTTACCAACCATAGCTTATGAAATTATTCCTTATAGATCAAGCGCAGGTTTTATCACAAAAAGAATTTAATATTAAAAAAAAAAAACAAGGTTTTATATGTAACGTGACCATACGACCCGTTTTGAACGGAGCAATCTTGTTTTAAGATTATCTGTCCCATAGATTCTAAACGTATAAAAAGGTCCCATTTTTGGAAACGGCATAAATGATTATTTTTTACACATTCTTATTTTTTTTTTCAGATTTTAAATCCATAGTTTTACATATTAGCTTTTAATTTCATATTTTGTCTATTTCTACAAGTGTCCCTTTCTGAAAAAAAAGTACGAGGCCGTTTCAAATGTCCTTCTTTACGTATAAAAATGGTCACAATATATGCTTACTTAGACAACTAGTTTAAACATAAAATAAAAACTGTTACTCTAATAAAAGTTCAAAACTAGATATCAGGATTTGCATTTATACATTTATAGTTTTCTACAAGTTTAACCACGCAAAGGTAACAAACTCATAGAGTTTGTACATTACCGTTGACCTAAATAGTTTTAGTTTTGCATGCCTTTGTCATGAAGTCTTGGATCAGTCATCTATGTCAGATACATTATCATACGTTATGGCTTCGACTTAGCACAATTTCTTCTTTTAAAACAGGTAAACATGTCACATAAATTTATGGCTATGTTTTACGACCAAACGTCTTCGTGATGTCGTACTTTCTTGGAAATCGTTTATCCAAAGTAACGATTTAATTTAGTCTCATCCTCATCATTTCAGCCTATAGCCATCCACTGCTGGACGTAGACCTCCCTTGTGTTACCCCACAGAGTATGGTCTTGTGCCGCCTGCATCCAACGACGCCCAGCAACTTTCACCAGGTCGTCGGTCCACCTAATGGAGTGGCGTCCTACACTGCGTCGTCCAATAAGTGGTCACAACTCGAGAACCTTTCTTCCCCAGCGGTTGTCGATTCGTCGAGCGATGTGGCCTGCTCATTGCCACTTCAGCGTGCTATGTCAGTTACACCCGTTCTTCTGCGAATTTCCGTACGTCAAATTCTAGTTCGCATTCGGTTCTAGTTAGTATAATGTTAAATATTTAGTTGGCTTTTGCGACACCCACATACTATGCTAAAGTTTATATATTTCATTAGCTGAGGCTGCAAGTGATCCGTCAGGGTTTAATCCGCAACCCGCAAAGTGACCGGCCAACCGCGTGATACCCGAAAGCGAAATATGCCCCGCGAGTTCTTGAATTTAAAGAATGTACCTATGCCCCTGGCCTGGATAATTAGCGCTAAGGGGTGATAGGAAAAGGTAAGAACGCGCACTCCACACTTCCGTCGCTTTGGACAGTTTGGGTGGGATTGCCTAGACCAGGGCCGGTCAAAAAAATGGTAATTGTAATAATGAAATGTAAGCTTGTTTATATGTTATGCTGTCACACCTTAACTATTTATCCTCTTTTTTATTATTCCTATTTAGCTCGAAAATGCACATAGGTACATAGAGTCAGGCATACATAAAAAGCTATAGGTCTACAAAAGCCTATAGGATGAAAGGTCATTCATTAACAAAATACTATTCCTGTGGGATAAAAAAGGCATAGATAAAATCTAAATGCACACGAATGAAGGCGCAGGAATAGTTAGTATACCTATAAATAATATAATTATTACTAGTCAACTACTAGTAGGACGAACGTTATCATTAAACGATGGAGTAAAATTGAAATGAGCCTTTTTGAAAATTTGCAAGAACATAGGCAGCATTTATATTCGGGTAATCCTACGTCTAACAATGAAATATAAGAGGCTGATAAATTGTCGCAGCAATTAAAGAAAACGTTTCAAAATATATTTTTATAAGAAAATCGATCGTAACTAAGATACAAATTTTATTTTTCTGAGATGTTTGACCAAATAAAATATAAAAATTTATGTTTTAAGACATTCCAAGCTATGTGCTCCGTATCCTAAGGAAGTAAGAATACTATATGTCACCACCCACAACCTTTCCCGTAGACATCTTAAGAGAAAACTTAAACACCGCAGCATTTAACATCACTGCAAGAGAAAGAAACCCCCGTAAACCTATACCAACCTATTGATACCGTACTTGGACACGCTAATTTCTCTTTTCCTTTTTCCCTTCTTCTGGAAGAGACTACGGTCCAATAGTGGTTCGTGTATAGTTTCTAAAGACAAAAATGCCGATGTAATAAATAATAAGCCAATAAGCATTTCTTGTAATTCGCGATATTTCAAATTAATTCTCCTTCTTTATTTAACTTTCGTTACAATAAACTTTATCGATGTGGATAAAATTGTAATGAAAGATGCAAGTTACTTAATATATTGAAGAAATATAATTGGATCGTACACATTACGTTTTATATAGGGCATATTAAATATTAGGAACAATCGCATGAAGTAATGTATAAATAGTTATGTCACACTGACCATGAAGTTGAGATCATCGGGATTCTTGGAATTTGCAAAATCCACTATAGGCGCGCGGTGCACACTAACCAAAAATTTAATCAATTATATTTAATAGAAGGGAAATTATATTTAATGAATAAAAATTGTAAAATTGTATTTAATAGGAAATTATTATAAGTTACTCACCAAATAAATGCGTTTTTTAACACTTTCAAAACTATCGCGAAGAAGCGACTTTATCTTCATTTTCGAATGTGGAATATTATTATTACTTTTTAAGTTCAGCGAATGATCGGTTCAAATACCAAAAACATGGTCGCGCTTTTTTAATTTATTTTATCTTTTTTTTTCATTTACATTATTGCGGAGATGTATAAACCATTTTGATGGTAACAGTCGCGATGTGTAGTGCGGAACGTGTAGCATGTGACTGCCGCGTCGTGTGTACTGACAAACCGGCCGACCGGCGCACGAGAACGTATTGCTAAGACTACATTGTCCTGTATAGTCTATAGCAGCTATACTCTAAGTGTGTTCCGCGGAACCCTAGGGTTCCGTGATACCTCTGTCGGGGTTCCGCAAGAATTTAGAAATAAAAAAATCAAAACACCTCTCTCTGGTCGCTCCGCGGCTGTGCGGACTCCGCGGCCGCGCGGAGACAAAACGCTATGAATGTTATTTATTTATTTATTTGTATTTGTATAAGCTTGTGTTACATTAGCTGGTACAATATCTCATAAGTTTGGTCTCAACAATTTTATACTTGTACAACGCGTTCGCTCTAAGTTTGCCGGTCTGTGGAATGCGCGTACCCTCCCCCACGTGACAACAAAACTTATAATGTGTCATAGTTTTACCCAAATATCTAACGTACACAATTTTTATTGTTACAATTAAATAAAAAATTTCGAACGTCATACACTCATACCTATCGCCAGCGGCAAACTTAAAACGAGCGGGTAGTATACTTGTAAGCGCTCAGTCTCTTTGATAAAAGCCGCCTCTGAATTAGACGCTATAGTTGTCAACTAGCGACTTTCGTCTCTAACTTCAAAGGATAAAGTCGATATTGTTTACAACGCTATTTTTAAATTTCTGTTTTTATTTTTGCTTTTTGTTTATCAATGGTGCCGACTCGAGTATTTTCGAGAATATTTGAGATCGAGTCTAGGACTAAGTATAAAAGCGGCGATCGCACGTTGGCGTCGTCGGTTGATGATTAGCGTTCGGAGCGATAAGTTACTACCTACTTACAAGCTCGCTAGCGAGAAACTAGTGTTCATTGTTTTACTGCCTGCTGTATTCTGTTGTCTCAGTTTTATACATTTCTTCCCTGTAGGTTCTAAATTTAGTCTCTTATACGCAGTAACGATTGTGCATTATTTAAACCCCACTATCCTGACTTGTAACATTATAAATAAAGAAGAATGGAACGTTGGCTTAAAGGTGTTAAACGTGTTCCAACAACATCTTCTAATGACGCTGAATGTTCAAAAGCAATGCGCGCGGAGAATTTAGCAATCACCGATCCAGAAGATGATGCCACGAGTGCCACGACGTCAAGCTCGACGGTTTCAAAGACGAAAAAAAGGAAGTATGATGAATCTTATATCAGTTTCGGATTTGTTGATTCCAACGGCTCACCTCTCTGCATGCTCTGTAGTAAACTGCTTCCTAATAGTTCCATGGCACCTGCCAAATTGCGTCGACATTTAGAAACCGTACACCCCGAGACTAAAGACAAGAATAAAGAATTTTTTGTTCGCAAAAAAGATCAGTTATTAGAAAGTCAAAAAAATATGATGCATGTAACACAAACTACCAACGAAAAGGCCACGGAGGCATCATACTTAGTTAGCTATCGCATTGCACAAGCAGGTGAAGCGCACACTATCGCTGAGAAATTAATAAAACCATGTGTATTAGACATAACAAAATGTATGCTTGATGAAAAATCTGCAAAGCATCTTTCTACTGTTCCGCTATCAAACGATACTGTTTCACGACGAATCCATGATCTGGCAAGCTACGTCAAACAAGAACTAGTTACACGTCTACAAAATACATGATTCGCTTTGCAAATGGACGAGTCGACTGATGTCGCTGGTTTGGCTATCCTACTGGTTATTGTGAGATATCCATATAAAAGTTCTTTTGAAGAAGACATGCTTATGTGTTCATCGCTGCTTACAAACACTACCGGGGAAGAAATTTTTAATAAAATAAATATATTTTTTGAAGAACATAATCTCAGTTGGAACAATTGCATTGACATTTGTACAGATGGGGCCAAGGCGATGACAGGTAAAACAGCAGGAGCAGTGTCACGAATGAATAATAAAGCGCCTAATTGTAGTTCCAGTCATTGTATTCTGCATAGACAAGCACTTGCGATGAAGCAAATGCCGTCTAATCTAAAATTAGTTATGGATGAAGCGGTAAAAATAATTAATTTTATCAAATCACGACCACTGCAATCCCGATTGTTCTCATTATTGTGTGAAGATTATGGCAGCAAACATAAAACACTGCTGCTCCATACAGAAGTGCGATGGCTGTCTCGGGGAAAAACTTTAACAAGGCTATTTGAACTTAGAGCCGAGTTACAAATGTTTCTTTCAGCAGATACTTCTTTTAATTTGAAGGACCGTTTGTATGATAAAACTTGGTTGTTCCGATTGTCTTTTATGGCGGATATCTTTCAAAAACTTAACGAATTAAATTTATCGTTGCAAGGTAAACAGACAACAGTGTTTCAGGCCTATAATAAAATAACTGCTTTTAAAAGAAAATTAGATTTTTGGATCATTTGCATTGGTAAGAAAGAAATAGAAAGTTTTACGTTACTCAGTGAGTTTGTTAGCGAAAACGACTCAGAAATGTTTGAAGATAATGTGTTTGAAGAATTGGTCCAATATCTCAGTTCGATGCGCGCATCTTTTGAAAAGTATTTTCCCGAAGAACACAATACAAAAATTAAAGTGAACTCCTGGATTCATAATCCTTTTTTACCCAACTTGGAAAAGCCTGAAAACATGTCAAATGAGATATATGAATCTCTTTTAGAAATGTCATCAGACACAAGTATGGAGTCATTGTTCAAAACGACGCCTCTTAATGATTTTTGGTGCAGAATCCAAGATGAATATGCAATGCTTGGCCAAATGGCTCTGGATATTCTTCTCCCGTTCCCAACTACATATTTGTGCGAAACAGGATTCTCTACCTACGCAGCCACGAAAACAAAATATCGCAATAGACTGGACGCCGAAGCTGATATGAGACTCCAACTTTCTTCCATCAAACCTGATATCAAGCAATTGATGAAAAATAAAAAACAGTTTCATACCTCCCACTAGTTAGATTTTTTCTTTTTTAATGTTTTCTATTATTGTCTTTACCAAGTGGTGAAGTAAATAATAATTAGTAACTGATACATTGTACTTTTATTATGCTGATTAATATAGAATACACTTATAAAAATAATTGTTTTATTGTAGGGTTCCATCAAGTATTTTGCTTCCCAAAAGGGTTCCGTCATTTAAAAAGTTTGAGAACCACTGGTCTATAGTGTAAGCCTCACACTACATTACACACTCACTCACTGAAATTGCATAGTTTAACAAAAACATTATCGCTTCGGTTACCTACATATTTATAATAATGGAAATATAGCTATAAGTCTATAATACACACAATGTCGCGGAAAACAGGTTTTTAAAAATCATCATCATCTCGGCTCATGTACATCCCACTGCTGGGCTAGAGCCTCCTTCATAATGGAAGGGAATTGACGACCACGCTGGTCAGACGAAATTTATTACGAGTATGCCTTTTCTTGCAGTTACTCCGTCACCACACAGATAAAAATCATACGCATTTGATATACTCATGTTCCTAATGGTTTCTGTGGAAAATCTATAATATACTCCGACATTCAGTATAATGACCCAAACATGAGTAAGGAACGTGGGTTTTGAATTTCAGTGCCTGTCTCTAACCTATTTTTTAAAAGCTTTTATATAACTTGCCCTATTAGTATGTTAGGATGGGACAAATCTTGTGAGTTAAATTGGAACCACTTCCTGTCGTTAGATTAGGTTGAAATTTAGTTTACTTACGTAACTTCGGTAACAATGCAATAATATGGTGAATAACATGAAGCTGGTCTCAAGATGAGGTCGGAAGGTGGCCATAGGAACTCCTAAACTAAGCAAGATAAACCGTCAAGTTTGGATTCGTTTGAATAGTCTTGACAAGCATTTTTTCTTTGTTTTAGAGCATTTAAATAAGTTTGTTGTTTAATTTTTTTTAAATAATATATTATTTCTCATACCTAGATAGTTTTCAGTGGCAACAGACATCGTAGTTCAGAACTAGACTCGGTTGACAATGAAATGTTCCTCTTATCAATGGCTGGAAAATCTTATTCATATGTAGCACACAGTGTTGTGGTAAATATTAGGAATGTTATGGATATGAAGTTTCGGATCTGGATACGGTTACATTATATTAGGATAAAATTATATCATTTACGGTTACGAATAAGTAGTTATTTTGAATTATCCGACAATTTCGGTAGTTTGGGTTACGGATATTAATTTTTTAAGGAATTGTTAAAGGATTTAGCTAATTGTGGTGCTCATTGTATTATTTCCCTTTAGAGAGGCTTGTGTTTAGGCTATCAAATCGGGTGGTAGATAGAAAACCTGTCATAACATAGACTTGCCAGGTATCCCGTAACCAACGGCCCACCGAGGTCTAGAAAGCCGTACTTTATATGTCAGTATAATCGTGTTCCTAGTAGTCGTAGCTGATTAACTAATCAATCATCATCATCGCAGCCCATATACGTCCCACTGTTGGGCTCGGGCCTCCCTCACAATGGGAGGGAATTTGAACTACTATACCATGCTGGTCAGACACGTTGGTATAGGGTTTCATTTCGAGTTTTCCTTCTCTTGTATAGATGTTATGTGCATATCATATGCCATAGTCGTCTTATACGACATCCACGGGTAAGATAGGGAGTGGTGAATTGTATTCTTACTCCGTCGCCACACGGAAAGACAAATTTATACATCGATACAAATAAATAAAATAGAAGTGTCTGTTTGTAATGTCAAATTAATGGGTTTTTTCATGTTGTTACGGTTTACGGGTAAAAATACAAAAACATGTAATGTAAAGACATTTATCTGAAAAAGAAGCCACACGACGTTATTAACACAATTATAACTTAACTATTTAATTAAAGCCAATAGGCAAAGCTGGAGCACCCAGCACAAACAAATATCAGGAAATGGTCGAGGTTGGCGTGATTTTAAAAATTTATTAATGTCAGGCTTCCATTTAAGTAAGATTAGTCACATATCACCACGCTAAGTGATTCGCAGTCTATTCCTTTTCTTACATACTAAATAGGATAGGATAGGATGAAGGAAACACAATTAAAATTTTATGTACTATTTCCCACAATCCGGGGTGGAACCAACTTTTGCAACCAACCTTTACTGTCTATTATGGAATTTTAAGGTGCTATTCCAAACTCGGGTGCAGGCAGCACATGCGGCGGCTGCACGAAGCCGGCTGTGGCCGCACGACTGTTTTCTATGTAGTAGTATAGATTTCTGTGAAAAACATTCCGAACGTGGCTGCGGCTGCACGTGCTGCTGAGCCTCGGCTGCAAGTGCTGCTGCGACTTGCAGCCGAAGCCGATCGCAAACCAATAGTGCTGCGTTATTGTTGAGCCAAGTCCCAAGTAGTCGCTACTCGGAACCAATCTCACCAAACTTAATTTGCAATCAAATTAGTGCTCATATTGGATAGAATCACAGAATTTTTATCGGTTCTCGATATTTAGATTTAGCATCAATATTTATTTCAAGAAAATGAGATTTTCGAAGGCTGAAGAAGTTCACTTAATTAATCTTGTAACAAAATATCCTGTTCTTTTTTTATATAAACCACATAAAATATAAGAATAATGTGGCTAAAGATACCGTCTGGAAGGAATCAGCCGCAGCCTGCCGCAGCACATGCAGCCAGCCTCGGAATCACTACCGGCTGCAAATGCAGGCAGCGTCTATGTGTCATGCGTGTGCTACCTGCATCCGCAGCCTGTATCCACAGCCTGCAGCCGAGGTTGGAATGGCACTTTTACTTTTAAGTAATTCTTCTTAGTTGTGATTTCTACGAGCTATTCTTCTAAACTTGATGACTCTTCTGTATGCATATGTGAAGAATCGTAATCAACTTAATTTTTAAAATTATGTCGGCAGTGGTATTCTGCTAGCTTAAATTTGAAATAACTGATTGACATTGATTGACGTTGCTGATTGGCATTGCGTGTCCCATGTGTCCCAACACTGAAGCCATAATAAGAAGTTGAAGTTGATATTGTTCTGTTCAAATAACACAGCAGAGCCATCTACCCGGTGCAATTGTGCATCTAAACCAGTGTGGTAGGACCACACTGTCGACAGTTATCTGTCTACAGCCGAAGGCCGGTCCGTCCGGGGTAGTACCACACTCTCGCAGAAAATCGACGTCTGAGTAATAGCAATTTGTTACTGCGCTTCGTTCGGTGAGCGAGAGAGCCGGAAGCCCAACTTTCTGAGAGTGTTTGCGTGTGGAGGGTTTTGGTGGTGCCCTTGGTATCACCGAGCCTCAATGCACTCATTCATACTCCCTACACTTTCTTCGCGGTAGGTAGCGGCCTTGTAAAGGGCCATGAGCGGCAGCAACACTGCCATCAGGTGTACTGTTTGCTCGTTTGCCACCGTTTGCAATAAAAAAAAATCCTTGAACATGCACAAAAAATTTCATGAACATCGATCCAGCCGTTTAGGAGGAGTTCAGTGACATACACACGTTCACAAGAAATTAATATATAAATATTTTAAAATGATATGTCAGCCATATAATTTTTTAACGCTGTCAAGTTACCGCGCAGATCTTCATCACTGTTGTCAAGGAAATCCAGTACTGAGTCAAATAGAATGAAAAAACTATTCAGACAAACACATTTTGAGACTCATCTTACTTTTGTGTGCACCAGTAAGTGATTAGTCTTTATAATTTTCACGACAAATTTCACCAAATAACTTATCATTTAATCGCTTCTTATCTTTTTAGAAAGCTTCATAACATAATTTGGAAAAGCTTTGCGGCAAATTAAACGCGTAGGTTTGTAGGAGATCGCATAAGTCCTTATATATTTCAATATTGTACTGACCACATTTCTTCTCGACATCGTACCTACTGCCCACATTTCTTTTGAATTTCAGGCACTTTGAATTTATTACGGTTGAACCATTAACAGCAATACATTAACGTTTTAAACAATTTATAGAAAGTTATAAAACTATGATAATTTCTTTACTATGTCAGTCTTGCACGAGTATCTATAGATGATTAGCGAACCACCCAAAAAAAAAGACATTAGAAAAGCTCCCTGCATTTTATAAAATTGCTTTTGAGCAGGCAACAACTTATATGCCTTTTTAATCTGCGATGACCTTGCTCTGCAAGCAAGCTTAGCAGCACAAACTATGTAGGAACAGCTTAGCAGACTGCTACATTATTATTATCGAAATATGCTTAATTCCATAAATCAAACCTTTCTTTACCATCCTGCATAGACTTAGCCAGTACCCACTAGAACTAGGGGACGGCACTTTTGAGTACCTATACTTTAAATTAAGTAATATTTTACAAAGTCTTGTCCTAAAGACCTTAGTAACAGCGTTACCAACTCTACGTATTTTGACGTAGGTATATCTACGTATTTTAGACCTTTCTTGCAAACATACGAACTTCCAATTTAAAAGCTACGTATTTTCTTAAATTTTGATCACTTATTACGCTTCTATTCCGTTTGAGGCAAAATTTTAGTAAGATTCTCAAAGTTTCAATTTCTGCGCTCCGATTCCTTTTTTTTTTTGGGTGGGTTGCGGTCGGCGCACTCCTCGCACCACTCCGTCCGGGGCGACAGAGGGGCGTAAGCACGCACACCCGCAACCAATCCGAACACCACATCGCCTTCGTCGTTGGGCCGACCACCGGAGCAGGGTTACTTGTCATCAATGGTCGGCCCGACGGAATACCCCCTAGTGGGGTACCCTCCCATCGACCATCGGTCTTTCCTCACGCGGTCGGCCTCTAGGCGGGTGACGGACTAACTCCCCGGTCACGTCACCCATGGCCTCGGCTAGGACGGCATGACGCGCAGGTAGTCGCGGCTGCACCGCCCCAGTCGCCGGCGGCGGGTCGCTTTGTTGAGGCTGCACGCCTCGCGCGACCCGCGGCCTCCTTCTGTGAGATCACTGCCTCGCAGAAGGCTGCGACCTAACGCTGTCAAGCATCGCCCTAGCGATGGTCGGCAGCGATGATTGCGACGAGTTCACGAAGCTGCCCTGCCCAGGCAGCACAAGCCTCGAGCGTATGCTGCGCCGTGTCCTCGTCGCAATCGCAGTGGTGGCAGGACGGTGTACTCTCCCTCCTAACGACCGTGTACAGGTACTTGCCGAAGCATCCATACCCCGTTAAGACCTGCACCAGTCGGAAGGAAAGCACCCCGTGCCACCGTTTTAGCCACTGCAACAGCACCGGCCGGAAGGCTTCCACAGTCCAGACACCGTATCGAGGCCTCTCCAGCCGGACTGCCCAACGGGCAATGACGTCTCGGCGGGCATCAACTCACCAGGCGCGGGCGGTGAGCTCCCTCAATGAGACCACACCGCTCCCCGCTCGCACCCCCGACACCCGCCGATACAAATCGGCGGGCATTTCCGCCTCCACGCTACAATCCCTTACGGGTACTTACCTATTGGTCTAGTTTACACAAAAAAAAAAATCATTTTGATACATAATAATAAATATGGATCTGCAATTTTTTCTTTATCATTCTAATATAATTTTTTTTGCGCTCAATATGATGAAAATTGAAAAATTGCTTGATGATGCTAAATGGGTACTTTAATTAAAATTTTTCAATATCACCAAACCACTTTAAAAAAAAAAAGTACATAGTCTTCATACAAACTACATCTACGAACTATTCATAAGCTTTTATAAATTCTCGTATTTTCCTAATCTCATGGCTCATCTACGCTTTTTAAACATCCGACTGGGCAACACTGCTTAGTAACCATGCCATAAAATTTCTTTAAAAAAATTACATCAATAAATTTGTAAACATCTAAATAAAGTTTTGTAATATTATGTGAAACGTAATTGTTCTTGTTAACCTGTATATAAACTTAATTTATAATTAATTATTATATATAAAAATGGAACCTCCATCGCCATGGAAAAGGCCAAACGAAGTAATGCAGTTACACAAACTAAAAAGACGAAAAAAGGCATTACAGGCAAGTTCTAATAATTTGAAAGTAATAAATAGTTGGTTAGTTTTAATATAATAGTTGTATTATATATTTAATTACACATTTAAAAACCTGCAATCACAGCAATAATTTAGTGAATAATGTGGTCCACCTGCTCTGTTTACAAATTGATGTATTTTTATATTATATCGTAATATACATCAAAGAAATACTTTTAAACAAATAGAATTACTCGGCTTTAAATAATATTTACGTAATTTATAGAAATAATTATGTATATATGTAATTTATTAGAACTAAATTATTCTGCTATTCCAGGACCGCATGAAACAACCTTTATCAACAAATGCCGAAGTAACAAGTAACTCAAAATCTGTAGAATTAAATTTTTCTAGAATTTTAGATGGAGATAAAAGGAAGAACCCGTTTTCAAAGTAAATAACGATATAAAAATTTATATTAGTTACATAAGGGCATGTGTTATAAATTTTCATATTTTGGTCTAGCCATACCTAAATATTTGCTTTACCACCTTAAATATTATTGCCATCATCTCAGCTCATAGACATCCCATTGCTGGTCTCGGGCCTTCTCCACTATTGGAGGCAAATTGACCGACTATACCATCCTGGTCATATGTGCTGGCATAGAATTTTATTTCGAGGTTTCCTTCTCTTACATAGATGTTATATCCCTTAGTTGTCTTTTATTACACCCATGGGCAAGATACATGATGATGAATTGTATTCTTATTCCATCACTAGATGGAGAAGAATATTGTTAGCTTAGCATGGGCATTTTAATTATAAATAGGCTCCACACAGCAACAATTTTACTTTCACAACACTACTATTCCCTACATATATAAAATTCAAATCAAATTTATTTTGTTTGATTTTCTGCACACCTTTGACAGGGACTGAGGATGAATGGAAGTTATTATTATAAACTCATTGTAGTCTGATATGGTTCTAGCTGTGAAATTAACACTCACAACACAAGGGCAATTTTCAGAATAGTTTTATCCAAATCTAACAGAATTCAAGTTAAGAGTCAACATGATTTTTTATTATTTTTTATATGCACAAAGAATATTACGTGCTAGGATATATAACAACTTCTTGCTTAATGATAGTGTCTAGGAATACTATCAACCATTACATTGCTTGTGGATGTCATAAAAAAAAGATCAAAAACCTTACATAGACCTGGGCCATTCAATGTCAGGCAGGCGGCCAGTCATAAAACTATAGCCAAAAATTTTTTGTAATATGTTTGATAGAAGAGCAGTACATACTGCATTAATTCCAAATAATTGTGATAAGAAGAGGATGATGATGAGGCATATATACAGGGTGTATCAGGTTATGGGGCAACTGGTCAAACGGGAGTTAGGCAATGGTAGTAGGAACCCATGAAAAAAAATTTGAAAGAAAAATATTGATTCATTAATGATTTTGAGACATAACGCAAAAAAACTTTGTTTTTAATTTTGTTATCGCTTTTTTGTGTAAATCAGATTGAAATGTATAAAGTCAGTGACACTTAATCTGCAACATATTTGCACTTTGTTAAATGTTCATTAGAAATTTAATAAATCAATGATTACGTTGGCATAAGCAAGACAAACTTCGCTTTAAATCAGCTGATCGGCCGGTGACCGTTGGCGAGCCGCCTTTGTACCTATGCTATCATTGAAGCGTTTGCGCAAATCTAGGTATGAATGCATGAAATTATACTGTCGAAGCTTTACGTGCCAACATGTATCCTGTCCTTACATGCCTACATTAAAACACATTTTTGTAATCACTATAACTTTTATGTTATATTGTTTTTTGTGTAATGTACATTCTAATTACGATCTATGACCGTTAAACTACAACATACTCAAACAGTTGCCCCATAACCTGATACAACCTGTCTTGTACAAATATGCTTATTTTCAGAAACCTACAACAACACAAAAAACCGAAAATAGATGTCTCTGAGCAATTAGATGAATCAAATGATAAAACATTGTATGCATTGCTCAATCTACCAGCCAAATTAGTTGAGAAACCACCACAAGATGTTGATACAGAAAAACTGTCGACTTTTTCAAATTTATTGCAAAAATTCACTGCTGAACATTCTGTGGAACATGTAAGTATTAAACTATCTCTATACAACATTGTAAAATGGTTTTTTAATTACCAAATATTATTTCTAATGGCAAAATTACCGTTGTACTAAAAGCAACAATAAATAAACAAATTTACAATGTGTGTCTATTGATCTGGCTAATTTCTGAAAAGGCTGGATTAATTTGTTAAGACTCACATTCGGATAAGTGACAGATAATTTGTATAATAAAGATTAAGACTGTCGTCCTCGAGCGTGGGAAATTTTGATGGAGCATACATTGACATTTTCTACTCACACGGACGCATCGCTCAGTATTGTGTGTGTATTAATACACACACCCTGAAAACTAATACATCTAATTTCGATACTTGCACTAGTACATATTTATTATGCGCTTGTCTTAATAGGATGTTCAAAGTGTCACAAAAATAATGCAATGATTTAGGCATTAGCATATCGCATCGTGACGTCTATGGTGCCATTGTGAGTAGCCGGTGGCAATGGGTGGGGTCAGTGTACGCTTTCTAGGTATTATATTTTTTTATAGTGTTCATACTGTGTTGTCTGATATGTGATCGCCACTCGAGAACCTCACACCAGTGGCTGTTGGTTCGTCGAACTATGTGGCCTGCCTATTGCCAATTCAGCGTGCTAATTGTTCATGCTATGTCGGTTACAACCGTTCTTCTGCGGATTTTCGGCTACTATGACACAGAGAAATCAGGGGCATAGCATGCTGAACTACTTTGAACTTGGTTATGAGGCTTACATTTAGGGATCACGATTCCGTGCCGTAAGTCATCACTGGTAACACACAATGGTCGTAGACCTGTGTTTTCAGAAACTGAGGTACATTGGACGAGAAGATCCTCTTAAATTTATTTAGATGTACCCGCCTTGTAGGCGGAGTAAAAACCAAGCTGTGTCAAGTTAATATAAATATAATTATGAATGATCTTTTTTTATAAAAACGCTTAATAGGGCTTAAAATAATCACATATAATTTGACAACAATTATTTTTCATTTACTTTTTGTGGGGGATGAATTATTCTATCCCTGTAATAACCATTTCAGTAAGTAGTTCGCACAGACCCCAGGGTTCCCAGAGGCGAAGTAAAGCCACTTCCATGGGTAGGATGCGTAATACTCGCAAAGTCCATTCCAATCTGCTGACTTATATTGCCAGACTCTGCGAGTCTCAGTTGTCTTAGAGCGACTTGGCCTCACAACAGGAGCTCTGTTAGGGACCAAGCAGTAGTCAGATGATTGAGGTGGCGCTTCGACCACTACCTGGAATCCATGTTGGTGTATAGTCAGCAGAATATCCAGTGAAGAAGACTCATAGCTCTCAATACCTGGAACACGGCTGGGCTGTGTCACCAGTTGTGAGACACCATAGGCCGAGGCATATTGAAGAGATGTCGATCCTGGTGGTCAGTGGTTCGGGACCCCAGTCCCTCTTTATGATGACCGTTGAAGTCTCCAAGAACCACCACCTCCGCTGATGGACACTGTTCCAATATTTCGTCAAAACCCCATTGGACGTTCTCAAATAATTGAATTGACCCCGAACCATAGAATTTACAGGTCACCATGGTCCATGGCCATAGAGGCGGTGACAAAAGATATCGCTCCGAATGAATACGCACACTCCGGCTTTAAGACAGAAGGTGTGCTCCAACTCGTAGTTGGGATAATTTAGATACGAAATGTCTTCCGGAGCACCTATTTGCGTCTCCGTTGAAAAGAGCAGGGCAAGCCGCGCCATCTCGAGATGATGGTGGACGGCGTCGAGGTTGCTATGTAAACCTAAATGATATTATAAAAATCCACATCAAATGTGGAAAGGGGCCCGCCGTAAATAAACTTCTCTTTTTAACATTCGTCCTCATGGGTTTTTTTAAGAAGAGAAGGAAGGAAGTGCGAATGGGTTCAGTGACACAAAAAAAAGGCCGGAGCATAGTGCGTGTTTGAGGGGTGAGTTTTAGGAGGAGCTTTTGTGACGAAGCACGGAAGGCCCCAGGGCCCCGAGCGAAGCCGCCGAGGTTTACTCCGGTTTCCCACTCCGGCACGACGGGATTTTTGCCAGTTGGTAGGACAGTCTCCCAGGGGGATAATCCTGAGCTCGGGTCCCCTGTTGACTGGCATGTGGCCGGCAGTGATCAGCCATTCCCATCGGGTCTCCCTGTACACCATGTCAGTCCCTCATACTCAGTGCCCCGACCAAGACTACCGCAAATATCAGACATCACCAAAACCCACCACATAGAAATACACCCAGAAAGTTGGGCTTCCGGCTCTCTCGAAGTACATCGAATGAAGCGCTGCATCAAATTGCTACTACTTAGACGTCAATTTTCTGCGAGAGGTACTACCCCAGACGAATCGTCCCATAGCTGCAGTTAGAAGACTATCGATAGTGTGGTCCTACCATTCAAAAAGTTCTGATATGCTTTGCTCCAACGTTGCCTGAAATGAATAACGTTTAATATTACTACTACACGGTTATGGTTTGAATATATAAGGATTTCAAAGTTTTATTTTTTGGATTGAAACTTCGCTCGCATCATGGTCTTATCTCACTCTCATCCCATGGCCATCATTTCATCAATTCTTCTCTTACTTCATTTATGAAATAGCTTAATAGTTCTGTGCTTTAAAACCATCTTCATTCATTAGTTTATTAAAATCAGGAACCTAAAATACTACATTTCAATTTGAGTTAAAAAAGTAAAAGATTTGAAGATTGAATTAAAAAAACTTCTAGTATAATTTCTGACAATCATTTTTGCACCTTATTTCATCTCTGATGCATTATTATTTGAATATTCATCATTCACCTAAATATGAATTTTAAAATCTCTAACTTAACATTAAAAGCAAATGTTCCATATAAGTTTTCAACTCCATTTTGGCCATCTTTACCAGTAAAAGGACGAATAACTTACTGTATTAACATATACTTACTGCTTTAGTTTGAATCTTCCGTATTTTTTTTTATGTTTGTAATCATTTTCGGTCTGTTTCCCCTTATTTACTCGAAATTCGATTTTAATAAATACCTACATTAGTTTTTAATAACTAATCTGATGAAAAAAAAACATATAATTAAACTTGCATATTTTAATTTTTTTAATCTTTATTTAAGGAGTTGATTCGCTTACGCGAATATGCCACTCCATAAAAAAAAAACATAAATGTTACATGTAATTCTGTTACAAAAGTAGTTACTTAAACTAAACAATCATACATTTCTATTATTAAGACCTAACTTAACTAAAAATAACAATTTTGCTGCACTTTCTGATGTAGGATTAGCCAGTACACTATTACAAAAACCTACGCTATTTCGTGAACAATGGTCAAATATTTGCTGCCTGAAACTGTCGTTACGGGCACACTCTACCAGAATATGCACAACATCTTCAACAACCTGATATACATCGCAATTGGGTGAGCTGACTTTCTTCATGAGATGTGCGAATTTATTTAACGGAATGTGTCCGGAACGCAGGCGCATCATGAGAGACGAGTCTGCCCTATTCAATGTGGCATTGTCAAACCAAGGTGATTTAAGTGATTGCGGCTGCATGGTTTTGTACCAAATACCCTTATCTCTGGACCGTTCGTCAAAGTATTCTTTCCAAAGGCCGTAACAATATTTTTTAAATATATTAATACAGTCACTATAATAGGGCGTTAAATTAATCTCGGCTCCATCGTAGCAAGCTTCTTTGGCTAAACGATCAACTTCTTCATTGCCTGCGATACCAGCATGTGAAGGGACCCATTGCAGGATAATCACTTTTGATTTTGATGAAAGATGCAGAAGGGATCTTATAATATCGTAGGCTATCGGTGTGCCTCGATATGTCGAGGTACATCGAGCCAGATGTTGCAGAGCGCTCTTTGAGTCAGTAAATACCACAAATTTATCTTGATTTATTATTTGTACATAAGATAACGCTTCAGCAATAGCAAATAAATCTAAATACATGATTGAGACATTGGAATTTATTTTAAATTTCATACTAGATCCCGACTGGACATCAAGAAATGCAGCTCCTAAATAATTACCACTTTTAGATCCATCGGTGTATATTTTATAGAAATCAAGGTAGTCATCTAACGTTCGAGAACATATAGATGCTAATTCCATGCAGCTATATTTCTGTTTGGCTCTGTAGATGCCTTGTATAAATTTAACATTATTTGATAAGTCGATATTGGTCACCCAAGTTTCAAATGAGAACATTTCAAGTTGAAGCGAAGAGTGGACAGTAACATTACTAAATTTCTCATGCGTAATAACGAGTAACGGCTTTTTTTTTGACATGTTTTTAGGATAGTTAAGGAGTTATTTAGTAAAGAAATAGTACTACTACATTTTATAGATTTGGCTTTTAACCAATGCTTGCCGGCTAAGAAGTGTCTACGAAATACTAGTGGAGTTAAACTGAGTTCAGACTCCATAACGTGTATAGGAGTAGTCCTGATAAAGCCACCAATTACTCGCATAGCTTGATTTTGGATTTTATCGAGTTTATACAAATGAGATTTGTAACTGTCATCATAAATAAAACTTGCATATTGTTCTTCTATTTACTCGAAAAATACAAATTAGTAGTCGTGTCCGACACTCGCGACCCACCCTTATGCAAATGCAAAAAAATATCGCGAAGCAACTGACAGACGTGCGTTCACCCTGGATACTGATTTTTTTTCTTTCATAGCGTAGGTTTTTTTATAGTCCGTCACCCACTGAGAGGCCGACCGCGTGAGGAAAGACCGACGTCCTCCCCGGGGGCGGAACGTCGGTCGATGGGAGGGTACCCCAAATAGGGGGTATTCCGTCGGGCCGACCACTGATGTCAAGTCGCCCTGCTCCGGTGAGCGGCCCAACGACGAAGGCGACGTGCATCGCGGGTGGGTTGCGGGTGTGCGTGCTTACGCCCCTCTGTCGCCCCGGACGGAGTGGTGCGAGGACCGCAACCCAACCCAAAAAAAAAAGCATAGGTTTCAAATCTAATTACGAGACCCTTTTATTTCATAGTAAAATATATGGACAACTGGGAACGATTTCGGCTAAAAAAATGTATGATGCTTAGGATTATATAATTATTTTTTGTTATTAATTAGTAAAAAATTGAACGGTGAATATATTATTTCGACTTGTTACACGATTCAAACAAAAATATTTTCAAATATAACAATGAAATTGCCTAGATAGTTAACAGCAAAGGCCGATTTCGATGTTTTTGATCAATGTTTAGGATTATTTATCTCGGCAATTTACAATTATTTTAGAATTATAACACGGTGCCTTAATAGGCCCACTCGTTAAGCAGTTGAGGTATTTTTTTCGTGTCATTTAATGCGGAGAGTTCCTAAATATTTTTAAAACCGTAAGTGTCCATTCACGCGTTTCTTAGGGATGCGCCTCTTAACTTAGGCAACTTTTAATTCAATAAAATAAATAAGGATTCCCAAATTCATATTTCAATCCAAATTTATTAATTACTTTCAATTATATATTATGCACCTAATATTATTTAAATATAATAATGATGATCATTCTCACATTTTTTAAGTCTAATATCTTGATGGTATCTGTAAAATAAGGGCATAAATACATAAAGCACTGAGCAAATGAAATAAGTTGAGATCCAATCGGTTAACATATAATTTCAGATTTAATCATTAAGTTTTTTTAATTTAACCTTCAACTCATTATGGAAAATAAAATCTATTTTCTTTTAAATATTATTAAAACAAGATTCTGAAATATAATCTTGCTTACTAACTCTTGGAGTCACGTTTTTAATTACCTAATTAAAAAATGGTGATTTTCAGATACCAGAAAAGAAATATAAATATTTACCCATTGATTGGGCATTGAAAACTAAGCTAAGATTAATGTCACCTAAACCTTTTGCCTGGACATCCAAGCTAAAAGCTAGCGAAGAAGCTTCAGGCATTACTGGGTAAGTCAAAAATTACTATTTTATCATGAGAGAATGAGGTTTAGCCTCCTTTTCGCTCATTAAATTGTGTTTTCTCTTTATTTTCCACAAAATATGGTTTGATCATTTCCACCTACCGAACAAAGTGCAGTAGCAAATTATTGCTGTTCCAAACTTAATTTTCTGTATGAGTGTAGTTCCATGTATGATTCAGACAACAACAAACAAGAGTGCTCAGTCTGTCAGTTTCATAATGCCCCATTAACTCAAAACTTAAGTACATGGTGATTAATTAACGCTACAATATTGTCCCATCCTTTCGTAAAGTTATGGTAATACACAATTACAAATTTATGTCAGGTTCGTCCGATGTTTAGACACAACAGTATCACCAACACTAGACACTTCTCCTCGCGCGCTATTTCATCAAACCTGCCTGTACTGGCAACATCCACATCTACCTTGGCTGGACTTATATCCAAGATCTTCAGGAAAAGTAGCAGCTACCAGCTTTATGGCGACCAATGAAGATGTTAAACAAGCTTTATATAACGAATGGAAAGAGAGCTTTAGATCACTATTTCAGGTATGTATACATATACCCATACAAAAATTTGCAAGAGGAGTAAAAAATATATGTAATTAATAATTCGCTTATTGAAAAAAAAAATCGTTGTGATTTCAAACTCGATGAAACGAAAAAGCGAGTCCATGAGACACAAACAGGTAAATATATAGGATTTAGCCGGCGAGAAAATGAGATAAAGAATAGAGGATAAAGCATGAAGGATAATGGATAAAGGAGTTTCACTGCCGATATGCGTAGTTTGCACACACACACTCTTTTTTATGTATTTTAAAACTATCATCGTAAATAATATTATTTATTATAATTGATACGAAAAACTTTTTAAACCCTTTCGTGGTTTGTCAATTTAAAATAAACTTTTTAAATAGAGTGAATAAAGAACTAAAAATAGTTTTATTAGGTAAATGTGTATATGATCTATCTATTTAAAAAGAATATCAAAAATCTATTTGCAACATGATCATGATACCAGAAAATTAATAAAAGTGTGATGACAGAGTAAGAATACAATTCACCACTTCTTGCCCGGGGATATCGTAAAAGACGACTAATGGATATAATATGCATATAACATGCAAGAGAAGGAGAACTTGAAATAAAAGCCTATCTCAGCATGTTGCACCAGCGTGGTATATATACTCATTTAGCCGAGGCCGCGGGTGACGTGACCGGGGAATTAGTCCGTCACCCGCCGAGAGACAGATTCTCATTTGCTCTATATAAATTATCAATGATGACAAATAAGACTACTGCTATGACTGCCTATTTTGCATATGTAGAATCCGTACTAAGATATGCTATAGTGATGTGGGGAAATGGTACAGATATAATTAAAGCATTTATTGCACAAAAAAGATGTGTTCGTTCCTTGTGTGGGATTGCACCAGATGTGTCCTGCCAGCCCTATTTTAGAAAATTAAAAATATTAACACTACCATGTATATATATTTTTGAATGTGCAGTATTTACCAAAATTAATATAGCAATATATACGTCAGCGAGATGCATTAGAGGAAATACTCGAAATCCAAATCGATTGGTACTAGAAGGGGTGCCGAAAAGTAGTCGAATGCAAAAAAATTGATACGTGATGTGCAGAGATATTTATAATAACATTCCAGAAAAAATTAGATTACTGGTACTAAGTTCTTTTAAGTTAACTCTAAAAAAGTGGCTCTTAGAAAAGGCATTTTACTCAATTGATGAATTTTTGACGTATCTTTATACGTAAGTAGTATGTAATGAGGCATGCAGTTTAAAATAGTTTTTAAGTATTTATATTTGCATGCTATTATTTAATGGCCGAATAGGTGATCCAATTTCAAATATTCCTTAAGACCATGTACACCCTATTATTGAGCAAATAAAAATTTGAATTTGAGGCCGACCGCACGAGGAAAGACCGACGTCCTCCCCGAGGGGGGACGTCGGTCGATGGGAGGGTACCCCAAATAGGGGGTATTCCGTCGGGCCGACCACTGACGTCAAGTCACCCTGCTCCGGTGGTCGACCCAACGACGAAGGCGACGCGCATCGCGGGTGGGTTGCGAGTATGCGTGCTTACGCCCCTCTGTCGCCCCGGACGGAGTGGTGCGAGAAGCGCGCCGACCGCAACCTACCCCCAAAAAAAAAATAAGTTGAATATTTATTCCAAATTATTTTGTTTTTAATGTAATTTAAAAATACTTTTTACTTAATTTTTTAACCCCTGACGCAAAAAGAGGGATGTAAAAAGTTTGACGCCAATATCTGTATATATGTGGCAGCGTAATCGTCGAACGGATGGACTGATTTCAATTGGAAAGCTATTTCCCTTGCTAGTTCTTAACTATGTATTGTAAAAATCTATCCAGCATTTTGAAAAGTATCAGCTCTTTCAAAAATGATGTAAGGCATTTTCGTCATAAAATTATTAGAGATTTTGTTATTCGTGTCTGGGTAACTCATAACTTTTTTGATAACTTACTGTTATATAAAAAAATAAGGTTTTTTTTTACATTTTATTTTTGTATTTATAATAGCTGCTCCGTGCTCTACACTGTCCGTACTTCTACGTGTGCGCGAACACTTTTACGTGCATATTCCGTGCGGCCGGCGTGTGTGGTGTGACCGAGCCTTGTGCGCTCATAGCGCCCACCACCAGCGGCCTAAGACAAGCTCTCCGTCAAGAAGGTCATATTTTCTACTTTATTTTGACATACATCCATCCATAAGCCTATCGTGTTTGCATACATTTTTCCCACTAGAACTGTCTACAGGAGACATTGGATTTAAGCCTAATAGAGAAAATGCTATATTTGGCACGTAGTTTAAACAGTCATAGTTGGAGTTATTAATTTTACAAAGGATCACTAGGTTATATGATTTCTGATGTTTTTTTTACGCATTTTGTAGCATTTGTATTTGATTTATATCTATAAAAATGTGTAATATCGAGAACTACATAGTTGACACCATAGGCCTTCCGTGACTATGAACGCTGAAAATGTTAAAAATGACATACAAATGCTATAAAATCCGTAAAAGTAGTTTTAATTAATATCAATATAACTAAATGAAATAATAACCAATATGTAAATATTAATTATTTTTCAAATAACCTGCTGCTAAAATTTTCTATTTTACAAGCGTTTTTTTTTTTTTATTATACGTGGTAACTCTGTAAAAATACAATATTTTACCAATTCGTTCCTTTTTTTTTGGGGGTGGGTTGCGGTCTGCGCGCTCCTCGCACCACTCCGTCCGGGGCGACAGAGGGGCGTAAGCACGCACTCCCGCAACCCACCCGCGATGCACGTCGCCTTCGTCGTTGGGCCCACCACCGGAGCAGGGTAACTTGACGTCAGTGGTCAACGTAACCAATTCGTCCCTTGGCGCGAATGTCGTAAAGGCCGGTTAAGGGATTACCAGGGGAAAGGTCAACAACGACATACTAAAAGGCTCTTAGTGATGTCTGATGTAGAACACATTATTTCACCATCCCTTACTCTCCCAAAGGAGTTAATAAAATTACCTTAAAGACCCCAAACAAACAAAGAGACAAACGTAGCGATTGTGTTCGTATTCTCCATGGAGATACGAGCAAGTACTGCCGCTCATGGGCCTTTACAATACCAGGGGCACAGATAGGTCGCTGCCCCCGTGAGGAAAGTGCTCCTCTTAAACCTCGTTTAAAAAAAAGTAGTTTTCTACGCTCATTCCACATCCTACAAGTATCAGGGAAAAAATTATCGCTGGAAATGGATATGTCTATGCCCTGTCGGTGATGCCTGACAAGCTGATGATAGTGATGACTTTTATTTTATAATACCCACTTAACCGTTGGTTTTCGTCTTTTTTCACAGATGTAGAATTCACGATGCCCCTTAGGCCGGATAGTAGAAAACGCCTAAACATGTCTGACGAGGAGCGCGCAAAAAATTCGTCCTTCGACAGTTGCTACGATACTATGGATGAAAAGTACACATCTGACGGTAATGTGGAGAAGAAAGAAGACGAAGATGATGACGATCCAGACCAGTTCCTATCACAAATGGGCTTTGAGACTGAAGTTATTAAGAAAATTAATATTACACAGGTCAATTATTTTTATTCTTCATCATTTCAACCCAAATACGGCCCACTATTGGGCTCGAGCCTTCTCTACTGTGGAAGGGAAATGAAGCTACTATACCACGCTAGTCAGGTGTATTGGTACAGAGTTTAATTTCAAGTTTTCCTTCTCTTGCATAGATGTATGTATATTATACTAGGGATGTGAAAAATCGATTATAATTGTAAAATAATAAAAATCGATTATTTTTATATTAAAACTAGCAACCCGCCCTCGCTTCGCTTCGGTTTTAGTCGTTTTACCCGCGTAGTTCCCGTTCCCGTGGGAATACCGGGATAAAATATAGCCTAGTTTACGCCCTGATATTATAGCTTTCCATTGGTGAAAGAATTTTTGAAATCGGTCCAGCCGTTTTGAAGATTACCCGGCAAACAGACAGACAGACAGACAAAAATTTTTTAATCTGTATTTTAGGCATAGGTGTCGTGCAAATAACCGTGTGACCATGAAAAAAGCCTATTATTTTGACATTACAAACAGACACTCCAATTTTATTTATTGGTATAGATTAATCGATTATTTCACTGCCAGATTTCCAAAAAAAAGGTCATTACGAAATAAAGCTCCTCACAGTTCCTAAAAAAAAAGTCGTCATAATTCTGTTGGGAGAAAAATCGATTATTTATTTTTAATTAATCGATTTATTTTAAAGAACAAAATATCGATTATTTTCCCCCCAAGTCACATCTCTATATTATACCCTTTAGCTTTTAACTTGTAACTGCGTCCTCTTATTTAATTGCATTTAATTTTATGGTGGTAAACTGTATTCGTACTCCGACACCACATGGAAACAAAAATCACTTACGAATTTCTTATATCAGCAGATGTTATGACAACAGCGATTGCGCTCGATGTTTTATACACAACGTCCATTGTTATTAAATTTTGCCCAATTTGCCAGTATGCATGCACGATTAGTTCTCGCAACTTTCTTGATAAAAATCGATCGAAAAAAAATTTTTTTTTTGACCATTCTGATGGTTCCTGTCGTTTGTATATGTGAAATTTAGTTAAATCAAACAATCTCTTCAGTTTTATAATATATGTTATTTCATATCGTCACAGGCTCGAATAACACACAGTGCAGAGAGCAGCGTGGACAGTGCGGCAGAGTCGCTAGTGTTGGTTCGCGGCGCGGACGCTCAAGCACTCTTCAACTTCTTACTCAACTGCAAGTCCATCGTCAGTCCCACGGGACCGTTCGCGGGAGTACCACCAACTTTACTGTCACCTACTGCCTTCCATGGAGGTACACTGCAAAGTTTAAAGGTGAGTTTGCAATACTATTTTGTTTTTAATTTAGCGACGTGACTGATTATGAAATCTTGGAATCGAATCCAAAACGGGCATAAGATGCTTATCTTATTTCGTAGACAGACGACTATCGGCAGTGTCGGTCCTACCACTACTAAGTATAACTAATGGTTTTTTTTTGTTCCAAATACAAGACAAGACAATTGTTTTGTATATAATGGAAGAAAACTTGAAAATAAGGCTGACCCATCAAGAAATGAACGTAAGGTCACATTATCCATCAACCTATCGACCTATTGTGCATAAAACTTCTGAGTATAAATAAGTAGAATGGTACGACCTATTTACTGGTAATATCGTAGTATTTCACCACTCCAACTGGAAAATAAGGACCAACACTACATTATCCGTATTATTACGGAGTAAGAATACAATTAACCACCCCCTCTCGCCCGCCGTGTCGTAAAAGACAACTAAGGGATATAAGCAGATAACATCCATGCAAGAGAAGCAAATTCGATATAAAATCCTGTACTAACACGTCTAACCCATGTGTCCGCTATAGCAAAACGTAACCGAAAACGGTTACATGCCTCTAACGTATCGTATCGGTATTAATTTAACTAATAATGGCTATCAGTTATCTAGCTACAAACAACTGACAACGACGCGACGTTGTCAACTAACAATAGCACAACACTTATTGTTTAGGTGCCATGATTCTTGTTTCGCTACGTTGATAACCGAACGATCACCAATAAGCCTAATAACAAAATAATTATGCTGTCTCTCTTTCTATGTGATTCCTGAGGTGCAAAACAGAGAAGGGGCGGCTATTGGCCTGCGGCTTAATAACAAGCAACATTTCACGAATATTGATAAAAGCTAAAGACGCTCTTATTTATATTAGCGTAAGACTTAACTCTCATAAACTCTGGTTATTTAAACTGTAATGGTAGTCTTGTTTCTCGTTGCTATCGTAGGTATACTACGCAGTGTTCACTATAGTTTGACCAATGAAAGGTTAAACCGTGCATTAATAGAAATAAGATCGCGATTATTTTACGCGTATTATATCGATATTTGGCAGCCATTATCCATATCGATATTGACACCAAATAAACGGTTAGTAGCCGTTGCTATAAATAGTCAGTAACGCCCATGTCTACTAACCATAGTATAGAAGGCCAATTTCACTCCCATTGTGGAGAATTGGCTGAGATTATGAATACATTGTATTCTTAACCCGTCACAACAACACCCTATGATATCAATTTTCCCTAGCCGAGGCCGCGGATGACCTCGAATACCCTCCCGTCGACCGACGTCCTCCCCGAGGGGGGGACGTCGTTCGACGGGAGGGTACTCCTCAAGGCGTATTCCTTCGGGCCGACCACTGACGTCAAGTCACCCTGCTTCGGTGGTCGGCTCAACGACGAAGGCGACGTGTCGCGCGGGTGGGGTACGGATGTGCGTGCTTACGCCCCTCTGTCGCCGGACGGAGTGGTGCGCCGACCGTAACCCACCCCCAAAAAAAAAAGAAAAAGATATCAATTTTGTTGTTTTGGATTCCAATCAATTTTTGTTTTTAATTGCAACAGGTCCGTGAAAACACAATACATTCCGATAGCAATAAGTATTATTCAATTGAGTTGAGAGGCCCTATATTACCTACGGCGGTGCATACGCTATTCAACGTGTTGAAGGCAAGCTCGTCGGCGCAGTTCAGCGCTACCTTCGCACATCACCAGCCCACGTTGGCCTTCTCCTGGGCTGCTGCTAGTATCGCTGAAGGTATAATTTAACTGGTATTTTTAAATCTTGTGTGGACATCTTTAATCATTTTTAACCAAGGACCAAATTATAGGTTATGCTTTTTTAAAGACAGCACTCACAAAAGGAACAACTCCTTGCGAATAGAGAACTCCTTAAGAATAAAATTCACTACCATACTATAGATTTATAATTTACAAAAAAATAATCATATACCTTATATTACCCTACAAGTAAATAATTACCTAAAATTTAATAAAACAATATTTTTAATACAGATGAATCCACAAAAGAAAATGAACCAAACCACTTCGCCAAAGCATTTAACAAGGAGAATTTATCAGATTGTGGTATAAGTGAAAGCATGCTGCAGCACTTTTGTTCGCCAGACCCCAGCCTCGTGAAGCCTTTAGACAGTGTCAAATATAATACAGAAGACGATACGTACACCTGGTGACATTTATTTGAAATAACAGGCACATTAACACATTACATGTGTGTGATCATGAATTAAATCATATTTTTTTTTCACTTTTTTGTTTAATTAAACAGACATCTCATACACGATTTACAAAACATTAACACCTTTTTACCCGACTATGGAGGGTTATGATTTTGACAGGCTACGTACCGTAACCGTAAAATCCGTAAAGTTGACAAAATTCGTTAATTAGAGGTATTTACACTTTTTTGATAGTTGAAAATTCGTTATAAAGAGGTAAAAAACATTCGTAATGTAAAGGTATTATTTACACAGTCTTATGGACTATTCAAGGGGATTACGAAAAATTTGTTAAATCGAGGCATTCGTTAAATTGGGGGTTCGTTATATTAAGGTTGCACTGTAATAAAGTACGACTGGCATCCCTAGTACCGTCACTGTAAATCTGAATACCTATATGTGAATATGTCCTTGCTACCGAAGAAATTGATGTATGTCTCATATCAGAGTCTCACTTTACAAGAGAATCGCATATTAATGGGTATAAAATATATCATGCACTGCACCCTCTCAACACTGCGAGAGGAGGAAGTACCCTTATAATAAAGGAAAATATCTACCATTACCTTGAATTTAAATTTGAAGAAGAATTCTTACATACTGTAGCCGTTAGGGTTAGAACTAATACACATCATATCACCATAACAGCTATATACTGGCCACCAAAGCATGCTCTGAAATTAGAGCAGTACAGAAACCTGTTGCAAAATCTTAGTAACACATTTACATTAGGAGGGGACTTCAACGCAAAAAACACATATTGGGGCTCAAGATTAACCAACACTAAATGAAAGAAACTGCTTATGGCTATCAGAGAAATCAAATGCAATGCAATTTCAACAGGAAAACCCACTTACTGGCCTATTGATACTCAAAGAACTCCAGATCTAATCGACTTCTTCATTTACAAGAATCTGTCAGCCACATTTCTTAACATACATAAGGGACTGGATATGAATTCTGATCATTCGCCCGTTATATTAGCCTTAAGTGAGAGAGTAATACAGAAAGATAGCAATCCAATGTTAGTGAACAAAAACACTAATTGGAAGAGCTTTCAATTAGACTTAAGCAACATTATTGACCTCAAAGTACCGCTCAAACATGAACAGCAGCTAGATGAAGAGGTGTCAAAATTTGTGAGAGGCATCCAACACTGCGGTTGGCAAAATACACCAGTCTCTAAAAAAAAAAACAAGTCACAGATATCCACTAGAAATAAGAAATCTTATAGCCATTAAGAGAGTACAAAGACAAAAGTGGCAGCAATCTAGATATCCGCCTGACAAAGCAATACTAAATAGACTTACAAAAAGATTAAGTAAAGCAATACAAAACCATCATGATGAAGCTACAAATGACTATCTTAGTCGATTAACAAATAGTGAAAAACCAAATACTCACTATGGAAAGTCACTAAAAACTTAAAAAAGCCTATTGTTCATGCCTCACCCATTAAACAAATAAATGCAAATGGGCCAGAAGTAACGAGCAGAAAGCTACTTTATTTGCAGAACATTTAGAACAAATATTCCAAACAAACGACGAGGAAAGCCCTAATAACTTTGCACCTGATGTCACTTGTCATGATGACTCGGCTAGACAACCAGTTACCGTAAAAAAAGTCAATAATATGATCAAAAACTTGCCTAAAAAGAAATCGCCCTTATACGATCTTATCACTGGTGAGCTGCTTCAAAACCTCCCAAATAAAGCCATAGTAAAACTCACAACCCTTGTCAATGCGACATTCAGACTAAAACATGTTGCTAATATCTGGAAAGTTGCTGAAGTTTTAATGATCCCCAAACTAGGAAAACCTCCTCTAGAAGTATCATACAGACCAATAGCCCTTCTGCCAATTATATCAAAATTATTTGAAGTTACTTTTAAGACGATTAAAGCCTATTATAGAAGATAGGAAACCGATTCCCAATCACCAATTCGGCTTCAGAGAGAAACATTCTACGATAGATCAAATACATAGAATTACCAACGTCATAGAAAAAACCCTAGAAGAGAAAAAAGTTGCTCTAGTGTTTCTGGATGTAGCTCAGGCATTTGATAAGGTGTGGCTTAAGGATCTATATATAAGGAAAATGCTCCCAAAACAATTTGCAGACATTAGAATCCTATCTAACAGAGAGAACATTTAGAGTGAGACAAGAAGATGCTTCCTCTAGTCTCAGACAAATAAAAGCTGGAGTACCACAGGGAAGTGTCCTTAGCCCTGTTTTGTACCTGTTGTACACTTGTGACATTCCAGAAAAAAAAAACAATGTTATTGCAACCTTTGCAGATGACACCGCCATCATGGCAACAGGTGACTCATAAAGAAGCCGTAGAGAGAGTACAAACTGACATCAACGTCATCACTGATTGGACCAATAAATGGCGAATTAAACTAAATGAGTCCAAATTAACTCCTATAGACTTTTCAAATAAAAAAACCAAATTATACACCTGTATACATTAATGGCCACATTGTACGATATGAAAATACTTGGGTATGACGCTTGGCGCAAAGCTTCGCTGGAAGGCACATGTCAAAAAGAAACGTCAGGAGTTAGATCTACGCTACCAGAAAATGTACTGGCTACTCGGTAGACAATCAGTATTATCAGTGTATAAGAAAGTACTGCTGTACAAACAAATGTATGGGTATACGGCATTCAACTTTGGGGTTGTACAAAACGCACCAATGTTGATATAATCCAAAGATTCCAAAACAAAGTACTCCGGAGTATAGTAAACGCTCCCTGGTACATTAGAAATGAGGACATCCACCGTGATTTAGGAGTGGACCTTGTTACTAAGGTTACAAAAAAATATGCCGAGACATGACTAATACAACACGTAAGTGTAGAGGCTATCCAGTTCCTCGACACCACGGACATAGTAAGGAGACTAAAAAGAACTAAGCCTTTTGAGTTAGTTTAGTAAATTAGTGATAAGTAGTGTAGTAAATGCTATCCTTGAAGAACACAAGAACAAAGTGTATTTTATTATTATTAGAGACAATAAGAAAAATGCCAATGGACACATTCTTTACTCTGTAAGTCTTAGCAAATTAAGTCAGATTCAAATTACTTGTTAGGCTCATAGCTAGATTGTAATTATTATGAGGTAACTGTTAAGTTATATCATAATTAGAAAAAAAAAATATGTGAATACTAGAAAGTGTAAAAACACTGAAATATAGGGGCATTTTAGACGTCATCTTTTTGACTGGCAATGCATGCTATGAAGTGTCCTCATTTCAGTTATATATATCCTAATCCTGGGCTCAAACCAACTCCACAACAGGAAGGGAACTGACCTATTGTACCAGGCTGATCAGACGTGTTGCTATAGTGTTTTATAGTTCTCATCTCTTACATAAATGTTATATGCATATTATATCCCTCAGTCAACTTGAACGACACCCACGGGCAAGAAGGTGTCGTGATTTGTATTATTACTCCGTCACCACACGGAAATATAATAAAATTGTTTACACTTCACTATCTAAATATGTAACAATCATCGCTAAAAAGTTCAATTTCAAATTAACTCAAGGTCAATGTTATATTATAAAGGGGTGTAAAATAATACATCGAACTTCATCACTTATAGGTACGATTTATTCAATTTTCATTTTTGGTAAATTAAAATTAAGTTCACAATCACTTACACAATTAACAAGATTCATACAGATCAGGATGAAATAAATAACATTGTGAGTTCTGCATCATAAATGACGTATTATTGTATAATTATGTTTTAACTAATAATAACTGCACTAATACACTATAATTATCACTTCAAACCCAAGGTGGAACAGGAATCTTGGAAAGCTTACAACTAATGTATTTCATCTATGTGACCAACCAGCCGCTCACTAAAACAAACAATAATAATCGTTATTACATCTCATAAAATTCATAACAGATAGGCAAAATTACTGCAAGGGAAGGCAAACTCGAAACAATGACCTATGCCAACCAGGAATGGTATAGTAGTCTCAATTGCCCTCATCTTGAGGACGTCGAGCTACTCGGCACTGGTGGTCAGCCCAACGACGAAGGCGACGTGCCTACGGGTGGGTTATGGGCCCGCATGCCGTCCTTTCATCGCCCCGGACGGAATGGACGGCGTGTGCGCTAACCATAGCCCAACCATAAAAAAAGGACGTCGAGCTAAATGTGGCGTATGGTTTTTTTGCGTGAGTATGCAGATGGCTTTCACAGCTTTGTCCGGACTATGGGTGAGCGCTGAGGACTCTCAACCCGGATGTGGCGTGTTTATATCGATAGCTCCAACGAATAGTGAGTCATCTGAAAAATTCCAATTTTACAGGGGAGCGTGTCAAAGATAAAATGTTTACATCTTTTCAAATTCTTGTTCTAGGATTTTTAAGTTTTTGTATTGATTACGACGTGATTCATTGGACATTTAAATAGTTAACGGAATCAAACCATTCTTTATAAGAGGTCAAACATTTTAGGAAACGACAAGGATCCATCCAAATATTTACGATTTGTATCTTTACGGGTGTAATGAGCTTCCACAGGTGAAAAAGCTTCAATGATTTTTTTAATTTTTATGACCGAGATGGATAAATAAGGTTATTTTTTATCATTTCATCAAAAAAGTCAAAATACCTAAAAATGTTAGTTGACTCACTATACTTAGGAGCCATCGATATGTACTTTATAAATTTCTAATTCTTCTTGTTACTGTGACAAGAAGTATTAGTAGAATTTATCATATTACTGTTACATTAAATCAGGGATGGCGAACCTGCGAAAATACAGATTTTTGAATCGACTCAAATCAATATTCAAATAATGGATTTATAATAAATCAAAGCCTAAAATAATTGATTACCCAAGATCGATCATTTTCGCATTTCCTATGTAAGTTTATATTTTAAATAAATATAAATCCAACGTGTAAAATAAACAAACACTATAGTTTGATTTGGACCATTTTTAAATCATTATCCTATCATTGAGATCGATCCGAAATCATAAAAAACATTAAAACCAAAGCACTTTTTTTTATCTAGTGAATGCAAGGAAAATGACCATGCAGCTATCTCGCGAATTACCCTGTGATAATTTGAAAATCTGTTATTTCTAGTAAAGACAGTAGCTATAGCACAATTAATGCCTGAAATAGAATATACAGTATATTTCGGTTATAACGACGGCGGAGGGACCACTTTAATGTTTTCACTATATCCGGAGGTCTCTATATCCGAAATCTGTTTTTCTTTAGCAGTTAATGTACGTCTAGGAGCCATTTTCACAAGTTTAAGAAACAGTGTTCACTCACTGAAAATAGCTACGTAACTGATTCACAATTTTAACTTCGCGCACATGCTAAATAACCGCTACACTCAAGCAAAGCATTTAACCATCTGCGAAAATAAACAAAGGATAAGAAAGCTTAATAGTTAAAGCTTATGAATGAGACTTTGTAACTTTGGCGACTCAGTCGCAACATCCGCAAGGAATTTCTAGGAATCTGTCCCAAATAGTTCATAAAAACAACTTCACAAAACAAGTCGGTATACCCGAATTAGGCGTTATATCCGGAGTCGCTATTACCGAATGAATTTCCTACGAAAGTATGCTTTAAATTCTAGGGACGCAAGTTCGACGTCGCTATAACCGAAAAGTCGTTACAACCGAGGTCGTTATTAATGAAATCCACTGTAAATAGATTTGTGTAATTTAGCCGTCCGGGCATTTACGTTTTTGTGTAAACATTCAACTAAATGTAATAATTTTTTTATGTCCAAATTAAAACAAGAAAAATCGCAATACAACTTTCTAGTGTGAAATATCAATTCCAATACGAAGTCGATTTAAAAAAAAAAATATTTTTTGCAACCAATAATTCAATTCTATTAATCTATCTCAAATCGCCATCCCTACATTAAACTAAGATAAAAAAATGTATAAATACCTGTAGATTCGTCAAGTAGAATTATGTTGTATAAGTTACGGCGTTTTTATGATTTCTGTAACAAAATTATAACTAATAAATTATCTATCCCAATATTAAAGAAACGATAATTTATTCATTTCTTTGAATGTAAGGGTGAATCGCGACAATTATTGATCCCATTTTAAAAATTCTTTTTATAACAGGATATTTATTATCGCCCACTGTTTTAGGGTCGTATTTATTCCCAGGAAACAAGTCATTCCTGCGGCACTATAGAAAATACAGACAAAATCATCTAAATTATTCAGACATGCAGGGTGTGTCAAACCAAGTTCAATAATATTATTACTCCTTCGAATACAAACTATCCACTGACCGTCACAATCATCATATATAGTAATATTCTTATATTATTCACTTTTAATTATGCTCTATTTTCTTTCCCGTGAGAATTGTTAAACATGCTAAAGAAGCACAAGGAAGTGCGAAGTAGCAATTCTAAAACAAAGTTCAATCGCAACCCGCCTGCCTAGCTTACAGCATAAAATTTGAGAAGCCTACATCCAACACTAGAACTCGATAGTCATTTATCAGTATGGAATTTCATCAAATATATAATATCTGGATAGATTTATTATGCAATTCAGGACAGTTTTTTATTCTACTTACATTAGAGGATCCGGTGGAGGTGGGCTGTCCGGGCACGGAGTACTGCGGGCGGAAGTTGGAGAAATTAGCGGCCGCTGCCGCCGATGGGGAGAAGCCTGGCAGCGAGCCGCCCGATTGGAAGCCCGCGGGGAACTGCGCCATTTGTGCTAAAACATAGCAATACACGCATGTGATACATTTTGCCTTTACTTTGTCGTTCTTCTCAGCTCATATCATCTAAATCGCTCTTGGATGTCTTCTACATCGGGCGGCAAAATAATTTTTATTTCAAGCTTCACTAGCATTGATGATTTTTGCTTACGTCCCTTAGTAACTTGCGACAATCACAGGAAGGGAAGAAAGGGTTAGTAATTCACATTATTTATAATGCTGAACTGCTACACGGACAACCCACGTTAATGGTATAAATATTGCAGTTTTACTGTAGGAAATATTAAGAATATAATTCCCCATCCCTCTCTTTCCCGTAGGAACTACAAAGTTACAATAACAGACGCCAATATTCAGAACCATCACTATCAATCGCATTAAGGATTAAAGTGCGCGTAAATCGCACTCGCGTCATTTGGGGCCACTAAAATTACTGGTAAAATTACTACATCAAAACTATGCAATCAAATCTGTCATAAGAAAAACAGTTTTAGAAGTATATAGAGTAGAAGAGATCGTCATGTTGTAAAAATAAATGAATCAACTGTTTAAAAAAAATAGCAAATAGGTAAATACTGCACCGAAGTCGAGAAATAGTTCTGGTATCTCATTCAATGGCCGGAGAGAGGAGACACAGCGGATCATGTAAGTATCCCGAACATAGCTTAACAAAAATCAAAGAAGAAAAATAGACAAGTACCTGCAGGCACGGGGTTCCCGGCGGTGGCAGCCAGACGCGACAGTATAGAGCGCTCTGACATCTGAAGGCGTTGCGCCACTGGAGGTATACGCGCCAATGTGGCGGGCAGACGCGACACGTCCGACTTCATATCTGACAGCAGTTCCTCCAGTTGATTCAAGACCTGTAAGTAATTACATACATATTATAAAAAAAGTGGTAGGACTTTTGACAGTTGTCTGTCTATAACCGCAGACCGGTCCGTCCGAGGTAGTACCACACTCACAGAATATCGACGTCAGACTAGTAGCAATTTTTTGTTTTGGTGAGCGAGAGAGCCGGAAGTCCAACTTTCTGAGGGTGTTTGCGTGTGATGGATTTTGGTGATGCCTTTAGTATCACCGAATCTCATTGCACGCATTCACACTCCCTTCACTTTCTTCATGGTAGGCAGCGGCCTTGTAAAGGTCCATGAGCGGTAGCAACACTTACCATCAGGTGAACTGTTTGCCCGTTTGCCACCATTTGCATTAAAAAATAACTGGTTAGCTACAAATCAAACAGTGAAGTGTATTATATTATTACCCATACAAAATTATATGTTTTTCATTGTCTTCTTCAACCCTTAAAGGTAGCCTTAGCTATTAAGCATAAACCTTCTCCAGACTCGTAGAAAAAATTACCTGCTATAGCACACTGATACAATGGGCATGATGACAGTAACCAAAAATCGCTAAAATAATGTGTTTATCTACTGTAACACTAAGAATATATCTTGGAATAAATATTTATTTTCTTTTATAAGATGAGATTATTAATTTATTTAATAAAATAAAACTACAAAATACACAAGTCCGCCATGTTCAGCTAAACACCAATCAAGTTGAGTTACGTCACTCCTATGTGCACCTATCATTATCATCGCAAATTCTGTACGAAACCCTACGATCGTTACACTTATTAATTGTTTTAACTTGCATTTAAAGAGTATTTCGTGATTTTTATCGATCTCTTGCTTACTTTTGTGTTCTTACTAAAAATATAAGTCATGGAAGAAGGATTCACCAAGGCAAATAGCTCTAATTTGCCTAGAGTTGATTTGTTAATGCTGGGAGAGTACCTAGCATCAAACAAAAACTTCTTCTGTTCAGCAGAATTTAGAAATGTCAAAACTACGATGTAAATAAAATATTGATTAATACTCTTCTAACACCAATAATTTAAAATCTATTTAAAAATATGTTATTTAAATATTGGTTATGTTATTTAAATAATGCTTTTGTAAACTTGGTATTAAACTGCAGTTATATAAAATCACACACCAAATAAAATATACGATATAAAGTAATTACTTACGTCAAAATGATCTTCACAGAAACAAATAGTCTCCTATTTATTTATTTAAATTTATGACTTTGAATTTCGCCGTGCAAGATTAAGCCTTACCTATATCTTACTGTTTTATTGTGTGGCACATAAACAAACAGTTTGTTATGAGTTTTATTGATGTATTAATACATTGAGGAACCGCACACCACTTATAGACTTTCAAATTAAAGTCTATATAAAATATATCGGAATTTTTGCTTTAACTCCCTTACATTTACAACTCAAGTAAATAGACGTGACGTCACAAGCAGACGCCATGACACTAGGCACCGTTTTGGCGCTAATTTAAATGCATTTAATTAAAATAGCATTTATTTCTAAAGAAACCGTACTTATTGCAAAAATAATATATTTTTTGGTAATAGTGGTTATTTAAGAATATTATAAAACCGTTTTTCAAAATTAGTCATCATGCCTATTGGTGTGTTTTAATTAAAGTTTTTCTTCTTTTACAGTGATGTTATCTACTTACGCCCGCAAAATAGGAAAGGCTGTTGAACTTTTTTACTATCGCTTTATTTAGTTACTTTATTACTATTATACGAGAAATTAAACAGTATCAACTTAAATACATTCGTTATAGAAAAACACCAATAAGGTGGTTATTTAATTCACACGTTAATATCAATGTGATATCAACTTTCAACCTATTGTAATTCACAGGATTATAGCCCACTGAGACAATGTTCAGGACGGGTGGATGGACAGACAACAAACTTTTGACTACAGATTCCCAAAATTACAAGTCAAATTGTAGATATTATACTTCTGGAAACAAAAACGTGAGGTTATAAGAAAACATCATACGCACCTTATGTAATACAGCATTGGCTGGTTTGTTGCCGGCGAGCGACTCCTTGCTGAGGTGTTGGTGCGACTCCGCCAGGCATTCCACTTCCGCGAATCGCGCGTTCAGCGACATCGCTGGGTGATTTGGATCCTGAGTGAGGTTCAGGTACGCCGCCCTTCGAAGTTGCTCTTCGATCACTAAAGCTTGCTCTAGAAGCTGTTGATCCAAATAGACTTATTGTATTTTACACTTCTTCGCTTCGGTTTCAGTCTTTCCTGCGTAGTTCCCGTTCCCGTGGGAATACCGGGTTTAAAATATAGCCTAGTTTACTCCCTGATATTATAACTTTCCATTAGTGAAAGAATTTTTGAAATCGGTCCAGCCGTTTTGAAGATTACCCGGAACAAACAGACAGACAAAAAATTATAAAGTGTATTTTAGGCATATGTATAGTGCAAATAACCGTGTGAGCATGAAAAAAGCCTATTATTTTGACATTACAAACAGACACTCCAATTTTATATATTGGTAAGATATGGCAAACATGTAAATCACATGTCATTTCCTCACAAATTGTTCCGGTTTAGAACTCTTACTTATCAACTAAAATTTTACTGAAGAATGATTAAACCTAATACCACAGTATTATAGATATTTAGTCGGGAGACCTAAACCTCTGTGGTAAGGCAGTTACCTGGCTATGCCCCTGGCATTGCAGAGGTTCATGAGCAGCAGTTACCACTTACCGTCATCTGATGATTGCCTGCAAGGCCTACCACTAAAGGCAGTAAAAAAAAACACAATGTTACCTTTGCCGCGGCAATTGTAAAATCTTGTTATGTGAGAGCTAAGCGGACGGGCAATTATTATTTGCCCGGAAAAATTATAACATAGCTATTCGCTAATCCGCCTGCCAGGCATTGGGATTACGACATTACAACCTAAAGGAGACCTATTTCGAACAGAAGGTGTCGATAGGCTAGATATCTAGGATGTATGGATTTTAATAATAATTAACGTAATGATAGTTATTTGTTATAATTTAAAAAATCTGTCATGCAAATACATTTCTTTCCAGACAAATTAATCTTATATCTTTAAACGAGCAATTCTTGTATATATATATATATATATATATATATATATATTCAGGATCTCGGAAACGGCCCCAACGATTTTGATGAAATTTGGCATACTCGAGGTTTCGGGGCCAATAAATCGATCTAGCTAGGTTTTATTTATAGAAAATGTTGTTTTGTCGGTGTTTTTAGCTAATCAATACAATGACATAAGATGCTAATAGAATAAGGATTCAAATTTCGCCGTCAACGTCAAGTGGCGATAGCTCATTTTTTTTTTTTTTTTGTTGTGTGTAGCTGTTGGTCGCAGATGACCTTGACAGCTTAACGCGGTCAATGGGCGAGCGGAAGGCTCTCAACCCGGTAAGTTAAGCGAACATCGCCCGAGGGCTCCCCCTGTGGGGAACGGACCTCGGCTCGGGGCGTCGCTGAAAGCAAAGTGGGCGTGGCCACGTTTACGTTAATGACTTTTACGCGCCGCGGTTTTCGACCTCGTCGGCGAGGCCGATACCGCGGTGTTTCTTGTGTTATCGCTGCGCGAGCTGTGTAGGCCCTTTCTTGGGCGATCGTAATAGCGTCATTCCCTTCTTCAAGAAGATGACGAGGACGTCGGACCGCGGATATTTTTGAGGGGACGTAGTTTACCGCCCCAACCACTAGTGGATTGGGGTGAGTCGTGGCATAGTCAAAATAGCGCTGGGAGCAACGCTTCATGTACTGCCTGATGGTCGGCAATTGGTGGCGATAGCTCAGTTGGGAAGTTGTCCAATTTTATTTGTTTTGTTTTGGCATTCAAACAGCATCGGATCGAATCTCGATGTTATTATTACTCTATTTTTGTAATTTTTGATATTTTTCAATTTTTATTTTTTATTAACATATATCTAAATAAATTCAACAAAAAACAACAAAAATATACCTTTTTATGCTCTAAAGAAGATAAAGAACCGTACGTACCTTAAAACGCCTCGCGAGGAATTTATTCTTGATCTCGAGGAAGTTGCCTTTGCCCACATCCATCTTGAACGGTTCGTTGATGATAGCGAAACGTAGATCGTTCTGTATATCCTGCCAACGGCCGTATCCGTGCGTGACTATGCCAGCTAGTAGCCAGTAGTCGTGGCGGCGGTGCCAGATTTCGTACTCTCGTCCCGGAGCAGCGGCTCTCTCCTCGTTCAACCACAACGTGTGCAACTCCGTGAAACCACCGTCCGCGATATTGAACATGAACTTGCGTCTCTCAACCTTCATTTCCTCCTCTTCCTTGACCAGAACAACGTCGTCGTCATCTTCATCCTAGTAATTATCATTTCAGATTTTTATATTTACAATACCAATTACATATTATATCTCCGTCTGGTGACGGATTAAGAATACAATTCACCACTCCGTATCTTACCCGTGGATGTCGTAGACGACAACTAAGGAATATAGTAAGCATATAACGTCAATGCAAGAGAAGGAAAACTCGAAACGAAACCCTACCTGTCTGACCAGCATGGAGTAAGGTCAATTTCCCTCCTATTATGGAGGAGGCTCGAGCCCAACAGCGAGACGCGTATGAGCAGAGATGATGATTACCAATTATTACTTTTGCTGTTCCCTGTGGTGCGAGGGTTATCAATATGATTGTGGATGGGCGTAAGAATGAGACCCGAAAAGAGATGTATGGATGGAATATGGATGATGTTTATTCCCTGTGTGGTAATGAGTTAAGAATATAATGCGTCCCCACTTATAACTTTCTCGTGGGAGTCGTGAAAGTCGGCTGAACGCCCTTCAAGAGAATGGGCAGCAACACTTACTTAGGAAACTTTTAACATGGACTGTGATCGCCAATTTGCTTACCAAACGTGGCGATTATAAGTTTGTCCCGTCTCAGGGAGGCCTATGTCTAACAGCGTATGTTGATAGGCTTATTGAAGGATGAGTAGAATTCCAATTATTTCTTATTGCGACGGAATAAGAATATAATTCATCAATTTATATATTTTTATTTCTGTATGGTGACAGAATAAAATCAACACCTTCCGTCACCCTCACTATTTTTGCCAGTGGGTGTTCTAAAAGACTACTAATATATGATGGATATGATATGCGGACAAAATTTATGAAAAAGAAAAATCGAAACAAAACCCTATAGGAACCCATCATAGAGTGGGCCCGTGGCTTTACTTTCGTGCTGTGCCAGGCAGCAGTATTAGCTAATCCCACGAGAAGTGCTTTTTAATTATGTGAAAAAAAAGTTACTCCATATTTTGTTGGTTGAATAATTATGACGTGAACACAAACTAAATCTCATTTATATCTTAGGTATAAAATTATATAGCATACCTTCTTTTCATCCTTGGGTTTCTCTGACGCCTCTGACTCAGCTTTGTCACTCTTGGTATCTTCTTTTCTCTCTTCATCCTTCTCGTCCTTGACCTTGACGTCCTTCTCCTCTCTCTTATCACTAGCCTTATCGTCATCTTTAGATGGTTCATCATCAATTGACATACGACGTTCTGTCTCCTTGGTCTCTTCAGACTTATTAACTGATTCTTTATCATCAAGAGGTTCCTCTTTGATATCACTAGTGTCCATAGGCTCCTCTTTCTCTTTAACATCCTTCACATCTGGTTTCTCATCCTTTGGTTCTTCCTTTTCATCCTTGTCAGACCCTTGAGGGGTTGGTGCTTGACCTGATGTATGTGTTAAAGATGTAGGAGCTGGTGATGGCGCTGCGGATGTAATAGGTGTAGCCGTCGAAGGTGCAGGGCTCGGGGCCGCACTTTCACCGGCTCCCTTGACCGGCTCTACAGGTTTGCGAATCATCTCCGGCATGCTGTAATATCCATTGATATGCTCAAATTCTTGAACCTTCTTTCTTATTAGACTCATCACTCCTATTCGAGTTAATACGTGCTGTCGCGATAATCCTTCACGAGGTACGCCATCAGCAAAAGTTTCTGCGTTATCCGCCCCTGGCTCGCATAAATGCCTCATGAACAAAGACACGTACGCTTTAAAATTGCGCTCAGATTTGCCGCGGAGATCTCTTACTAACCATTGCGAGTTGAACGCGTCTTGCGGTGGCATTCCGTACCTCATGATCGCGTTCAAGAATGACTTTCTCTGTCGAGCATTAAAGCCCAGTACTTCCATATTACCACCGACACGTGCCAACAACGGTGGCAGTGGCCGGTCACGTTCTTCACGCCGCTCCAAACGTCTCTTGCTTCTACGACTAAGCAAATCACCATTATCATTCTTCTCATCAAAGTCATCATCCTCTTTATCATCCTCGCTACCTTGTGAAAAGTCAGAGTTGTAATCTGATCCATTCTCTTGCCACGTGCTATCTTCTCTATTCTCTGTCTGTGCGACACTACCATCATTGTAGTTAACTTGTTTACGAACACGTTTACCTTTCCCCAGCGTCCGTGCCTGATCCTCTTGATGCTGTTCATAATGATGCCTGAGCAGTTTGATCCAGTATGCAGGGTCAGTGTTTTCGGCTTCCTGTTTGATAATTTCAGTATCAACTTCCTCTTCGCCGTCACCTTCCTTCGTAGAATAACTAGCGACCTTAAATGAACTGAGATATTCATTTGCCCAGGATTCTTTCTGTTCAATACCTTCTTTTGAACGATCAAGCAACTCGCCGACAGCTTTGTCGTCATAATGAATGGCTTCTTCTTTTCCTTCTTCTTCTTTAAACAATTCTTCCGTACCAAACCTAAGGATATCGTCTAATTCCTGCTTGGTAAAGTTTGCTCCCTTTCCACCCATTCCGGGGCGCACAACCAAATGTGTTAACATCATTTTCCTCTTGGCGACTTGTGTTACTCGTTCTTCCACACTGTTTCGGGTCACAAAACGGTAAATCATGACCTTATTGGCCTGACCGATACGATGAGCTCGTGAAAAAGCCTGGATATCATTGTGAGGATTCCAGTCAGAGTCATATATAATTACCGTGTCAGCCGTGGCTAAATTAATACCAAGACCACCAGCCCTAGTCGACAGTAAGAATACAAATTGTTGGGCACCAGGAGCATTAAACCTATCAATTGCTTCCTGGCGAATGGTACCTGTGATACCACCATCAATCCTCTCATATTTATACCCTTCTCCTTCTAAGAAATCTTCTAGAATGTCCAACATTTTTGTCATCTGAGAGAAGATTAATACTCTGTGTCCTTGCTCCTTGAGTTGTTTCAACATTTTAGACATCAATACTAATTTTCCAGATGCCTTGATCAGGGCTTGAGTGTCATAATTACCATGGGTACCTAGAGGAGCTTCCTCAGCAGCGACAGGAAAGAGATAAGGGTGGTTACAGCATTTCTTGAGATCCATCATGACATTAAGTAATGACACTGTTTGCCCACCACTCTTAGGATTCAAAGCTTCATAGTTCCTCGTTAAAATGTACTTATAATACTTTTTCTGCATAGGCGATAATTCTACACGTACAATAAACTCTGATTTGGTTGGCATATTCTTCAACACATCGGCCTTTAGACGACGAAGCATGTGCGGTCCTAACATCTCATGCAGCCTTTTAACCTGTTCCTCTTTGGATACATCAGCGAATTCATTCTGAAAAGCGGCGAGTTCATTGAATTTGTCCTTATTTAAGAAGTTCAGCAAATGGAACAATTCTTCTAGATTATTTTGTAGTGGTGTACCAGTGAGTAGCAACTTATAGTTAATTTGATAACCGGCTAGGAGTCTGAAGAACTTAGACTGATTGCTCTTCAGTCTATGAGCCTCGTCTACTACTAAAACTGCCCATTCGATAGATCCAAGGCAGGTGGAATCAATTGAAATCAACTCGTAAGACGTAAGAAGGACGTTGAATTTAACTTGCGACTTGATCTTCGAGGGTCTGCCGCCTCTATTAGCGCCGTCGTCAAACGTCAACTCATTCTCTCTTATCACAGCTCGAGAGTCCTTATCACCAACATAAGTGATACAGTATAAGTCCGGTGCCCATAACTCGAATTCTCTTTCCCAATTGATAATAGTCGACAATGGCACGGATACTAAGAATGGGCCCTTGCAATGTCCTTCTTTAAACAATGAGTATAGGAATGTGACTGTTTGAATTGTTTTACCAAGACCCATCTCGTCAGCAAGGATTGTATCAATACCCTGTCCCCATGAATATCGGAGCCAGTTAAGACCCTCTAATTGGTAAGGGTGAAGTTGCATGCCAGTTTCGTAAACAAATGGTGGTTGGTCCTCATATTTTTTGTTTAGGTTGGTGGTTGGGCGGTCTGGTGGAGGGTTGTATTTCTTAGGTCTCATTTGCAAGCCAGCACTGCTGTCGTCTTCATCAAGAATGTCCTTATTTTTACTCTTGCGGCCAGCTTTTTTACCTTTACTGCCTTTTGTTTTTCCTTCCGATGTAATGAAAGCCCGCATATCCTGTTAATGTAAAATGAAGTTATTTTTATTTGCAATTTTTATAATATTGAAAGTACCAAGATTTTGTCACACACAAAATGTAAATGGCCCATAATTACAAGAAATATTTCATGTATTCCTTTCAAAATCAAAATGGCTCATAAAGAAATAACTCCTTGCAGTGACTTTACATAGTTAACATCTGTTAAAAAAAAAATCGCATCTAGACAATTCTTTATAGAACGCATAAATAATTGTCCTGCTTGGGCCTTGAATACATAACTCAGGCTATTTGTTGTCTTTTAAAGATCAAAAACATATTTACGTATATTCTTTCATAAAAACTTTAACACTAGTTGTATACTTACTAAATAATATTCAACAGCATTTTTCAATCCTGCAATATCTTCATGTTCGGATTCCCACGTGGCCTGGTCGTATGAAAGATCACGCCACTTCACCAGGTAGTATGTAGTACCGTCGCGTGAAGTTCGGTGGTTTATAACGCGGTGGATTACGAGCCATTCGGGTTTTACGCCATACCTTGTAGAATTTATTATACAAGTTATTGACTGTTACTGTTAGTTAAGTAAACATAACTACAAAAAAAAAAGAAATTTTTTAAAATTGTATTTATTTTTTTAAGTAGCAAATATACTGATCAAATCAAATCATTTATTCTGCATAGGCCCCTTGAGGGCACTTACATATTGTCATTTTGTACATCATTTGAACCCAATACAATATCTACCACCGGATCGGAACGCGGCCACAAGCTGAGAAGATCCGGCAAGAAACTCAGCTGGCTGTAATTGTTTTTTACCATCTTTTGAATAAAATTACATGTATACAACATATAGTGTTAGATCCAGTGTGATGCCCTTCGAGATAGGATATATAACTACAGTAGAATCCGGATATAGCGACCTTTAAGGGAACGGCACTACTATGTCGTACTAACCGGATGACGTACAAAACGGCAGGATTATTTCTTATGTACATAAGTACATACCTAACTTACGAATACATATGTACACGTGTATTATAATTGAGAAAGTTTGTTTGGTGCATTTGATTCCCCGGCTTCTAATAGGTCTAATATTGCACTTTTTTCTTCAATTGTAAAACACTTTCGCTTCACAGAACTCATTTTGCCGAGTTTTAAGAACTTTTCATAACAAGTGACAAACACTAACTGTGATTTACGCGCGCTAATAAGGAAAGGTGAAACGCGCGAGACGGGATGAAGTCGGGGCGCCGAAGTATTGGTGCGTAGGTTGTATAAACAAAACATTGCGCGTCGTTTTAACCGGACGTATATCATAAAAATGGCCTCTATAAGCAGTTGGTCGTTTAAACCGGAGTCGCACTAAACGGTTATATTTTCTCAGTACCTAACTATGAAACCTAACTTGAGTAAACATTATCTTCGTTAAAAAGGGTTAGTCGTTATATATGAATTCTACTGTATTTTGTTTTAATTTAGTTCAAATAAAAAAGAAACGATAATATGGTTGGACCAGATCCCACAAGCAGCATCGGATCACGAGTTAACTACTAGAGCAGCCATCACTCCCCTCAACCACATACTCATATAAGCATTCAATAAAAAAGTGCTATTTTGAGTATAAATTTCTTAAAATCCTTTTTTGCGAGTCTCTGCGTCACAAAAGGAAGCTAATGTCAAAATTTCATATTTCTATTAATTTCGGCTCAGCGCTGAGTCAGTTAAGCAACTTTTTATATACATATATATATATATATAGAGAGAGAGATATGTAGATATAGATACATAATTATTATAATTTACCTATAAAATTTCTCTTCAAGTATCTTCTCGTCTTGTTCCTGTTCTTGTTTGTCTCTAAGCCGCTTAACTCGCCCGTCACGTTCATCCAAAGGTTCTTCAAGTTTGGGAGGTTCCTCGGGGTCAGATTTGCGCATGTAGTAACGATACATGAGCGGGTGAAATACATCCAACTGCAAATATAATACAACTTCTTTGTATTTAGTTGTCTTTAATTCTTTTTATTGCCTTTCATAGATCAGAAAGCCTATCCGATTAAGTGCCTCAGAAATTCTATAGGCACAGTCAGTTCGCTACCTCTGCTAATATGAAATGAATCTACAGCTCTCTCGCTCACCAAGCAAAGAAAAGTAACAATGACTACTTCACAAATGTTTATTTTCTGCGAGAATGTAGTACAGAACTGAACGAGTCAGTGCATTTATGATTGTAGACAGACTTTTAGCAGAACGGACGGCCACCAAGATCATGGCACTGGATTATAATCATTTCTCAGAGTATGGTGGCAAGCTTTATAAAGAATCAAAGAACTAGGATAGTAATCGAGAGTAGGTATATATAGCTCTCAACTCGCACACAAATTAAGTTACTCAAACTTTATTCTGTAAAGAAATTGTGCCTAAAATACTTGAAAATAAAGTCCATGGCACTGGTTGGTAGGATTAATTTATAAAGAATTCTTACTAAACTGAAAATTATCCGCCAAAACCACACCCATACATAAATTTTTCGAGCATACCTGTGGTATTTAACTCCTAACTTGGCTAAGAAAGTTTTGATAAATATTTTCTCCGTAATCCTCACCCAATTTATTAAGTGACACACTGCATCCTTAACGTATAGTAGATATGTTGCAGCGACATCTAAAAATTCTCGACGGTCTAATAATATAGTTATTTTATAGAAGAAATACGTGATATAAATTTTAAATACCTGAAGTTCAGATATCCAACTGCAGTGCCAATAAGATCGCTCGTGCCATTTGACGAAAAATTCTCTGGAGCGTGGAGCTTTGGACTTAGATGAATGCTCTTTCCATCGCCATGTCAATATTTTAGCCACTTTACCATCTAATGGAGGACACTGAAAATATCGTATAGTATGTTTTAAAATATGATTTAGTAATGATATCTGATGTTTACGCGAGCACTACACATTGTAAATAAAACTACATTTATAATTATAAATGCAGACATTTATAATTATAAATGTGTTATAATTATAAATGTCTGTAATAACGATTACTTGTTGGACGTGAGACACCTTAGTCCGCCCGTGACCATGAATGCTGCAAAGTGTTCGAAACGTCGTGCAATCATAAATCAAATACAAACGCGATATAATCCGTAAAAGTAGTTTTATTTACAATATGATTTAGTTTTAATATTTTTTTAAAGTATGACTTTAACAACACATAATTAGCACACAAATTACATCCATATTTAGAAGTTGTACGTAAATTGCAGAATTAACCTAGGAACGGTCGAACCAACGACGCCCAACACGGGAAATCAGCACTTAGACCACTGTGCTATCTGTACAATGAATATTATAATAGCGATGTGGTTCTGGTGCATGTATGCACATTTAAAAAAAAATAAGCTTTAAGCTATAATAAATAAAATTCTAGTATCACTTGCCGTTCATGCTAATCGTCCAATACAATATAGCAGAACAACTAAAAATGTATTCAAGAATTGTGTCTATCCCTTTTCTTTATTTTGGGACCAATCAACCCAACCATCCAGGAATTGATCGAGCTACCGGAACAGGTTCCGTCACTTTGGTGGAACTCTGCATAACTCTTAGGCCCTCCGCACATGGAGCTACTGAAAAAGTACTAGTTGCAAACTCAAATTACTAACGAGTTGCTTGAGCGTCATCGCCCTTACGTTCTCATTGAGGGTCGAACCGGACGCGACTAGTCACCAACTGTTTAATAACGCGTTAACAACTAATCACGCATGACGCGTCGTGCCGGTCGCCGCGCTACTGGTTACCAGAGTTTCCTGTTTTTGTTGCAATAAATGAACAGTCAAACCCTAAATATTAAATTTGTGCAGGAGGTGGAAAAGTATAAGTAGTATATGTTTATATAATTATAAACTGTCAGATTACTCAACTGACAATCTGCTGTTCACATTATTTCGAATATACGGGTGAATCCAAAACTCGCCAAGATTCCTTCGACGTCTATTGAGTGGTCCACAATACAATACCGTCGTCATTCTTGCTCGACCCACTCGACATGTTTGATTTTTTTTCCTAATATTGCCTCATTTATCGTGTACTTGTGAGAGCAGAAATAACAGAAGTCACTGAAACCTTGCAATTTAAGTAGAATCGTGTGCGAGGTACAGTTTCTAACTAATTTGTAACTGTAGTTACTGATCAATTCCGTCATTTTTGGGTAGCTCCATGTGCGGAGGGCGGCGGAGTAATAACAATGCCAAACTACATAAAAAATATCTTGTTTGTTTATTATTGAACTTACACTACATCGTGGACACTTCCAGTCGCCGTCAGGCACCTCCTCAAGCGGGGGGTTGAGACAGAACCGATGATATGCCGACGGACAAGAGTCACAGCACAACAACTCACCGCCATCTTTACAAATTCTGTGCAAATATTTATTTCATTTGAAGGTGCTTTGTTTGGTAAACTATACATAATATTAAAGCAGGAAAAAAACTATTTTCAAATTATCATAAATATGGAGGTATAATTTTTGTTGGCTATTTATACTAAGTGAATTCGACTCTCGTCGATTAAGTCAATATTTGCTACTCCCGACGTGATTTTGAGGTAGTTTAAAATCATTAATGTTGCACAATTTCAAGAAAGCGTCATCGTGGTGATCGAATTCGATAACATTATTAATTTAAAGTAATAAAATACGGCACATTTGGTGAAAATAACACCGGCAAACGCGAAGAATTCATTCCCAATTTTGTTTAAGAGTACCAAATATAAATTTGGTGATATTGGAATTGAATCGGATTCGAAATTAGAATTGATTTCAAGGGTAAGCCCACAGATATTATGTCTCACACTATCAGACTTGCCCACATAGACCAATCTAAATGAACCATTCTGTATATTAATATTATATGAAACATGTTCTATTAATTGGATAAAATTGTATTACATTTAGATGTTCTTCACAAACACTAATTAAATAATTATGAGCACCTGCAGAATTCCTGATGCTCATCGTCATCCTCTTGATCCTGATTGCCCTCCGCCTCGCAATGTGGACACGACCAACGTCCCTCCGGTGTCTCCTCCAGTTCAGGATCCAGACAGACAAGATGGTAGGCACGTGGGCATGTGTCACACAAAATAATTTCTCCACCTTGTTGACACACCTACGTAAAGTATAATCGAAAAGTTAGCACAGTAATACCGCGGACTTACGCGATAGGTGGGACCGAGCGATAACCGCGTAAGTCGAATTAGCGTAAGTCGGGCTTTAATTTTGCTTATATTAAATGTACAAAAAAATTGGTTATTTGAAACTAGTTCAAAGACAATAATTTTAAAGAATGTGGTCAAAATATTATATAAAAAATAATTGAAATTTTATGCATACAAATGTAAATCTAAGGCCTGGACACTCCAAGAGAAAACCGCGTATCTTTGAATTCGCGTAAAACGGGGTAGCGTAGTAAGTCGGGGTATTACCGTATTTACATTGTATATATAAAATGTTGGTAACTATACACCACTCCTTTGCTTTCCTAAGGATGTCGTAAAAGATGACTAAGCTTTCCGTGTGGAGGCCGAGGAAGAATACAACACCACTCCCTATCTGGCGTGTGGATCTCGTAAAAAACGACTAAGAGATATAATATAATATGCATATAAGATCTATGCAAGAGAAGGATATCTCGAAATACATTCCTATACTATCGCGTCTGCCCAGCCCCGTATTACATCAATTTGATAAAGCTCCTACAGTGGAGGACGTGGAAGCATAGCAGTTGGAGGTATGTGAACCAAGATGAAGCAAGACAAACAAATGAGAACAGTAAAACAAGTAACAAGCAAAGCTCAAAACAAAAGTTATATCGCCACTTTCCTTGTGGAGGAGGCCTATGCGTCATGCTCTTATAGATAAGTATATAATATACACTGAATAAGAAGAATTATTTATCATTCCCAAATAATGGTGCTTGATGCACACCAAATAATATAGAACGATCTTATCTGTGAAGTTAAAATAGTGTAAGTATGTAGTAATCAAATGGTTCAGGTTTAAGGTTTAAGGTTTAAAAACCAGTTAAGGATACATTAATGATAGTCCGTGGTCAGCCCAACAGATTACCCTTCCCGACGCCCCTACAGGGTCTAGAGCCCTTACGCGGTCAGCCTCTCTGCAATAGGGAATATGCATGATTTTTTTTTTTAACGTTTCTACTAGTTATTACATTACAAGAAATAAATATAACACATCCAAAATTTAAACCACTACGCTAAAAATTTTTTTTTAAATTGTTATCATTTATGGGCGATATAAACGCGGCTACTTCGGCGTGCATATTCTGTGACGTCAGAGTACTCGACATTCGTACAAGTTGCTAGGGCTGTCAACTAGGGCTGTTGATATTTTTATAAATATCGTTTTTCGACATTTTACAATGTATCAATATCGGGGTTTGATATATCGGTATTTTTATTATTATTACGATTATTAAATAATTATATTATATCTTATTTACCTTGCAGCTTTTATTCCTCCGAGTTTAACAGAAGTTAAATCTAAATTAGACGCGAAATACGTTGTCATCATATACACGTCTATTTTAGGAAGATTATCTGACTGTACTTTGACGAAACCGGTTTCAGTCATTGTAACAAGACTTTTATTCACAAAGATTAATACTTGAACACAGAAAACTAATAACTTATTATGAAATAACTGGGTAGCAATACAAAATAATCACTAGAAACATACAAACAACAACTTGATATCAGAAGGGCTGTTGATAAAATATCGATATGTCAAAATATAGATATTATTATTTAAAAATATCGATACTTAATACTGAACTTTTTTTGGACGATTTATCGATAATAAAAAGTAAGTATCGCGGGTCGATATTTATTTGAATAAATTTGATGTTTTATCTTTTCTTGTAAAGTATTAATTCTACAAAATCACCGTAAACTTAATCTACTGTAAAAGCGCTGGCATGAAATTGATGATCAGTTATCACTTACTCCTAGAATTTGATAAAAAAAAGCTCGGCACGGCAACCCCGCAATAAACGAAGTTTAAAGAGTGGTCATGGGGAAAATATCGAAATATCGATATTTTTTTCGTTATATCGAACTCCTATATTGATATATTTAAAAATATCGATTTATCAAAAACTATATTTTTATTCAAATATCGACAGCCCTAATCAGAACTCGGGAGGACTATGATGTCACGTTTTTAACAACCAATGCGTTGCGTTTAAGAAATTTTGCGCGCGAATCTCAAAAAAGGCACTTCGTGATAATTAAATTTAATTATTAAATAATGATAAAATTAAAAAACAATTGTATAGGTACGTTTTTTAAGCAATAAAGATTACAAATAAAAATAATTTGTTCATTTTGGAGTTTCGTGCATATTCCCTATTGGAAGTACTGAGCTTATATAAGTTCATTATTTGCAGCCCACATACGTCCCACTGTTGGGCTCGCCCTTCTCCAACTATACCGCCCTTCTCCTACTATACCATGCTGGTCAAGCATGTTGGTACAAGGTTTCATTTTGAGTTTTCCTTCTCTTGCACAGATGAATCGTCTTTTACGACATCCACGGCCAAGATGGTGGGAGTGGTGAATTGTATTCTTACTCCGTCACCACACGGAACTATATATTTACCGTTTATATTTACCAAATAATAAATTTAATTACCTCGCAATAGTCCTGGTGCTCTTGTTCACCATCAGCACCATCGGGAAATTTATTTGTTGTCTTCATTTTCTTCTTCTTTTTACTTTTGTTACCAATTTTGGTCTTTGCTTTCTTTTTCGGTTGCTGCAATGAAAACTCATATTATAAGGTTGCACAACAAATAAAGAAGCGATTTAGTTTTTAATTTTCCGTCCAAATTAATTTGAAATTCAATTAGAATATAGTTTTTACACAATTGCAATTTGAATAACGTAAAATACATTCTTATAATGGAGCTAAGAATTTTAATAAATTACTCTCCCAAAAGTCTACAAAGAAGAAGTATCTATTTATGTAATACAGCAGCCTATACCTATTTATTTTGAATAGAGAATGTGTGAAGAAGAACGGAAGGATGTCATCGTGAATCGTGATCGGACGTATGGAACTGCTATAATTTGTACAGGAATCCATTAAAATAATGGCATAAGACCATTATTTTGAAAGATTGAATTTTGATTGAAAGAGGAAGACAGAGAAAATTTTAACGAGTGGAAATACAAGTTCATTTAGCAAAACGACGTCACGATTCCTAGTACTTAGTTGATAAAATGTAAATACTTAGAATAATAACGTATAGAAGGATAGTGTCAGTACTTCGAACGTTCGAAACTTGAATCTAAAAATACTAATGGCGCGCAGACGATTACACACGTACACACGCACACCACTATACAAATTATGAAATCAAATTTTGTTTTTATTAATATAAATCGTCGAATTACTTTTAAAAGTAATGTTGAAAAAACCTTTTTAAGTTTTTCAAATGTGTTATGACACCATTTGAATGCACAGACCGTCATAACTACCTATTTATTTTTTAAGAGTTGCGTACGTACGTGCAGTACAGTGACCTTGTACACTGCGGAACGGTTCCGGCGTAAGCTCCATTAGGCTCCAATTGAAATGCTTCACTTTTTGTGCGCGAACTTACCTTCTATATGTTATTATTCTAAGTGAAAATAGGTATTTTTCATGAGATACTTGGTTATGACGTTGAGATGGACATGTTTTATAAAAATCGCTATGAAAAATTTAATAGAAAATCTAATGATAATAGAGTAGCATAAATAGTGATATACAATACTTTAAACTTACTGGTACATTGGGATCATCCTCTTTGGGTTGCCCTCCATCTTCAGAGGTAGCCGCGGTAGGAGGCTTTGGTTCCTCTGCCTCAGCTAGCATCTGCTCGAACTCTGCGTCCGAATCAGAATTCACCGCACTGCCTTCTTGATCTTCCTCCTAACCACGAAAATGAACAATATTAGATCGTGTTTAAAATTTTAAGTCTTTATTGCCTAAATACGTATATCATATACGTAAATCGAACGCCTATCTTGTGTATTAACGCGACTAGGGGTATAAGGAGGTAACAATTATGCAGAAGAAGGAAAACTCAAAACCTTATACCAACACATCTAACCAGCGTGGTATAGTAGATCAGTCTCTCTTCCACAGAAGTGAAGGCGTGGGCCCAACTGTGGGACGTATATGGGCTATAATGATGATACGTAAAGTAAACATCTCTAACAATTTATACCAATATAGAATTCGAACCTAATATCAAAATAAGTCACATTATAAAAAAACTCATTTACGAGTGAAAAAATATTGCTAGATGGGGGATTCGAATCGAAGCGAATCTTTCTAAAGAAATATTTTACCGCGTTTTTGCAATAGTTTTCATTCTTTCTCTGCTCCTATTCGTTGTGGCGAGATTTTTATATGGCTTATAATAGCTTTATTCGATAAATGAGCTATCCAACATTAAAAGAATTATTCAATTTGAGCCAGCAGTTCTTGAGAATAACACGTTAAATAAAACAAGCTCTTCTATTTCATAATATTAGTATAGATATAGATATGATTGAGTACTCACACTGCTTGTCCTCTTCCTCTTGCTGAATTTGATCTTCAAGGTGGGTACTTTCGGCTTGCGGCCAGGTTTACCACGCGGTGTTGTTGCACCACTGGCGTGTTTCGGCTTACGGCCACGCTTACGAGGCGCAGTCGCTCCCGCCTCATCACTTGCCTCCTCCTCCTCGTCTTCTTCTTGTTCTTCACCTCCCTCCTCATTCTAGATCAAAAAGAGAATCATAATCGTCACGCCTCATATACGTCCTACTGTTGGCCTGATACGTAAGCTACATTATTGTGAAGTTTCATCAAAATCCATTGAATAATTTTTGCGTGAAAGAGCAACAAACTCATATACAAACTTTTGCGTTTATAATATTAGTAGGATTAGTCCTTAGTCATCTTTTACGAAACCTACGGGCAAGAAATGGGGGTGAATTGTATTCTTACTCCTTTACCACACTGAGAATACTGTTACTAAAAATCAACATACTAAAAGAATGGCGTAGAGAGTTTCTAATAACATTCAATAGATATTTTATCTACTAGAGAAAAATTGATTTCATGAGAGCTGGAGCATAGGATATGAAACTATCATGATCACTAATACTCGTGAAACTTTTACAATATGTAAGATGGAAGAAGAGTACAGGTTGCGTCGACTCCTCTCCTCCTTTCGGCTCATATATCCCACTGCTGGGCTCAATCCTCCACCACAATGGGAGGAAAATTGGACCACCACCACCCTATACCACCTTACCATGCTGGTATAGGGTTTTACTTCGAGATTTTAGCCATTTTTTACAACCTCCATGGGTGGGAGAGGTGATGGCGAATTGTATTCTTACTCTGTCACCACACGGAAAAAAATTATTGAATCATGATTTAGATTTAAAATAACAAAAAACCTTATATTTGTTGACAAATTAAACTTTATTTAGCTAATTTGACATGTTTACCTTTGACTCCTTAGGCGTACGCCCTCGCGGTTTGGGTGCATAATCTGAATTGGTCGAGGTATTTGTGTTTTCTTCAGATCCCATAGTTGGCGCCGCATTAGTTAGGTGCGGGTTTGTTTCGCAGAACAAACGCCATTTCGCCGCTACTAACATCATTAGTTTTGATACTGGAACCTTTTGAACAATGTAAAATATAACATACATATTTATTTCATTATTTTAAGCTGTTAAAGTTTAGTGATCAAAGCATATTGGACCTAGTTGTTGATTTCTTCAAAGTGCAGTATGCTATTATTGAACTCGTTCCTTCTCCATTATAAGGAGATTGATTTACCACGCGGATAAATGCGTGTGATATAGAGTTTTATTTCGATATTTTTCTTTTAGATAAGAAAGGATAGAAAATTCTTACTCAGCGGTCACAAAGCTTCGTGACCATACCGTAAGTATATTGATTTAATTAATTCTTTAAATTTATTATTAACTGGCATTCCGCCCCCGCTTCGGTTTCAGTCGCCTTGCCCGCGTAGTTCCCGTAGGAATACCGGGTTAAAATATAACCTATGTTACTCCCTGATATTACAGCTTTCCATTGGTGAAAGAGTTTTTGAAATCGGTGTAGTAGTTTCGGAGCCTATTCAATACAAACAAACAAACAAAACAAATCTTTCCTCTTTATAATATTAGAATAGATTAATTTTCAGACGTGTAATCGTGTAGAAATATAAGACCTGAACTCCAAACGCGACACGTATTTAGACACAAATCTAATTTGTGAAAGTAAATGACATAATTCTTAATTGTAAAAGTAATGAAATGGAAATTACAATCGCAGATATTTTTGTCATTACGTAAGTAAACGAAACCAGATGGTAACTTTTTGACTATTTTATGAACCGAACGGTCTCTCAGAATAATAAAGGACCACAAGGAACCCAACAAAGTGCCGTGTGCTGTTTTTGCGCCTCGTAGAAGGGCCACTCGATGGGACTATGAGAATTAAACTCATTTGCAAAAAAAACGGGCGGTTTTGATTTTCATTCATATTTAAAAAGATACAATACCAAAAAGGTTTCAATCGTTTGTACACGTTACTGGCCGGTTTTAAAAATGCTGTGGTATTTAAAAAAGTACGTTCTAAATTCAATTTTTCATTTGATGTTCATTTTTACAGAAAACCCCTTTTTATCCTACATTTTTGGCGCGAAGTTCCAGAAGTTAACATCGACTTTCATAACTTTTATTCAATTTTTATCGATTAATTTCATATCCTTGACTGTCAAAGCTTTATTTAATGCTGTTTGGCTGTATCAAAAATGGTGGATAAAGTGGTAAAAGCTACCAAAATTATCGCGCTGCTTGAAGAGGGTTGCAGCCAATGTTTCGTGGCTAGGAGGCTAAATGTTAGTCGCTCGACAGTCCAAAGGACCTGGCAGCGATATCAGGAGACTGGTTCCGTCGAGAGAAGGCCTGGTTCTGGAAGAAAACCATGTACCCAACCACGGGATGATCGTTTTCTTGTGAGTCGCGCATTGAGAAATCGCAAATCTTCGTATGTGGATCTTAAGAACAACCTCCAAGAAGTAAGAAATGTGCATATTAGTCTATGGACGGTCAGGAGGAGGCTTCTCGCTGCCAATATACGCAGTCACCGCCCGGCCCGCGGCCCCAAATTACTCCGTGAGCACAGAGTTCACAGGCTTAGGTTCGCTAGAAATTGTGAATCATGGACTCAAGACGATTGGAATGGGGTTTTGTTCTCTGATGAAGCCAGGATATCTCTGTTCGGTGAAGATCGACGTCGGCGAGTGCTAAGAAGACAAGGAGAACGCTTTGCAGAGGCATGTTTCGAAGAAATCACACCTTATGGTGGGGGCTCTGTTATGTTTTGGGCAGGAATAAATTCAATGGATCGTACAGAGTTAGTCTTCATTGAAAACGGCTCACTGACTGGGCATCGATACATAACGGAAGTTCTAATTTCTCATGCACAACCCGCATTGGCCGCTCTAGGTGAAGACTCGATTTTTATGGACGACAATGCTCGCGCCCACCGATCCCGCGATGTTAATGCGTATGTGCAAGAGGTCGGCATTCGTCGTTTGGATTGGCCAGCTCGAAGTCCCGACCTCAATCCCATAGAGCATGTCTGGGACGTTCTGAAACGGCGTGTGAGATCAGTACACCCGGCTCCGCAGACCATCAGAGAGCTGAAGAATGTGATTACTGCGGAGTGGGAACGTATTCCGCAAGCAAGTATCCGGGATATACTCGCTAGCATGCCCAGACGAATTCAAGCTGTGATTTTAGCTAGAGGGGGTCACACTCGATACTAAACATTTATCTGCTTTTACTTTATTAAAGAAAAACAAACAAAAAAACTTTTTTATTTTTACTTCATGAGCATATGCACTACTAGCGAATATACACTAGTAGTGTAAATAGTAAAAAATGCTAAACCTCGCTAGTAGCGAGGTTTAGCATTTTTTCCCATAAATTGTATCTAAATTTTATGAAATACTGATGAAAACGATTATTTTCTTATTAATTTAGCAAATTGTGTGGATAAAACTACCTATAATTATCAAACAAAGAAATATTAACATTTGAAATGGTTCATTGCTTAGGTGCCCGTTTTTTTTGCAAATGAGTTTATATTTCAATGTCCGTCCGGCGACGTATTCGATCAGCACATTGGGGACTAATTATAAGAAGCCGGTGGACTTCGTGAAACAGTACTTACGCAGTAGGATTTACTAACAATATTTTGAATAAACAAAAATTTTAAAAATATATCTATTTATAAACCTTATATTTCCTTCCTTGTGGGATGTGCCTAATATTTTAAATAAATTACTCATCAAGAAGTGGGTGAACAAAGCACCCAGAAATTAGGTACTTATGCAAAATTATGGGTTTTCCTGTTACTATTATCAATTTGAACGGCGGCTAGGGACAAATTGAAGGTTAATTCTTTCTCCAAGAAATACACAACGTAATTATATGATGGTTCTTAATAGTTAATTTAATAGAAATGGGAAATTTGAATGTCTTGTAAAAGTTTTCAACTACGTATACTTACTTTAATGAAAAAGTCCAAATTATAGTTACTCAGTTTTTCCCTCCAACCAGCCAAATTTAACCAGATCGGAGACTTGAATCAACTGTTATAAGACACATGGGTATGGAGTATACGTTCTCCAATAGTTATATCACTAACGTATTTATATGTAAATTACGGATGTTATGGAACCCAGTAGCCAAAACTACCGTAAATCCGAAATCGTAACTAAAACCGATAAAAAGTCTCAAATTATTTCGGATAATGTCGGAGACTGTATGTCACCATACGACACGTTTTCTTTCACCAGCCGAATTAAGAGCGTAAACGTAAACTTCGCCAAAAGGAAATAATATGATATTCACCGTGCTTAGCAAAACCAATATCCGTAACTGAAATTATGCGAAACTGTCGATTGATCCGAAATAATTTCATATCCGTAAATGCATCCGAAATCGGTATAATGTTATTCTAATATCCATATTAGTGCCCAGATCTGTAATATCGACCACTGAAGTCAAGGAACTTTGCACCGGTGGTCGGCCCAACGACGAAGACGACGTGCTAAATGGGTGGGTTACGAGGCCGCGCGCCGCCCTTCTGTCGCCCCGGACGGAGGGGGGGCGACGGGTGCGCTGACCGTAACCCACTCCAAAAAAAAAAAAGATTCGCAATATCGTTTTTTGTAGGCGTAAGATTAATCCACAACTCACTAAGAAACGCATTGAAATTCTGCATTGTAAGGTAGCAATATTGCTAAATAGGAACCTATTTGACATTTACATCTTTTTTTTTTTTAATTACAAGTTAGCTTTTTATACAGAACTATTTTTCATTCGATTTATTGTGATATTGTATCTAAATCTGTCAATGAAAATAGTTTTCTTCCTTTCTATAAGCAGGTTTGTAGATTACAAAATGCACAAATGAAATATTGATTACTACAGTTTAACATGTGACAAAAAATCTTCGCAGGCAACATCTGGATCTAGAAGCAGACCGAGTAAAGTTTGGTAGTACTTTTGCAAGGTCGCTTGCTTGCGATCTCCTTAGCTTCAGTGAACCGTCAAGCTTAAGGCTCGTGTATATCTCAATACGAAACAACTGGCCGAAAAACGTCTTCAAAAGAATGTTGTCGGTCAACTAGATACACATTATTTTAAAAACTGCTGAAAAAAGTTCTGACACAACACAGAGTCACAAATAACAAAGGTTTTAGAAATCGGTAAAATATATCTTCACTCACCTTTGGGTTCTCTTTGACAAGTAATGGCCTAACATGTTGTTGGAAGAGTTTGTATGATGTCAAATTTTCTAAATCTGATTCTGTGTATTGTATATCCACATCGCTGAGGCCGAATGATGAACAAACCTCCTCCACTGTGGGCATACCTGCTGCAAAAAAAAAAATTACAGCTAAAGATTAAAAACATCATAGCGGCATATTATATGGCAGCTAGTAACTGTATTAAAACATCAGCAATAACCGAATTTGCTACTGCGCTTCGTTGTGTGAAAGGGAGGTATTTATGCTATCCACAAATTATTGTACCAAGTCTAGTCTCAAAATGTATCTCTTTTGAATTTTTGAAATGGGACGTATATCGCTCGAAGTTCAGGTGATTGTAAAGGTAAGCCCTTAAGAAAAATACTGAATATGAATAGATACGATGGCAGTGGTTAGGCCAATGGGGGCGTAGAATAAACGCAGTGGGTATGGTACCCTACGCTGTACGTTATCACAAAATAACCGCTTCATAAGGATGAATACGCAATTAATGTGCTGCATATTTGGGTGGTTTTCCTTGTGTTGACGGAGTAAGAATACAATTCACCATTCACACTCCTGCCCATAGGTGTCCTAATAGACGACCAATGAATATGCAGATAACATCTAAACAAGAAAAGGCAAACCCGGCATATAACCCCGTGCCAAAAGGTCTGACCAGCACAGTATGGTAACTGAAGTCTGCCGTTGTAGAGGAGACCCGAGCCCACTAGTGGAACTTATATGGCCAATTATGGAAATAATGATGTATGGTTTAAGTTTTACAATCGATCGCCAAAAGTTAATCGCACGATTCAAGTTAGTATTGGCCTTGTTTGGTGTAGAGGTCTTGAGTGTATTTGTACGACAGCCTCGAGTAATTACTAATATTCGTAACCCTTCTACACAAAACTAAAGTTCATTCGGTACAAGATGTCAACCCTTACCCCCCTTAAACACGTTGTGAAAGTCGCTTAAACCGGCTGAGGGATCACTAGAAGAACGAGCATCAGTAGAATGCTGTGAAAATTATAACATCAAATACGATCACCAACCCGCACGTCATGTGTAGCCATTATGGTAGTAAGCCCCTCTTGGGGAACCCTATGTCCAAACACGACAATCGGAAGGAAATCCACCCAGTATAGTTTTATAGTTTTTCTTTTGTGTTTCATTTTCTTTTAGTCCATGTGGTGACGGAATAATCATCTTACCCGTGGATGTCGTAAAAGACGACTAAGGGATTTATTAAGCATATAACATATGCAAGAGAAAGAAAACTCGACACGAAACCCTATACCAACCTGTCTGACCATCATGGTATAGTAAGGTCAATATCTCTCCCATAGTGGAGGAGGCCCGAGCCCAACAGTGGGACGTATATGGGCTGAGATTATTTTTGATTTTATTTTCTTTTGTAATAACGTTATTTACTTATATCCTTCACTTATCTTTTATGACACCCGTGGGAATGGAAGGGTTGAGAAATTGTATTCTTATTCCGTCAATATACGAGAAGATAATAATACACCTTATAAAAATACCACTTATAAATTCATTAAAATATATAAGGTAAGTCGTTTGTCATACCACGTGTCTAGCTTTAAGGTCATTGCACCCAACAACTTTTTTGATTAGAATATATCCCCCCACCTATTAAAGCAATACAAGTTGCTGTCTCGATTATTGATTTCTTTTAGACAGAGTCGATTTGAGAATACAAATTAACATTATATCATTTGGCCTGAGCGTGCCAATTGCGTAAGACAGAATTCTGAATAGTTAAATGATAGGTTATTAACTACTTTTTTATAGTTTAAGCCCAACTATTGAGTTATCCCCAATAGTGGTCCTTTCCTACAATAGTGTGTTATTTGTACTGTTACATCAAACTGATGAAATAAGTAGACAGACCCGGCCGCCGCTAGGACTGTAACTGTTGCGCCCGAGCGCAAGTAATTTATCCAAAACCCGAAAAACGGCTTTTCTGTTCCAATTCCTGCGTCTAGAGAAAGAAGACACATTGTGGTGATTATCCATATATAGAGTCATAGATAACAGAATCATTCATATACGTTCTCCCGCTAGGCTCGAGCCTCCTCTACAATAGGAGAAAATTGACTTTTCGAGTTTTTGTTCTCTTGTAGATTTTATCTGCATATTATATCCCTTAGTCGTTTTTTATGACAACCATAGGCCCGACCTGGTGTATACTTACTCTGTCATTTCACAGAGAAATAAAAAAATAATAACTAAAGTAAAAGTCGGCAGTAGTAAATAGGGTCATATCCCATTGCCGTGTGGACTGTAATAGTATGAAAACCACTAAACATCTGCCCAGCACGGTATAAGTAATTTAACTTCCACGCTTCTTTTAGGGAAAGCCCAATAATTTATTTGTATTTGACAATATCTCATTAAAACAATAGCATGATGAGCCATTGCCAGTAAATGAGGTTTCGATACGTACATATTAATCTCGATTCAATTACCTTATGAAATCATCGAAATGAAAACAAAATTTTGATAAATAATCAAATCTTATCCATTTTATTATTAACATAATCAGGAACTGGGACGCGGTCACCGTCTTCTGTGAGGCAGTCATCTCACGGAAGGAGGCGGCGAGAGGAACTTCTCTACAACGACACGGTTCGCCGCGGGCGACTTGGGCCGAGGCCGCGGGTGACTGGACCGGGGAATAGACACCCACTCGCAGAGAGGCTGACCTCGTGAAGGCGACGTACTGGAAATGACGTTGGAAAGGAAGGGTTACCCGAAAGGTGATCTCGCCGAGCTGGCCACGGACGATAAGGAACTAGGTACCGGTGGTAGGCCCAATAGCGAAGAAGAGGAGATACGGTGGGTTTTAAGGCCGCGTTCAGCCCTTTCGTCACCCCGGACAGAATGGACAGACCATAGCCCACCCAAAAGAAAAAAGGGTGTTGCGTGTAGCTCCGTGCGTTATTACCTATTACTCTTGCCTACTATTACAGTGTAATCTCACTAATCCGGCACTATTAAAAACCAGAGGGTGCCCGATTATTGGAATGTTCGGATTACTGGATTATATAGAAAAACCAAATAAAAAATAAAGCATTTCATACAGAGAATACATATAATGTATTGAATTTACATATTATTATGTATGCACATGATAAGTTACATACAATGCACATAATTCATGCACATACATATATGCACGTCATAAGTTTTGAGGTTAGACCGGGGCGCATACGTGAAGAGGGGCGAGGGAGGCGCGGGCAGAGCGTGCCGGATTATTGGACGTGTCGGTCTATTGAAGTGTTGGATTAGTGAGATTATACTGTACTAAAATTGGTAAATATTTTTGGGGGCTGGGTTGAAGAACGCCGTAAAAAATAAGTCCCAAGGGCGTCACAGTATGTCACAACTCTTCCTGAATGGCTGGACCGATGTTGATGAAATTTTTGTGTATATTCAAAGGCATTCGAGAATGGTTTAGATTCACAATTGGACTCGGTAGGTGGCGAGAATTCCTTTAACTATTTTTTTAGATCTGAACAGTACAACGTCTGTTGATTCAGCTAGTATATTTATAAAACTTATGTACAAATAAGTTTGGGAAGGCTTGATATAGGCAATAAAATATGTAAGAACATATAAAATTATATTTGAAAGTACAAGATTGAATAACTTACCAGATCCTGAATCAGATGGTACTGGTGTGGTAGAAGTCATGTTGTGTTTGCTTCCTCTACCTTTGCGCGATTTCTTTGTGGATGACACAGCACTGAGAGCATAGTCACTGTCTCCTTCGGCCTCGGCTGCCATCTCAAGGCCGAAATCGTCATCCTTAAAAAAATATACGTCTTTAACCAAAAGTAGTAAAAAAGTTAATCGTATGACATTTTCTTAAAAAAATTGCGTTACAGTCTTCATGTGCTAGTATTGAATACAATCACTTGCACTTATTTGTACATGGATATAGTAAAAGTCGATTAAGGTTTGTAAACAGGTAACATTACTGTTGGAGAAGGAAAACTCGAAATATGGGTCTTATCACTTAGGATGATCGGATTATGTAATAGGCTATTTTACATCATCTGCAGAAGGTGCATGTCCTATACTGAGACTGGGAAGGACATGTTCTTACACATTGTTCTAGATACCCTTATACCCAAGGGGTAAGCTTTTGAACTAAATAGCTTTTAAGAGATTGAATACAATATGACTTGAAATAATTTTAATATTTTGAGATAGTATGTTGTTTCTAAGATTTATTAACTGAAAATATTTGTCAGAAACACAGTCCTCTTCTATGAGGCAGTAATCTCACAAAAGGCAGCGGAATAATTTAGAAACATCCACAATAACCTCTGTCGGCACTGGTCCAAGTAGCTATGCTTAAGGTGCCACAGCCAAGATTGCAGGTCATACGACCACGATTAGTTTGTAACATGCTGTGAGGCCTACGGAGGGATGACATGAGGCAGTATCCAAAAGATTTAGCCACAGCTCTGGCTACTAAAGTCAAAGAATCAGTCCCATTGGCCCACTAAATAGGCGAAGGGAAAATATGATGGCCCTCTCGCTGCCATGGACAGTAAGGCATGATGAACAGATCTTAGTATACCATGAAAACCAATAGAATTAATTCAAATAAATCTAATAATGGCTGAACAAATATTTATTGCCACATTATTATGCCCCAAGCATATTTGGTTTTCATTGATACTACACAATTTAATAGTCAAATTTGGTAGGCAATGGCAAACAAAATTTTAAATTGTAATAAAGGAATTTATTTACATACATTTGATTTTAGAGAATATACAAAAACTCAGGGGACATCACTAAGTTGTCTAAATACTTATACATATCTATCCATCCAACGCGTCCACTGTAAGACTTAGGTGTCCAATAGGTGAATAGCACCCTAAGGTAGGTTGACAACATAGTGTTGTAACTTGCTCAGAATAGTACTGCTGTTCTCCTATTAATCTTTCACCTGGTTTTTACGACTTCCATAGAAAAGTGTGGAGGTAATGACATATATTCAAAACCCATCACCACATAAAGATACAATAATAAGCAAATGACATAAAAATTCACAACAACATTTAGTACTATTCTAACGTGAAGTGTTATTATCTGTTATGTAATCAAGACGAGGTATTTTCGGGATCATTTGTTCATCATTTATCTAATACCGACTAAATAGAAAAGCTATTTTGACTTACCTTTAGATACAATAATTAATCATAATCATTATCTAATACCGACTAAATAGAAAAGCCATTTTGACTTACCTTTAAATACAATAATTAATCATAATAAGACCTATATATTGAACTAATATCTGTTCAGAAAAACTTAACTAAAAAGAAAACATTGCAATGAACTCACTTCTTCACTATCATTCTTTCGCTTCTTCTTTTTCTTTCTACCTTTCTTTTCTTCACCACGGGCTTTCCTTTTCTTGCCTTTCTTTTTCTTACGACCATCTTCTGGTGAGTAATCTTCATCCTCCTGAAATATTACTCATTTTTAAGTAGTAAAAACTAACTGTATATAGTATGTTTACAAATACATTCACAATAACCATAACAAAATATGAATGAATAACAAAGCAAGAAATTACCTTTGGAGGAACTTCATCACTCTCTCCTGAATTCTCATTCTGAGCCTCACCTTCCTCTACATCCTCGTCACCTGCAAGTTCATAATATACTGGTCAAACCTGCCCTCCAAACCACGCACTTATGACACAACCTAGTAAACCGTTTCGGATAGTGCGTTTCTTCAGAGAGACGCACTCCTCGCGCTAAGGTCACTAATCCCTTTGTTTAGCGGCGTCCATTTTGTTAAGTAGTAATGAGGGGATATCGCATGTTCTTTTCTGTCATAAACTGCCACTTAAAAATATTTACAACCACAAAATAACAATTACAACCTCGAAGACACTTGAAAGTCACACTTTCGATAATAGTACATTATGATCACGGACAATAAGAGTCAAAGAATTAGTTACGGAACCCAAAAATTTCTAAATTTTTAATTGCTTATACCGCAAGTAAACACATGATACCGCTATTCGCGGCTTACCTATGACATGCTAGCTAAATTACACATTTACCTGCAAAAGAACCGTCCACTTCATCATCTGATGCCATTTAGAACACTAATCAATAAAAACAGAAATATGAATTAAGATTTTGGTTTAGAAAAGATAAGGACGCGCAGTTTTTGCGACAAATGGTAATTAATTCAGAAATTGATGCCGCCGTCACTACACGACAAACTAGCAAGAATCGTTGTCTCACTCGCACATATTGAAATCATGGCAAAAAGAAATTATAGGGTTCCCATATTCAAAATTCAAAAAATTAACTATGAAATATTTACTATTTGAGATATATACTATTTGAGAGACAAAATTCAAATTACATTTACACTAGAAACTATTTTATTATTAATTAAAATATCTTATTGCAGTCACAAAGTAACTTTATATATAACTTAAATATTAGAGTACTTAATTTAGACAAAAAAATACAAAATAGTGACTCTATGAGATAAATTAAATTAATTGCCATTAAACAAGTTCAAGAACGGACTATTATTAATAATTGAACTTATTTTTGTTAATTCATGATTTTTTTGATGATGAAAACCCACCACCAATACTAAGGTGGTCAGGCGAGTTGGTTTAGGCTTATATATATAGAGTTTGCCTTCTCTTTCATTAATTTTATATAGTTATTATATCCCTTAATCATCTTTTACGATATCTATCATTATCTTTACATTCATCCCCATCATTGTCAGTGATGAGAATGAATTGAGACAGACGATACTGAGTTATCTTGTTACAACAATGCCAAAAGATGCTTATTTTACTACTTCAAAGTCCATATTAATAATAATAATTATATTTCACCCTCCGAGCCAGTCGATACTGGGACTAACACAAATCTCGGCGAAACATTTTATAGCTCTCTAAGTTCTTTTGATATAAAAAAAAATGTATCACAAGACTTATAGGAAAGCCGATAAACCGCAGGGTAGTTTGTGGCGTGCTGTGAGTGGTGACACTGCGGTCCTGAATGCCCCAGAGTCGGCCAGGGTCTCGTATTCAGCTCGCCTTTACTGGCTAGCTGGAGTGAAAACCCAAAGAGTTGCCGCAGGATTCTCAACACAGGCTTGCCTTAAACGGCTGGTCAGAGAGGGGTCGCCAGAGCTATATGCTCGGGGGTAGAAGTGTCATTTTCGAGGGCATAACTACGGAGAAACCACTGTGGGTCGCCGTTTATCGGGGACTTACAATGGTGAAATCGCCGCTGCACCGCTAGACACCACTTGCACCAATGTTGCTCTCTGATGCCTGTATGGCCCGCGTGTCTGTGGCTACCGTTTAGGGAGAGGCCCATTCAGTGAGTTGGCTAGTCACCGTCTGCCAAAATTCAAGACGATAAAGGTATTGGAGGCAGACGACAGTTTTTAATGACAGACAACAACAGACATGAACAGTGTGCCTACTCTTGAATCTCGTTTCCAATCTTAAATCCAATTGCAGCTCGAATTTGAGCAAATTTGGTACTCTTGAAAGCGACACTGGCGCACGATTGGAATCAAATTCGGTGGAATATTTTTGAACCAAATGAATTCGACTCTCGTCGATTAAATCAAATATTTGCTACTCCTGACGCGATTTTGACGTAGTTTAAAATCGTTAATGTTGCACAATTGCAAGAAAACGTCTTTGTAGTGATCGAGTTGGATAACGCTATTAATTTAAAATAAGAAAATACGACACATTTGATGAAAATAACAACGCCAAACGAGAAGAATTCATTCTCGATTTTGTTCAAGTGTACCAAATTTAAGTTTGGTGAGATTGGAATTGAATCGGATTCGAAATTAGAATGGATTTCCAGAGGATTTACTATGTACTTAGTATTTGGCTGCTTCAAACCATGTATGAACCATACAATGGTTAATGATAGTAGAAAAAATTAATCGTTTTACCAAAAAAAGTCCAATTTATTTTATTTAACAGTTATTGATATGAAACACAATCTATAGGCGAGGATGAACCTTATTGTTGGCGTGGCGTAAACAGCTGGTGGCGTTACAACGTCACGCTATATGACGGAATATGCGAAGGTAAACTTGATTGTTGGCGTGGCGACATAATACCACGCTATATACATATATGTACACACGTATTAGTGTGTGAGAGAGACGGAGCGACGTGATGTTGTGCGCAATCGCCTGTGCGCTATTTCTCTCGCCGCACTGAGCTCGCATACCTATAGTGTAGTATACCCTAGTATACACTATAGGTATTGAATGTTACAATTTGAAATATTTTTGAATTTTATTTCTTGTATTTAATGAAAATAAATGTTTATTAAATAAAAATCGTCATTTTCTGGAAAAAAATGGTAATATTTTATTTATATATGTACTATATTATGCCATATTAGTTCCTATCGTACTCTATTCTTTTATGCATATAGGTATACTTGTACAAAATAATATCGATGTTGCACATCTGCCACACGTTCTGAGCAACGACACACTTTTTTTTCTTACATTCCTTATATGCAATCATTTTTGCCTTTTATTACCTTTTTCCTAAATGTATTCTTCTTGTCTTTCAGGAACTTTTATTCATCTTCATTCCACCACCATGTATCCCCATCAATTATACCTTTCTCCTTCGTTTCTGCTAGTATTACCTTTAAGTATATTTCTAATACAACTATCCATTTCATTCCAATGTTTATATCCTTCATATCATAAAGTTTACCTATCATATTTTGTTAAAATCGATTTGCTCACTCTTTTCTTTCGACCTTACTCAATCTAACCTTAGGAGGGGCTGGTTTAGTTCTTAATGAAACATGCTGTTATTTTTGTATCTAGATCGTAAAGCTTATTTTGTAATACTAGTGCTTCGTCTAACAGCACCTGACAGACCCTAACAGGGCCTAACTAATTCCTTTTACAAGAAAGATATTGCACTATAGTGGATATAGCTAAGTGCTGCCAACTCTCTGCCCTCTATCTCAAAAACGGTTGGACGTAAGAAAACTTTTTGGCAACAATTATATTTGTAAAACGTAGCGTATTTTGTCTTGCAAATTTTTGTTCTTTTGACTTTGGTTTGTATTGGTAGCGGTCTATATTGATGACCGGTGACAGGTGATGCTCAAGAAAGGTCTGCTTTCGGTATCTGCTTGGAACGAATTTATCTTTTCGCTCTAATGTGGCTGAATGTGGTAATGGCTGCTCTAGAGGTTAACTTGTGATCGGGTATTGCTTGTGGGATCTGGTACAGGCAGGATATTACCATGACTGTACCTACCATTAGTTAAGAATTATATTCAGTTATATTGTGGTTCGCAGGGCTTTAAACCAGAGCTAATATTTACGAAATATGTTGATTCAATTTTATATAAAAGAACTAAATAAAAAAATAAACTAAACCCGCTAAGCTGCTTACTGACTCTTCTCGGTAATCAGGTAATGGTCATATGCCGTTTCAGTGGTAGTTTCTTAGATTACTTTAAATTAAAATATTAAAGTTGAACAATACGTAAGTATCCTCGTATGGCTTATAAATAATAACATTTTAAATGTTTAAATTTGGTTGAGAGCCCCCATGGCTCACATAATTAAAGCTCAGACAAAAATGTGGAAAGCATTTGAGACCACAGATTAAATGTTTAAGACTGTTTAAGAGTAGTACTATATATTGGAAAGTTTAAGACTACGACTCCCATACATGGAAGTAATAAGTACTACGTACAAAAGGAATGAGCTCTGTCTGTACATCTTGCAGCTAAAACAAAGAAAATAAAACCTTATGTCAAGGAAGTAAGAGTCTTGTCACGCGCAAAATAAAAATGAAGCTGAGTGAGAAGGCAACCACTGTACCCTGTGTCCCGTTTTAACAGTGACTTAGAGTTGCCAGAGTTAAGTTGATTTCAATTATTTCGTTGTTGGTAGAAAAATAAGCGATTTATGTAATGTAATGAAGTAAAAACATTTACTTCTAAAATGTTTCTAAATATAAATAATAATTTATTACCGACATGTTAAACCAATATTATTTGTTGCTACGTGCAAAACCTTATTAACCCAAAAATGTTACGATTGGCGTATAGGTTTTCTTTTATTTGCATGAAATATGGACACCTGACCTGACAACCCCACATGAAATTTTTAAACATAATTTATTAATGAAGAATTACGGTGACCATGCTTTCCAGTCCTAGTTCAAGAACAAATAACTTAAATACCAATGCATTTTTTATTCCTTTCGATATTAAAATTACTTTGTTTCAATTTCAGATTTCCTAAAGATCTTAATATTAAGGAAATATGAATAAATATTATACCCATGTATTATATACCCATAGGTGGGCACAGTTAATCCAAAAATTAACTTCGATAATCGTTAAAGCATTAAATTCGCGAAAATTTAATGCAAGTTAAAGTTAACGTTAAAAGTTAACCATTTAAGACTTACCATTTTTTACTTAGACTTAGGTATTACTTAGACTATACTGTTTGCGTGCCTGTGTGGTGACGGAGGAGTAAGGGTCGGTATACACGACAATGATATATCGTAGCGATTCGACCGCGCAGACAGTTTGTGCAGTTTTATCGATAGTGTGTACGAAAATCGCCTTAGATTTTTCTGGTGGCGTAAATGATCGCGGTAGTTTCAAAATTATAAGTCGGAGCAATCGTTCAATTCGTTCGCAATGCTTGCTGTAGGTGCAAATGAACATATCGTAAGACTATCGCAAGAAGTAATAATATGTGGTGTGTGTCACGTGGACAGAGCAGCGCCTTGAACTTGACTAATGTAACGTACTAAAGTTAACGAAAGTTCAGTTTAACAGAAGTTAACAAGAGCGTTAACATTTTTTAAAGTTAACTTAAAAGTTAATCCGTTAACCAAAATTCGTTAATTAACGATTAACGGATTAACGATTAACGGATTAACGATTAACGGATTAACGAGTTAATGCCCACCTCTGTATATACCATTGTATTATATAATATTTCGAATGGCATCACACTGAAACTATTAAAAAGCATGTTGTAAGATGTAATTTTATTTAAGTGAAATTAGAAAAATTAATAAAAAATAGACAATTCCACTGATTTTCTTGCCGGGTCTCCTCAGTGCGGTCGTGTTCTGATCCGGCGGTAATTTTAAGAAAAAATATAAAAAAGTGACAATATGTAAGTGCCCCGCTGGGTTTATACATAATAAATGATATGAATTTGAAAAATTGAAGCCGAGCGAGAGCTCAGTAAAAGGCTTATTACACTACACAATATTCAGGGCCCTAACTTAGTAGGGGTGCTCTACAACAGCTAAATTGTGAAACCTGTTTCACCTGTTTCAGTTATAGCGAAATAACAGTTTCAAAAAACTGTTTCAAAAAACTGTTCCAAAATAACAGCCTGTTGTGCTGGTGGTGGTCTACTAGTGGTAGGACCACAATTTCGACAGCTATCTGTCTACAGCCGCGGGCCGGTCTATCCGGGGTAGTACCACGCTCTCGCAGAAAATCGACGTCTGAGTAGTAGCAATTTGTTACTGCGCTTCGTTCGGTGAGCGAGAGAGCCGGAAGCCCAATTTTCTGAGGGTGTTTGCGTGTGGAGGGTTTTGGTGGTGCCTTTGGTATCACCGAGCCTCATTGCACGCATTCACACCCCCTTCACCTTCTTCGCGGTAGGCAGCAGCCTTATAAAGGTCCATGAGCGGCAGCAACACTTACCATCAGGTGTACTGTTTGCTAGTTTGCCACTGCTTGCAAAAAAAAAAAAAAGAGGAAATTTATCATTAGCATCTTTGATTAAAATCCATCTGAAGCAATGATCTGCTGACGTCAGATTATAAATCATTTTTTATAATTATTGTCCTTAAATCATATTTCAATATGGTCACCATCGCCAGAGAGGGATAAAAGGTACAGTTATTGAGCTCTCACTCGGCTTCAATTTTGCGACAACAGCTCATTCCTGTTGTACGTAGTACTTATTATTTCCATGCTCCCATATGACAAAAAAAACCTGACTGTCAATTTGTCAAAAGCGTGAGGTTTATCTATGGTGAGGTTTTTCGGCGCGAATATGGAAATGTCATCTTACGCTCTTGAATATATTAATTTTTTAGTGTTTTATAGTGTTATATTAAATAATATGATATAGTTAAGGTGCTGCAGTGTAGTGAATGTAATATAAGAGTGGTTTACGAGTATTTTCATATTCTACTGAAATTCCCAGAGAAATAATTTAATGTGGTTTTCAGCGTCCAATTAATGGTAACAACTTGACCACTGACGACTGATTCTTAAAAAAGTACTCAATATGAAGAAGTGTTAAAGTAGGTAATATGTGAAGAAAATTATTTGTAAGCTAAGACAAGGCGGTATGGTCGAAAAGGCTTTAGCCTGCACATAAGGGTGATTAAATTAAAAAAAATAATTGTCCAAAGTGTCAAGTGGTGTACGTGCGAACTACACTTTGCGTTTTTCTCTTTATATATTTATTGACTATTTATTTTTATTCTAATCATATGTATAGCTCATGAAATATAATTACAATTGCTACATCTGTGATAGTATTGCTATAGGTATTTGTTATATTGGAAATATGAATGCGTTGTTAGATTACGGTTCGTCTTCCAGTGATTCTGATGAAGATTCTATTGAGAATGAAAGGCGAGTAACATAAATTAATTATTTGCTTTCTGTTTGGTGCGTTGGTAATTATATTATTATCCTTCATTTTCAGATCTCAAGTGGAGAATACTAAACCAAAGTTACCTAAACCAACTATCGGTGAAACGAGCCTACAAACTTCGGTTTTCTCAAATCCTTTTGTTGAAGCTGAGCTTGCAAAAGCCGCTATACTTGAGAAACATGTGAAAATGGTATATGTTGACTTTCTATCACAAGATTTCTTATTGTGTTACAAGTTAGGAGTTATCTGATTGGTTCATTCAACTTAAGTGGTGACACAAAAAACAGTAAAATTCTTTAAAATTTCTTAGTTTAACACACAGCTTATGTCTTATATCTATGATTGCCAGTTTTCGATAAATATTTCTATCGTAATATCATATGATTATATAGTGGTAATCTTGTTTTATAATCACCACAGACCTCTTTTGGCACACATTACCCCTGCACTTTATTCTACTCTATTATGATGTAGTGGTTAAGATACCAACCTACCATGCCATTGTAGCAGATTCGAATCTCACATAGAATAACAATTTGTGAGATCCACAAATTGTTGTTCTGAGTGTGGATGTAATTTGTGTCCGTTATGTATAAAGTCCCCAGCATTACAAGAATTATTTCCTTGCTGCAAGGTCTTGTCTTTAAAAAAGAATTAGTAATATGACCACTTATGATATTTTGCTAAAATATTGTTTAAAAAGTTCAGTATAGAGTTGTCTACACAATCGTCAAGTACATAGGCAATGACTGTAAGGTTCCAGGTAAAGATACTGCACAAACGATAAATGGAAAACGGATATGCTGGAACTATAGAAAAGGCAGATGTCGTTTTGGTCATAACTGCAAGTATGCACATGACACAGACATACAAAAATCGCCTGAGGAAATAGAGGCAGACAAACAGGTATATGCTCATTTATTTCATAACTGGCAATACCTGCAACTAGAGATGCATTAATGCAGGTTTTGTCTCATGATCAACTAAATATTTATTGAAACACATTTTCCAAGATGGCACTTGATGTTGGTGCCCCCTTTTTTTAATACTGTGGAAATGCAATTTATGCACTATCCTCCGCCGGTAACAGACGAGGGGGTGTGTGGGACTCGCCGGTCACCTCTGCAACTGGAATACCCACTAAAACCAACAGTGGTCCGTTCCGCGCTTTTACGGAGTGCCAGAGAGATTGTCTAGTGACATTCAATCCCTGGCACTCCTACGATATTGGTGCCCCTGCGTTTCGCCAATATGGATCAACATTTGAGGGGCAATCCTGAACCTCTGTTCTGTATTATTAATTTGCATTAGTAATCTACTTTTTATACTCTGGCTCTTAAAGTATTTACTGTAGTTCTTCTGTATGCCTTACAATGTGTATGTCAAATTTCAAGGATTGATAAGTAATGAAAATACAATAAGAAACGAAAGCCCCCACTCACATTTATAACATTAGAATTTACCTAACCTAAATAATCATAATCACCAAAATAATTTAGTTTACTATTAAGAGTAACCATTGTCTAGTCATAGACCTAGGCAACATAACATCTACTTCAGTAACCAACTTACCTGACATTTGCAGTGCTTAAGGCAGTGTTCCTCGTTTTTTAGTAGGTTTCTACAGTGGTCGTCAATGGACTATTGAATGCATTGAGACTAACACAAAATTTGAGTAAAAAATTATTTTAAACATTTTTACAGAAGCTGAAAACGGTTGTATGTGAAAGTGCTGGTACAATGACAGCAGCTTTACCACCATTAGCAATCTTTGATCCAATATTGTCCACTGATGATGCTATTTGGGAGGGTGGTGCTGATAAAAAGAAATTAAAGAGACCTGGCTTGAGCCAAAACCTCGTTCCTGGAAAGAAAGTCCTGAAGATGTATAGAGATCAGAAAATCAAAGATTCTAATAGAAATTAAGGATTAACACATGATTATATGAACTATATTAATGCCTGTTTTCATCAAAAACATCAACATTTTAGATGACGCCTAAGGCATCTATATGAGACATAACATCAATGATTGGTTGACGTTGTGTATTGTTTAAACTACCTATATAACCTGTGTAGCTCGGTATTTGTTTTTTGAAAATATCTTTAGATAATAATAGTATTTCTGGCGAAAGAAGAATCTTTGTCCACGAAAAAAGGGAAGCCCAAGGATCATTCTTTGGCTGTCTAGATTAAAGGACTGCTTGATTTCTCAACGGAGCTATTAGTGTATAGTATACACTAAATTAGTGGCTAAATTTACTTTCATATTCTAATTATATTTTTGACAATATCTGAAAACACTGATAAAATGACATTATCTTGTGCATACTAAATTTCATGGAAATTGTTGCAGTTATTTCAGAGGTCCTGAATATATAGAAATATACAAGAAATAAGAATTGCTTGTTTAAAAATATTAGATAGCTTGGTGTTACTTAAATTTTATGTGTTATAGATGAAAATGGACATAAGAATAGCAAAACTTGATTGGTCTTTTACAAATTTATTTATGCTTAGTTGATAAATGCACTTCAGTACCTTAACAAAGCAGAATATGTCAAGCCCTTATGTACAAATGAGTGTTAATATGCTGTCTGCTAATTCTTCGTTTGACACAGAAAATACTACGAAATACTAGTATCTTCTCAGTTCTAATGTAGTGTCCTTGTGTAGTTTGTTACGTCCGTGTTTTCTTAAACCACTTTAGAAGGGTCCGAGATTGTCCCAACAATGGATTTAAAACATTGATAACTACGAATGAGGCGAGAATTTATCTTTAATATTATTAATATTTAATTGCTCCTGAATTCATTTCTCTGGCATAATAAATAATTATAGTCAAGAAATGAAGATGATCTTTAATGAATTCATAGTAATATTAACATGTCTAATTAGCAATACGACCTATATGTGCAATAGATAGTTATAAGTAGACGAAAAATACAAGTAGAAATACCCATTGATACGTAGACAATTACATAATAGTACACAGGTGTATCAGGTTATGGGGCAACTGGTCAATAGGGAGCTAGGCAATGGTGGTAGGAACCCATGAAAAAAATTTGAACGAAAAATACCGATTCGTTAAGGAATTAGAGACATGTAAAATTTTCAATTTTGTCATCGCTTTTTCGTGTAAATCTGATTGAAATGTATAAAGTCAATTGCCCCATAACCTGATACAGCCTGTGTATAGGCCTTGCTCCAGCAATAAGAAATGAGATAGTCCCATCATGATTAAAGTTACATAGGTAATTTTTGTAGTGTTAGAATATGTGTTCATGATTTAAGACTGCATTACTTGATTACATGGGTGGCCCAGCGGTATAGATGGTCACCTCTTTCTTGATCGAGGAGTTGAATGACGTGAATTCGAATACTGAGTGTAGCAAGTTTGGTGTGACCTATTGGCAGTTTGATTAGCCTCAATTTTCTGTTATTTCCTAACCATTCCATATTAGTATACTTGCGTATATCGTTATAAATAAAAGTATAAACGTTTTAACAGTTTGTTTTATTGTAATAATAATCTTAAATGCTTATACTTCCTAACTAGGATTGATACCACCTTATTTGAATAATAAAATATGTACTGTATGATAATTATGACTTCCTGCGAGTTGATTGGTCTAGGATTAATATTAAAATGAAATATTACGTCTTTGAATATGAGAAAAAAATATTTACTTAATGGTACAAGGACGCATTTGAGCAGTCATAATTATCTATTGGAATTCCTTCAATTAATCAAAAATGTGTGTTTAAAGTAAAACAATGTACCTATATAGTAAAGCATACCTTATTTGAGTACAAAGTAATCCTTTTTTCTTAATTAACATTAGTAGTAGTAATTTATTTACATAAAAATGGTGGCAACCCTACTCCTAACCGAATTTTGGTCACGGCGGGCCTGTTTCAAAAGTACCAGCTAACAGTGCGAGACTAGCACAAGTATGTGAATTAACGTAGATGTACACCTTTCTCTCATACTGACAATATAATCGGAGGATACGATCACAGATATGTCTCAATTTCCAAGTACGAAATACCATTTTAATCCCCGCAGGCCCGCCGCTAGCTGTTTCATCGCCCGCGTGTAATACCGATTATGCCGCCCTCTTTTGAAGGCATACCGCGCCCAATCTGTTCAGGACGACATATGAGCGGCGTGCGACCTTATAACCTATCGTATTCTCTCTCCGTTGCCATTGGGCCAACCACTGGAACCGTTTACTTGACATCCGTGGCCGGCCCGGCGAGTTACCCTTGCCGATACCGTCCCCGGCCAGGGACCACGCGCGACTTCGGCTAACTTGTCATCAGGCGCAAGTACTCGCGCCTGCGTCGCCTAACGCGCGAGCAGCGGAGTATCGTGGTAGAGGAATTCCTCCCAGACTCGTTCCGCCGCCTCGGCGATGACCGCGTTCCAGTTCCTGACGCTATCAAGCATCGTTCTAGCGCTGGTCGGCAGCATCAAGTTGGCACCGATAACTACAACGAGTTCACGGCGCTGCTCTACCCAGGACACGAAGACCTCAAGCGTGTGCTGCACCATGTCCTCATTGTATTCGTAGTGGTGGCAGGACGGCGCCTTCTCCCTCCTCGTGACCTTCTGCAGGTACTTGCCGAAACAACCATGCCCCGACAAAACCTGCATCAGTCGGAAGGAGAGGACGCCTTGCCGCCGATGCAACCACTTTATCAGCCCCGGCCGGAAGGCCTCGACGGTCCCGGACACCGAACCGAGGCTTTTCCAGCCGGAGTGCTCAGCGGACAATGACATCTCGGCGGACGTTGCCAGCATCTCCGCCTCCAAGTCCCAAGGGAGAATTCCTGCTAACGCATCCTGGCACGCTGCCTCCGTCGCCACGTCTTCCGAGTGGGACGGTCAGGGACTCCACCTATACGGGTGCGCCATACAGGGCCATCGACCGAACCACCCTCACGTATAACCCTCGGCACGTAGCACTGGGTCCGCCCACATTCGGTAGGAGCCACGAAAGAACGGGTGTCGCGCCGACAAGCCGCAGAGCAAGTTGGCGAAAATGCTCCCTGAACCATCCACGCCCATCGAGCACCAGACTCGTCTGAACTCAAATGTTGATGGGGATCAAATTGACGGTGATCGAGACCCCGGCGGGTGGATCGTTGCAAGGCCCATGAAGCAATAGGGCCTCCGTCTTATTTGGGCCCACACTTTTTTTTTTGGGCGGGCTTGGTCAGCACACGCCATTGGGCCGACCACAGGTATCGACTTCCTTGTCATCCGTGATGGCTAGCTCGGCGGGATACTCTTTCGGATATCCTCCCTTTCCAACGCCCTTCCCGTGACGTCGTTTGTTGTGGCACGGTCAGACTCTCTGCGGGTGACGGACTAAGCCCCGGTCCAGTCACCAGCGGCCTCGGTCAGGGCGGCATCGGGTGCCGGTATACTCGCGCCTGCACCGCCCGAGTTGCCGTCGGAGAACCCTGTCGCCGTCGAGAAGTTCCTCTCGCGCACGCTCCGCTGAGATGACTGCCTCACAGGAGGCGGCGACCGCGTCCCAATTCCTGACGCTATCCGGCATCTCCCTAGCATTAGTCGGCAGCGTCAGGTTGGCACCGATGATTGTGACGAGTTCACGGCCACCCTATCTTCGGTGCCGAGGGTTGCCAGGCATGCCGCCTCTTCTAGCATCCTGTAACGGACGTGTCGTCGGTGTAGTAAATTACGACCAGCCCCTGGGTTCTACCCTGCGTAAGTGCTGGCTGCTGACAGACGAACGGTTGGTATTGCATCCTAGTTTTAACGAATGGCAATTGATGGCGGTATTAACGCCAGTCGATCCATTTTTTGCCCTGCGATGCCATTTCTTATACTTAAGGTAGGATGGATATTATGACATGAACTACGTGATGAGTCGCTCGATTTGCCGCCCTCTTGGATGTGCCGCCTGCGTGCGGTGCACGCGTTGCACGCCCGCTTACGGCGGGCCTGAATCCCCGACGCAAAGGGTATATTATAAGTTAATCAGTCTGTAGCATCATAGCGTCTAAACCAGTCGGGTCAAAGATACGACCCGTGGGCCGCATGCGGTCCCTGAGCCGTATCAATAAGACGCGCGATTGATATGATTTTTAACAACCGTATATTATATACTATATAATTTAATAAATGTTATAATAATTCAGTTCACATTTTTTTAATTTCAATCTGGCCCACCTACGAATTCAAAATTTAATAAATGGCCCTCTGCAAAATTGATTTTGACACCTCTGGCTCTAAACGAATAGACAAATTAGGATGACGTTTTAAATATTTAATGTGAATATCTTTCAGACGTTTTAAAATCATCAGCTCTATTAGCTACCCTAATGATTTTAAACGCATAATGGGTATTTAGCTTACCTCCAAACATATGTGATTTAACATGAAACAGCAGCATCATACGACGGTACCACGGACCTACTCTGCTGATGGAGTTTTTTTTTATATTATTACTGTTGATGGCATATGAGCAAACAGCACACGTAAGGCAAGTGATACTGGTGCTAATGGACCTTTGTTAGGCCGCTGCATCCAGTGAAGGGATTGTGAATACGCGCAATAAGGTTCGTTTATACTAAAGGCATCACCAAAACCCACCACATAAACATCTGCAGAAAGTTGGGCTTTCGGCTCTCTAGCTCATCGAAGTACAGTAACAAATTGCTACTACCCAGACGTCGATTATCTGGAAGAGTATGGTACCCTGGACAGACCGGCGGTTGCAGTGTGGTGCTACCTCATTTAACTTGAAGGTGATGCAATCCTGGATAGCTTATTGGTAAACCCATCAAGCTCATTGGATTCGTCTTAACTAGTTTTGTTTATTTCTCCTAATGACGAGAACGTGATGCTTGCCTTTTAGAAGTGCTTTTCGTTCGTCTCGAGGGATACACAATACGTTATTTTTAATTTTATCACTTTCCATCATCATGTCAGCCCAGATACATCCTACTGATGAGCTCGGACCATTATAAGAAGGAAATTTATCTACTATATCACGCTGGTCAGACATGTTGACAGTTTTATTTTGAGTTTTTCATTCTCTTGCTATAGATGTTAGATACATATTATTATATGCATTAATCGTACAACACCCACAGACAAGAGAAGGTGGGGAATTGTATTCTTACCCTGTCACCACACAAGATTATTGCTTTTAGTGGTATTTTTACATTTATCTACGGCATATCTAATATGTGACAGAGACAACGCTCTACGAAGCCGAAATTAGTCGATTTTCTCTTAATAAGGGTGATGTGCAATATTTATCGCCGGCTACTGTACTTATCATTAACATCCACTAGGAGATAGACCACCTCAAAGCGTGATAATGCGCCACGCTTGACAGTTTGGTTGACGGTCGCAGTGTTATAAATTTCTCACTAAAGCTCTGCAATCTATATTCCTTGTAATTACACAGCCATTTTTGGAACACATTGTATTGTTAATCCGTCCACAACGTATGTAATGTTTTCGCATTAGGTATTTAAATAGGTTCTTCGTCCTTTTCAAATAGAAGGGCCTCTGAATGGAACATAGTGAATGTTGTTAGTACACGTACATAGATAGCCTCACGCCTGCTTCCCAGAGGCTACCCCTCTAGATACCACGTATTACCACAAGCCACGATCCTGATATACTCCATTGCTTCACTCACATTCATCAAAGTCCTAATGCATCTTCTACGGTTACGCGTATTCTTAACATGACCTTACACCAGCACATCTTCAATTTGATCCCGAGATGGTCTTTCTCGTCATCCTCTTGCAACCGTCCCACTTACACTTGCTTCGTCATTCTCTCTTCACTCATTCCTTTTACATGTCCAATTCACCTCAACATACCTTTTTTTAATCTTTGTCAATACTTCTTCGTTCACTCCACAGCGCTCTTTTATTACACTTACATATTATGCAAAGTCCGAATATCACTCATCTGTGATCTTTTATAGCATTCTTATAATAGTATAGGATCCCGCTATACAACGACCTTCACCGAGATGCTTATTTGATGCAACTTATTTTTATGTGATTTAATATGTCAATAAATATATTGCATATGGGTTGCCTAACAAATTTTAGTCCAGAGTATGATAAATTAATAATTAAAAAAAAAAATTTTTTTTGATCATTGCACCGGTTTGATTATTAGACAAATTCTATACCAATTGAAAGTAGGAAGCCCATAGAATATGCAAACGTTAGATTGTCTATTCTTTTCCGGTCACAACTCTCGGGTAGCCAGATATAAACAGATAAATCAATACTAGCATTTCACACCGGTCTGATCGACGTTTGCATATTCTATGGGCTTCATACTTTCAATTGGTATAGAATTTGTCTAATAATCAAACCGGTGTAATGTACAAAAAAAAATATTATAGTCCATAAAATATAGGATGATCTCTGTGACAGTTGTCCCTAGTGCTGTCACGCTTACGATAACGTCCGTAGTATTTTAACGATAAAATTCCTAGTTTTTATAATTGTGATTTTTTATTACAATTAAAATACAATCAATGAAAATCTTTTTGAACTTTTCAAACAAAACTGTTTTTGACTGTTTTAATTATTCAAAAGATCAAGACAATCAAGGTCTAGGTTACTATTATCGTCATCACTGGAGCGTTCCTGCTAGAACATTTATCATTTTTTGCCAAAATAGCGAGTCGCTAGATCAATTACGACTGTTTTATAAATAAATATGTTTAGTTTATTGACAATAATGCGTACATAATATTGTCATTTACTCTGAGACAAAAACTAGATTTTAATGTTTAATTCATTCAATTTATGTATTTTATAATGTAACTGTCTTTTTTAATTGTAAAAAATATGTTGAAAGTTTTATATAGGCACTGTATTGGGTTTATTTCTTTTATGAATAACTTAATAAAGATTAGTTATCGATTTACGTATATCGACTGTCCCATCTCTTTTTATTTTCAGTCCAGTATGACCTTAGACGTACGTAAGCGTAATTTATGTGTAAAATGTTTACTACATATTTCAGTACTTACGAGGTACATTTTAGGCATGAATATTAATATTTTTATATTTATAATATATTGCAATTCAGTTGCAATAAAACTGGCACGAAAATAATGAAAATATATTTGATACAAAATGAAATTGTAAACATGTCGCTCGTTCAAACTTACTTCGTTGGTTTCGTTGACATCTGTCACAGAGATCAAGCTATATTTTATGGACTATAATGAATCATACTCTGGACTAAAATTTGTTAGGCAACCCATATGCAATATATTTATTGACATATTAAATTACATAAAAAATAAGTTTCATCAAATAAGCATCTCAGTGAAGGTCGTTGTATAGCGGGATCTTAAACCATAAGGTGTGCCACGATATAAGGATTTTATTAATAAAAAAAAATTATACTTAATAAAACACTGCATAAACTCAAGTTCCTTCCAAACTGGTAAATTAGATCACCCATGTCAAGGAAACGATACCGACTGTCAGCCTAAATGGATACAATAATACAAGTTACGGAGTCACATGTCCTTGTTCCCTCGTCCCAGACAAAAGAACAGAGCGTTGCCGGAAAAAGACTAGTAAAATATAGTGAATCAAATTTTTTCCCACTGTGGAGATTATACAACGAAATTTGAACCATTTCAAAGACAAAATCATCAATTAATGATTTAAAGGTCGCAAATAAAACAATAGTGTTTCAATGATGCACTTATTCTTTATTAAAAGAAACAAATGCGATAAGTTTTACACATGCAATTTTGAGAGATCTTAAGTCCAAAAGCCATCAGCACGATGCACTAAATAAATAATTTGAATACTTACAATATTCAAAGCTAATTTTGTCTAGAAGAAAAAACGTACATTTTGTGTAACTACTTATGAAAAAATAATACGAGTTTTTCATTTAGTGCAAGCTTCTAGTGCGAACAGCCTGTAAGATAAAATACTTTTGGCAGATTATTTACCAATTATCCCTCGGTTGATTCTGTAAATACAGAGCTCACAATTGCTCATTTATAATAGCACAGCCATTAACAAATACTACCGTGGATCTTTGCCAAACGATTGGATAGCCTCAAAGCTATTAGCAAACAGTTGTTAACAGTAGCAGTATAATTTTCAATACATTGTTTCTTCACTGTGTTTAATACTTTTGTAAAATAACTTTTTTATGATTTTGTGTAAGTACTACATACTCCTTCGATACCGATGATGGAGTGACATTGCGACGACATCAATCTACATATAATTTACCATACTACTACGTCACATAAATATTTTAATAGTTATTCGATCAAAAATATACTCTATACGTAAATCCAACGCTAAAAGGCCACTAAATATAAACTTAGGGGACCATTATAGTTAATGAATTGCTTAGTGCGAATCAAATGGTGTTACATTATCAATTTGGACCCCTTCAAAGAAATAATTGTGGATGAGCCAAGCGGCCTCACAACATCGAGACATTTAAAATTTCATGATTTTATGGAATAAAAACGCAGCAATGATATTTAATATCTTAATGACGTAATCTATAAATAAAATGCTATAATGTCAGACATGTAACCTAAAGCCTGTTTGCAGATACTGGTCAGTAATTTGCGCAAATTGTATAATGCATTGGAAAAACGCTTTTTTGAAAGAAAGATTAATAAACGGACGCTAAGCAATAATTTTTGGATTGTACGTGGGGATTGAACCCACAATACTCGGAATAGTAGCTATTCAGACCACTACGCCATATATGCAAACGAATCGTTCCTGGTAAGCTTCTGCAGTAGCTGTACTAATGCCTACCCTATTTTCGTCTATGTAGTGCTTAAAACGATACTCCAAGGTACCTTTGAACACTAGCGCATATAAGTTATTTTTAATGGTTGTGGCAATTGAGCAAGAAGGTCACTTGATGGTGAATGGTTACTTCTGGTTATGGACCTCTATAACAGCGGCACGACCAAGTCGTTGCTGAATGTAAGGTAGGGTTTGCAACAAGGTACGTTATGATAGATACATATTTGCGAAATTTACTGAACATTGTCTGCAACGGGCTGTAATACTAATCAAAATATGATAGAACACATCGCCGTAACACATTTAGAATAATAAAAATTATTGCGATATTTTAAGTACCATTTAAAACATGAATTCATTTAATAATTATTATTAAATATACATTAAATATTTACCAAAGATATTTAAATATATCAATATAGAGTGTAAAGGCACAAACAATATAAACGATTTCATTTTTATCCGACATATTTTCATTGTTATTGCTCAACATTATGTAATATGAAGTGGCGTTTAGTTGAATGTAAAATATTGCTATATTCAAGGAATACTATAAAAATAGTTCATTTGGCAATTTATATAATAAGTACAAATAAATACATATATATATATATATATATATACGAGCAATATATTTTACTTCATTTTAAACGATGATTGGCAAAAGTTTAAACTATTAAGTAATACCTTAATATTAATATAATTTTACTTTTAGTTGAAGTGTTACAAAGTGGAATATTATAAAACTTTTAAGTTAAATTAGATAAATTAAATTTTTAGTGCAACCTTTGTAATCTTTGGTGATCCGAGATCCATTCTGTAGTTTTTCTTAAAGTTTTCAAGTTCTTCGTGAGTAGTGTGGCCATTCATAGGGTTCCCATTATATTTCGGGCCGTTAACAATGTGCCCATTTACCTTGATCGCAAGGCCATTGGAACCCGCAATTTTATCAACAGCTTGGCCGTTCATCTTCTGTGTAGCGTAACTGTTCGTTTTGTCACCTGCGAATCCATTGATCTTATTGCCTTTCTGCCCATTAACTTTCTCACCCCCATACCCATTAACTTTTTCACATCCGTGCCCATTAATTTTCTCACCACCGTGGCCGTTCACTTTCCCACCAACATGCCCGTTAACTTTATCAATCCCGTGCGCGTTGACTTTTTCGTCTGCATGTCCGTTGATCTTCTCATTTTTATGCCCATTCATTTTTGAAGCTCCGTTCAGACCATTGGTCTTATCATCACTATGGCCATTCATCAAGGTTTTACTTTGCCCTGATAAAATCAAAAGAAAATATTCTTTTAACCTCCAATTTATGTGTTTCATTGAAGGTACTGGCGTAATTGTGTTAGTCACGTTTGAACTATATTAATGTCCCTATAAATTATACTCTAAATTCTTGAATATTAGTTCGCATTATTGGGACCTTCGTTAGTGCATATATCAGAGCATTTATGTTCCAGAATAAATCTCTTCGTATCTGGAAAATTACGTGTTGCCTTTAATATATTCGCCGCGGCTATACGCGGCCTAATAACGATACCACACACATACACACAGGTAGATAAACAGTAGCTATATCTCCTACGCATTTTTTCTTAAAACTTTCTTAACGTGGCGTTTTTCACTGTCATACATTCGTCTAATAATTGGATATTCTATTCAGTATGTTTTAACATATTAGATATTTTAATAATACATGTGAATTTAAGAAAATGTGCTTTTGCAGCTAAATAATATTTTAACTGTGAAATTAGAAGTTTTGAACTTATTAGGTCATTCTATCCCTTTCTTGCACAACGATGTTTAGTATGAACATTATGACGTCATAATGTGTGTATTGCTCTCTCTATTGTATTCTTTAGGATTGATAAAAAAAAGTCAATGTATTTGAGATGATCGAGTAATGTATACTTTTACTTCACTCGAATTAAGACACTATATCGACATTTCATTACTAGCATGCATTTCAATGAATTCATAATGAAAATGAACCGATGCATGTTGAATCAATGCAATACTTCATCCTAATAGTCTATTGTACCACAAGTTACAAACAATACGGTAGTAACTGATAATGATTGTTTTAATAACAAATATATACAACTACAAAATTTTCTACAATTTGTTTCTGGTTACACTATTGTTTATTCTTCATATTCGATAGCTAATCATATTCATTCCATCATATTGATTGCGTAGGAGATATTTTCGTACAGTGCAGAAATGAAACGTGTGAATTTATAACGAAACAAAAAAAAAACATTGAAAGACCTAGTTTTTTTTTTTTGAATAATTATATCGCTAAACTAATATTACGAAGGGCAAACGTAACTAATAGAGGAGTCTAATCTATACTATTCTAGGACACAATTACGCCAGTGTACACATAACAATAATAACATGCATACATATAGCAGACAGGATCATCAGGTCCGATGCAAACATTATTGATATAATACATTAAAAAAATTACAAGGGTTGTCACCTTATTGGAATAAATTAAGTACATTGGTTAATGAAGGTAGGAAAAAAATTATATTGTGTCAAAATAACGTTACATCATTATTTTTGCTAAAAACATTTTTTTATGTCATTACTTTTAGCAAAAAGCCTATTATCAGATTTAGAGATGCTTTGTTTCCCTCTCACATTGGATGTATAGCACTCATAACTGAAAAGCTAAATTTGTAAATGCTGACTAGAACTTGAATTTATAAAAAAACTAACAATACAGTTAAATTGAATCCCAGAGAAATTAAGTCGTTTTACATGACTTAATTTCTCTAAATTAAGTTGTGTAAAGAAAGTTTTTTCAGCTATTTTATTATTCATATAATATGTATTATATAAGAATCGAAAGTACAATAAGGTACAGGTGGCAACCCTAAAAAAAACTAAGCAACAATTATAAATCAGCACCAAAAATGTTTGCTGCAAACATTATGAATCGGCAGCGAATGGATAATCTACCAGATTATAATCCATTAACACTGAATTCAAAAAGCGATCAGGTGCTTTATTCTTACCATGGCTGTCGAGGCCGGTGTAGTACCTTTTGGAAGTCTTCCAGTCTTCTTTCAGTGACAAGTTGTACATAGAATAGGCAGGGTCGCCGGTCACCTCTTTCTCAATAATCAAAAACTTGGGCAAAGATTCAATCAACGCGCCTTGATCGTACGCAGCACTATACGTCTCTAGAAGAACCAATCCCCGACATCTGAAAAATTCAAACGAAGTTCACTACAGAAATCGAAACAGATATATTGACAAAATATGATATTTATATAAAAAAATAAATTACCTGTATAAAATATATATTAACATAGTGCAAGGCAAATATATAAATAATAAAATGAATATAATATTATGCACGTACAATTTAATTAAAAATTTATAAGTAGTGAATAATAAATAAGTAATAATATATATACGTATATATGATTTTATTGTTATATTCGAGTTAAAAATCACCTGGGATGTGTCGGCTGTCTATACATGTCCAACTGATAGTACTGGTTGTTGTATATGAAGCAACGTCGCTTTTTGAAGATGGTAAAGTGGGCATCGTCACGTTGCGGTAGCAAATTCAAATAATCCCGATGATTAAGTTGCGTTCTCACTTCTACAGATTGACCATTGGTCGGGTGGAACTTCCTAAGCGTGTGTATATAAGACCAGTGGCCTTTTTGACCACGCTTACGAAGCCTAACTTGGGCTTTGCGCAGATCACTCTGTAAGTAGTTATGTACGACATCGAAGTCCTGGAAGGCTGGGAACTCCGAATCTGCGGCGAGTGGGCTCTTGACGAGGAACTTGCGTTTCTTGGAGTTGACGTTGAGACGGTCTCCGGTATCGATGCCGATTTTCTGGCATACACACGCGATCAAACGATTCATCTTCTTATCGAAGTCCGTCGAGTTGTCAATAACGTCGAAGTAAGGGTGGCCGATCCACGCGGCGGCCGCGTTATAATCCAGCTCCCTGGCAAGCTCCATACCCTCTGATCGGCAGGCATGGTCCTTTAACAAAACATAACATGGCTATCAGTTGATGTAATCGTATAAATGTAATCAGTATAAATATTTTACATAAATAAAGTAGAAATCAACTAGGTCACCCAAGTCAGACGTAATGAAAATTGAGTAGATTAATTTAATCGGATTATCAATAAAGACGTATTCATTATGATATAAGTATAGGATTTCGTTAATAATAATTAAAATTATCTCTTATCAGCGAGACTATAATAAACCTTAGGTTAATTCGGCATTTACGATGATATCGAAATAGGAAGAGACACAAGAGAAAATTTTAAAAACAAAAGTTGAATTATCATCATCAACATCATCGCAGCCCACATACATCCCACTGTTCGGCTCAGGCCTCTTCCATAAGCGGAAGGCATTTGACCTACTATACCATGCTGGTCAGACATGTTGGTATAGGGTTTCATGAAGAGCTTTTTTCTCTTGCACAGAGGTTATGTGCATATTATATCCCATAGTCGCCTTTTACGACATCCACGGACACGATAGGGAGTGGTGAATTGTATTCTTACATTGTCACCACACAGAAAAAAGCTGAAAATATTTTATGGTAAATACGAAAACTTCTTTTTCATCCATGTTGACCAAACATATGCAGATTATCCTATTATGAAGGGGTTATATCGGTTAAGACCATTATTATTTCTATTTCTCAGCCCGTATAGGATAAAACACAAACTGTTAGTCACAAGAGCCTCAACCGCAATGAGGGCATTCGACCTTTCTATACTGCGCTGGTTAGAAGAGTTAATATAGAAATGAATATACCGCTTTCTTGCAGTGATGTTATATCCTTAAATCACTAAACCGTGTTTTAGGAAACCCATGGAAAAGTAATTTTTTCTTTTTTTTTGGGGGTGGGTTACGGCGCACTCCTCGCACCACTCCGTCCGAGGCGACAGAGGGGCGTAAGCACACACACCCATAACCCACCAATATAGCACGTCGTCTTCGTCGTTGGATCGACCACCGGTGCAGAGTTCCTTGACTTCAGTGGTCGACTGGACAGAATACCCCAAGGGAGTACCCGCTCCCGTCGACGTCCCCTACTGGAACGTCGATCGGCGTCGCGAGGCTAACCTCTCCGGGAGTGACAGGACTAAATCCGCGAAAAAAAAAAGGAGTATAAGTGAATTATATTCTTACCCCCATTACTATAGGCACAGAAATATAAATTTTCCGTCGTTCGTCATTAAATAAAATACTGAACTGATGCCAATCAAATTTAGTAACAGCCAAAATATTCATTAGAATTCCAAGTCACCATTCCACAAAAGGAACTTTTAAAAGAATTTAGCAATTGATTATTTCAAATGTAATAGTATTTTAATTTCCTTGCGCATTCAACTAAACTTGAGAATTTGTTTAAAATAAAATTCTTTATCAATGACGTCGAATAATGTTTATTAGCGTGTGCTATCATTACAGTTTTACAATGGCACAATGCCAACGTTATTACCGAGCAAATCGACTAGATAGCATGTTCTACGGTCATTATATATACATCAAAGCTAGATTGGTACAATATTATAGCTTAACAATTTAAACAAACTTTATTATCTCTTTTAACGTAAAATACCCGGCAAGAAATATTGCACATCGAACTTTTGAAAGAGGCAATCGGTTAATTGCGACTTTGTAGAGGGTTCTCTCTGTCGTACACTCCCTGTAGGTTTCTGTCTATCGTTGTACAAATGCAGTATTTGAGCACAGTTCAAAACTATATAGAGTTAAAACCGCACTAATTTAGAAAAAAATGCTTGTAGAATAGGTGTATTTTATTAATAACCATAAGCCATACTAGAATGTTAGTGCTGCGTGTGACGTCCCACAGGCTACGAAATTAACCGAAGTACAATTTTTATTACCGAATATTATATAGCAGCTATACTCTAAGTGTGTTCCGCGGAACCCTAGGGTTCCGTGATACCTCTGTCGGGGTTCCGCAAGAATTTAGAAATAAAAAAATCAAAACACCTCTCTCTGGTCGCTCCGCGGCTGTGCGGACTCCGCGGCCGCGCGGAGACAAAACGCTATGAATGTTATTTATTTATTTATTTGTATTTGTATAAGCTTGTGTTACATTAGCTGGTACAATATCTCATAAGTTTGGTCTCAACAATTTTATACTTGTACAACGCGTTCGCTCTAAGTTTGCCGGTCTGTGGAATGCGCGTACCCTCCCCCACGTGACAACAAAACTTATAATGTGTCATAGTTTTACCCAAATATCTAACGTACACAATTTTTATTGTTACAATTAAATAAAAAATTTCGAACGTCATACACTCATACCTATCGCCAGCGGCAAACTTAAAACGAGCGGGTAGTATACTTGTAAGCGCTCAGTCTCTTTGATAAAAGCCGCCTCTGAATTAGACGCTATAGTTGTCAACTAGCGACTTTCGTCTCTAACTTCAAAGGATAAAGTCGATATTGTTTACAACGCTATTTTTAAATTTCTGTTTTTATTTTTGCTTTTTGTTTATCAATGGTGCCGACTCGAGTATTTTCGAGAATATTTGAGATCGAGTCTAGGACTAAGTATAAAAGCGGCGATCGCACGTTGGCGTCGTCGGTTGATGATTAGCGTTCGGAGCGATAAGTTACTACCTACTTACAAGCTCGCTAGCGAGAAACTAGTGTTCATTGTTTTACTGCCTGCTGTATTCTGTTGTCTCAGTTTTATACATTTCTTCCCTGTAGGTTCTAAATTTAGTCTCTTATACGCAGTAACGATTGTGCATTATTTAAACCCCACTATCCTGACTTGTAACATTATAAATAAAGAAGAATGGAACGTTGGCTTAAAGGTGTTAAACGTGTTCCAACAACATCTTCTAATGACGCTGAATGTTCAAAAGCAATGCGCGCGGAGAATTTAGCAATCACCGATCCAGAAGATGATGCCACGAGTGCCACGACGTCAAGCTCGACGGTTTCAAAGACGAAAAAAAGGAAGTATGATGAATCTTATATCAGTTTCGGATTTGTTGATTCCAACGGCTCACCTCTCTGCATGCTCTGTAGTAAACTGCTTCCTAATAGTTCCATGGCACCTGCCAAATTGCGTCGACATTTAGAAACCGTACACCCCGAGACTAAAGACAAGAATAAAGAATTTTTTGTTCGCAAAAAAGATCAGTTATTAGAAAGTCAAAAAAATATGATGCATGTAACACAAACTACCAACGAAAAGGCCACGGAGGCATCATACTTAGTTAGCTATCGCATTGCACAAGCAGGTGAAGCGCACACTATCGCTGAGAAATTAATAAAACCATGTGTATTAGACATAACAAAATGTATGCTTGATGAAAAATCTGCAAAGCATCTTTCTACTGTTCCGCTATCAAACGATACTGTTTCACGACGAATCCATGATCTGGCAAGCTACGTCAAACAAGAACTAGTTACACGTCTACAAAATACACGATTCGCTTTGCAAATGGACGAGTCGACTGATGTCGCTGGTTTGGCTATCCTGCTGGTTATTGTGAGATATCCATATAAAAGTTCTTTTGAAGAAGACATGCTTATGTGTTCATCGCTGCTTACAAACACTACCGGGGAAGAAATTTTTAATAAAATAAATATATTTTTTGAAGAACATAATCTCAGTTGGAACAATTGCATTGACATTTGTACAGATGGGGCCAAGGCGATGACAGGTAAAACAGCAGGAGCAGTGTCACGAATGAAAAATAAAGCGCCTAATTGTAGTTCCAGTCATTGTATTCTGCATAGACAAGCACTTGCGATGAAGCAAATGCCGTCTAATCTAAAATTAGTTATGGATGAAGCGGTAAAAATAATTAATTTTATCAAATCACGACCACTACAATCCCGATTGTTCTCATTATTGTGTGAAGATTATGGCAGCAAACATAAAACACTGCTGCTCCATACAGAAGTGCGATGGCTGTCTCGGGGAAAAACTTTAACAAGGCTATTTGAACTTAGAGCCGAGTTACAAATGTTTCTTTCAGCAGATACTTCTTTTAATTTGAAGGACCGTTTGTATGATAAAACTTGGTTGTTCCGATTGTCTTTTATGGCGGATATCTTTCAAAAACTTAACGAATTAAATTTATCGTTGCAAGGTAAACAGACAACAGTGTTTCAGGCCTATAATAAAATAACTGCTTTTAAAAGAAAATTAGATTTTTGGATCATTTGCATTGGTAAGAAAGAAATAGAAAGTTTTACGTTACTCAGTGAGTTTGTTAGCGAAAACGACTCAGAAATGTTTGAAGATAATGTGTTTGAAGAATTGGTCCAATATCTCAGTTCGATGCGCGCATCTTTTGAAAAGTATTTTCCCGAAGAACACAATACAAAAATTAAAGTGAACTCCTGGATTCATAATCCTTTTTTACCCAATTTGGAGAAGCCTGAAAACATGTCAGATGAGATATATGAATCTCTTTTAGAAATGTCATCAGACACAAGTATGGAGTCATTGTTCAAAACGACGCCTCTTAATGATTTTTGGTGCAGAATCCAAGATGAATATGCAATGCTTGGCCAAATGGCTCTGGATATTCTTCTCCCGTTCCCAACTACATATTTGTGCGAAACAGGATTCTCTACCTACGCAGCCACGAAAACAAAATATCGCAATAGACTGGACGCCGAAGCTGATATGAGACTCCAACTTTCTTCCATCAAACCTGATATCAAGCAATTGATGAAAAATAAAAAACAGTTTCATACCTCCCACTAGTTAGATTTTTTCTTTTTTAATGTTTTCTATTATTGTCCTTACCAAGTGGTGAAGTAAATAATAATTAGTAACTGATACATTGTACTTTTATTATGCTGATTAATATAGAATACACTTATAAAAATAATTGTTTTATTGTAGGGTTCCATCAAGTATTTTGCTTCCCAAAAGGGTTCCATCATTTAAAAAGTTTGAGAACCACTGTTATATAGCAACGGATGGTGGTACAAGATAATTAATATAGCCCTATAGTTTTCTTCAAGCCAATTTCTTATTACAACTAGAGGTTATAATTAAAAGTTATAACTGCGAATTTAAATGATTGAAATAAAATAACTTTTAACCTTATTAATCAATATTGAAATGATCTTCGAACTAAAAGTAAATATATTCGTTATGTTAACTAATGTAGACAAGAGATAGATGATCTAATTATCGAATAACAGGCTATTATGATTACTGTGTAATTATTCCATACTAGCAACCTGCCCTCACTTCGGTTTCAGTCGTCTTACCCGCGTAGTTCCCGTTGGAATAGTGGAATAAAATATAGCCCATGTCACTCCCTGATATTATAGCTTTCCATTGGTGAAAGAATTTTTGAAATCGGTCCAGTAGTTTCGGAGCCTATTCATTCAATACAAACAAACAAATCTTTCCTCTTCATAATATTAGTACATATAGATAAAGTTGATAACATTACAACTAGAAATTATTTAAGATATTTGATGTTTATATAGGATTTTGGATTTTATTCTATGGAGACAGTGTGTATTTTAAAAGTACTTAAGCTATAACTTAAGTACTTTTAAAACTTAAAATATAAATCAGCAATCAACAACAAGATTAGCAAAGATTACCGCATATGTCCAAACATTACCTCATTATAATATTAATACAAAAATGTATATAAATAGTATTATATCTGCATTCAAGTAAAACCAGAGTAGCGCTGGCGGTTTCTCCACAATAAGAGAAAACTGGATCTACTATAACACCCTGGTTAAACGTACCGATACAAGGTTTTATTTTGAGTTTACCTTCTCTCGCAATGATGTTATACCTGCTTGAATCATTTAGTCGACTTTTACGATACGGGAAAAGAAAGGCTGGCGACACTTTCGAGTTCTTAATCCATAACCAGGGCCGGATAAACCCTATTAGGGCCCCTGGGTAATGCAATTCTCGGGTCCATGGTCTAAGGTCCATAAGCAGCAGTACCACCAAGTGTGCTGGTTTCTCCTTTACCACCGGCAATAAAAAAATGAATATTATCGAGGTAGTATGCAAATTGTCAAAAAAAAAATCTTTCGATTTAAAGTTTTTTTCTTGGTGCATGCTCGGGGCCCCTAGGCAGTTGCCTAGTATGCCTTATGGATAATCAGGTCCTGTCCAGTAATATTGTGTACTGGACAGTATATTTATTTTCCGTGTGGTGACGAAGTAAGAATACAATGCACCACCCCCTTTCTTACCCATGGTGTCGTAAAAGACGACTAAGGGATATAACATGCCGATAACATCGATGCAAGAGAAGGCATACTGGAACTGAAACCCTATGCCAACACGTCTGACCAGTGTTGTAAGTAGGTTACTTTCACCAAATAGAGGAGGCCCGAGCCTAATGAGACGTGTATAGGCTGACATAATGACGATATTTATTTTACTTGCCAAGTTATCTTTTGGTTTTTGCAACAAGCAGACCAAAATGATAGTGAACCGCACATTACTTTGCCACTAAAATTATACCCCGTTTGCTCGGTAACCATATTAATAAGTTATTAGCAGATTTATTAGCAAACAGCGAATACTATGAAATTGCATACTCAAGTATTATTATTCGTGTCACGTTTCTAACCACATGTTTTGCAACACTAGCTCGTAACGAAGTTTAAATAGCCGACACGGTAACAAAAAAAAATCATGAATACGCAGTGATAAGTGATGACGACGGTTATTACTGACACTCATTGTCATCACAGCCCGCCCGCAGCCATAGTATAAACAAACATTAATATCTCTCATTTCGATACAACGCTTATCGGTAATTGTTTACAAAGTCGTAATATATACCTATTATGTATCATAAATTTTAAACATTAGGTAGGTATATTGATAACTAATAGATTAATAAATATCTAATTGGCACAATCGAATCGGTCCTTGGATTTATGTACTCCACCAGTAGTGGTTTATGTTACGCTTCGGACGCTTAGTTAAACATGTGGATATAACGTCTGTCTCTATGGCCAATCAGATGATTCGATAAGTTCAAAGCAATATCTATTACTTTTATTAAAATAAATGATTTGATGTTGTCCCATTAAATATTTAAAAACGTCCGCTGGATTGTTTATAGTAATATTGTCGTCGTCTCAGCTCATACACGTCCCACTGTTGGGCCTCCTCCCCAATAGATAGAAAATTGACCTACTATACCATACTAGTCAGACCAACCAACGTATAGGGTTTTATTTTGAGTTTTCCTTCTGTTGCACAGATGTTATATGCACATGTCGTCTTTTACCGCGTTCACAGGCAAGATAGGGAATGATGAATGATGAACGGAGAAATATTGAATAATTAAGTATTGTCCGTGTGGTGACGGAGTAAGAAAACAATTCACCACTCCTTATCTTGCCCGTGGATATCGTAAAAGAAGACTAAGGGATATAATATGGATATAACATCTATGCAAGAGAAGGAAAACTTGAAATAAAACCCTACACCAACCTGTCTGACCAGCATGGTATTATAGTAAGGTCGATTACCCTCCAATTGTGAAAGAGGCTCGAGCCCAACAGTGGGACATATATGAGCTGAAATGATGATGAATGATGACGATTTAAGTATTGAAGAGTAATATTGATTAATATTTAAACTGTTTTATATTAAAATAATGAAATTTATATTAGTCTGTGTGGTGTCGAACTAAGACTTATAGTGTTTCATACATCTTTCTTCCCCTCGGTGTACATTACACAACAATACCATCATCAGCCCTCATTGAAATAACGAACAAGGAAAGAAGAAAGCATCGTAGTGTAAAGTCACTCATTCAACTTGCTTGCATAAACTTCGAGCGAGAGAAGCCGTTGCACTTACTTTCATATTTAGAATAGCAAGGGTCAAAGTAGGCATTAGTTTACCTTCTACTCTGGCATATTGTGTTGTTATAGCTTCAATTACCACACGAGACCCACGTTTCTACAGTACTCAATAGTTCCTCTAGCTTTATTATTTACACATTGGTAATTTTTGGATTGCCTATGACAAAACGTTTGATTATACAATGCAGATATTCTCATAAAAATCATCATTATAAAGGATCTTCTCGGTTTTTATACATCTCACGGTAGGGTATGAGTCTCCTCCACAATAGGAGGGAAATTGACAATACTGTTCTGGTCTGAGTTTTCCTCGTCTTGCATGTATGTTAAATGCACATCGTATCACATAGTCGTTTGTTACGTATTCTTACTCCCTCACCACACAGAAATGTATGTATTAATGATATTGAACACAAATAATTACGAAGGTATCTATCATGTTGACAAATATATCATTAGATCTTATATCTTTAAACGAGCAATTCTTGTATATACAGAGTGTATCAGGTTATGGGACAACTGTTCGAGTATGTTGTAGTTTAACGGTCATAGATCGTAATTAGAATGTACATTACACAAAAAAAACAATATAACATAAAAGTTATAGTGATTTCAAAAAAATGTGTCTAAGAGCCTACGCCTTAAATGTTACGTATTATGTAGGCATGTACAGACAGAATACATGTAGGCATGTAAAGCTTCGACAGTATAATTTCATTCATTCATACCTAGAATTGTGCAAACGTTTCAATGACATCGTAGGTACACAGCGAGCGGTCAACGGTCGTAGGCCGATCAGCTGTTTTAAAGCGAAGTTTGTCTTGCTTATGGGAATGTAATCACTGATTTATTCAATTTCTAATGAACATTTAACAAAGTATGAATATGTTGCGTATTAAGGGGGTATTCTAGTGTAGAAATTTGAAAAAATCGAGTTTTTTTATTTGCATTTTTTCAAAGTTTAGACCTTCAAAAATATAACCTTAAGCGGATTTTCCAAAATTCGAGCTATTTTCGGAGATACAGCGGATTTTGTGACGTGGCGTCTAAGCTAGCGGAGCGGAGCAAATCATACAATGAACAGCAGATGTTGCCGGACAACTTGAGGACTCGTTCTTTCCAGAAATTATTTTGTATTCCACACAATATATATATATATGTATATATAGAATAAATAAAGGTTTTTGCGAAATCCGAGTTATTCTATCGAAATTGTAAGAAAACTTTTGTTATACATCTCTCTAACGCTCCTGCCTTGGATTTTGTAAAATTTCTACTTGAAGTATTTTTAAAAAATTCGAAAAGGTCAAAAAAGAGGGTACAAAAAAAATTTGTTTTTAAGTTGACGCCATTTTGTTAACTTTTGTTTTTTTCTTTGGCAAAGGTCAATCCGATAGCGACATCTATACTGATGGGGAATTTTTTTTATTTTTTTGTTTTAGATCACTTACTTACAAGGGAGCACCATTTTTTTTTTGTAGCCCCCACTCCACCGGCCTGTAACTTGAAGATTTTTTATTTTTAATGTTTTTTTTTATTCTTCAATTGACAATAAAAATTATAACAAACAATGGATAGTAAAAATGTTTTTCATTTGTTTTTAATATCCGTTTGAAAAATACTTAAAATTTAGGCGTCTACACCAGAATACCCCCTTGAGTATCATTGACTTTATACATTTCAATCAGTTTTACACGAAAAAGCGTTGACAAAATTGAAAACTTTACATGTCTCTAATTCCTTAACGAATCGATATTTTTCGTTCAAATTTTTTTCATGGGTTCCTACCACCATTGCCTAGCTCCCTTTTGACCAGTTGCCCCATAACCTGATACATCCTGTATATATTCAGGATCTCGGCAACGACACCAACGATTTTGATGTAACTTGGCATACTAGAGGTTTCGAGGCCAAAAAATCGATCTAGCTAGGTTTTATTTATAGAAAATGTTGTTTTGTCAGTGTTTTTAGCAAAACAATATAATGACATTAAATTTTAAAATATGAATTTTAGTTTTGCTGTCAACGTCATGAGTTACGGTAGCTCAGTTGGGAAGTAGTAGTTTCCTTTTAGTATTGTTTTGGCATTCAAACGGCGTCGAATCGAATCTCGGTGTTATTATTATTCTCTTTTTGTATTTTTTTTCATTATTTAATTTTTATTTTTTATTAATATATATCTAAATAAATTCGACAAAAATACAACAAAAATATTACGAGCGAAGCTCGGTCAACCAGATATTATTTATTTAATACTTGAAACATAATTGGTGTCAATACCCGTTTCTATCATCCGGGGTTATAATTTTAACCTCAAATTTAATTAGTCATTTAGTTCTCGACGAACATCGTCATACATTGCATGCGATCCTAAATTTCTTCAATATTACTGTGCCTAGTTAAAATTATATATTACTAAATAGGTAGTTGCATGGTACCTACAATTAAAAACAGAAAATGTCAACAATAAAGGTTAACTATTTAGGTACACTTTCGTCAGTTTTCATCAACGACACTTAATTATGGGTAGAGTTTAATTAAAGGTTTAAATAAAATTATAAATAAAGATCTAACACTTAAGTCAACATAAAATATATAAATTATACATAATATTGGTGTCAATGAAATCTTTTGATGTTAATTAATGTTAACTGTAATAGGTAGCACTTAAGACGATATAAATTATAAATAACATTGATGTTATGTCATTTACATTGAATTAAGAGTTATCTAAAATTTAAGGGTCGTTGGTGAAAACGGATATAACTCTTACGTTATTAGCCGAACTAAAAGAGTATCTTTATTTGCTTCTGAATAGCGCCAAGCGATAGTTGGCTTCTAAAACAGTTGGTTTTATAAATTGCCCAGGCGATTACCGTTATCAAAAGTTTCAACTTTTGAGATCTCATTGCCACGAATCCAAAATATAAAAACCTATTTTAAATTTGAACAGAAGTTGTGAAAACTGTTTTGTATTTTATTTGTAACCTTCAAAATGAAGGTTTTAATTTTTATCTGTTAAAACATTTAATACTCAGTCAGCATCTACATCGAAACGACACAATTCAAATATCACGATATAATCTAATTGCTTGATTTCCATTTTTCGTTGTTGTAAAAACGTAGCCTTACACATCATTTCGCTGATAACCACGTCATATTGAGAGAAAGGTTATATAGTGTCACTCACCTCTACAGAGTAAAAGTCCTCGGCGCCATTCGCAGCGGACACCATATGCACGATGTGATTATATCTATTATCTCTTAACTCCACACTGTTCCAATTATTAGCCACACACATACACTCCCATTTCTCCTTCGATATAACTGAAAATATTAAAAAAATATATATTAAGATTAAAATTGTATTACTATCACAAGGCTAGTTGTACCAGCAACTTCGCTTGCATATTGTCCAGCGAACGTATTCTACAATATCTTACTAAACATCACAGAATGAAAACACAACATATAATGTTATTATGACAATTGCATGTAAATTTGTTATCTCGGCAGTTCTTATGACAGCAACTGGCAAAGGAGGAGCACATTTGATGCACCATGTCTAATTATTACTACATTTTGTTCCATTTGCAAATATTATTAAATTAGCTATGATCTTATAGTAATATGTAGCAGCTTAAACTTATTTTTTATCTTAATACTTAATAATAGAAAATCGCGCGTATTGTAACGTGTTTACAACAACAGTGTATGTATTCGTCATATATTTGACAGCCATTCCTTCCCGCAATAGTTGTAAAAATCGTTTAGAAGCACAACAAGTGGTCTGCACACCAATTGCGATCACCAACCTACCTGCCCAAGTTTATACTTGGAATCCTTATGGATTATGGCAATATTCGCCATCCATCAGGACGTTCACTGTTGGACATAGGCCAGTCCCATAGTGAACTTTGACGACGATGGTTAGAAAAATATATTTTGAGTTGAATCTATACCAATAAATAAAATTGGAGTGTCTGTTTGTAATGTCAAAATAATAGGCTTTTTTCATGCTCACACGGTTATTTGCACGATACCTATGCCTATAATACAGATTAAAAAAATTTTGTCTGTCTGTCTGTTTGTTCCGGGTAATCTTCGAAACGGCTGGACCGATTTCAAAAATTCTTTCACCAATGGAAAGCTATAATATCAGGGCGTAAACTAGGCTATATTTTATCCCGGTATTCCCACGGGAACGGGAACTACGCGGGTAAAACGACTAAAACCGAAGCGAAGCGAGGGCGGGTTGCTAGTCTGTAATAAATGTGCATAATTAGCGCTCACAATAAATTAAGATAATTACAATGGGATAATAATAAAAAATAGCTCGCCGCAAATTACATGCCTTTAAGAATTACACTCTTGAAACTATGTGTATAATAAAATGAGCTTCTTTCGCACAAAAGACTTTCATTTATAAAAATGTCCTCTCGATTTACTAATTAATTATTTAAAAATATAATATTCATAATGATTTTTACGTTATATCTATTTCTAAGTAGGTATTACATAACAACATATTATTATACAATACAACGTGTGATAAAAGTCGATCGTATTTTGCACGCCGCGCCGTGACCGTCTTTATGACCCATTGAGAATGTCGCCTGAATAAACAAAATTAGATTTGGTATCAGAGCCAACGAATGACCTCTTTGGAACACTTTCAGTTAAAACAGACTAATTAAATAACCTTTCTCTACAGGTAAAAATCTCAATTAAGAATAAAATGTGTTCCTACCCTCACTTCCCCTAGGGGATCGTAAACACAGATAGTTTTAGGAAAATGTGCATGCATCCTCCTCGAATATATAACATCAATTGCAATGGCCAACCCCGAGAGGCTAGCTTACGTTTTCAAATTATGTCGTCATAAGACTATTTTATGAACAAACATAAAAATCAGACAGGACAACAATTACTTATCATTCTCAAGGTCCTATATATATATTTTTAAGGAGATAAGGAATCATTGTGCTAATTTGACCGTTATCTATACATATAATAAAACCGTAATGAAGTCTTGTAGTGTGTTAATTTTTAACTTTACACATATACTACACTAAACAAATTACATTTAAGATTTTCTTAGTTTTAGTTATTCATTAGTTTAACGAAATTCTAAAAATATACTAAATAACTTTTTATAGAATTACACCATGAAAATGTTGTTTTAGCAGTTGTCGTAATGTCCCAAACTATCGTTTTGCGCCATTGTGCGAAACAGATGCACTCTTGGAAATCCCGGTCCATCTGAGCGAGTATTTAATTATCAATATAGACACATGTACAATATCGCGGATCTGGAACATTCGTCATTGAAAATAATTTAATTTCCCGATTATTTTTATTGATTATTTTCACCTGAAAAAGCTTACACTAAATATGAGCCAATACTTTTGTGATGTATTTATTATATAGTATCATGGGCTAACACGTTTTCCTTAAACATACATTGATTTCTTTAGTTAATCATTAATATAAATAGCTCAACACCTTTGTAGATTGTCAGCTCCTGGCCACCTGTGGGAACGGTCAGTCGTTGCCGCTAGTGGCTCAATGTGCATAATCTTATGTCGCTTGCCATAGATATCTTAGGTAGGTACCTATACTATTTTTATTAACTATAATAAATTGACTTACTTAGGGGGCGTTCATAAAATACGTGAGATATTTAAGGAGGGGAGGGGGTCGAGTCAAATCTCATCTAATCTTACGTTGGAGAGAGGGGGAGGTCTCGGCAAATATCACGCAATTTTTTTTGAAACAAAAAAAATTATGCTATTGGTCCATTTAATCCGGATTGTGCATGATTAAGATTTAATCTTAAACGTAATAAGATTTAATCTTAAGCGTAAACAGGCGAGCAGCCCACATTGCACCAGCTAAGCAAGCGCGTATGTTCCGCAAAGTCCTCATGGATTGTCACAAGACGAGCTAATGAGTTACTGTGCGCTAGCGCCAACGCACAGAGGGTTGAAATGTACCAAAAGTGAGGATTAATTCAAAAGCTGAACTTTATCCTACACATTCGTGTGTGGTACTTACTGGGTGAAAGGTAATTAAATTCTACATCACTATTTGCCAAAAACTTTTGTTTTGAGTAAATTACTCTATCGACTGTGAGCTGTCAAAGTCAAATAATTTTTCAAAATTTTTCGTGCCGTACCTAAAATTGAAAATTGAGATATTTTGGGTGCTGATAATTCTTATTAAGCGTTCTAAAAGTAATTTTATTAAAATGGTACCATCAACTTCAGGTATTTGGCTACATAATTGCATTAATGTTTTTTAGATAAATGTTTTGCAAATATTTTTAATATTTTTTTAAAAAGTGCTCCATATTTGGGGTATTTTCGATATATACACAGTTTCAAAAAATTTCTTGTTGCGATCCAGCAAATTTTATTAAGTGATATTTTAATATAGTATTTTAGCTTATATATTCCACACCAAACTTTTGCAGAGGCACCGCGTTTTTTTACTTATTAAAATTTTTGTGAAAGAACTCCAGTTGCTAAATACTTAATCTGAAAAAACAAACAAATCAACTTGTTTGTTTTTAACTCTCTTTTGTCTTTATTTTCGGTATTAAAGTTATTGTTATAAATGAGTTTGGTTTCCATCAGAGATGGTTGCGTGAGTTAATTTTGACTCACTCAAAATGTTACGTTTGTGGTGCTACGAGCAAAGACTTCAACTGTATTGATGAAATGATTGCCAGAAGTGTGAACAAGGATACATTTCAGTTCGGTTTATCTATTCTCCATGGCTGGATTAGGATTTTTGAGTGTCTTCTTCATGTGGCATATAAATTACCACTTAAAAAGTGGCAAGCTAGGTCAGATCATGACAAACAAGTTGTTAAAGACACAAAAACAAGAATTCAAAAAAAGTTTAAAGAAAAAACTGGATTGATCATTGACCAACCAAAACCAGGCTTTTGCAACACAAATGATGGCAATACCGCGAGAAGGTTTTTTAAGAATGCAGAAGTTTCCTCAGAAATAACAAAAATTGATCTAGATTTAATAAACAGAATGCATATAATACTTATTGTCGTGTCATGTGGCCACGAGGTCAATAGTGAAAAGTTTAGGGACTTTGCACACAATACTGCAAAACATTTTGTTAAAATATATCCATGGTACAAAATGTCACCTACCCTTCATAAATTTTTTATACACGGACCGGAAATAATATCCAATGCCCTTTTGCCAATTGGTGAGCTATCAGAGGAAGTGCAAGAGGCTAGAAACAAAGACTTCAAAAACTATAGGGAATACTTTGCGCGTAAATGCAGCCGGGAAAAAACTAATGAAGACATATTTAATAGATTTCTGCTTATTTCAGATCCATATATTTCCAGCATGAGTAAAACTAATATAAAAAAAAAAATACACACAAAATACCGCAGGTGGCTTTGGAATTATTAATTCTTCCCGAAGAAGGCGAAAATGATGATGAGGATTCTGATCATGATTATGATCATGATGATAATGATGATTATGGTGATGATGTTGAAGATATCTAAAGCTATTATCACAATAATACCCAAAATGGATTTAAATGAAAGAAAAGAAAGAAAGAAAAATGCATTTATTCGGCGTAGGACATGCTAAAGATAATTATCATCAGAAGAAATAAATTTATGCTTAATTTAAAATGAGAAAAAAAGTAAGGTATACTAAATAAAAATTATAAAAACAAAAAATATATATATAGTGGTCAGTTCATCAGTAATAATAGTTTAGGATAAACGGAACAAAAGGTGTACGACCACAATAGTCTGAAGGATCAGTAGCAGACTAAATAAATGCATATATATATATATGTACATATAATTTTTCTCTTCTTTTTTAAATAAAAAAATATTTTCTATCAGTTTTTTTTTCAAAAACCTTATTTTTCACTAAATAATGTACAGTTATTCCAAAAAAAAAATTATATCAACAATAATTGGCTTCCCTGAATTAATCCTCAGTTTACCTATGTTTCAACCCACTGTGCAACGGCTTAGAGTGGCTAGATCAGAATGAAGTTGAAGGAGCAGATGATTTTACTGAAAATCATATGGACATGTTGGTTCCAATAGTCTCTCTTGAGACCGCGCATGATGCTCCATGGACTGAATTAGAATAGATATTCATTTTTTAATCACAGTAGTTATGATTTAAGTATTCTATTGTATAATTTTTATTACACTTATAATTAAACTCTCAGCAATATTGATTACTAGTCTTAACTAGTCGTAAATAAAAGCACGAATCAAATTTTGTTTTTTCTTTTTACAATAACAATCCAACGCGTTTACGTAAGAAACCAACATTTTGAAAAATCTCACGTGAGATTGGGGTACGGGGGAGGGGGTTGAATAAAATCTCACCAGGGGGGGGAGGGAGGCACAGAAAATTTCAAAAAACACCTCACGTAATTTATGGACGCCCCCTTATTGCCGATAGTGAAACAATTTCGCAATAAAAAATACATTGGCCACCTTGTAAACTTTCGTTTGTAAACTACAATATAAATTCAGAAAAGCAAATACTGCAACCATTTAATTAAGTTATAGAGGAGTCTATGAGGTTTGAAATACTACAACGCAATTCATGTACTAGTATTATCAAATAGTTGATTAGTTTGTCAGTAATGATGTTTAAACAATTACTTTATTGGGCAATAATAACGTAATCTAATATATTCATGTTTAATTTAAACTAGCAACCCGCCCTCGCTTCACTTCAGTTATAGGTTACAGTCGTTTTACCCGCGTAGTTCCCGTTCCTGTGGGAATACCGGGATAAAATATAGCCTAGTTTACGTCCTGATTTGGTGAAAGAATTTTTGAAATCGGTCCAGCTGTTTTGAAGATTACCCGGAACAAACAGACAGACAGACAAAAAATATTTAATTGCTATTTTAGGCATAGGTGTCGTGCAAATAACCGTGCGAGCATGAAAAAAGCCTATTATTTTGACATTACAGACACTCTAATTTTATTTATTGGTGTAGATTAGAAGATAAGCTACAATCATTTCTTTTACAGCATTTAGGGTATTCGAAACGTCGGCCAATCAAAAATTAAATGAAAACGCTATAAAATCCGTAAAAATAGTCTTATTTACAAATGTGTAATACTCGCGTAAACATCAGAAATCATTACGAAGAAATATGTTTTCAGTAGTTTGAAGAGTATTATTGTTTATCTGAATCTGTAATTAATAAAGCATACAAATATACGACTAAGAGGCAATATTTTTAGCACGATATAATACAAAACGATTGAATAGTAGTTGATATCGCTAAACAGGTGGGAACGCGCTATGGGTGATACATACTCAAGCTTTGGGTTTCACCAACCTTATATGTCATATGAGTATTTGGCGGCTTGGGCTACTAATTGCGTGGTAACTAACAGACAGGCGAGACCTCCCAAGAGATGAATTCACACTAAAATCATTTGCTATTAATAAACTTAAACTCTATTATAAGTTCTTGATAAAAATTTAAAATATCTATTCACATTGTAATACGAACTAATCCGTAAAAGAAAAGGAGGTAGTCAATACACCTAAGTTCTGCAAGAATATATAAAATTTTCCGTGTGGTGACGGTGTGAATTCAACCACTGTCTTTCTTGCCCATAAGTATCGTAAAAGACGTTTAATAGATATAATATGCAGGTAACATTTATGTAAAAGAAATTACTCGAAATAAAACCTTATTCCAAAATGTCTGACCAGCGTGGTATATTACATCAATTTCCACTCTATTGTGGAGGAGGTTCAAGCCCGGCAGTGTGACGTATATAAGCTGAAAAATTACATTGCGAATATACTTTACACCCCAACTTCCCTTGGCGTTGCAGTCTATTTAAGTGTTAATTAGTGTTGGGGTTTTTGTCTATCATAACAATTACTGCGCTGCTAGATTACCTGCCAAGCATATCGTTTTTGACATTATATAAGGAGGTCTATGTCCAAAAGATGACATTGAAATGCTGTTGGAGAAAAAGACAGTCGTATTTTCGTCGTAGTCGACGTCTTAGACTTAAACAATACGAAACGGATGTTTTGTCGACATTAAACGTTTACGTAATCGATAAGTTATTACAACAAAGTTGCCAATATCAATAGGATTACTTTTATCATTAAAATTTTCCTCGTTATGTAGTAGAGTAGATAACATTGTCGAAACAGCATGACGTTTGCATCTTATTTTAAATACTTAATTAAACCTTGCTGATAATAAAGTAAATAATTTGAGTTTTTTTTTTTACAGTCAATATGGAAATAAGGCTCTGCCACATCGTCATCAACTTGCTCTTATCTCAATTACTTAGAGTTGACGCAATATGTGGGTACCCTAATGTTAAAATCTTGGCAATAGTTCTATGACCGGGCCGCCTTGGGAATGTAATTGTTGACCTGACCGTATTAGATGGAGTTGACCCCAGTCGATGTTAAAACTCTTAGTCGTTTTTCACGTCGCCCACGAAGTGTAAGGGTTGGTAGTACTTGTAGCTGCATTTCACGAGTAAATTGACAGTTCACTCTGAAGTTCATTATAGGGTTTATTATTATTCCCTCGCAATAATGAGAAGGAATTAACCAACTTTACCACACAGACCAAACTGGTTGCCATCGATTCCATTACAAATTCTTGCAATGATGTTCTCTATTTACGTCTATTATCATACCCGGAGGAAGGAATTCTTATTTTACCACCACATAAATACACATAGAGATAGAAGAAAATCCTTACTAATATTATAAATGCGAAAGTAACTCTGTCTGTCTGTCTGTCTGTCTGTCTGTCTGTCTGTCTGTCTGCTACGCTTTCACGTCTAAACCACTGGACCGATTTTGATGAAATTTGGTACAGAGATGGACTAAAGCTTGAGAAAGGACATAGGCTACTTTTTATTGCGAAAAAATGGGTATAAGGGGTTGAAATAGGGGATGACATTTTGTATGGAAATTCGTCATTTTCGATGATAGAACCACGAATTTTTGTATTAAGGTACCTGATAATAAATAAATAAATATTCGTTCAAGCGTTTTGGAAATTTCATTTACATGGGGATGAAATTCAACCCCTAAAATACCAAAAAGCATACAGCCGAAACCACTGGGCCTAGAAACGTATTTTTTTTTACACCATCTTATCTTTTAGGGTGCACGAGCACTAGCAAAGGATTTTTGGAAATTCACCCCCTTAAGGGGGTGAAAAGCATATAGTCTTTCACGTCTAAACCGATTTTGATGAAATTTGGTACAGAGATGGACTAAAGCTTGAGAAAGAACATAGGCTACTTTTTATTGCGAAAAAATGGGTATAAGGGGTTGAAATAGGGAATGACATTTTGTATGGAAATTCGTCATTTTCGATGATAGAACCACGAATCTTTGTATTAAGGTACCTGATAATAAATAAATATTGGTTCAAGCGTTTTGGAAATTTCATTTACATGGGGATGAAATTCAACCCCTAAAATACCAAAAAGCATACAGCCGAAACCACTGGGCCTAGAAACGTATTTTTTTTTTACACCATCGTATTTCTTGGGGTGCACGAGCACTAGCAAAGGATTTGTAGAAATTCACTCCCTTAAGGGGTTGAAAAGCATATAGCCTTTCACGTCGAAACCACTTAACCGATTTTGATGAAATTTGGTACAGAGATGGACTAAAGCTTGAGAAAGGATATAGGCTACTTTTCATCGCAAAAAATTGGGTATAAGGGGTTGAAATAGGGGATGACATTTTGTATGGAAATTCGTCATTTTCGATGATAGAACCACGAATCTTTGTATTCAGGCACCTAATAATCCTTACTAATATTATAAATGCGAAAGTAACTCTGTCTGTCTGTCTGTCTGTCTGTTACGTTTTCACGTCTAAACCACTGAAACGATTTGATGAAATTTGGTACAGAGATGGACTAAAGCTTGAGAAAGGACATAGGCTACTTTTTATCGCGAAAAAATGGGTATAAGGGGTTGAAATAGGGGATGACATTTTGTATGGAAATTCGTCATTTTCGATGATAGAATCATGAGTCTTTGTATTAAGGCACTTGATAATGTATAAATAAATATTTATTTTAGCGTTTTGGAAATTTCATTTATATGGGGATGAAATTTAACCCCTAAAAGACAAAAAAGCATAAAGCCGAAACCACTGGGCCTAGAAACGTAATTTTTTTTACACCGTTGTATTTCTTGGGGTACACGAGCAGCGAGCGAAAATCACCCCTTAAGGGGGTGAAAATCGTATAGCCGAAACTATTGGGGCTAGGAACGTAAAACTATGTAGTTCTCTGTATTGTGCGATTCTCCTTCTTTTATTGTAAATGAGCTCTAAGAAATTAGTTTTTGAAATTCAATCTCTATGGGGGTCAAAAATGTATATCCGAAATCATTAGGCCTAGAAACTAGGGATGTGAAAAAATAATCGATTTTTATAATAATCGATTATTAATCGATTTTTTTTGTAATAATCGATTTTTACAATCGATTATCAAAATAATAGAAAATCGATTATTTTTATAATTAAATAGATTTTCCTAAAAAAAGAAGGTAATAACAATACTGCGTGTAGTATTTCATACTATATTAGAAGATGAAGCTCACATTTCCTAAAAAAATCATCATAATCCTGTTGGGAAAAATCGATTATTTTATAATCGATTATTTATTTTTAATTAATCGATTATTTTATAATCGATTTATTTTGAAGAACAAAAAATCGATTATTTAAAAAATCGATTATTTTCCCTCCAAGTCACATCCCTACTAGAAACGTGAAATTTTGTACAAAGTTCTCTTTCTTGGGGAAAGTGCTCACTAAAAAAGAGTTTTTGTAATTTTACCCCTAAGGAGGTGAAAAGCGTAAAACCGATATCACTGAGCCTAGGAACGATCATTTTAGTACATGATCGGCTTTCTTGGTTTACCCCATTATTTTTTCTTAATGCTCGCTTATTAAGATTACTTTGGATCGACGCAATATGTATTTGGTCCTCTGCCATCGTAGATATATTGCAAAAGTTCTTTTAGCAACATTTTATGACCAGCTGCCTGCCAGACGACATAGCTGGCTAGATGGCATCACCAATTGGTCCAGGTCAATGTAAATCTTTGTCTTAGTAGTATTTTGCGATACCCACAAACAATGAAAGTGTTATAATATTCCTAGCCGCTACCAGACAGTAAGTTAAAATCAAGATATTAATCCAATTTTCTATCTTTAGAAATAAACAAATTTGAAGCGTCTATTTGTTGTCAAAATAATAGGTTTTATTTATGCTCACACAATTATTTGCACGATACCTACGTCTAAAAAACCGGCCAAGTGCGAGTCGGGGTCACGCACGAAGGGTTCCGTACCATTATCTATAAAAAAGGGGAAAATTGGGTTTGTTGTATAGGAGTCCCCTTAAATATTTATTTTATTTTGTTTTTAATATTTATTGTTATAGCGGCAACAGAAATGCATAATTTGTAAAAAATTCAACTGTCTAGCTATTGCGGTCCTTGAGATACAGCTTGGTGACAGACAGATGGACAGACAGACAGCGAAGTTTTAGTAATAGGGTCCCGTTTTTACCCTTTGGGTACGAAACCCTAAAAACGGCTCAATTTTTTTGTCCGTCTATTCGATACGGGTAATCTTCAAAACGGCTGGACCGATACTGATAATACTTTACCACCAGGTCTACCAAGCCTTACATAAGGAATAACTTAGGCTATATTTTATCCAAGGCTATATTTTATCCCGGTGTGGCTGGAGCAACTGTGAGAATTTAATCGACTTTAAAATTATTTCACTAACGGAAAGCTAATTTTAAGCGTGTAACATATTTAGGTTTTATTCCGTGTGGTGACGGAGTAAGAATACAATTCACCACCTCCTCTCTTACCCATGGGTGTCGTAAGAGATAATTCAGGGATATATTACGCATATGACATCTATGCAAGAGATGGAAAACTCGAAACAAAACCCTATACCAACCTGCATGACCAGCATGGTATAGTAAGGTTAATTTCCCTCCTACTATGGAGGAGGCACGAGCCCAGCAGTGGGACGTATATGAGACGAAATGATGATGAACATATTTAGGCTATTTTTTTATCCCAATATTCCTACGGGTCCGGGCACAATGCGGGTGAAATCACGGACATTTAATGGATATAAAAATTAATTTACGAATGAAAATCTACATTATCAGCGAATAACAAATAAAGGCTATTTTCATCCTGGTGTTTGCCCGGAACGAGAACTGCGAGAGAAACCGGTGGATGTTTACCAATTTTTAAAATTCTTTCAACAATAGGAAGCTACGTTATCAGCGAGTAACATAGGCAATTTTTATCTTGGATATTTGTGTGGGATTTGTTAGTACAATTTTTTTTCCACCTATGTAGACTTATAATATCAGCGAGTAACATAGGCAATTTTTATCTCGGCATTCGCATGGGAATGGGGTCTACGTGGGTGAAACAACGGTCGTTTGATCAATATTATTCTTTTTCACCAATGGAAACCTATCATGGATAATGTTATTATCAGCGACTAAGGATGGCCATATTTATCAATGTGTTTCCACGTGAATTTAAACTACAAGGGTGGAAGTAATATTCAAATATAAAAATTTGTGAAGTTATTTGGACCTTTCTTACTCGATCACGCGTAAACTGTTGACCAGATTTGGATGAAAATTGACACACAGATAGAGTATTTCTTAAATTAAGAAATATCATCATCATCATCGCAGCTCACGTACTTCCCACTCTTGGACTCGGGCCTCCCCCATAATGGGAGGGCATTTGACCTACTATACCATGCTGGTCAGATATCTATAGGGTTTCATTTTTCGAGTTTTCCTTCTCTTGCATAGATGTTATGTGTATATATCCCATAGTCGTCTTATACGACATCTACGAGCAAGATAGGGAATGGTGAATTGTATTCTTACTCCGTCACCACAATAACACAATAGAAAGAAATATGCAAGCCAACTTTTACGCGGGCGAAGCCGCGGGCAAAAGCTAGTACTTACTATAACAAATATCTATTGACTTTAAATTAATAATTCAAAGACAAAAACCGGCTCCCAACATAGTATAAATAGTCATTATATTTACATAGTTTAAGCGAGTCAGTAAATTGTATACTATCATGCGAAACTAATTATTCTTATCTTTTTTTTTTTTTTTTTTTTTTTGGGGTGGGTCGCGGTCGGCGCGCCTCCGCACCACTCCGTCCGGGGCGACAGAGGGGCCTAAGCACGCAACTCCCGCAACCCACCCGAAAACCACCTCGCCTTCGTCATTGGGCCGACCACCGGAGCAGGTTTACTTGTCGTCAGTGGTCGGCCCGACGGAATACCCCCTACGCGGGGTACCCTCCCGTCGACCGACGTCCCCCCCTCGGGGAGGACGTCGGTCTTTCCTCACGCGGTCGGCCTCTCGGCGGGTGACGGACTAATCCCCGGTCACGTCACCCGCGGCCTCGGCTAGGGCGGCATGAGGCGCAGATAATTGCGCCTGCGCCGCCCCAGTCGCCGGCGGCGGATCTCCTCATCGAGGCTGCGCTCCACGCGCAGACGATCCGCCGCCTCCTTCTGCGAGATCACTGTCTCGCAGAAGGCTGCGACCGCGTCCCAGTTCCTGACGCTGTCGACCATCGCCCTAGCGATGGCCGGCAGCGTCAGGTCGGCACCGATGATTGCGACGAGTTCACGGCGCTGCACTGCCCAGGCCGCGCAGGCCTCGAGCGTGTGGCGCGCCGTGTCCTCGTCGCAATCGCAGTGGTGGCAGGACGGTGTACTCTCCCTCCTTACGACCCTGTGCAGGTATTTGGCGAAGCTCCCGTGCCCCGTCAACACCTGCACTAGTCGGAAGGAGAGCACCCCGTGCCGCCTCTCCAACCACTGCATCAGCACCGGCCGGAAGGCCTCCACGGTTCGCACCCCGAACCGAGGCCTCTCCAGCCGGACTGCCCAACGGGCAATGACGTCTCGGCGGGCGTCGACGCGCCAGGCGGTGAGATCCCTTAACGAGATCACACCGCCCTCCCCGCGCACCCCCGACACCCGCCGATACAACTCGGCGAGCATTTCCGCCTCCAGGTCCCACGGGGGAGTCCCGGCCAATAGGCACGCTGCCTCCGTCGCAACCGTGCGGTATCCGCGGATGGCCCTGACCGCCATGACCCTCTGTGGTCGCCACAGAAGGGCCCTAAGTCGGACGGTCAAGGACCCCGCCCACACCGGTGCGCCGTACAGGGCCATCGACCGGATGACCCCCGTGTACAGCCGTCGGCACGTAGCGCTCGGTCCGCCCACGTTCGGCATTAGCCACGATAGGGCGGAAGCCGCGCCGACGAGCCGCGGAGCGAGCCTGCGGAAATTATTCTTATCTAGCAAAATAGTTTATATTAAATATTTACATAATTAATCTATTAGAGCAAACATCAGAGGCCCTTTAAAGTTAAAAGAAGATTCGATATGATAGATTATTTCTTTATCTACAGACTACCTATTTCGTATTTGAAGACCAAATCGACGCGAATTCGGTGACCAGTTAAATTTAAAAAATACAATGTTTCACCACTCATAACATTCTATGGGATTAGTGATATAATTTGATTATAGCATTTTCACATTGGGGAGGCGTACGTTTAGTAGTAAACTGTGATGGGCTGAGGAATGGATAGACTGAACAGACACTATTCACACGTCAACTTATAGCAACCTTTCTAACGAATGACTATGCAATGGAAGCGAAAGGCATTACACACATACAAAGGTAACTAAAAAGTTCACTTGCCAATTTTGTCTATTACAAAATTAGACCATAGCTCCAGTTTTGGTAGCCCGCACAACAGGCTGTTGCCAGGACAAGCAGTGTACATTAGAGGAGAACTCCACGCCGACCCGAACGTTTGGTTGGAGTGAGTTATTTTATCTACGCACTGAACGCTTTACGATCTTACGACTTTCGAGTTTGAAACCACGGGACAAGGTTATCAGATATACCACTCGGCCACAGTTAGCGATTTACGATTCAACCAACAGATGCTTTTAAATGTTTATGCTATTCTAATATACTAGGTCACGATGTTAATTTTTCATCAAGAGGGCTGCGGTCATCCTTTACTATAAACCACAGGAAAGGAAGGTTGATAGTTACTTCCGATTGATAATTTGATTATAAGCAACTCCATTTTCAAGCATTTTCATAACATTATAATAAAGCCCGCGAAACCAGAGCCTTTCGACCATTTCAATCGATGTTAATATTATCAAGTTGCTATCTAAAAAACCAAATAACAGTATTTTTTATAGAGTGATACAGCGATGGGTAAAACTAATATATACTTCATTACATTAGGTTTTTCCACGTGACGATCTCGTAATGATAATAATAAATATTTTAGCTTCTACGAAGTAAGTAAATACATACGTATTTTCATTGCTTTAGATTTATTTTAAACTCCGATAACGTATAATATTTACACTACGTTTTAAAGAGAAAAGAAAAATATAGTAGAATTTGAAGTTAAACGTTTGTTTAAAATTCAAATGTATCTTGTGCTTTTTGTAAGAATAAAATAATACTGCTACAATAGTTTACGTAAAGGAGAACGGCCTAATGGTACGTATTAGGGATGTAACCACAGAAATATTAATACTTTATGTTGATGTATAATGTTTGGCTCTTTTTGCGATTTCATAATTTTTCTTTATAAGAGACATAATACTTTCATAAAATTAAGAAATATCACGGAATTAATAAGTTTATGGACTTAACGATGAAAATAAATGCCTTCTTAGACTATAACTACGCAACTGACTTCTTTTTCGACGCGTTGTAACAGCGCAAGACAGCATATTTCTCTTTTTTGTCGGAGCTTCATTCAAGGTCACTATATGAGCGCAACTAAGAGCCGGTAAAACGAATTTCGTCAATATTAAGACCGTTTGATCGCAATTGTGGCACGCTTGCCCCGCCCACATGGCCGTTCTATCTTATTAATTTTTCTGTGGATGTAACGAATGTTAGATTTGTCACATTCGCGAATGCGAATATTCATTTTCAATATTCGCATTAGCTTTCAAATAAAGCGCGCGCAAAATTTCATACGGGTTTGACATTTCGTATCAGCCATGTTTAAGCCGAACATAGGCGCCTATGTTCGGCTAACGGTTATAAGTTGAATGATTGAAATTAGATAGTTTCATTCAAAATATTCGTTTTGATTTGAGGTTAGGTTATTATTATTGCATATTGAAGTGATATTATACAAACATGAGTAAAGCACGTGTTAGTCAAGTTTGGACTTATTTTACAATTTGTGACACGGGCAATGTTAAATGAAAGTTGTATGATAGAAAATAATAGGGGTTTAAATTTGACATTGGCGTTTTAACGTACTGGCCACTTTGAATTAAAATTAAACCTGCATGGTGGCAGATATCAAAGTGAAACTGTTTTCAAACGAAAACTATAACGTACGACATTTGATCGTTTGACGTTCAATTGTTTTTACATTCAGCTTTTGAAGTGAACATGGATACGGCGAAAATCAGAGTAATTTTCGAATATGTGTTCCGACGTGAGACTATCGCAGCAGTAACGGCTCGTAATGTCAATGCTGTGTTTAGAGAGGATACAGCTAATGAACGCATCGTGTGTTTTTGGTTTAACCGCTTTCATAGTGGAAACTAGGATTTCAAAAGTTAACCACGAGGAAGACTAGCCATTAAGGTAAATAACGATGAATTGAAGGTGATGGTGGGAGCCAATCCAAGTCAAACTACCAAGGAATGATTGATGATTTGATGTCAGCATACCCACAATATTGACCCATTTGCGCCAAATCGGTAAAATAAAGAAAAATGGGTGCCACATGATTTGACTGATCTGCAGAGAGCAGTGGGCATTGAAGCTTGCCTAATCCTGTCAAACCGGTATAGAAATGGAGGGATTTTGGACCGAATTATGACGTGTGATGAAAGTGGATTCTTTATGATAATCACAAGCGAACAACGTAATGGCTGACCCCAGGTCAAACGCCACATCAATGCCCTAAAGCGAAGCTTACCCATAGAAAGGTGATGGTAACTGTTTGGTGGTCACTTCATGGTGTAATTCACTAGAGCTTCCTCAGATCTGGTCAAACAATAAACGCAGATGTCTACTGTGCAGAATTCCGAACAATGATGGCAAAACTCGTAGTAAAACAGTCCCGACTTCTCAATCGATCTATACCATTACTGCTCCATGATAACGCAAGACCTCATACTGCCCGAGAAACTGTTTTAACACTACAAGACCTCCAATTAGAAACCATACGTCATCCTCCGTACTTGCCAAACCTCGCCCCAACCGACTACAATTTTTTTCCGCAATTTGGACAATTTTTTCACGAAAAAAAAAATCTTCCGAGGAAGCAGTAAAAAATACCTTCACACAGTTTGTGGAGTCCAGGACCCCAGAGTTCTATCGCAAAGGTTAAATGATCTTGCAATTAGATGGCAGAAATGCATAGATAACGAGAGATAACTTTGATTAATGAAATCTGTTTTATGAACCAAAAAATGGTTTTAATTTATTAGTACAAAACGGCAATTTCAAATGTGTAATATCGCATAAACATCAGAAATCATTAGGCAATCATACTTTAACCCCTAATACTCGCGTAAAGAAAGGACTACTAGTGCTATACGAAATCATCTAGAAGCCAATGTATAATTACATTATAGTTTCTTTTCATTTTGTCAAATACATTCGCATCATTCCCTGCGAATACGAATGCGAATGTCAAAAAATTTGCGAATATTCGCGAATGCGAACATTCGTTACATCACTAGTACGTATATCATAACGGTTGCTGACTGCGAGTACCGAAGTACTTACTAACAATAAAACTAATCTCTAAAAATTCTTTATTCGTTAGACTTCAGAAACGAATTAGTTCATCTTATTTCGCTCCATTGCTACAAGTGTATAGAAGTATAGAGCACGGTGATTTCAAGACGTAAAGTAAGCAGTATACATATAGAAAATGATAAATAAACTCACATGCACTGGCGTCCATCGCTCCCCTATCGCATATAATCAGGCAATTCCTCTGACACGTCTTGCCCAGCTCGAAGAAAGTGTTTTCAATTTGAATCATAGTCTTTAGAAGATTCTCCTGGAATTTTACCGCTGTAACAATAATAATAACAATGATATACAGATATAAGTACCAAAAAACCTAAGTGTTGAACTGACACACTAAGAGTTGTGTGACGCATCAAGTGATAAATTAGTACATTAAACACTCTATATTTAGTAACCATGTAACCACTTTATATGGGTGTCAACAATATTGAAAACATTAAATCAATTTTCTTTTTCCAATATACAGGGTATCAGGTTATGGGGCAACTGTTCGAACTGTTCGAGTATGTTGTAGTTTAACGGTCATAGATCGTAATTAGAATGTACATTACACAAAAAACAATATAACATAAAAATTAAAATGATTTAAAAAAAATGTGTCTAAGAGTCTATGCCTTAAATGTTACGTATTATGTAGGCATGTACAGACAGAATACATGTAGGCATGTAAAGTTTCGACAGTATAAATTCATTCATTCATACCTAGAATTGCGCAAACGTTTCAATGACAGTGTAGGTTTGTACCTACGAGCGGCGAGCGATCAACGGACATAGGCCGATCAGCTGTTTTAAAGCGAAGTTTGTTTTGTTTATGTGAATGTAATTATTGATTTATTCAATTTCTAATAAACATTTAACAAAGTATGAATATGTTGCGTATTAAGTATCATTGACTTTATACATTTCAATCAGATTTACACGAAAAAGAGACGACAAAATTGAAAACTTTACATGTCTCGCATTCCTTAACGAATCGATATTTTTCGTTCAAATTTTTTTCATGGGTTCCTACCACCATTGCCTAACTCCCTTTAGACCAGTTGCCCCATAACCTGATACAGCCTGTATATGTCCCTCATTTATTCCTGTTCACTGCTCTTTTTGTTTTGTAATGGTTTTATAATAATTCCCTGTGTAAGAATACAATTCGCCACCCCTTGCCTTGCCAGTGGGTGTCCTACAAGTCCTAAGAAATAGCAGATAAAATCACATAAAACCTTTTATCAACACAGCACACAGATCAGCGTGGTATAAATCAATTTGCCTCGCACAGTGGAGGAGACCCGAGCCCAATAGTGGCACGTAGGTGTATGGGCTGAAATTACTAAGGTTATTTGCTTGTGGGGTTGGACACAGACGTCAAGGATTCTGTACCAGTAGTCGGCCCAAGGGCGCAGGTGACAGGATACGCTGAGTTACGGCCGCCCTTTCGTCATCCCGAACGGAACGGACGGCGTACGTCCAGATCGTAGCCCGGCCAAAAAAAATTGCTTAAAATCTTAGTCGCCTCACGTGACATCCGGGAAAAGAGCGACACATTCTATGCTTACTGCGTCACCACAAGGAAAACTAAATCAATTAATGCGGCGACCAGTTTGCTCGTTACGAGAACTTGAAAAAAAAAAGCATCTGACATTGAAATTGATTAAAAATAATGCTAAAAGTAGATTTAAAATGTTGTAATAATTATGCCAATGAATTACTTTCGAAAACTTAAGATAAATGCGACTATGCCTATGTAACTTCACCCAGTGGTATATGGCGGGTTAAGAATATAATATGTCACCAGTCTTATAAGTCTCGAGGGAGTCATAAAAATCGGCAAATGGATTACCAGGTGAATGGACAGCAGCACTTTGCTGGGGAACCCATACCACTGCGATGGCTAACGTTGAGAGAACATTGCTGTCCACTCACATAATACTAGGGCGGTTTTTACAAATCTCAAGAGTAATATTTAGTATGGTTTTCTACAGATTGTATACTCATTAACCTGGCACCACACGGTACGACATGTTTTATTATTAGATATTTTCAAAAACCTTAGTAATTTTTGAAAAAATCAAAATAATAAAAGAAAAGTTTAATGGTATGTCGTGTTAACTCTTGAAAGGAAATCACATATGACGCACAAAGTATTGTAAATATCACGTCAAACCAAAGGCATGTATGTGGCGTATTGTATGTATTTCCTGGACTTCGCCTGGCTTCGGGATCTTTGAGAATCTTTGAATTGAAGCCAAATAGACACGCTCGTCCTTTGCTACTAAAAAGAAACGATGACACATTTAAATATAGCCATGAACGGGAGGAAATTATCTTTAAATGGGCATCTCAGCGTAGAGATGATTTAAGTAATGTTTTAAACCAAGTGATGTGATCATTATTTAGATTTATGTAAGATGTTCGAATATTTATTTTCAAATTTTCTACTTATATGTGAAAACTTCAATAACTTGTTTAGGCATATGTAATGACATCTACATAAACATGAAAAAAAAAATTCTGATCTACTTTAATATTAAAAGACCAAATGTTTTCAATCTAAATATAACATTTTATCCAAATTTTATAAGCTTATTGGCTAGATACTCATAATAAATATATAAACTAGAATTTCTTATTTAAATATAAAGATTTTGAATACTTATTTGTGAAAAAAAAAACGTAAAATCTTTTTTTCTAACGAAGCAATATATAGCGAGCCTAACGCCTCTCCGTCTACGTAAAGAATGATTCACGCTACACAGTGTCGCGACCGGAGAATACCTCGGCCGGGACACGGTCAAACATTATGGTATACTTTTTGTATGAAGTGATTCATGCCTGACCGTGGCTCGGCCGTGCGCCGCCAGGACTCGGCCGGGGCACGGTGTTAAAATGTCGGTGGGTATTATTGCCCGGCTCCGGCACGTTCTAACATGAACATATGCGCCCGGGCGCCCGCAGAGCAGTCAACATCAAATCTTAGTGAGGTGAGCAGCTCAACAGCAAAATTAACGATGAGAAATTATTAGAATGTGTGCGCAAGTACCTTAGGATTTACGACATGAGCCATTCTTAGTATTTAGCTGACAAATACAAAAATTTTATTAAAATTAAATTTATTAATTCTTCTTTCTTCTTTGTCACCCGTGAGGTGACGGAGTAAGAATACAATTCACCACTCCCTATCTTGCCCGTGGATGTCGTAAAAGACGACTAAGGGATATAATACGCATATAACATCTACGCAAGAGAAGGAAACCTCGAAATAAAACCCTATATACTAATAATAATAAATACAGCCAAACAAGTAAGAATACAGCCAAACAGCCCGGTGTAACATGAATGACTGGAGCACGGTGGACGTGCCCCGGCCGAGGCCCTGCCCGGTCGTGACACGGTGTAGCGTGAATCATCCTTAAATCGCACTGTTGGGCTCAGGCCTCTTCCATGCGGGTGACCGAACCGGGGATTTAGTCCGGCACCCGCGGAGAGGTTAGCCCCGCGACGGCGACCGGCGTCCCGGTAGGAGACGTCAACGGCAGAGGATACTCCCTCGGTGTATTCTGTCGAGTCGACCACTGAAGTCAAGGAACTCTGCACCAGTGGTCGGCCCAACCACGAAGGCAGCGTGCTATATGGGTGCGTTACGGGTGTGCGTGCTTACGCCCCTCTGTCGCCCCGGACGGAGCCGGGCGAGGAGTGCGCCGACCGTAACCCACTCAAAAAAAGGCCTGTTCCATAAGGGGAGGAAATTGACCTAACGTACCGCGCTGGTGAAACTTTTTGGTATAGGGTTTAATGTTAATATTGGTGGTGTTTAATGTCGAGTCAAGAAAGGGAGTAGTGAATTGTATTCTTACTCCGTCGCCACGCGGCCTAATATGTTAAACGTAAAAATTATTTAGTCAATTATAAATTTTATGTATTTCTTGCTTTGTCTGAAAACGTAACTATTTGGATAGTAAAATTCTGCGCCTAAGTCACGAGTACATGCAGGGTATAGTAATTGTAGCGTTGATCAATAAATGTTACGAGCTATAGAACAAGACACAGCAGTAAACAATAAGCCAAAAATTTACTTCAAATACCCACAAATCCGAAAAACAATGTAAGCATGATACATAGTAATGTACCTTCTCTTCCAATTCCGATCGATAGAGAATGGAATTTTGACGATTCGTACTCTAAAAAATTATATGCAAATAAATTCGTTTTAATTAATATTGACACTTCTGAGAGCAAATGGAATTGAGATCAACGTTGGGGAGTGCTGGTCTTCTTGATTTTAAGTGCAAGTATAATATTCGAATGCGAATTGCCAAAATGCCAATCTCGATCGATCCAAATTGGAGAGTAACCAATCAGACTTTGATGTCCCATGGATTAGGTTGTTAACTCTCAATAGGACATTTAACTCTTATTCAATCGTAGTTGCGGACATTAAAATTTACACAGGACGATGAATCACGATAAAACTGTCGCGTAACGGCGATATTGTACTCACAATAAAAACAGATACTAAAATGGAATTGCTAATAGACACTAACATAAAGGAAAAGCGATACATACAATTGAATAAGTACTCTTGTGACATTCCATTTACTAACAGCATATTGTGAAATTCTAGCTAAACAGTTGATTCAAGCAAGCATAGTTTACAGTTCAATTAGCTATATAGCGATTTCATTTTAAATTGGCGAGTTAGTCTCTCTTGACCATCAGTTTTTAAATCACCAAAATGATTCATATGTCAACTTATGCATATACTGTACTATTGCACACGTGTGATCTATGTTTTGTATGTTACGTAAAATTAACAGCAACGAACAATTCTGTGAAAATCTGTATGCCTAAGAGCATTCCTAAACCATTTTAACATAGAAAAAATACCGAATTATTAACCAGAACGCTGGTTCTTTAGGCTGCTAAAGGGATACCAAACTGAATTGATAATGGGCCATATTGTTTGATATTGGTAGAATGGTTCCGGAGTATCGACCACAAATCGGGGGAAAGCAGTTTACGACAACCCTATCGTAAAGAGGACCGATGACCCAGTAAGTCGCAGAGAACTCCTGCATGCTAGCAGCTAAAAATCTTTCACACTAGCATTCTCGTGTGAGGATCATGTCTAACATTTCATGGATAGATGCAATGTCTCCTAAATAACAAATTTTAAAAATTAAAAAGTTCATTTATTACGACCAAGAACATTCAGAAGACAATAACAACAGTTCGACGGATTTAGAAAAATCACATGTTCACTGACTTGACGTAAAATGCATATTGACAAAGTATGACGCAAAACATACTCTAAAAGCATTAGACGCGAAGAACATTGATATCATTTAATGTAGATGATAGATGTACATTTACGTATGCAAAGCCTGTGGACACACAGAGATTGCAACTAATTACAGCGCATAAAAAATCTGTGCCAATTTATTAAAACTAGCTATACCCGCGATTTAATTATATTACCTCGGAAAATGTTTTTGCTGATTAAAACTCTATAATCTTTTCTGATAATATATCTATACGGCGGACAAGAAATTAGTTGCAAAGTAGCTAAATCTTTGTGCTGCACAAAGCCTATGATATTAAGTTTTTGGGTAGCGCAAATAATAATACTCCTGAACTTCGACTGAAGCGTCAAGCATAGTTGTAAAAGCAACATGAAATAATAACCTGTGCGAACCCGTCTGATCAACGCTTATTTCCTCCATTTTGGGAAGAAAGCTTTAGCTAATAAATATATGCTGATAAACAATGATAATAAAGATTTATTTAAATATATGGCACTTGGTTAATAACGAAAGAACGAATTATTCAAATTAGTCACACAGAAATCGATTCTGTGCGTCTTCTGTCATTTACACAAACTTTTGTTATAGTACTTGAGTACTTGCTTAAACATCTAGCAATCTATTATAGAACACATGACATTTAGATTGTCAATGACAACACAAACCGTGTGATGTAACGCTTTTGAACGACAACAACTTTTCAATTAGATATTACCACTAGAAATATCCCGTTCACGTAAGACTGTACTGAATGGCAAAATATTGTTACTATAATATTTTTCTGGTTTACACTACATTATAATACGGATTTGCTGATTATACCAGAGAACTGCCCACATTTCGCTTCAGTTTTTCCCCTCTGCTCCCGATTTTAAATCCATGATAACTTCTATAATATTTATTTTAATGACATGCTTTAATTTGGGACAATTTTGATCAACTTTAATGCATCAGGAATAACACTGTATTGTTTAAAACAGTTTCGTAAGTAACCAATTTTTTTTTAGTAATACATATTAACAAAGAAAGCGTAGTTACTGTGGATTATCCTTAGGATATATATCATCGGAGACCTCATTGTAGATCTTTTAAATATGTATAGCTTTCGACTCTCATACTACTATACTGCGCCAGGTGACGCCACTTGGTGATGTCTTACGATAACCGTGGCAAACGACGCGAAAATGACAAATTACATTCATAATTTGTCACCGTACGGCAAACATTAAGGAAAACCAATTTACCATCAAACAACATCAAAGGGGGTATTTATTACGGATTCTTCGTTACTAGATACGTCTTTTTCAGATATTATATTTAATTATTCGTATTTAACGACATTCACGAGCAATAAATGGTACAAACAGAATTTCTATTTAATTTCCACATTTAGGATTATAGAAAAGAAAGTTTTAACGATAAAATAAGATTAATTTAATTGTCAACGACAAACGAAGAGCCAAACCCGTTTACCTTGGTATCAATATTTAAGAACTATTTTTCTTATACCGAAGAGATGATCGGCGGCCATGATGAGCATGTCATCTTGTCAGTTATTTTTAGTGGTGTACAACACTGATGCTTTTTGTTGTATGCTTACATTTTTGTTTTCTACGACACGTGTTTATGCAATTATGAAAAAAAAAACTGGGACACAGTTGAGGAAAAATTTGTGTCTGTACGAATTAAATGTCATCGCCAACAGCTGCGTAGACAACTTATGAGCTAATAAAAAAAACTAGTCATCCGCTATTACTTCAAAATAAATTACTATCATGTAATAGACGCAGTTGTTTGAAATTTCATATAATTTATCAGAAGAACGAACGTTATTAATAAAAGCAACTCGGACTGGTTCAGCACATGTCTGAACTGCTTTCAATAAAGGCAATCGAGCATAATTCACAAGTTGTTTATAAAAATATTAATTATCACGAATAAATTATGTTTTAATGTTATCAGATATAATCACAAAAGATATATGGACAAATGTGTACCTTCATGACACCTATCGTAAAAAGAACACTACTAGGAGGAGAAAAAGATAACAAAATATATAGGTAGCCGTAAACTTGACAAAATGTCATTGTTTTTTTTTATTATGCGCTAATCAACTTAGTAACAAAAAACTACACAATTTTGTATAAACTGCGGAAATGTATGTGTTTCTTATCATCAGAAGGATAAAAAGACTAAATGAGGAAGTATAAGAACATTTCAATTTCCTTCTTCCAAACAATAGGTTTTCCTATTAGCCAATTCATTATTCTTAAAGAGTGAACACATTCATTTCGTCATAGTGACTGAGGATACGTATTATTTCCACATAAGAAAAAGTACAACAAAACTAACCGCATGTGTAGTAAATTTTGTTACAACGAGTTGCAACATAATTTTCAACTTATGATATCATACATATTACGATTATGCTGAATAAGAGTAACGTCTTGAAACGTTTAAAAAGTATGTTAGTCGCAATGGCTATCAAATATTCGTGATATAATCTCAAAACACGTTACGATTTGTGTAGTATGCATACTTTTTCTCAATTCATATACATCCAACTGCTGGTGCACAAACCTACTCGAAGTAGAAGAGAAATTCGCCTATCAATATATGCCGCCCAAAAGGACTGCAAATTGTAGAGACAGGATCTTGTTTTGAATTACCTCTTTGTTATGAGGACGCCCTTATTCCTCTGATGACAAACGCGAGAAGGAAAGCTTTAATAGTAAATTGTGTTTACAATACGTACCCAAGTACGTGTTTTGTCTGTTTTTATGCGGTTACATTTATATGTAACCGCATAAAAACATACATTTATTGATTTATCCTGCCCTTATACACTTTGTAATTGTAGTATTCGTAATATTCTTGCTTTTCTGCCCTCCTTCCTTTTACATAATTCTAGAACATGCTATCTGGACTGGCTATTTTACAATTGGCCGCCTGACGTTAATATCCCTAGTAGTTTTAATGAATAAACAAAATTAAAATCAGTAAATTAAATTATGGCTTAAATTATTTCGGACAAAACTTATGAAAGACGACTTGGAAATGTCAAATTTATGTTCGTTTCGCATGCTTTGTGTTCATAATATGCTCCATTTAAATTACATTATTCATCGTTATTTCAGTGAGCTCCCGTTTTGCATGACAACTTATGATTGTTTTATGACACAACAATATCAGACTAGAAGATAATGTTTATACTAAACTACTTCATTTTGATGTTTCACGCTATATTTAAAATGACAATGACTGTACGAAATGTAAGCTATTCAAATAATTACAGTGCGTTTAAACAGGATTTTTTATTTGTTTAATCTTAAATTTGAATACAACTGCGTGAAGTTGTAGGTTTGCCAACGCTATGTGGACATTGCCCAACACGCCTCCTATGACGTAAATAGTTCAATAAACATTTTCAGCATCTCATGACGCGAAAAAAAATCTACCGGATGCTAAACGACAGCCAAGTCTGGAAAACACAGGGCGTCACCGTCTCGGTCAACTTTGAAACGATGCGTATCGTATGACCGATAAACATTACGAAGATTATGATTTAAAATTAATAATAACCGTCTGCGACAAAGACGTGCCATTAAAATAATTGCAAGAGAACAATTCAAAATAAAAACCTATGCCACCCTATCTTATGTAAGTTTAGGTTATACCAGCTAAGAAGGAAAGAATATTATACTTTGAAAAGAGCCGCCGAAACGACTTTTAATCAGACAATTCTTAATCAGGAAAACAAGAAGAAATATTTCATTTTAATAAAACTGTTGACGTAAAATTCGGTGACTGGCACGGGACCAATACCTAACAAATAATGGCGCACTAACGAAGGACAAAAAGTCTAAAAAAAACTACGCTAATTAGGTATATGAATTTTAATAATCTGTGAAAATAACTAGTGAAGGTTTTTCAATGTCATTACATACATGTCATTTACGCAAAAGCTATTATCCTGGACTAGCATTGTAAGTGTTAATGAACATACGAGTATAATATTCGGGGATCTTCTTACGATAAGAATTAACGAGTAGTACCACGCAACGTTTCTGTATTGAGCTCAAACGTTATTAGCAATAGGGCGATGACCCCTAGCTTTTATGATAATATGATTTAGCGTCTAGCGAATCACTTTTAGCGTTGGTTACCGGTTACCAACTTACCACGATCACCCTCGTTGGCCTGAGCTACGGCAGCCGCAGTGCACCGTTTGCACTTGTTTGGGCACTTGTCAACTGAAACACTTATCGGCGAATCTGTCATATTAATAAATTCGTATGTGGTACATCGTGATTGACAACAAGCAAGATAACATATTTATAATTAGACCTACCGGGTATTTACTAGTTAACAAAATCACTTAAATAGTTTGAAACCCCGATTAGATAATGGTATCTCAGATATAAATGCTGATAAGTCCTCTCCCGTTGTATATTAGATAACAACATTTTTATTAATTAGAAATTCTTCAATCGCGTAATAAATATTTATATGACATTAAGGTTTTAGAATTAATATGAGTTTTAAAATATTTTATACACTTAAATATTTATGCAAAATGATCTATTTTGACATAAAACCATCCTAATTGAATTTGTAACGATTAATCATGAAGCCAATACCTATGTATATAATATATATACTTTGGCAAGTGAATGCCATTATTTTATTCACGGCTCGCGTCTCTGGCGTGTTATATAATTAACTCCATAGGTTATTTAATGATACCTTTGTACTGTATTATTGACATAGAATTTCAAGGCGACGAAGTTATTGAAAGAGAAAACATTTGTAGGTACGAATTCAACCTTACATGCCCTACTTTTAACAATAGCTCAGCCATGTACCCAATTCTAAGTAAAATATCTTACAAACTTCTATATTACATTTTTCATAACACTGATATAAGTACTACGACAAAAAGAAAACGAGGTTATAACAAATCTTGTTTGAAACGTAACGAGGCCATCGTTTATAGATTAATAAAAAAGTTAAGTACCGTAAGAGGTTAATATCGTTTAATGATTGTGAATGGCTGTAGATCGATATACAAATATTAGATTTCATGAAGGACGTCCTGGCCTTGAGGCGGTCTGACTAGACCAACAAATCTAGTCTCTCAGGCTAACTTTAATGTTTTTGTCAATACTATGGTAATACTTGCCAACTTGCTACGTACAACGCGCGACATAACATTACAACTTATTACACCAGCTAAAGCAAATTATTGGCTGGACTTTCTAAAATTTATGGGCATTTTGCCGATACTAATGCATCATTAGTACCTTCCACATTTCATGGAAATTTCAAACCAAAATATGTACACGACTGAATATTTTTTACAGCTCTATGAAATAGTTCACGTTTGCATCATTTACCGGTACATAGTTTCTCAATTTATTTTTAAGGTGTTGAAAAAGCATAAAGATAAAAAAGGTATAAACAGTATCACGTATTTTTAAGTCATAATATTTGCACAGCTAGAGCAATAGATTAGATATTGAACAGAGAGCAGATGGTAAACACTGTAAATGAAGTTTTAGACCTCGATATCTTTGTGGACGGGGTCCATGACCGTCCGACTTAGGGCCCTTCTGTGGCGACCACAGAGGGTCATGGCGGTCAGGGCCATCCGCGGATACCGCACGGTGGCGACGGAGGCAGCGTGCCTATTGGCCGGGACTCCCCCGTGGGACCTGGAGGCGGAGATGCTCGCCGGACTGTACCGGCAGGTGACGGGGGTGCGAGCGGAGGGCGGTGTGATCTCGTTAAAGGAGCTCACCGCCTGGCGCGTCGACGCCCGCCGAGACGTCATTGCCCGTTGGGCAGTCCGGCTGGAAAGGCCTCGGTTCGGGGTGCGAACCGTGGAGGCCTTCCGGCCAGTGCTGATGCAGTGGTTGGAAAGGCGGCACGGGGTGCTCTCCTTCCGACTGGTGCAGGTTTTGACGGGGCATGGGTGCTTCGCCAAATACCTGCACAAGGTCGTTAGGAGGGAGAGTACACCGTCCTGCCACCACTGCGATTGCGACGAGGACACGGCGCGCCATACGCTCGAGGCCTGTGCGGCTTGGGCAGTGCAGCGCTGTGAACTCGTCGCAATCATCGGTGCGGCGTAGGCGCAACTACCTGCGCCTCATGCCGCCCTAGCCGAGGCCGCGGGTGACGTGACCGGGGATTAGTCCGTCACCCGCCGAGAGGCCGGGGGTATTCCGTCGGGCCGACAACTGATGTCAAGTAACCCTGCTCCGGTGGTCGGCCCAACGACGAAGGCGACGTGGCTTTCGGGAATTGCGTGCTTAAGCCCCTCTGTCGCCCTGGACGGAGTGGTGCGGAGGCGCGCCGACCGCAGCCCACCCACAAAAAAAAAAGACCTCGATATCTTAGTAGTTAATTGAACTCGATGCTTACCCTATTTGCCTTTCGGCTTTCCTACAGCCAGAAAATGAAATATACACGTGAAATATTGTCAGTGAAAGTGAATAGTTTTATTTCAATTTACTTGAGTGACATTTACATCATCAAGTGCGATGAAATAGAAAATTGTGGTTGAATGGTGCTTGAGCACAATAGACTATTTTTGTATTATGGCCAACAAGCATAAATAATAAATGTTTGCATGCAAATGGATTCTGTCCCTACGAGATCTTATGTTATGGAGTTTCTATATGTCTGACTAATAATAAATTTAATTAGTATCGAATAATTATAAAACATTTTGGCAAAATTCTGATTAAATTTGACTTTACATAAAATCGAACACCCAAATTTATAGTAATGTCGAACAAGTATAAATATTTGATATGTACTAAAGCGGGCATTTTAGGCGGGCCGTCGAAGGCGACGGTACCCAAAAGAGTAATCCGCCGGGTCGGCCATGGATGACAAGGAATCGGTACCAGTTGCAGTGGTCGGCCCAAAGGCGATGGGTAGGGTACACGGCAGGTTATATGGCCACACGGCCCCCCGAATAGAATGGTGTGTGCCAGACCATAGCCTATGAAAAAAAAAATATCTAAATGTCTAAGTCAAAACGTCAAATTTTGTCTGCCAGCTCGTAATATATGCTAATAAGTTAAATTATGTTTTGATTGTAGTGATTGCACTTTCGTGGATCTAATGGCGGTCCAACAAAAACGGTTTCGAATTACTCATTGTGCTGAAACTGATAGCAATTTGAACAAACGTACTAAACTCAATAATGGAATCTAAATCGAGGAATATTTATTTATCTATGGCATTAAACAAAATATGAAACAACAACATAATTACCTGCAATAAATATCTAAGTGATAGTAGTTTCATAGCTGGGTGAACTACTGATAAAAATCCAAAAATATAAATCAATAGATAATAACAAAACAGAAATAATTATTGAATGCTGTTATCAATAAGCTCGATCTAATTTTAACAGCAGGCATATTGCACAAGTTTAACTTAGTTTGAGATTTAGTGCTTGCTATAAAGTATTTCCTGCAGGAAGACACAAAATTTTGTCTAGATGTCACAATCAGCAGCTGTTGCATGTTATATTACTGGACGAGGCATGCTGAGGCAATGAGACACTTGAAATACTGAGCTTGCACAAAGCAGTGCCAACGAAAGTCTGATTGGATGTGGTATCGGTCTTAATCTATAAAAGCAAAAGCTGAACGATAACGTAGTCGAAATAATAGTTCAAGGCATGAATAGAAATAATTGTATACTTATCTTTTTTTCCTATCTATTTGTAAGCAAAAAGAAGTACCTTGTGGTCACGGAGTAAGAATACAATTCATCACTCCCTATCTTGCCTGTGGATGTCGTAAAAGACGACTAAGGGATATAATAAACATTTAACATCTAGACAAGAAAAGGAAAACTCGAAACAAATTAACCTATCCCAACACGTCTGACCAGCGTCGTAATAGTAGGTCAATGCCCTTCCCATTATGGAGGCAGCTTGAACCCAATAGTGGGACATATATAGGCTCAAATGATGATGATGAAATGACTTGTAAGCAATTACAGATACAGTGATTTCAACAAAACATTGCCCACTCGGTTAATGGGCCCCAACCATAAATAGATTATTAGAATAAGGAGAAAAGGGGGAACAGGTAACACAAAAACATACGCGACCATTAAGTACCTAAATCAGGAATAGTCAGTAAACGATACATATTATGCTGTTATGCTACATAAACCACGTGTTTTATAATACTGCCGTGAACGTGACCGTGAACTAGGCTAAGCCAACACATGATACGTCAGCAACACGCTTATTAACATCCACGTGTTGAGAGCATAGAAGCCTCTCAACGCTCTTAACCCTTCCCGGCCTCAGTATACACTTATAATAATGTATAATAGATATACTATAGAAAGTATTATAATATGAATAAATAATCAGCGTCCTCGCTTCTAACGGATTATCAGATTTGCGAGAATATACACCTTACGGGCTCTATAATTCGATTAGCGTAGACACCTAATTTAAGTTTTAGCTGTGTTAGTAAAATAGATATTACGTACGAGTTGGAACAGAATTACCACATTGAACTCAAAAAGACTGTAATTAATGAGTCTACTAGTCTTAATATAGTGTTGCCCAAATGCAAGACCAAGACGAGACTTGGACCAGTCTTGGTCTTGCAACAGCGCACCTGGTCTCGTCTTGGTCTTGCACACTCGAGTTTTGGTATTGCAGCAAGTCTCGCAAGTCTTGCAGTGGGAATAACGTAACCGTCATTTATCATGGCAATGAAAAATCCAACTAAATTCATCAAATATCGTCCTATCCTATCTATCCATCTGCTGTCCACTATTGAATATAACCCTTACCACTTCTTCCGATTTATAATAAGTAGGTAGTAGTATAGATAATAATAGTTTTTAATAGGTAATATACCTATGAAGAGGGTCACCAAATGTATGATATGCGTCGTCATCGTCACAGCTCATAAAAGTGCCACTGCTGGGCTTAAGCTTCCTTCCAGTAAGAGGAAAATTGATCTACTATACCACGCTGGTCAGACATGTTGTTATAGGGTTTTATTTCTAGTTTCACTTCTCTTGCACATCTGTTATATACACATGATGTATCAGGTTATGGGGCAACTGTTCGAGTATGTTGTAGTTTAACGGTCATAGATCATAATTAGAATGTATATTACACAAAAACAATATAACATAAAAGTTATAGTGATTACAAAAATGTGTGACTATGAGTTTATGCCTTAAATTTTACGCATTATGTAGGTATGTACAGACAGGATATATGTAAGCATGTAAAACTTCGACAGTATAAATAGGTATTAGATTTGTGCGAACCTTTCAATAGTTACGTAGGTACAAAAGTGACTCATCAACGGTCATCGGCCGATCAACTGCTTTATGTTATAGCGAAGTTTGTCTTGCTTATGCAAACGTAATCATTGATTTATTCAAATTCTAATGAACATTTAACAAAATACGAATATGTTGCAGATTAAGTATCCTTGCTTTATACATTTCAATCAAATTTACACGAAAAAACGATGACAAAATTGTAAACTTACATGTCTCTCAATTCATTAACGAATCGATATTTTTATTTCAATTTTTTTTTCATGGGTTCCTAACACCATTGACTCGGTCCGATTTGGTACGACATCCACAGGCAAGAGAGTGGTGAATTGTATTCGTACTCTGTCCCTACACGGACACTCATGTAGATTAATTGTAGGCATATTTCTATGTCCAACAGTGAACGTCGTTGGGTTTTTTTTTTTTTTGGTGGTGAGTTGCGGTCGTCGCGCTCCTCGCACCACTCCGTCCGGGCCGACAGAGGGGCGTAAACACGCACACCCGAAACCCACTCGAACACCACCTCGCCTTCGTCGTTGGGCCGACTACCGGAGCAGGGTTACTTATCATCAGTGGTCGGAACGTCGTTGGACTAATGAATAAACGGATATATAAATATGTATAATGGGCAAGAGCACTCTCGTGATTATGGTATTTTTGTCCTTACGCCTTTCCGAAGAGTAATTCTGAAAAGCCAACACCAACATTGGGAATCGATTGGTCAATTGAAGGATATCTCAAGACTGATTTGACTTGCCGTGTAGTGACGGAGTAAGAATACAATCACCCCCTATTTTACCCGCGAGTACAAACCCAAGACTAAGGGCTATAATATATAACATCGGTGCAAGAGAAGGAAAACTTGACATGAAACCCTGTAACAACACGGCCGATCACCGTGGCGATTCTCCTCCGGCCACGGCCGATTTCCCTCCTATTATGTAGAAGACACGAGCTTAACCGTATATAAGCTGAAATGGTGATTTGAATTAAATGCAAGACCGCGAGACTCTTGCAGGCTCAGTCTTGGTCTTGCTCAAGTCTTGCAGGGTCAGTCTTGGTCTTGCAAAAATTAAGCGGTCTTGGTCTCGCATTTCTCGCAAGACCAAGACTTTTTTGGGCAACACTATCTTAATTTATTGAAATCAAGACAGGAATATTTTCCAGGTGTGGAAAATATTTAGATTTGCACAACAATATAGGTTATAGGTACATACGTCAGCCGCGTCTTTGAATATCTAATGCTGGTACGTTTGCTTTGTGGCAATGAAAACAAACATTGTAATTATATAGATTCAATTTTGGCTAGACTTAAAATAACAAAAGCGTTCGAGCAAGTATTCAAAAGCTCGGTATTCTATGTTCTTCACAACCAAGAACTTCTGAACAAAAATAAACTACGCACGTGATCGATGTAAAACAACTAAAATATACCTACCATGTAGCCGAACGAAAATACGTTCTTTTAATGTTACGCAACGTAATAATTGGTTGTTTTTAATTTTATACTAGTTTTATTGCGGATCTTGTCGTCTTGATATTGGACTTCAGCCCACCGTAAAACGTAACAAAATTTCAGCAATGTCTGTCGATGCAATGATATGCTTGTCAATTTTGACGAAGCAAAATAAGCAAAGGATTTAATTTAACGCAGAGTTAAAGTGACAGTACAAATTTACACGCAAATAAAAAAAAAGTTATATTGAAGCTGCTTTTAAATTCATTAGAAATGTGTAATAAGGTATATATAAATGACTAGCAACCCGCCCTCGCTTCGGTTTCACCCGCGTAGTTCTCGTTTCCGTGGGCATACCGGGATAAAATATAGCCTATGTTACTCCCTGATGTTATAACTTTCCCTTGGTGAAAAGATTTTTTAAATCGGTTCGGTGGTTTATGCGTGAAAGCGTAACCAACAAACTTATTTTCGCATTATTAATATTAGCAAGGATATTAAAATATTCAAAGACGATTAATTGAAACTCGCGAATTCCATGGTGTCACGTTGCCGTCAACCGCACTGATGCACCTCACCTCTAAGGCATTAATATCGCCGACCACAGACACACTACTTGTCTTTTTATTGACAGGATATCTTAGTAATATTTTATTGCCTTCAAATTGGCTATAATATATTCTTAACATGCTACTTAACATTAGTTTTATATTTAAACAAGTACATATATAGGCTGAAGAGCCTTAGTTCAACATGAACATTTTTAAATGATAAAGTAAATATACAAAATATTTCTGTGGTAACCACCCTTTCCTTTCCTATAAATGATCGTAAAAGATGACTAAGGGACGCAAGCATATAAAAACTCCTCCGACCAGCGTGACATAGATCAATGTCCCTATTTTGAAAAAGGTTAAAACCCAGTAGTTGGACTTATATGAACCGAGATGATGAAAAATGAAATTAAATTCGACCTTCGACGTGAATTAAAAAGTTCAGAAACACACATTTCTTATATTCTTCTTCGGCTTAGATGTCCTTCATGCACGAAAATTTCCCTACTACACTACGCTGGCCAGACATGTTGGTTCCTACAGGATAGTTATTATATGACGCTATTTACTAATATTCGTAATTGTCACTATTCCGTTGCCAGACGAAAGATATACTATATTTTTATTACATTATATTTGATAAAATACATTTTATTAAGTTCAGTCACGTAATAGCAACTGCTATTGCTGTATCTGTAACAATTGAATAAAAAACTGTACTTAACCTGATAATTTCATTCGCTCGTAAAATGATGACTGATTCAGGCAGTGTCGTCATAAAGAGCGATGTTAGACGGGGGAATTTTTAGTGAATTGACTTTACTTTTTTTTATTAAACCTATTGATGGTCAAGGTAGTAAATATTGGAACGGTATACCAAAATGTGTGGGTTAGAAATCTCACGCGTATGCTACGCGTTTCGTAAAGGAAATTTTAAGATGGTAGAATGAATTGAGTGTTCTGGTACGTATACAATACTTCTATCTGAATATACATACCTAAATAAAAAAATCTTCGCGATACAAAAGAAGTGATCATCCATCAATCAAAATATATACGCATTCATCGGCATTTGTAAGCGTAAAATCAATTATTAACTTGGCAGAGTTCATTGTCGACCTACCTCACGTGGTCTATACGTCAATAGCGGTCACGCCTCCCAAGAATTAAAGGGCAACGTTTACGTGATAAATTAATCTTATAGAAAGCCAAATTAACCTTGTAACGTTTATATTAAACGAATGCAATATCATCTATCATCGTCTACAATAAAAGATATTACAATAAGGAAGTTAAAAAAAAGCAAGTAACGCAGTATTTCCCGCGCGCGCCATTACAATTGCTTTTCTAAACGAAATTTTAAGAACATTGATCTTAATAGTTATCTCCATGGTACATACTTAGTTAAAGTTTAGAGTATAAGAACAACAGTTACGATTTTCCTAGTTCGATTAAAACTATAGACAATAAAATAATATTCTAAAGAGGTTTGAACTCGTAAAAACGATTAGTCCCTATAAGCCAACTCAAGCAATAAAGATTAACATTCGAACAAGACAATGAAAGAATGATATCGATCCGAATAGAATCAGTAACAAACTTGGTAAAAAAAACCATTACGTTTGTCACTTACACAAAATTTAGAGGAAAAGGTTGTCGAAAGTAAATTATGCAAACAACCATATTGGTTGAAATTGGTATGAGTATAATTATAATAAGTCCAAATAGCATAATTCTTATATGAACTAACAAAACCAATAGGTATATTGTAAATACGTACAACTAAGCAACAAACAAATATTGTTAAAACGACGTGTAAAAAATAAAATGAAGACACTGGCACCAAGGCCCGTCAGAGATGCCAATTTCAACAACGCTATCGAGATTTTCCCGAAATAATCAGTGTTACGTATTCATATAGCAATTTTAAGACAATAAATTGATATATGTCATTCAAATCCGTCGTGATGTTTACAAAATACACCCGTGTTACCTATTCAATGAAACAACATTTTGCTAAGATACTAATTACTAGAGATGAAACGGATATCCGGTAACTATCCGGTATCCGGCCCATCCGGCCTTCTTTTCACTATCCGGCTGGATACCGGATAGTAATTCAGTATCCGGCCGGATTTTGGATAGCAAAATGAAAAAATAAACTCATTGTTTTACATAAGGCAAATCATTCCACGATAGGTTATAGACATCTTTTATTTTTATTCAATACTCAAAATTGACAAGTGGCAAATTGCGGTGAATGAATACCAAGTTTGCCGTATTTGTTGGTAGCAGGCGACTCCGCTAAGCTTCGTATACAAGACCCGCTTCTGAAAATAGCCTTTCGCTGTAAACATTACTGCCAGGTGCTGAAAGATAAATTCTAGCAAACCTTGATAACTGCGGGTACTGATTTAAATTAACTGAACACAAAATGTATGGGTCGTCATTGCAAATGAGTCGAGATGCCTTTAAAAAAAAGTCAATCTCGTTAGCAATTGGATTTTGTTTTTCTTGATCGCGACAATCACTAATATTATCCTTCGTCACTTCATTGAAACAGTCCCAAAAAGTGTCATGAGCTTCACGTGTGAAGTTAGATGCAGTTTCCCCTTCTTTCATTTATTTAGCAGGTGTTGAAGCCAGCGTTGATCTGTTACTGTCAGAAGAAGATTCGTCGTAAGAGTGTTTTATATATTCTATCATGATTTTTGTCGGCTTTTTCAGTTTTAAGAACTCCTAAGTAGTCTGACTTGAACCTTCGGTCTAAAAAGATACCAATTAGGTAATTTGGATTGTCTACTAAGGATTTAAAACAACTTTCCAATTCAGCTTTCAAAGAAGTTCTCATACGAGCTAAGCAAAGTGTCCTTTGTGCAATCTCGCTTTTGTCTAAATACTTTCTTAATGCAGAAACATTGTGGAATCGCCTCAGATATACAGGAGAGGCCAGAGATTGTAATTTTAGTTATTTCTTCAAATAGTTTTAAAAGATTTATGAACTGCTCCATCAGACTCCATTGTTGTATCGTCAAATTAGTGAGTGTGTTGTGTTTAACGACAAAGAGTGATAGCTCTTTTTTGTTCAACAAGCGTTCTGCCATATGGAACGTAGAGTTCCACCTTGTGGTAATGGCTAGCACTAACTGATGCTGCGGTAAATTTAACTCCTTTTACCTTTTCCTTGCAACCCGCAAGGATTTTCTTGTGCTAAACCTGAATGGTTGAAATGAGTTACTAGACGTCTTCCATTAGCAATTATGTCTAATACTTCAGCCTGGACCTTCATTGACTCATGTCGAAAGGGCCAAATATCCGATGGCCGGATATCCGGCGCTCCGGCTTCGCAGCTTGCCGAATATTCGGTATCCGGTATCCGGCCAAACCACTATCCGTTTCATCTCTACTAATTACAACAGAACCGACAACCAAAAATGTCCAGCATAAAATACTGGGTAACTTGTTTAACTACACGACCTTTTTACAATTTTAAACCGCCTGCTTCCCTTTAGTGAGCAGCGTAGTACACGAGAAACCTTTTGACCAAGCTTAGTATTGTAAGTCACCATCCTTCTGAGGTCACATACTAAAGGTACAATCCCTAATGTTATCTACATTCAACCAAATTTTCTATCCTTTACACATACAGCACAACTATTCTAGCTAAATTGTGTCTGACAAAAGTATGAAACCATAACAAACTCAGATTCACAGTTATATAATATTAATCAAAACTGTTAGCTAAAATCTTAATTTAAACAATTTCTAGTGTAATCTATTGTTTGTTTAACTTGTGATGATAAAGATATCAGTTATAACATACATCAACTATATTTTTTTTACTCGGCTATTTATCATGAAACCATCTCAAACAAAACCTGTAGGATTTAATGTACAAATTTGCGCAAGTTAAACAAACATTAGTGTCCTCTCTATGATCTTCAAATAGATATAACAGTTGTTTCTCCATATTCCATAAAGTGGATTACATAGAAACTAAAATCAAATAGTGTGGACATAGCCTATTATAATGTACAAGGTAGTTTCATTCTACTGATTTTCGGCATGACCTAATGAAAGAAATAATTACTAATTTTCACAAGACCCAAATAACAGAGCCCTATAGTTGCATTCTCACACTATTATTCTATGTGGTGATAGAGAGTAACAATACAATTCACACACACTCTTGCCCGTGGGTGTCGTAAAAGATGATAAGGATATCTTGTCCATGTAACAATTATGCAAGAGAATTAACACGCGAAATAAATGTTAATACCAACCCACCTTACCAGTGTGGTGTAGATAAATTTTCCTCCCAATGTGGAGTAAGCTCAAGCTCAGTAGCAGGATGTATATTAGCTGTGATGATGATGACTATTAGACTAATAAGAATAGCAGTGTGATAATCACAGAAATATTCCATACACAATATTTCTGCCAATCGTATTACATTCAAATTTTATATTAATAAATGTATTAATTTTTCGTGTGGTGACAGAGTAAGGATACAATTCACCACTCCCTATCTTGCCCGTGGACAACATAAAAGACTAATAAGGGATACAATATGCATATAACATCTATGCAAGAGAAGGAAAACTCAAAACAGAACCCTATATCAACCTGTCTGACCAGCATGATATAGTAAGGTTAATCTCCCTCCTATTGTGAAGGAGGCTGGAGCCCAACAGTGGGACGTGTATGAGCTGAAATGATGATGAAATTTTATTAATTGGAAATAAAACTAAAACATACCTTCATCTGGAGTGAGATCGGCAAATTTGATTCCACCACTGTAAAAGAAAATAAACACTGAAGACAAATTGTATATACAATAATGTTATTATATAATTCATATGACTCATTACATTTATGCATTAGTTGCCAATTTCATTTACTAATGAAATAACAAATCATATATTTCATTTTTTTTAATTGGTAGAACAAGCTTTGAAATTTATAAAAAAAAATAAGATTTTGCCACAGTGCACTATGCTAAAATCAATATTTATTTTGAATGATTCGCATAAAATTAAAAACTATAAATTTAATTATCAGTTTAAGAATAGAGATTTGTATTAAATTAATAAAATTAATACTGTTTTCTTTTTATTAAAACAATTTTTGATTTTGTCTATCATGATGCACTGTGTAGTTTTTGTGGATATAGATTACCTGAGGAGCACGGTAGCCGTTTCCGGCACCCGGAACACCTGGAAATAAACACAATGTGGAACCAAATCTTACTGGATCTCCAGATGGAGAAACCATAACTCAAATGAGAGAAACAATCCAAAAATGAATTTATAATTTTAATAAAAAGGATTATATATGAGCTTAAAATATTAAGTGAAACACATTCCACGTTCAAATCTTTGATCATAAAATTTGGTAAATCTTGTTACTTCAAGATACTATCTAATACATACAACAACAATATCAATCTCTGCTTGATTGCAATCTTTTGCACTAATAATTAATTAATATTGGCTTTTATAATTAACAGGGACTATATTTACAAAGACAAGTAATCAACCTGCATGACTTACTGCTCCATGTTTTCTATTTATATTTTAAAAGCATAATGCTCACCTTCCATCCTAGATTTTCAAAAAACGTGCTTAGACGTGACTGCCCGGTGGTTTTGCCGCCACACGGTCCTAAACAAATAAAAACCGAGGTGTAGTATTAAAAGATTATGTATTCAAAATATCCACGTGTTGCATTTTGGATGACACAAATAATATTACAATAATGAACGGATGTTTAAACCTCTAAATGACTTTAAAAAAAGAATATTACTCGTTTAAAATTTCACGCATCGACACACAAATTACAAAAATATATTTAAACAAAAAATTAGCAACTTACCTCCAGTAAGGACGAGCTTGTAAACGATTTTTTGGGATTGATTCGCCATTTTAAAATAAAAGAAAATATATAAATTATAATAAAATTAAACTAAGAAGGATACTAAGCACACAAATATCATAAAAATGTTAAATCTACAAAAGTGTTATAAAGAGCCATCACAGTATAATATGCATCGCCTGTCAGGCGTGCGCCCAAAAGAAAGAGTGAACGAGCTACGAGAGTAAGGCGAGTGATTGACTGGTAGTGGTCATTGGTGTTGTAGTTGTAGACAAACTGATGCAGTGTTATTACATTAAAAAAACTGAATTGTTCTATTTAAAGGTTTAAAATGCTCCGTTTGGTGTAAACATTTAACAGAAGAATATATATCAAGTTCATTCGATTTCTCTGACAGCATTCAATAAGTATGTGTTGTATTTTTCCACGAATGTGTTAATCTTATAACCTCGATTTTTAGTAGGATTTTGAAGTATTTTATTTTAAATAATTCTGTTCAAAATATAGAAAACCAAACCGCCAAAGTATGACAAACAAAATCATAAAACACTGGATTTCAAATATTTTGAGATTTTCTCAAAAATGTAATTATTTTCACCTAGTATTTGAGGTCAGTCTTTTCAAACTTTTGTCTCTAAAAAGTACGTATCATCCGCGCACGCTACATTCAACAATTCAATACACTTATCTATAGTATAGCGTGAAATTCAACGTTTCCCCATGGCGTTTTCATTGGACCAATAAATAAACAGCTTTCCAAACTTATAATTCCTAGTTGGTTCATAGAATAACTGAATATATTTATAACAAAACCGTAATATAATTTCTATCATAAAATTTAATTTTTTGAGGTCATATAAAATAATTAAGTATATAGAGTGATTTTATATAATAGGCAATTTGTGAGAATTCGAACAGAACTATGTTAAACAATGTTTTTGGTTAAAATATATATATTTTTTAAGTTGCGTGCTTACGCCCCTCTGTCTCCCAGGACGGAGTGGTGCGAGGAGCGCGTCGACCGCAATCCACCCCCAAAAAAAAAAGTGCCAATAAATGGGTGTTTTACCCTATATGAATTCAAAATTTATTAAAATAGTCAAACAAAAACACCATTTCAACATTGCACAGTATATAAACATTGAAGTTTTCACTAAAACCATTTCATTTCACTTACCCAACTAATATTATAAACGCGAAAGTTTGTGAGTATGTTTGTTGCTCTTTCACGCAAAAACTATTTTCTTTCACACAAAACTAATTTCACAATAATACAGCTTACATATCAGAATAATACATAGGCTATAATTTATTCCGATATTCCCACGGGACAGGGAACTATGCGGGTAAAACCGCAGGGCGCTGCTAGTAAGATATATATAGTAATATACGTTAGCTGTATAGCTACAGATATACTGCTATAAACATTTCGGAGACGCGAACGGCGGGCATTTCACCCAGTGTCTAAGGCACGCATAGACATGCTCATGACTGGCGCACGTGCAGTGTGCACATCATGAGCATGTCGGTGACGGGGACCCATAAGATTTTCTTCTAGCGAAAAGTGTTCTACGCGGCTAAAGAAGTTTTCACATCAATAACACTATTTAACGCATATTTTCATGTTCTGCCAAGATTCCCAATTTAGTTTTTGCTGTCCAAATATAACTAACGTTCCTACTTCCTGATGGACAATGACATTAAATAAGCTCCTCAATATGAAGAAGTGTAATATACAACATATACTCGTTCCAACCATTTATTTTACTTTTGACACATGCTTTAGGACGTAACTGTTTCATTATACGCAATTATTAACTTTGAAACGAGTGAACAGAGAAATATATAAACTGCCCAATAATATTTATATATCTTAATTATTACCCACTAAATACATTAATATGGCGTAAATAGCTCTATTCATAAAATTTAAGTGATAATTCATTTCCGTTATAAAAAAAGTTACGTTCTATCGCATCTAGTGACAGGATCAAAAGTATTCGGTGCAAACTAATGAATCGCAAATAATCGATTACACTTATTTGCAGTTAAGTCAGCTGACAACTGAGTTTTGAATTGTTGTAATAGACAACACGTTAAAATTGTATCAGGGAGATATAAAAATCTTCTCATCATACCTATAACATGAAATAAAACAACCAAAATATTTTAATATTATTTTATTATAACGAATCGTCGAATTCTTCATACGAACTCGAATCGTCGCTTGAATCATCTGCAGTGTTTATTATTAACTCTTGTGTAGGTATGTTGTCAACTTCAATTTCCCGATCCCAATCAGAGAATATTATATTTTTTGTCTTGTTGACGACACTCGCCCAGTTTTCAGGCGTCACACTAGCACATGCGTTTTTTAAAAGTTCAAGCATTTTATTTGCTGTGAAAGGAGGAGTTGTATTGTTTCTTGCGGCGTGTCCTTTGACTTGTGCCCAGATCATTTCAAATGGATTATATTGACAGTGGTACGGAGGAATTCTGATTACAACATGCCCATATTCTGCTGCCATTTCGTCGATGACATATCGTTTTGGCTGCTTTTTACTTTTTAATATTTTAAGTAATTCTACTTTTAGTAGGGATTCGTCCACATCTTCCCCATTATCACGAAGCCAGTTTATAATCTCGTGTTTTTTGTTGGCCTGTGTTGGCATTTTATTAATTTGGGGAGAGTGATAGGATGCATTATCAATAAATATTGTTGATGGCTCTTCAAGTGATGTAAGCATTTCTCTGAACCACTTTTCATACACGTCCGCATTCATCTCCTCATGATAGTCTCCTGTTTTTTTTTATTTGAACGCTAACAGAGCGTTTGGTACAAATCCCTTTGTAGTTCCCGCATGGCAAATGATGAGGCGTTCACCTTTCCCCATTGGCACTGCAGAAGTAGAAGCAGCAGTATCGTCAGTCCAACCTTTTGGTATGGAATGATTGGCATTGAGCTAAGTTTCATCTGTGAAAACGACATTCGACCAGTCTTCTATTTTCTTCGCTTGTCTTAAAAATTCACAGCGAGACAAGGCTATATCACGACGTTCCATTAAAATTTTTCTTTTGTCGGATTTCTTATACAAGAACCCGATTTGGTGCAGCACCTTTGACAAAGAAGATTTTTGACCACGAAACAAGCCACAATTTCGTAGAGACGCCACTAATTTTTTCAAAGTAGGAATCTCTTTGCTTGTGTAATAATGGTATATATGACGACGAATAGCATCAGTATCAAAACTGTCAATTGCTGTCACTTTACGGGGCTGACGTTTTTTCTTAGGCGTAGATAGCTTGTTCTGTTCAATACCACTACTACCATAGGCTTCTTTAGTGATTTTCGCCACCGTTGGAGCACTAATACCTAATGCTGCTGCAACACGGTCTCTAACTTGGGTTACTGGTATAAGGAATCCGCCATTGCGGCTTTCCTTTTCAAAAAATTCACGAAGCCGCAGCACTAACTCTCTGGATTGTCCTTTAAGCACCATACCTTTCGGCATTTTGCAAGTAAAATCTTACTGGGAGGAACGATACGCTCAACTCAATCAAAGTAAGAACAATGAAATCAATACGGTGGAATATAAATACTCAACACAGCGCATGAAAAATATGAAAGAGCACTCAGCGAACAGAAATGTGACTAGCACGGGAGTCTTGTTGCGAGTGACAGACAACACAACAACATGGCGTCGCCGGCGCGCCGTTCAGTGCTGCCAATTCGGCTTAAAAAAAAAGGGGTAGGCTGGATGAGAAAATTAGTGATTTACTACCGCAGACGAGGGCACCATTGTCTCTAAGTAAAGTTTGGAGCAGCGGACCCCGCTTAATGGAAAAATGCTTCATAAAGTAGTTATTTTTTATTTTGCAAAGTACAAAGTAAAATATTTTGGGAGGACTGAATTAGTGGGTATGCAAAAATTAATGTGCCCAAATAACAAATATATTTACAGAAGTGAAGTTTTAAATAATATGAAATATGTATTTAAGCAAAAATAATATATCAGTGTTAAATCGATTAAAAGTTCTTCCTGACTAAAATCGATTAGTACAAAACATAGTATCCGTAAAACATTGGTACAACACTAATTGATCAGAATTCGACCTGCCAAAAGTAAAATAAATGGTTGGAACGAGTACAGTAGTCCTTAATAGTCTATGATGTACAATACCCGAGTTTGGACATTACGAATTGACTGTGTGGCCTTTATTCCCTTTGGCTGATCAGACGGAATCAAAAGTTAACCTATTAAACTTGGCTAGCTAAGCTAAAATAAAGCTAAGTTTTTATAACTATTGTTTTTCTTTTGTTGATGCAATAACGACTTTGAATTTCGCGAAATACTATAAATAGGTATGATTGTTAACAAAATGAATAATAACATTAACCTATAATGGCCATGGAAGTAATAAGTACTACGTACTACAGGAATGAGCTCTGTCTGTGCATCTTGCAGCTAAAACAAAAAAAATAAAACCTTATATCAAGGACGTAAGAGTCTTGTCGCGCGCAAAATAAAAATGAAGCCGAGTGAGAAGGCAACCACTGTACCCTGTGTCCCGTTCTATTTTTTTTTTATAATTTATTAAAGGCTTTGGCAGAACCATCAGCCTAACAGAAACTTAAAAACTACATAAGATTCGGAACAGTAATATTTACATTATACGATACAGTAACAATAATAATCTTAAATTATCTAATATATCATACATTTCCAATTGTGCTTACAATGAAATTATACAAAGCAATATACAGTGATGGAAATTTTAGTAAAGTTTGTACAGTGTTTGGAACGTGTCCTATAGTGTCTTGAAATTCAAATTATTTATTATGCATAAACCCCGAGAGGGCACTTACATATTGTCAGGATTACAATTTCCAAAAAAAATATACTACCACCGGATCGGAACGCGACCGCTACTGAGAAGATCCGGCAAGAAACTCAGCGGGCTTGTCATTATTTCTAATTTTTTTTTTCTTCTTACTAGTTATATAATTGTGTACATGTTTTGTAAGAACTAGCTCCAGTGTGATGCCCTTCGAACCGCAAGACACTTAATATAATTTAAACGATTATGGCTGGACCAGATTCCACAAGCGGCACCCGATCACGAGTTAACTACTAGAGCAGTCATCACTCCCCTCAACCACTATGGAGGGAAGGTAGAGACCCGCTCCACGCAGCTACCGCAAGTAGATCCATAAGTGAGCATGACCAACACCACAATATGTTACAAACGGTGAAAATACAAAAATTCGTTAGGCAAAACACGCTATACTTTACAATAAAAGTTAAAAGTACATTTACAAACAGTATATTTAAAATAACAAGGAAATTGCTGAATGAGGAGCTGCTCACAACCAATCTGTATTATCATCTACATAATCCGAGATTTTATAATAAGCTTTTTTACAAAGTCTATTCTTGATGGCTTTTTTAAACTTTTTCATAGGCAGGTCTCGGATATCTTTAGGTACTCTATTGTAAAAGCGTATACATTGCCCCATGAATGATTTGCTAACTTTTTAGAGACGAGTAGTGTGTACAACTAATCTGTCCTTATTACGAGTATTCATTTCATGAATGTCACAATATCTCTTAAAGTTAGCGATATTTTTTTTGACATATAATATATTTTCGTATATATATTGTGATACAGCAGTTAGAATATTTATTTCTTTGAATTTCTCCCGAAGTGAGATTCTTGGGCCTAGATTATAAATTGCATGGACAGCCCTTTTTTGGAGAACAAAGATTCTATTAAAGTCTGCGGAGCATCCCCACAGTAATATGCCGTAAGACATAAGACTATGGAAATAAGCGAAATAAACCATTCTAGCTGTTTCAGTATCTGTTAACATTCTTATTTTTTTTACTGCATAAGCCGCTGAGCTAAGCCTACTCGACAACTTTTCAATATGAGGTCCCCACTGAAGTTTAGCATCTATGGTGATACCTAAAAAAAACTGTTGACATTGACAGATTAATAGTAACCGGATTAGTTTAAAATTCTGACAATTAAAAAATATACGCAGTGGCTATTTTACAAAAGTAAAAATGCGGCAATGACAGTTACTGTCAATGATATCTGTCAACGCCATTTTCTAATTTAATCTATGGGGGAAGCTATTAACACTACGTTATAATAGTATCTAATTTCAAGTTTGAGTCAATAACAATAATAAAATATTCTTGATGGTCGCAAGAACTTAAAAATTATGCTGAACATTATTCATTTCATAAAACCTTTCAATTTCCTTTATTTCACATATTATAATTTGATAAAATGTATAAGCGATTATTTGTTTTGCATACTAGCAATAAAATAATTCTAGTTTGCATACGTGTGCGTGCATAAATGAGAATTTCTGTATATTTTTCATCCTTGGTGAGTTGATTTTGACAGATAATCGGGTTTGTTATTTCTATTTCGCAATATTACCAATATAGAATGAGCTCTGATGGTATTTGAATTCAAAGTATTTAAGGGGTCATATACCTGGTTTTTTCTAAATTTCATTAGTGTGCTATAGATATGATCCTGTCATTTTAAATACGAATCATGAGTATGTTCCATTTCACGGAATTAATTGACAAGGAGTTGGTATCTAATATATAAAAATATACATATAAAAACAAAAATCTGCTTTTCTAATTATTCTTTAACAAATAACTTCATCTTATAACAATAAGTAAATGTGGCAGTATGTAAATCGATTCATTAGTTTAATGGTTAGTGGGTATATATACATGTATACGTATGTTTACGTCCGTACATGAGTAGGTACAAGTTGTGCCGTAATAGATATATCAAGCCAAAGCCTATTTATATTAGTATCTATAGTATGGGTTCTTATTCTTTATTGTATGTGTCATCAATTTAGGGACACAATATCGAAACGAAAGTATCGATACTGTACTCATGAATAGTATCAAAGAAAAAGTATCGTACTTAATAAAGTATCGATCCTTTTTTTTTATGAAATTGTCCACCTGTGTTCGGATTAAAATATGTCGAGCCACTTTTTAGGTTCATTACGCTTTATCTAGATGACGTTACCATAAGCAAGGTAAGGTCAAGTTTAACATGGATACTTTCTACAATTTGTTCGATTCTTGCCTAAAAGTACTCATCGAGTAAAAGTATCGAGTACAAAAGTATCGGTATCGAAAGACAAGTGTACAAGATACCTAAAAGTATCGATACTTTTTTCGTGTCCCTACCTCAACTACCTATTACCTAACTAAAGTATAATATCACATAGGTACATTAAGAAGTATGAAATTTTGAAATATAAACTAATCTTCTACAGGCTTCTGAACAGATTAGTATAGTAAACAAATTTTACTTTTTATTGTTGAAGAAGTATAGTAAACCAATTTTACTTTTTATTGTGTACGTGTATGGACGATAATGTATTCTTTGTTTCACCACCAAGGGTTCTTTAGCGGTCTGCACTTAGTAGGTGGTAGAGGGCAGGTTGATAGAGGACGTAGCCGTGTCTTTGATAAGTAGTGGAAGAACTGTATAAATGATGGAAAAGCAGATCTAACTTCCACTTCCTTGGAACCAATGGCTTAAATCCTTTTCATCATATGCAATTGCAAAAAAACCAAATTGTTTGATTTTTTTTCTGCATTGTACATGTAGATTGACGACGGTTCCTCGATTCGTAGAGTACAATCCACTTTAGCTAGCACTTAGAAAAGTTATTGACCATTGTGTATTGAGGATTGGAAGTCGACAATGATAAGGTGATCCGCTCCCTGTTTCTGTTTTGCATCACAACACATAAAGCCTCTTTTAAAGCAAGAGTAGAGCTCGAGGCATGAATCCTTACAGAACCAGTTTTCGATTTACAAGTGCAGGTCTTCGTACATATACATAGACGCAATTGATCCTGGATGCAGAATATGAGATTGTAACATTAACACTATGTCGTTCAAGAAAATCCAATAGTCTGAAAGTTTATTGTGGACTATTGCTGTTTAATGTATCTCAATATGTAATATAAAGCTTCTGTTGAAAAATTACAAATATGTAGGTACTTGATTAAAAATATGAAATTTTGTAACTTTTATGCGTTGACGTTGATGTCTATAACACGTTAAACCATTAAAATATTAAATATAAAATCACCTCGTGGTAAGTCAACGTTACCACTAAATACTGACTTAGTATGTGTTAGGTGGTCCATTTATTTCCAGGGTAGATAGCTTCCTGCATGTTAGAAGGAAGGAACTTACCTTATTCAAAATGGATCAATAATCATTCAAATTCACGCTAAGCTCATTTACAACAAATACTTTTTTGATACTATCTCTCAATTGCCCTTTCCAACTACTACACACCACCGCTCCGTTACGGTTTTTGCTTAAACATGGGTGTCGAAAATAAGGATAGATATTTTAATGATTTTTGAGATTTTAGAGCCCGATATATTATTCACAGGCCGATGTTCTCTTCAAACGAGTTCACTTAAGATAAAGAAATAAAAGACTGTTCTTTTTTACGAAATCCTTATTAATATTATACATAAATGCGAAAGTAAGTTTGTTTGGTTGTTACCCTTTCACGCTTAAACCACAGAATCATATTAAAAAATTCTTCCACCAACGGAAAGCTATGATATCAGGGAGAAACGTAGGCTATATTTTAACCCGAAATTCCTACAGGAACGGGAACTACGCGGGTAAAGTGACTGAAACCGACACGAAACCGGGTTACTATTTTTCAGGGTTTTATTAGCTTCACCTGTATATTTATTTGTTTGTATGTCACCGACTCTTAGTAATTGGATTTTAATCAAATTTAAACGTTCATATTACATTTAAACTTTGTACACTTATCAAGGACCAACGACGATAAAATAATTTAAATAACTTGTCTTATTATTATTACTAGCACAGGGTTAGCTATTTCTTTATAAAATACGAGCAACCCGCCCCCGCTTCGGTTTCAGTCGTTTTACCCGGGTAGTTTCTGTTCTCGTGGGAATACCGGGATAAATATAGCCTATGGTATTCCCTGATATTATAGCTTTCCATTGGTGAAAGAATTTCTAAAATCGGTTCGGTGGCTTAACCGTGAAAGCGTAACAAACAAACTTACTTTCGCATTTATAATATTATATAGTAAAGATATTGTAGCTGATGTTTGGCTATGTCTCGATAGATGTCGCTATTCCTCTTTTCTATATCACACTTTTTTCTAAGACTCCTTTGAACTCGATTTTAACACGCTTTAAAAGACCAGCAGATTTAATTTAAACACAATACAATAATTTAAATTGTCTCATTATAATTACAGGATTAGCAATTATTTTATATCGGTGGTGGAGATTTGATACGACTTGATAGATGTCGCTGTCACTATTCTACGCATTGCATTTTTTAGTTCAGTCGTCTACATATCGTATATTTACGGTTATAACATTGAATTTCTAAACAGTCACAAAATAACTAAAGATAGTTCCAACGAAACGAACGAGCGTGACTGACAACTTGTCGTTGTCTTTCGTCGTCCAGTGCAGTGTTCACCTATATGTTTTTGTTTATCCCCGACACCTTTGAACTCGATTTTGACCCAGTTTAATGATCAGATTCCACTGAAACCTATCACGTATACAGCGTTGGGCAGTATTTGAAATACTTGTAATTAAAATACAAATACGTATTTGATATTTGTAATTCAATTACTTCTTAAAGCACACAATCGACGCGAGCGTTAGGTCTAGTAGTCTAATCACCCAGTGATAACGGAACACATTCCTGACGGAGCAGAATGGCAAACTTTTAAATGATCTGGTGACATCTAAAGACATCGCTAACAACACCCCTCCGCCGATGACCGCCTTCATAAGAAGATCGCGATCGCCTGCCCGGACTCGAAGTGAGCATCGGTTAGATTAGGGCCAACCTTGCTGGTGCTGCGGGAAATCAGGATTCTCTGTACTAGCTTGCCCACATTATCCAGCAGCACGATGGGCCTGTAGGACCCTGCCTAGTATAATATAAAAGGTAAAGCAGATGTAAGTAATATAAAAGAGAAATCCATCTAGGAGCTTGTCGATTGCACAAATAGCGTAGTTGTCTAATTTGCGACATTCTATGGCGAGTGCATACGTACGAACCCTACGCATAGGTATTTTTTGCGATCTATTATTTATTTATGTTCATTAATTGTATGTGTATTTCTATGTCTCCACATGGAGAATTATTATTTACTGGTCCTAAGATAATGTTTTGGTTTTTAATTACCCCTCCTTATTCAAATTCTATAAAGGATTAAGAATAGATGCAGTGTCACCGCTCCTTCTTTTCTCCCAGGATGATAGTAAAATATGTCTGACAGATATAAGTAAAAATATCACTGCAAGAGAAGGAAAGAATGAATGCAAATTTTTCAATTGTGGAGGAGGTTCGAGCCCGACAGTGAGACGTATATGAGCTGCGATGACGTTGATGAGATTATGAGCTGAAATGAGTGTCCTGTCACACCCCGCCCTAACCTTACAGGTCAATATCACAGTGTGTTATGAACCCATTTTCGTTGCATGCTGTTTTTATTGTAGAAATAGATAGTATGTTATCATTTTAAGCATTCGAGTTAAACTCCGGCGACGATACGCCAAGACGTTTTTTATAAAAATTACAAAGTTCTCCATAATCCGGGCTCTAAAAATCACAAAGTACTTATTAAAAACAAACACTAAAGTACTTATGTAAGTTTTGATTACAGTCAATAAATAATATGTGTATTACACATATTATTACATTAAATATTTACGTAAGTTATTTGACTACATAATTCATCATCATCATTTCAGCCTATTGCCGTCCACTGCTGGACGTAGGCCTCCCTCACAGCGGCACAGGGCCGCACGTTGCGCCACAATGTGCGGTCCTGTGCCTCCTGCATCCAACGACGCCCAGCAACTTTCACTAGGCCATCGGTCCACCTAGTGGTTTACATATTTATAAAGAAATTATTACATTTTAAAGATATTACATAATTCTAAAGATATAATTTATTATCCAATTTTCGTCATCATTTTTACTCCGCTATAATGGCGTGTTAGATTATGATTTTTTCGCATGGTGATAGAGTAAAATTACAATTCACCACTCCCTATCTTGCCCGTGGATGTCGTAAAAGACGATTAAGGGATACACTTAATGCACCTAAGTTCTGTGCAAGACAAGGAAAATTCGAACATGTCTGACCTGCATGGTATAGTAGATCAAATTCCCTCCCATTGTGGAGGAGCGACGAGCCCAACAGTGGGACGTATGTGGGCTGCGATGACGATGATTAAATTATGATTTTTAAATTTAATAATTGCTTAAATTTGCCTTCATTGGTATTATTTATTTCACATTGTAATTCCACGTTATCTCGAAGTTATGATAGGCTGAATTTTTACCTGTTTTTTTAGGGTTGTCACCTTGGCTGAAAATATTAATTTAATTTTAATAATTAAAAATTGTCTCACGCCCCTTACCTTATGTGAGATTATTCAAAATTTTCATTTTGAATGTATATAAGTATACGAATTTAATCAAAATACCCAATTGATTACATAATTTATTTAATTAAAACAAACAAAAACTACACTTCATAAATTTCGCCCCTCCTTTTATTCTACATCTTAGTTTAACATCATCATCGTCTTGCTCTTATCCCAATTACTTGGGGTCGACGCAATATGTCATCTGTTTTGACATATTGCAAAAAGTTTCGGCAATGACTTTTATGACCGGCCGCCTGCCTGACGTCAACCCTCCTTGGGAATGTAATCGTTGACCCAAATGGTACCAGATGGAGTTGGTCCGGGTCAATCTAGGGCTCTTAGTCGTCTTTTACGACACCCACGAGGAAAGCAAGGGCTGGTAGTATTCGAAGCCGCTACCACACAGCACATGTTAGTTTAACAATAATAATTAATACACATTTAGGGTCAGACCTAGTTTGATATAATTATGTATTTACATTTTGCTACTTCTAAAACATCGAGTACCTACTGATAACTTCTGATTTTTACGCGAGTATTACACATTCGAAATAAAACTATTTTTACGGATTTAATCGGAGTCCGCTCGTGAACGTTGGAAAGTGTTCGAAACGTCGGGCAGTCAAAAATCCAATATAAACGCGATAAAATACGTAAAAATAGTTTTCCTTGGAATCAGGTACGTTACTAAATTTGATAAATATTAGTGTGTTAAGTCAGCCTGGCTAAGTAAAACAGGGTTTGTGATGATGACTAATACGTCAACCCACATTAGGCAAGTATTTATGTGGATTATTTACATTCATTTCAATTTTGAGAGAAGCTCGGTGCTAAAATAAATATAAAGCCCCAGTTCTCTCATAAGATTGGATTGCCAAGGGGAACGAAATACTTATGCAGCTATTTTATTCTGAAGCTTTCATATTAACCTTCATGCATATTCACCCTTATTAATAGTAAATTTTTCACGATCACTGAAACACGGTACCGATATTACTAAGCAGGAACTGTGTAGAAAATTACACGCTTCTTAATCTTCGTAAGACGACACTCGTACTACTGCACTAAGAATAATGAAATCATTACGTCACTGAGGTTATACAAAAATAATTGATGACCGCAAATAACATGCAAAGAACTGTCCTGCATTGCTATCCGACTCGATGATACTCGGCATGGGTGGCAGTTACTTAGACCACTACACCATCGGTGACGGTAACATCTATGCAGTTGCAGTTAAAGATAACACATTTTCACACAAATATTTCCCATATTTTACTCCTAGGGATAGAATTTCTATCTTTCTTAGTGAATACAGCTTTAACATAAAAACACCTCAATCTGTGTGTGTTCATCCACATTTAAATCCAAAGTTCTGAGCGCCGGCGGTTTTTGGCTGGCATGTGAAGCGAGTGTCATGTTTGGTCTTTATTAGGAGTGGTCCATATATTTTGTACATTACAGGATTTTAATGGCATTTATTAAATGCAGAGAATGTGCATATTCTCCGTGTGGTGACGGAGTAAGACAATTCAGCATCCCCTAAATAAAACCTTATACTAACCTATCTGACCAGCATGATTTAGTAGATTAATTGTCTTCATATTGCGGATGAAGCTCGTGCTCATCAGTGGGAGGTATATGCGTTGAGAGGATGAATACAAATAAAATCTATTTTCATGTTCCATAGTGGACATAGCACTATGATGATAATGATTTACTTTACTAAAGGTAAATGCTTTTTTTAATCTGAAATGAAGTAATCTATACATACGTACATATGTATATAAAAATCAATTGCTGTTCGTTAGTCTTGCTAAAACACGAGAACGGCTGGACGGATTTGGCTAATTTTGGTCTTGATTTATTTGTGAAAGTTTAAACGGTGAGAAAATATGGGAATTTTGTAGTAAAATACTAAAAAAATAAATTAAAAAAACAATCAATTTGCCCATACAAATTGTTCTTACCTGTCAAACATTTGATGTTCGTTCCGTCAGTTCGTTATTTTTGGCATAATTATAATGTAGATCTAGATTTAAAAAAAGGTTTTGGAATCGATAAGAAAAGGCAGTATATTAAGTACGCCCATAACTTCCAATCGACTACATCAAATTGGATATTTTTTTTTATTGTGTTTTTTGTGGTTAGGACAAGGTTTGTAGAAGAAAATTAATAGAAAATATATTTTTTATTAAAACTACATGACCCGCAGAACTTCATAGTTCGTACCGCCTTTTTTCGTCATAAATAAATCAGCATCATCATCATCTCAGCCCATGCACGTCCAGCTGTTGGACTCGCACCGCATGGTGTCGACGGAGGCAGCGTGCCTGATGTCCGGGACTCCCCCGTGGGACCTGGAGGCAGAAATGCTCGCCGGTTTGTATCGCCGGGTGTCGGGGGTGCGAGCGGAGGGCGGTGTGGTCTCTTTGAGGGATCTCACCACCTGGCGCATCGACGCCCGCCGAGACGTCATTACCCGTTGGGCAGTCCGGCTGGAGAGGTTTGGGTTCGGTGTGCGGACTGTGGAGGCCTTCCAGCCGGTGCTGATGCAGCGGTTAAAACGGCGACATGGATGCTCTCCTTTCGACTGGTGCAGGTTTTGACGGGGCATGGATGCTTCGACCACACCGCCCTCCACTCGCACCCCCGACACCCGGCGATACAAACCGGTGAGCATTTCTGCCTCCAGGTCCCACGGGAGAGTCCCGGCCAACAGGCACGCTGCCTCCGTCGACACCGTGCGGTATCCGCGTATGGCCCTGACCGCCATGGTCCTCTGTTGTCGCCACAGTAGAGCCCTGAGTCGGACGATCAGGGACCCCACCCACACCGGTGCGCCATACAGGGCCATCGACCGGATGACCCTCGCGTACAGCCGTCGACACGTAGTACTCGGTCCGCCCATGTTCGACATATGCCACGATAGGGCGGACGCTGCGCCGATGAGCCGTGGAGCGAGCCTGCGGAAATGCTCCCGGAACCACCAATGCCCGTCGAGTACCAGGCCCAAATACTTCATATGGGCACGGATGCTGATATCAACCGAATTGACGGTGATCGAGACGTCGATGGGAGGGCCTATGGGACAAGACGGCCTCCATCTTGTCCAGGGCTACCCTCAACCCCAGCGCCCCGATCCGCCTGACGATCTCTTTGGTGCCTAGTCGCCAGGCTTGCCGCCTCCTCTAGCGTCCCACCGCGGGCTGTGACGAGCGTGTCGTCGACGTACCAACTCACGCCCAACCCGGGCGGGAGGCTCCCCCTCCAACGCCCAGTCGTAGCCGATGTTGCACAGGGTGGGTCCGAGGACCGAATAAATGATTTGGCTGCGCATAAGTCGCTAAAAGTACAATTTTAGACTGTTTAGACTTTATTAAACATTATTTTTATCTTAGAATAATAACGTATAGAAGGATAGTGTCAGTACTTCGAACTTTAAAAATTTGAATCTAAAAATACTAATGGCGGGCAGACGATTACACACGTACACACGGAAACCACTATACAAATTATGAAATCAAATTTTGTTTTTATTAACATAAATCGTCGAAATACTTTTAAAAGTAATGTTAAAAACCTTTTTATGTTTTTCAAATGTGTTGTGGCACCATTTGAATGCACAAGCCGTCATAATTACCTATTTATTTTTTAAGAGTTGCGTACGTTCGTGCAGTGCAATGACTTGTACATTACGGGACTGTTCTGGCGTAGGCTCCATTAGGCTCCAATTGAAATGCCTCACTTTTTGTGCGTGGACTTACCTTCTATATGTTATTATTCTAAGATTTTTATAGTGTAAATTATTAATGTTTTAACACAGTCATGATACTTACAAATGTACAATGGTTTTGAAATAAATATTTTTCACTCAATTCTTTCATTTTGTTACGTTTTTTCTTACCAACACCAACAATTATTATTTTTACGATGTCAAAAGGGCGGCAAATTATGACTCCGCCCCGGGCAACAGTGACACACGCTACGCCACTGGTGCTGGATTAGACAGGGGCTGGATTACCGTGAGTCCACTGTATATTCATTATCATAATACCTACATGTTCTATGTGATAACTATTACTATCTACTGTATGATACTTCTATAATACGTATATACACATATAGTAAGATATGTCTATCGCATTCACCTTTTTTTACATTACACCATTACCCTCTACAAGCACATCGGCACAATCTAAAGCATTACCATAACACTTACATATTCCCTGTGATAATTATTTATTACTATTTTATCATACTGCTAATAAATATATTTTATTTAATTATTTATAATACACTTTATTGTACACCAGTAATGATTACAAAAGAGCTGTATATTTATAATAGGTACAGTACAATGGACGGCCTTATCATCATCATCTTGCTCTTATCCCAATTACTTGGGGTCGACGCAATATGTCATCTGTTTTGACATATTGTAAAAAGTTTCGGCAATGACTTTTATGACCGGCCGCCTGCCTGACGTCAACCCTCCTTGGGAATGTAATCGTTGACCCAAATGGTACCAGATGGCGTTGGTCCGGGTCAATCTAGGGCTCTTAGTCGTCTTTTACGACACCCAATGGACGGCCTTATCGCTATAAGCAATTTCTTCCAGACAACCTTTGGATGAAATTAGCACAGGAAAAAGAAGGTAGTTGTTGGTGTAACCAATAAAATAATGAAACCTATGATAAATTATAGATTATAATTTAAACTTAAATATATATGTACATACACACATAATATATGTGAATACAATTAAATAGACTTACTTAAATATTTATAATAAAATATACTAAATACATATTTCTATAATATAGGAAATAATATATAGAATGTAAGTAGTCAGTGACTAGCAATGTAAGTTTTACAGTCCCAGATAGTGTGTCTTCACCATTTTTTAAAAAATTTCTAGTTATTCAGCATGCCTTATTTTTTTCGGCAGATCATTCCACAAACAGATGGCAGTTACGGTGAAAGATTTAGCGCTGTAACATGTAGAATGTTTTGGTGTTTTTAATTGTAGATTTAGTGATGATCTTAAACATTTATCACGTATATCGTGAAAGAATATAAAATGACTTTTAATATATATATATATATAGTAAGTAATAAAATATAGTAAGACAACTATACCATACACATATACCCTTTATAATAATAGACCAATAATTGAATCAGTTCACCTCTGGTACTACTATATTTTGCAAACAGCAACATGGACATGAAAATGTAAGTGGAGCACCATCATGAATGTATATGTATACCTTATTGCATAAGGTATTCTTTATTAAAGTGTTTGTAACAATTAAGGCAATTAAGCATACATTCAGAACTAGGATTAATTTGATAAAAATAACAATAAGCAATTGATTAGTAGTGATTGGAAGGCCTGCAAGAGGCTTGTCTATTATATTTATATACATATATTGATTTCTACATCACATATTTTTGGGATAAGAACCGTATTTAGAGTTGGTAAACTAATCCGCATTATGTATGTATGGGCATATATATTGCATACCAATGGCAAATTAGTCCCTCAATACAGTTTATCTTGTTCCTTATTCCACAAATGAGTATTCTATATCCTTATACCACTAGAGTGGTAGGACCACACTGTCGACAGTTATCTGTCTACAGCCACGGGCCGGTCTGTCCGGGGTAGTACCACACTCTCACAGAAAATCGACGTCTGAGTAGTAGCAATTTGTTACTGCGCTTCGTTCAGTAAGCGAGCGAGCCGGAAGCCCAACTTTCTGAGGGTGTTTGCATGTGGAGGGTTTTGGTTGTGCTCTTGGTATCACTGAGCCTCAAGGCACTTATTCGTACTCCCTTCACTTTCTTCGCGGTAGGCAGCAGCCTTGTAAAGGTCCATGAGCGGCAGCAACACTTACCATCACATGTACTGTTTGCTCGTTTGCCGCCGTTTGCAATAAAAAAAAATCTAATTCTATACACACATGCATAATTAGTTAAATAGAAAAAGAAGCCAAAAAATCATTTATAATATTTTTATTATGAAATGAAATAATTAGACCCTATTTACTTATAATTATTCAAGTTTGCTGTGTGGTAGTGGCTTCGAATACTACCAACACTTGCTTTGCTCGTGGGTGTCGTAAAAGACGACTAAGAGCCCTAGATTGACCCGGACCAACTCCATCTGGTACCATTTGGGTCAACGATTACATTCCCAAGGAGGGCTGACGTCAGGCAGGCGGCCGGTCATAAAAGTCATTGCCGAAACTTTTTGCAATATGTCAAAACAGATGACATATTGCGTCGACCCCAAGTAATAGGGATAAGAGCAAGATGATGATGACTTATAATTATTCAAGTTCAGCATGTGACCACTTGTAATTAACATCAAAGGTAAATTAATCTTTATGATAATTATACTCCTGACACACTCTTTAAAAAAAGGTAAGTTAATACATTAAAAATTACAACTTAATAACACATATTTCCTCCTTATGCTCTAACTAAAGTTTGTAAATGCATATTAAGAATGATATTATTAAGTGTCTCTTGAGATAAACACTATCATTCTTCAACTACAATGATTTCCAGTTCACACTCATTGACTGGAGCCGAGATTCTTGAATTGACTTTGTATTTTAGCAAGTCTCAGACGGGCTCTGTAGAATTCATTTGGGGTCCACTCCATTACTGTGATATTGATTTCATTCACAGTGGAGCTTTCACTTGAGTTGAATGAGCGATATGGGCTCAAACATTAACTTGGATCAATACAAAGCCATGTAATATGAAAATATATACCATGGTCATCTCGCAAAAGAATTTGTTCCTATATATGGCTTTAAACTGCAATATAATATTATGGAATGCTTACGATATGCTTATGACTAATAATACTTTAACGACAGGTTGAAATTGAAATGACGGCAGTAAAGCTTACTGTATTGTAATATTCATTGTAATATAATAATATAACCTTACCATCATCATTTACTATTTCCGTGTGCTGACAGAATAAGAATACAATTCATCACCACCTCTCTTTCCCGTGGGTGTTGTATAAGACAAATAAAGGATGTGTGATAAGCAGATAACAACGATGTAAGATAAAAAAAAATCGAAATGAACCCCTATATTTACGTGTCTGGCCAGTGTAGTATAGTCGGTCAAGTTGCTTCCCTAGAGGAGGCCCAAGGTCCAGCAGTGGGACATATATGAGGCCGAGATGAAGAGAATGAGAAAATATATGTAATTGATATTGTAATATGGCGTTACGTGCATGGATATTTAAAATTGACTTACATAATTAGTTCAGTTATTTGAAACTAAAACACTTAATATATAAAAAAATACATTGAGACAAAACACCCATAATCTGTTATCCTGTATAAATAGTGATATAAACCAGATTTAAACTAGCCGAGTTCTTCTTCTTATTTAATGGCAATGAGCTAAAGTAATATGAGCTGTTGGTGCCATTGTCGAGTATTATATTAGTTATTCACGTCTTTAAGTCTTCGTCTTGCTTGATCTTGATGAATGGCTTCTGCTGGCGTTACACCGCAACTTTGCCAATGTCCCGTTAGACTCGTACGTAGACCGCCAAACGAAGGAGATTTTACGGTGCGAAATAATAGAAAATGGGCCGGTGAATATGATTCTAAAATTACATGAGAAATACGATGATGGGTATACTGAAACAAAAGCCAATTCTAACTAAATTGATACATTATAACGAAAATTAATTTTACAATTAGATACTTAACTAAGCATTTACAACTTTATCTTATTAATTTTAATAAATTTACAGAGAGTATAAATGAATCGTGTAAAAGTAAGAGTAAGAAGGCACTTAATAGAAGTAGGACGAGGAATTTCCGGTGGTAAAAGATTATGTAAAGAATACAACAATTTAGTACAATTAAAAAAAATATGGTCCACATTTCCTTCATCTAATCCACACTCACAAATGGAATTATCCCTAATCCTAAGTTTGGCCAGAAAGACAGGAGTGCAAGAATGGTTCAAACGCAAACGGCAGATTGTGGATGTAATAGTTCTGTCTGCTTTTGGAAACTTCGTAAACCAGGGTTTATGTGGAATGTCAGGTTGTATATCACCATAAAATTTACCCTTTATATTCTTGGAGATTAGCCAATCCTTAGTCCACTCTTGAAATAGAACTGATTTTAAGGAGGCACATATGTCATGGGAGTAAATTTGGTAATATTCTAGAGATCCTGAATTTGCAGCAGATTTAGCGCAAGAATCAGCTGTTTCATTGCCAAGAATACCTTTGTGCCCGGGAATCCAGGCTAGAACAATATTAATACCAAGTCTGTTACACTGGAATAATTCATCTCTTATTCTCAATGAAATTGGAAACCTAGATTTTGATCGAAATGGATTAGACAAGATTGATTGTAGACAACTTTTAGAATCAGAAAATATAATAGAGTTCTTCAAACAGTGAGATTTTAAGTCTTCGTCTTTCAGTCAGTTGTTGGCGTGATTTGGTACTGATCAAGTCATGCCTTCTCTGGCAATTATGCCAGAATGTCAAAATGCACGCAATTCACTATTATATAACATTTACTATATTTCAGAATTTTATCCGCATTAAATTACATAAAATATCAGCAAAATTATTTAATATGACACTGTAAAACACTAAAATAATGAATAAAATATAAAGCGCTATATGACATATTGACATTCGCGTCAAAAGTTCAACTAGCCGAGTTAATAATGGCAACATTATTCATGAGGTCGCTATTTTCACTGATTAAGGTCGCTATTTTCAATAATTAAGGTCGCTATTGCGACGTAGGAAGATTTAATAGGTATTTAATAGTCTGTGGCACTTTTGTAAAATAGACGCGGCCAAAAATATATGTTGCAAATCACCAACGACATAGTAACAATATGAACAGGATGTATTATGAACTACATTAATTCTAAACAAATGAGAAGGAATTCTGCAGTGGCCAATACGTAATCTAGAGATAGTAGAAATAAAATGTCTACCCAGGAACTTGGAATCTTTTTCAAACCACGCTTTTGTTGAAGGTACGGGTTCAATTTCTTCTAACCATTTACCTTTAGTAGTTCGAGTATGATTTAAAACCATACACCAGCGTTTTATCATATTTTGTGTTAGTAACGGAATTAAATCGGTATACGGAACCTTGCAATCACAAGAGATGCTGTTTGATGATGATTTAGCCAGACTATCAGCGACTTCATTACCATAGATGCCAGAATGTCCGGGGACCCAGGCAAACTCAATTGAAATATTAAGCTTTTGTATTATTATTGTTAAACTAACATGTGCTGTGTGGTAGCGGCTTCGAATACTACCAGCCCTTGCTTTCCTCGTGGGTGTCGTAAAAGACGACTAAGAGCCCTAGATTGACCCGGACCAACTCCATCTGGTACCATTTGGGTCAACGATTACATTCCCAAGGAGGGTTGACGTCAGGCAGGCGGCCGGTCATAAAAGTCATTGCCGAAACTTTTTGCAATATGTCAAAACAGATGACATATTGCGTCAACCCCAAGTAATTGGGATAAGAGCAAGATGATGATGATACTCTAGGGCGTGTATGATAGCAAGTGCTTCTGTTGAAAAAATGGAAAATAGATTATGACAGTGATATTTTTTGCCTATATTTAGAGTAGGAATGTAAAAAGCGAAACCAGTCCTATTTTTGGTTTTTGATCCATCTGTATATATGGCACTGAAATGACTTTTGCTATCTAAGAACTTTACAAAATCTGCTTTATCATTGTATTTATTAATGGTAATAGGAATTTCAGAAATAATATCATTATACTGCAGAGAATAACAAGGAAGTATTTTAGTCCAATAAACTATGTCTTGAAATTCATAAGTTAGATATGAATTAGATTCACTTAAAGAGGTTGTTGCCCTTAACCCTTTCATTGCCACTAATTTATTGAATACGTTTCCTGTGTGCCACTTGATATTATTGTTGAAATTAAAAGAAAATATGGATTTATTCTAGGTTTTTATTAAATAAAATCATAAAAATTAAGAAAATCAATAAAAATTCATTAAACGCACCCTCTGCGTTGGTGGCACACGTGAGTAAAGTTATTAGAAGTAGCGCCACCAATGCACCGTTTGCGTTGGCTTCTAAAAAATATTATGCAACGTTGGTCTTACGATTGGCCCTGGCAACAAACATATTACACGATAGGGCAAAGTAAATGAATTAAAAGAGTTATTTTACAGATGTATATATTTGATGGAATATAACAAAATGTCACTACTCATTTTAAACCACATACATTCTTCATGTTACTTACACATCCAGCCAGTAAACGATTGCAAACCTCTTTCAGTTACAAAAATGTTAATCAATCAATATTTTAAAATTGTTTATGTGATGCATAATGCCATCCCATCAAATTAGTCACACACATGCCACTGAACGCACCGTTTGCGTTCATCATTTTTTATTCCTATTAGTTATTGATAAAATAATAGAAAATGGCATGAAACTGAAACTATTACTCATCCTTATTCCCCTGTTAAAAAAAAATCACCATAAAATAAAGAGCTGTTTTAGTTATGGCGCAAATATTACTAACCGAAAATAACCGTCATTTGCATTCTTGTTAAAACGTAAAACATAAATGAGAGTGACAAACCACGAGTGTTTTCACATGTTAAAATATGTAATAATGCCAGTGTTATTACAGGAATTTAAAAAATACTTTAGTTTTTAGTTCCTATCGATAAAATTAAAGTGCTGTCTCAAACGCAAATGGTGCGTTGATGGCATCATGTCAATATTTCAGTGAACGCAAACGGTGCGTTGGTGGCATTGAAAGGGTTGATGGAGTTTTATTATAATCAGGGTAAATAAAGTTCTCTAACCAACTTGAGACCACTTCGTTGTCCCGGCTAATTAGCTTAAGACAGTATTTATCTACTACATAAGACCTTCTAACAGTTAAAGGAACTACGGCAGCTTCAACTTCTAAAGAATTAATTGGAGAAGAGGACATAGCCCCCAAAATTATTCGGAGTGCTCTATTTTGAATGACATCTAACTTTGAGTAAATGACAGGCAGAATTAAAGTAAAACATGCAACCATAGTCAAAATAACTACGTATTGTTGCTTGGTATAGTTGTTTTAAAATTTTTGGATCAGAACCCCATTTTAACCCTGTTAATGATCTCATAATATTTAAAACCTGCTCAGACCTTTTGCATAAATAACTTATATGTTAAGATAACCAAGATAATTTACAGTCTAAAAAGATCCCTACATATTTATAGGAGGTATTTACTTGTAAAAAATTACCATTATATTGTAATTTAGGCCTAAATTCACCATTTCTGGTGAAAACCATGACAACACTTTTATTAGTATTAATGTCCAGTTTTAATTTAGTGCTTAAAACAGTGTATAAAATTTTAAGACAGTCATTCATTATTGATTCACCCTCAATTATATTAGATGTCTGAATATATACAGCTAGATCATCTGCATTGAACGTTTTTGTTCTAATATTATTTGTTTCTTTCGGGCATCAAACTTTTTGTATATCAAATACTTTTCAACATTAGGAAATTTTTTATATAAAGACAGTGCAAGACGAGCTTGAGAAACAGCTTTTTTACAGGTATCATTCCACCACACAGATTTTTTCTGTATTTTACTATGCCTGCTATTAAGAAAAGGCCTCTTAACTGCAAATGAAGATAAAATCTGGTTCAATTTTTCAGTAAAATTATTATAATTAATTGAAGCATCATCTGTAGAATGTAATATTGAAAAGGTGAGCTCACATTTGTCTTTAAACACGGCCCAGTCAATTTTATTATAGTTAATAGGTGGTATAGAATTAAATGATTTTATTTGGGTAGGCTTATCATATTTAGGGTATCGATTTGGATATAACAAACCTACATGAATGGGAAAGTGGTCACTACTCATAGGATCATCAGCTATAGCAAATTTACAGCTAGAATTTAATGGGGTTGATACAAAAGCTAACTCTAACACACTAGAACTTTTTCCAAAGGGAGCTAATGTAGTGGGATTATAATCGTTTAAGCACATTATATTATGACTTTCCATAAAGGAGAGTATTATATTACCTCTTTTGTCATTTTTATTAGATGCCCAAGAAACATGATGGGCTTTAAAGTCCCCAATAATATTAAAATTCCTAGATAGAATTTTGGAATAGATGTCCTGAAATAATTTTAAATTAAATTTACCAGGTGGGCAATAAACACATAATATATCAATCGAAAGATCATTCAGAAGTTATGTTAGCAATATGTTTTGACAGTTATAGGAAGAAAAAGTGTTAATAATATTTACTTGAAATTTATTTTTAACAGCAATACACCCCCATGAGGTCTCTCCGAGTCGGCTCTAAATATATTGTAACCCTTTATTTTAAGTGATTTAGTATCATCCAACCAAGTTTCATTTAATAAAACTATATCTATCTCTGTATCAAAAGTGTTAATGTAGTTGGTGAGTAAATCTAATTTGGAGACGATACTTCTAGCATTCCAGTGCAATATATTAAGCTGTGTGTCTGTATACAAAGTTAGCTATCAAGGACTTCTTTATTGTTTTTGAAGAAATGTTAAAACCCTCCTCTTCCTTTTTTTGCATAATGTCTATTATTGTTTTTGTAATAGCATTTAAAATAATATCGGAATTAATAATTTCTGTTATATTAGCTCTTCTCTGTGGAAAAGATTTGCTTTGAGGGACAGATAGTGGTAATTTATTAGAAAAGTTTAATATTGGTAAAGGTGGAAAATTTGTTTTAGGGGTTTTCCTAGCAACTGTAGCATAAGTAAAATTTCCTGCAATTCTATTTTTAATTTCAGCTATTTTAGATGATTTTACTGGACAAGCATTGGATATAGCTACATGGGGGCCACTGCAGTTGGAACATTTGACATTATTTTATTGGGATAATCTCTGTAGTTGTAGATATTGTGAACAAATAGAACATATTTGAATATTTTTGCAGCTACCACTACCATGATTAAACTTATAACAATTAAAGCATTGCAAAAGTGGTCTTACATACTCTCGAACGTCAAACCATATGTTGTCATATGTTACGTGATCGGGTCTTGTTGTAGATAAGAATGTTATAAGAATTGTTCGCAGTGGGTGGAGAATGCCATCTAGTTGTTTCTTAAGAAAACGTTTCACTCCTATAATCTGGCAGCGAGCTTCAAGATTGCACAGAAGATCTTCTTCAGTTATATCCACAGGGGCTGTTATTATACCTTGGGATTCAATCTGATCATAGGGAATTTTAACTGTCCAATTATTTTGTTTCAGTAAAGTTTTATTTAATAAAAAGGTGTTAGCATCTTTCTTGTTTTTGAAATACACTTTAAGAAAATAATTACTTGTTTGTTTCACAAAATCAATACCTGTTACCATAGAATAATAACGTATAGAAGGATAGTGTCAGTACTTCGAACTTTAAAAATTTGAATCTAAAAATACTAATGGCGGGCAGACGATTACACACGTACACACGGAAACCACTATACAAATTATGAAATTAAATTTTGTTTTTATTAACATAAATCGTCAAAATACTTTTAAAAATAATGTTAAAAACCTTTTTATGTTTTTCAAATGTGTTGTGGCACCATTTGAATGCACAAGCCGTCATAATTACCTATTTATTTTTTAAGACTTGCGTACGTTCGTGCAGTGCAATGACTTGTACATTACGGGACTGTTCCGGCGTAGGCTCCAATTGAAATGCCTCACTTTTTGTGCGTGGACTTACCTTCTATATGTTATTATTCTAAGCCTGTTACCTTATTCTTGAGTATATAATTGGATTTGAATATATCAATTTTTGTGCTAGTATTAGTATCATCGGCATCAGGAGATAATAGTATTGAATATTCTTGCCTTTCTTCAGTGTAAATATGATGACAATCCTTAAATAAACCTTTCTTAGTATTGATGAATTTAAGAGACATTTTCGTGGCAGGTTCTACAGCCTCATCCGTGGTATGAAATTTTCTTTTCAAATCCTTACCGCCACTGGATTCATTCATCTTACGTGTAATATTTATCAGTTATAAAACCAAGAAGCGTATTATTTGTGATAAACAATTTAGTTTAAAGTAATAACGATTACTTGTTGGACGTGAGACACCTTAGTCCGCCCGTGACCATGAATGCTGCAAAGTGTTCGAAACGTCGGGCAATCATAAATCAAATACAAACGCGATATAATCCGTAAAAGTAGTTTTATTTACAATGTGTAGTGCTCGCATAAACATCAGATATCATTTAAGTTTAAAGTCGTTTGCAATTTAATAAAATTTTATAATTCAAAAAGACGCGCCAATGGTTTTCCCGCCCAATCGATCCGCCGTGTCCCGTTCTAACAGTGACTTAGAGTTGCCAGAGTTAAGTTGATTTCAATTATTTCGTTGTTGGTAGTAAAATAGACGATTTATGTAATGTAATGAAGTAAAAACACTGACTTCTAAAATGTTTCTAAATATAAATAATAATTTAATACCGACATGTTAAAGCAATATTATTTGTTGCTACGTGCAAAACCTTATTAACGCAAAAATGTTGCGATTGGCGTATAGGTTTTCTTTTATTTGTATGAAATACGGACACCTGACCTGACAACCCCACATGAAATTTTTAAACAATTTATTAATGAAGAATTACGGTGATCATGCTATCCAGTCCTAGTTCAAGAACAAATAACTTAAATACCTATGCATTTTTTATTCCTTTCGATATTAAAATTATTTATTTATTGTCAATATCACTAGTTTCGAAAATTTAGTTATGGATTTATTACAGTCTGATGAGTTCAAATATTTCTTAACCTATAAATGTTCCCAGGCAGGACTATATAGAGATGTACTTTTCTTGCGTGAGAGCTCGCGGCGGAGCAAATGATAACCCCAGTGCAATGCAATTTAGATATAATATCTGGTTGACCGAGCTTCGCTCGGAATATTTTTGTCGAATTTATTTAGATATATATTAATAAAAAATAAATAATGAAAATTATATAAAAAACTACAAAAAGAGAATAATAACAACACCGAGATTCGAACCGACGCTGTTTAAATGTCACATAATTCAAAATTAAAACCGCCCGCCTCCCCACCTGAGCTATCGGAACTCATGACGTTGACGACGAAATTTGAATTCATATTCTTTTAAAATTTAATGTCATTGTTTGTTTTGCTAAAACACGGACAAAACAACATTTTCTATAAATAAAACCTAGCTAGATCGATTTTTTGGGCCCGAATCCTCTAGTATGCCAAGTTTCAACAAAATCGTTGGAGCCGTTTCCGAGATCCTCAATATATATAAACTCATTTGCAAAAAAAACGGGCACCTAAGCAATGAACCATTTCAAATGTTAATATTTCTTTGTTTGATAATTATAGGTAGTTTTATCCACACAATTTGCTAAATTAATAAGAAAATAATCGTTTTCATCAGTATTTCATAAAATTTAGATACAATTTATGGGAAATAATGCTAAACCTCGCTAGTAGTGTATATTCGCTAGTAGTGCATATGCTCATGAAGTAAAAATAAAAAAGTTTTTTTGTTTGTTTTTCTTTAATAAAGTAAAAGCAGATAAATGTTTAGTATCGAGTGTGACCCCCTCTAGCTAAAATCACAGTTTGAATTCGTCTGGGCATGCTAGCGAGTATATCCCGGATACTTGCTTGCGGAATACGTTCCCACTCCGCAGTAATCACATTCTTCAGCTCTCTGATGGTCTGCGGAGCCGGGTGTACTGATCTCACACGCCGTTTCAGAACGTCCCAGACATGCTCTATGGGATTGAGGTCGGGACTTCGAGCTGGCCAATCCAAACGACGAATGCCGACCTCTTGCACATACGCATTAACATCGCGGGATCGGTGGGCGCGAGCATTGTCGTCCATAAAAATCGAGTCTTCACCTAGAGCGGCCAATGCGGGTTGTGCATGAGAAATTAGAACTTCCGTTATGTATCGATGCCCAGTCAGTGAGCCGTTTTCAATGAAGACTAACTCTGTACGATCCATTGAATTTATTCCTGCCCAAAACATAACAGAGCCCCCACCATAAGGTGTGATTTCTTCGAAACATGCCTCTGCAAAGCGTTCTCCTTGTCTTCTTAGCACTCGCCGACGTCGATCTTCACCGAACAGAGATATCCTGGCTTCATCAGAGAACAAAACCCTATTCCAATCGTCTTGAGTCCATGATTCACAATTTCTAGCGAACCTAAGCCTGTGAACTCTGTGCTCACGGAGTAATTTGGGGCCGCGGGCCGGGCGGTGACTGCGTATATTGGCAGCGAGAAGCCTCCTCCTGACCGTCCATAGACTAATATGCACATTTCTTACTTCTTGGAGGTTGTTCTTAAGATCCACATACGAAGATTTGCGATTTCTCAATGCGCGACTCACAAGAAAACGATCATCCCGTGGTTGGGTACATGGTTTTCTTCCAGAACCAGGCCTTCTCTCGACGGAACCAGTCTCCTGATATCGCTGCCAGGTCCTTTGGACTGTCGAGCGACTAACATTTAGCCTCCTAGCCACGAAACATTGGCTGCAACCCTCTTCAAGCAGCGCGATAATTTTGGTAGCTTTTACCACTTTATCTACCATTTTTGATACAGCCAAACAGCATTAAATAAAGCTTTGACAGTCAAGGATATGAAATTAATCGATAAAAATTGAATAAAAGTTATGAAAGTCGATGTTAACTTCTGGAACTTCGCGCCAAAAATGTAGGATAAAAAGGGGTTTTCTGTAAAAATGAACATCAAATGAAAAATTGAATTTAGAACGTACTTTTTTAAATACCACAGCATTTTTAAAACCGGCCAGTAACGTGTACAAACGATTGAAACCTTTTTGGTATTGTATCTTTTTAAATATGAATGAAAATCAAAACCGCCCGTTTTTTTTGCAAATGAGTTTATATATATTTAAGAATTGCTCGTTTAAAGATATAAGATTTTGAGAAAATTATTGTACAAAAATAGTATAAATGCCAATTGCACCACTGATGATTATGAATTGACTCCTGTACTCGAATTTAGGAACAAAAAGAGGGCTATTGTGGAAGAATGTAATAAAGATCAGTCGACATCAATAGATGATTTGTTGAATCTCGTAGATAGCGCTTGTGTTTCAGATTTTAAACTGAACATTATTATATTGCTGGATATATCGTGAATGGCATGATTGACAAAATTTCTTGTTCAAATTGTCGTGTGGTGTTATTGGATCACAAAACCATAGATCACAACTACAGAGTCGACATATCACAATTTGCCGCATTTACTGCTTTTATTGATCGGGAAAAACTTCAACATGTTTCCAGATTTGTATTTGAAATTCTAAAGTATACTGAAAAACTGTTTATTACATTATCAAATCAATCATTAAAAAACTTACATAAAAATAAAATTATCATGTATGTTGTCCATGTATAGTGCCGCAAAGGGCAAATTTATCATTAGCATTTTTGATTAAAATCCATCTGAAGCAATGATCTGCTGACGTCAGATCATAAATCATTTTTTATAATTATTGCTCTTAAATCATATTTCAATGTGGTCACCATCGCCAGAGAGGGATAAAAGGTACAGTTACTGAGCTCTGGCTCGGCTTCAATTTTGCGACAACAGCTCATTCCTGTTGTACCTAGTACTTATTACTTCCATGATAATGGCCTAAAGCCATGGTTGTGGGTAGTTGTATTGTGAACAACAACTTATTTTTAGCTCCATAATAAAAGTGAAAATAAAATTGAAATAAGCATTTTTTAATCAATTAATGTTAGAAATAAGCAACTAAAGACTAGTACCTGCCAGTACATTATTATCACTGCATAAAACAGCATCTACGTAACCTGAAGTACTGCCATATTTTACAAGGGTCATGGATTCTTTGAAGGCCACCCTATCTAGTATGACCGAGTTAATTCCACAAACGTATGGCTACCTTTGAAGCAGAGTTGCCTAAATCACAAGGTACTCCATCTTTGGTGAGTCTGGCTGCTGATTATACTTCTTTTAAAGCATTTGTGTTAGAAACTATGAACAACTTCCAGCAGCAGATAGAAATACTCGCACATACTGTAGATACAATGGAGATGAGAGGCAGGAGGAAAATGTTGTTATTACATGGTGTACCAGAAGAAAAGAAGGAAGATGTATCCGAGACAGCAGTTAGGGTAGTAAAACATCATCTCAAGTTATCCAATATCACCACTGAAGACATCCGTCGTTGCCACAGAATGGGCCGCTCGTCAGTAGTTCACAAACCAAGACCAATTGTTATAAAGTTCAATACTATTACAGTCCGAGATAACGTATGGTTTTCTAAGACTAAATTTAAGGGCACCGGTATCACTGTATCTGAGTTTCTTACAAAACAGAGGCATGAAACCTTCATGGCAGCACGTCAAAAGTTCAGTGTGTCTTAAAGCTGGACCAAAGAAGGCGTCATACATGTAATTGGCTCTAATGGCGTACGGCATCGGATTACTAAACTTAATGAGTTAAATAAAATCGACCAGCAGGAAGAGGAGATAGCCGTTATAGCAGCTAAACCAGCTACAAAAACTAAGAGAACTGTTTCCCAGAAGAAGTAACTGTTTCCACCCATATGAGAAATTGTTTTCACTCTCTAAAATGTAGTTTCACTCTCAGCACAGTTCGGTTAGTGATTTATAAGTATTTTGCTTATAAATACCATGTTCTATTACTATAATTTAAACACGCATTAAATTTGGTTGCCTGGTTTGAGTTGCATATACCTTATTTTAATTTTTGTTTATAATATAAGCACAATTATTTACTTATCATGAAAATAGAAGGTAGTTTATCAAATTGTTTTCGAGTTCGAAAGTTCCATCTCGACAGGCAAAGCTAACAAAGTTCATACAGCCAAACTTCGTTTTGCTGATATTGGTTAAGTTCGTATGTTCTGTACGGCAAAGGGCACCCATATAGCCAATTTGGTTGTACATGATATCTTTACTAAAATATTGATTAAGCACCGAACTGTGTCACAACATAAAATAAAATTAAGTTTGAAATTACTGTATAATTACTTTTAAATCTGTGAAACTGGCAGGTGTAAACATGTGTACACAGAGCACTATACTCGTTCCAACCATTTATTTTACTTTTGACACATGCTTTAGGACGTAACTGTTTCATTATACGCAATTATTAACTTTGAAACGAGTGAACAGAGAAATATATAAACTGCCCAATAATATTTATATATCTTAATTATTACCCACTAAATACATTAATATGCCGTAAATAGCTCTATTCATAAAATTTAAGTGATAATTCATTTCCGTTATAAAAAAAGTTACGTTCTATCGCATCTAGTGACAGGATCAAAGTATTCGGTGCAAACTAATGAATCGCAAATAATCGATTACACTTATTTGCAGTTAAGTCAGCTGACAACTGAGTTTTGAATTGTTGTAATAGACAACACGTTAAAATTGTATCAGGGAGATATAAAAATCTTCTCATCATACCTATAACATGAAATAAAACAACCAAAATATTTTAATATTATTTTATTATAACGAATCGTCGGATTCTTCATACAAACTCGAATCGTCGCTTGAATCATCTGCAGTGTTTATTATTAACTCTTGTGTAGGTATGTTGTCAAATTCAATTTCCCGATCCCAATCAGAGAATATTATATTTTTTGTCTTGTTGACGACACTCGCCCAGTTTTCAGGCGTCACACTAGCACATGCGTTTTTTAAAAGTTCAAGCATTTTATTTGCTGTGAAAGGAGGAGTTGTATTGTTTCTTGCGGCGTGTCCTTTGACTTGTGCCCAGATCATTTCAATTGGATTATATTGACAGTGGTACGGAGGAATTCTGATTACAACATGCCCATATTCTGCTGCCATTTCGTCGATGACATATCGTTTTGGCTGCTTTTTACTTTTTAATATTTTAAGTAATTCTACTTTTAGTAGGGATTCGTCCACATCTTCCCCATTATCACGAAGCCAGTTTATAATCTCGTGTTTTTTGTTGGCCTGTGTTGGCATTTTATTAATTTGGCGAGAGTGATAGGGTGCATTATCAATAAATATTGTTGATGGCTCTTCAAGTGATGTAAGCATTTCTCTGAACCACTTTTCATACACGTCCGCATTCATCTCCTCATGATAGTCTCCTGTTTTTTTTTATTTGAACGCTAACAGAGCGTTTGGTACAAATCCCTTTGTAGTTCCCGCATGGCAAATGATGAGGCGTTCACCTTTCCCCATTGGCACTGCAGAAGTAGAAGCAGCAGTATCGTCAGTCCAACCTTTTGGTATGGAATGATTGGCATTGAGCCAAGTTTCATCTGTGAAAACGACATTCGACCAGTCTTCTATTTTCTTCGCTTGTCTTAAAAATTCACAGTGAGACAAGGCTATATCACGACGTTCCATTAAAATTTTTCTTTTGTCGGATTTCTTATACAAGAACCCGATTTGGTGCAGCACCTTTGACAAAGAAGATTTTTGACCACGAAACAAGCCACAATTTCGTAGAGACGCTACTAATTTTTTCAAAGTAGGAATCTCTTTGCTTGTGTAATAATTGTATATATGACGACGAATAGCATCAGTATCAAAACTGTCAATTGCTGTCACTTTACGGGGCTGACGTTTTTTCTTGGGCGTAGATAGCTTGTTCTGTTCAATACCACTACTACCATAGGCTTCTTTAGTGATTTTCGCCACCGTTGGAGCACTAATACCTAATGCTGCTGCAACACGGTCTCTAAACTTGGGTTACTGGTATAAGGAATCCGCCATTGCGGCTTTCCTTTTCAAAAAATTCACGAAGCCGCAGCACTAACTCTCTGGATTGTCCTTTAAGCACCATACCTTTCGGCATTTTGCAAGTAAAATCTTACTGGGAGGAACGATACGCTCAACTCAATCAAAGTAAGAACAATGAAATCAATACGGTGAAATATAAATACTCAACGTATATCACGACGTAATATCTGAAAGAGCACTCAGCGAACAGAAATGTGACTAGCACGGGAGTCTTGTTGCGAGTGACAGACAACACAACAAAATGGCGTCGCCGGCGCGCCGTTCAGTGTTGCCAATTCGGCTTAAAAAAAAGGGGTAGGCTGGATGAGAAAATTAGTGATTTACTACCGCAGACGAGGGCGCCATTGTCTCTAAGTAAAGGTTGGAGCAGCGGACCCCGCTTAATGGAAAAATGCTTCATAAAGTAGTTATTTTTTTATTTTGCAAAGTACAAAGTAAAATATTTTGGGAGGACTGAATTAGTGGGTATGCAAAAATTAATGTGCCCAAATAACAAATATATTTACAGAAGTGAAGTTTTTAAATAATATGAAATATGTATTTAAGCAAAAATAAAATATCCGTGTTAAATCGATTAAAAGTTCTTCCTTACTAAAATCGATTATTACAAAACATAGTATCCGTAATACATTGGTACAACACTAATTGATCAGAATTCGACCTGCCAAAAGTAAAATAAATGGTTGGAACGAGTATAGTATAATTTTAAGAATTAGTGTTTAATATTTTTTCTTCGTATATATATATATATATTATATTTATAGTATATTTTTATTTTGTTATATATATATATTGTTTTTATTTTTTATATTTATAATATGACTGATTCAGATAATAATAGTGACTGCGATAGCTTTTATTCTGCTAGTAGTACAAATAATAGTTTTACCAGCATTCCTTCTCTAGCTGATAGCCTTGAAAATCACTTTTCGGATGTCTTTAATAACTTTAATGCTGTTCATATCAACGCCCAAAGTGTTCCAGCTCATTTCTCTGATATGGTTGCTAATTTTAACTGTAAAAATATTCATGCTATTCTTGTTTCAGAGTCATGGCTAAAGCCATGTCTATCTTCAGTTTCATATTGCCTTCCGGGGTTCAAACTCATTAGGAATGATCGGGAAGTTGGCAGAGGTGGCGGTGTCGTAATTTATCTACGCTCGCATATTATCTATAATATTGTTCATACATCCACACAACCACTATCTCCTAATGCTGGTGAGCATTTATTTATTGAAATTGAACTCAATAACCATAAACTTCTCCTCGGCGTTTATTATTCGCCCTCGGCACAATTAAACTTTTTTTCCTCTTTTGACACCTTACTAGTAAATCTCATACCTTCTTACAGTCATACCATCATTATGGGTGATTTTAATACCTGTCTCTTAAAGAATGATTTTCGTTCTTCATCACTCTCTGCTGTTACAAAATCTCTTAATCTTTTTATGTTACCACTTACCGCTACTCATCACTCTCCAAACTGTACACCTTCTCTTCTTGATTTAATTATAGTATCTTCGGGAGAGCGTGTAGCTAAACATGGCCAATGTCCGGCAGACGCGTATTAGTACCATGATTTACGGTTTCTCTCCTATAAGCTTCGACCACCCAAGGCCAAACCTAAAATCATGATGCAGCGTAGTTTTGGGCAGATCAACCTCGATAATTTACGTAAAGATGCCGCCGATATCGACTGGACATCACTTGTTACGTCTGGCTCTATCGATAAACAAGTTCACATTTTTAACTCTAATCTTATTACCCTGTATGATAAACACGCCCCCATTCGAGCTGTCAAAATCAAACATCCACCTGCACCGTGGCTTACTGACAGTATTAAACTTCTTATTGCTCAAAAAGCGGCAGCTAAATTTAGATATAAAATTAAGCCAGACGCATCTAAACTCAGAAAGTACGTGTCACTACGCAATCACTGCAATAAAGTTTGCAGGGATGCACAACGTCAGCATATCCATAATTCTATTCAAAACAAAGATGCTGCCAAAGTTTGGAAATTTCTTAATACTTTGGGGATTGGTAGAACTCGGTGTGAAGCAATTTCAAAAGATTTAAATATTGATTCTCTTAATCGACATTTCTCCGCTTCATCAAATTTTGACAGAACCGCGAAGGCTGACAATACGTATTCTTTCATCTGTATCTACTCCTAGCTTCTCGCCAATTGTTTTCAACCTGTTTACTGCTGATGACGTTAGGGAGAGCATTATAGCAATTACATCCAATGCAGTAGGAACAGACTGTATCAGCCGTAATATGATTATCCCTATCCTTCCCGAAATTCTCCCAATAATATGTCACATTCTTAACTATTCCTTAACCAGTGGCTGCTTTCCATCTGCATGGAAAGACGCGCAGATAATCCCTTTGCCAAAAAAGCGTAACCCTACATCTTTTCATGACTATCGACCAATTTCCATTTTGCCTTTCCTATCTAAAGTACTTGAACGTCTAATTCACAAACAATTTAGTAACTTTCTTTCCAAAAATAGTATCCTCAATCCTTACCAATCTGGTTTCCGACCTTCCCACAGTACCACAACAACTCTTGTTAATATTACCGATGATATTAGATCTGGTATGGAAAATAGTAAGCTAACTGTTCTCGCTCTCCTAGATTTTAGTAATGCTTTTAACACAGTGGATTTTGATGTATTGCTCTGCTTATTGCGTTCTCTGAATGTATCTCCAGCAGTGGCAGGTTGGTTTCGTAGCTATCTGTGTGGCCGCCGACAACGTGTATGTGTCGAAAGCACCTATTCCTCCTGGTGTAGTACAACTGTTGGTGTACCGCAGGGTGGCGTATTATCTCTCTTACTTTTCTCTATTTTTATTAATTCTATTACAAAAAATCTTCTTTGTTCGTACCACCTTTACGCTGACGATTTACAAGTTTACTTACAGACACCGTTGGCCAAATTGTCTGACACAATAGAGACACTTAACGGGGAGTTGGTGAAGATTAGTGTGTGGAGTAAATGTCATGGACTCATGGTAAACCCATGTAAAACTCAGGTGTCTATTATAGGCAGTAGTTGGTTTACATCTAGAATCGATTACTCTCAATTACCACAAGTCCTCTTTGATGGCACAACTATTCCGATCAGTGATCAGGTTAAGGATTTGGGAATAATTATTGATGCTAATTTAAGTTGGGGTCCGCAATTACAAGAGGTAAGCAGAAAAGTGTTTGCCTCTGCGGGCGTTTTGAAAAGGCTTCTAAATTTCTTGCCCACTGCCACGAAAATTACTCTTGCTAATTGTCTATTATTATCCATTTTAGACTACGCTGATGTTAGCTACTTGGATCTTGCTGTATATCAACTAGACAAGCTCGAGCGTCTCCAAAATCTTGCAATTAGATTCATATTTGGGTTACGCAAATATGACCATGTTACACAGTTTCGCCAGCAGCTCAAATGGTTACCTATACGTCTTCGTCGCAACTCTCATATTCTTTCTCTATTATACAGTGTATTATTTATTTCTTCCACTCCTTCCTATCTTAAAGCTCGTTTTCAATATCTTCATGATACGCATAATAGAAATTTGAGGTCATCAGATAACATGAAACTGAAAATGCCGCTGCATTTTACATCATTCGCCGAGAAATCGTTCACAGTCACGGCAGTACGTCTGTGGAATGAACTTTCGCTAGATATAAAATGTTCAAAGACACTAGCCACATTTAGAATAAAGCTTAAAAATTATTATCTAGAATTGATCAGTTAGTATTTGCTATGTAGGTACCTCATTATATATCCTAAATTCTGTTCATTACTTTAATAAACTTCACATTTTGAACTACTAACCGCGTTATATGAATATATTTGGTATATTTATTTTATTTATATGTATGCATGTATGTGTATGTATATACTTATATATGTGTTTGTATGTATATATCGTATGTATGTGTTATTTATATATTATATACATAGTTAAGCAGTACACCTACAACTACCGCTCTTTCCTTACATGTTTCCATCCAAAGGTTGCCTGGTAGATATCGCTTTTAGCGATAAGGCCGCCCATTGTACTTTCGCCACTTAGAATTATTATTATAAATGTGTTAACATAGGTGTGCAATAAAGTATAAATAAAGAATGTAAAAATTTGTTTCTTAAAAATTAACTGGCAACTTTAACCATTTTTATATTCTTTGTCATTCGAGGCGTTAGAATGATATTTTTTGAAAATTAAAAAATATATATTTCTGAACCTATCGATCAATTACGATATCACTTCACAAATTTTTGGATTACTAAATTTGCATAGGTACCTAAACCTATTTGTTGTGAGTTTTTAAGTTATACTTTGCTGCGCACTGGCGCTTTCTTTTCCAATTTATGACCTGTATAAGAATATTCTCTATTGGTCTTAACTCTGACTGCCATAGCAAAAATACATAAAAAAAACAGTGATGATTAGTATTGGCTGTATTTTACCTTGGAGGGTAGATTTAATATTCTAATGTATTAAGCATTAGATATAGCGAGTTAGGTTTAGTCCATCATTAATGACTTTCGCAGGGTTGTTTATACAATTAATGCCCATTTAATTAACGACTTTAAGTTTAGATAATATGAATAACAATGTTGTTATGTGTTCTTTACATCCCTTTAAGTATCATACTTATAACATTTTAATTTTAACTTTAACATAACACCCTATCTCACTGAGAACCTTTATGTGCGACAAAAATCGCACTTCAGTAACGTGGCCACTGAGGCGACATGGACATTATTTGAGACTACGCGCCTTCTGAAGAGTGATAATCTGGAGTTTATCATTTCCTATTCGGAACTCGTAATCAATAGTGACACTAATTGCATATTATATCTGTTAATTCACAAGACAAGAAACTGCACTAATAGCTTAAATAGCAACTTCGCCACTCGAGTGACGTAGGTTCAATCCTCAATTTTTTTTTACCACGAGAGACAATTCCAGAGAGCAGTCCAAGAAATTGTCGCTCATGCCCAGGGTACACCACGCGGAGGTTTCTGGCGTAGTACCCCAGGCTCAATCCTCATGCAGGATGGTATAGTCTATGGAATAGTCCCTCATGCGATACACAAATGATTCTTCTCGAGTCTGTCTATTCTTTACCTCCATTAATTAATCTGTGTTTATGAAGGTACGGGCAAGACAAGGATTTATATTTCCTGCCTGCACCTATTACTAATTATATTGTTTTTTATAATGCATATTTATGAACAAGATCCGAAATTAATATAAATTCTTTATTATACAACACCTCTGGCACTAATATTAACAATACATTCATTATTAAGACTTTTAATATTATTTGAACTTAATACTGACACTTTTACTGATGTAGTATTTATATCTTTGGGATTAATGTCAAGTTTTTCCAACAATAAAACCAATGCTGGCACTTGTTCCCAGTATCTGCCTAAACAACGGTTCCTCTTCTCAATATATACGGACTCTTTCAAAGTTGACGTGGACTCTCCATAGTCTAAAACAATGTACAATATTAATTTATTATTGGTATAGGCACAGAGTTCAACATATTTATAGATATAAAAATTTTTGTTTATCAGTTCCGAGTAGACAGCCGTACTAACATAACGTGTTACACTTCATTCTGTTAAATCAGAGATTGTCAACATTTTCTGTAACCTAAAATAGTGAAGTATGAAGCAGTGTATTATGTGTAAGTCGAATTTTACTGATGGTGCGCAATGTTCTGCATGTGGACATAACCTGGATTTTGGATATCAAACTCACGCTGACCAAACTCCCTATGATAGTGGAGGACATCAAACATATAAAAGAGGAGATTCAAGATCTGAAAGCATCAACCGAATTTATAAACGAGCGATTTGATGAGTTCGCTAACAAATTAGACTATGTGGAAAAAAACCTTTCGGAAATTAAACAGAAGCAATCGCTGTTGGATGCTACAATGACAGAACTGAAAAGTCAAGTAACTAATAGTGAACAACGCGCGCGTCTTAACAACATTGAGATTAAAGGAATTCCACAGAAAAAAGATGAGAATCTATTTCAAATCATTGAAAAAATCGGCACTAAAATTGGATACGCCCTCCCTAAAGGCCAAATTAATTACATTTCACGAATTCCTACATATTATGCTAAAGAAAAAACTATTATTGTGAGTTTCATTAATAGATACATCAAAGAGGAATTTATATCATCAGCACGAGCTTTGAAAATATTGAAACCAGGTGATTTAGGCTTTGAAGATTCTGCAGGGAGAATATTTGTAAATGATCATTTAACTACCGAAACTAAACTATTACTCAACAAAGTCAGACAAGTCGCGAAGGAAAAAGGCTACTGTTACATTTGGGTTAAGTTTAGTAAGATTCATGTGCGTAAGAATGAATCAACTAAGTCTTTTATTGTTAATAACGCATCGGATTTAAACAAAATTATTTAATGAGTTGCAATATAAATGATACTATTATTACGTCTATAGTCTATGGTCATGGTATTATTATAAGCTTAACTTCTTGCTTTGCGTTTATGTTGCAATTAATTATTGCACAGCATAATAAGTGTAAAATGTTTAGCACCGCTGGTTTGGTGAGTGCGTCAGCGTCTTGCTATTGCTTGCGATCGCTACCGATCCTTTGTGTTACTTATCGCGCTGTTCTGTTCAAAGAGAAACGTAATAATTTGCTATTTGTCTCTCTCACTCTGCTTCATTTTGCGTGTGTCTCTTATATGCCAATATATTTAGCTCGTTCCTCAGTAAACCTATTAGTTAAAAATTTTTTAACTTACCCACTTTGTGATATTATAATTTTAATTTCACTTAATCTGCAGAAATTATATTTTGTTTATTACTTTTGCTATATTTGGAGAATTGGTTATAGTATTTTTGCCGTTTTTGGAGTATTAATTATATGGTTTAACATATTTTTGAATTTTAGCACTTACAATGAGTTTTTGTGATTTGAAAGTGTATTACCAAAATGTTCGGGGACTACGCTCAAAGACAGTTCAATTCTATCGTAATTTAAGTCTCACTTCTTACGATATTTTAATATTAACGGAAACTTGGTTATTGCCCGGTGTAAGTGATTCAGAGTTATTTGATAGTAGGTATATAGTATTCCGTCGGGACCGGGATTATGCGGCTACTGGTCAGTCTAGGGGAGGAGGAGTGCTTATTGCAGTTCGAAATGAATTATGTGTCATACCCCAACCGTCTTATAGTTCTACTGCGGAGGACCTATGGGTAACTTAAATTTGAAACAATGTAATATTAAATCTAAAATGAACTTTAATCTTAATTTGTGTGCTGTGTATATGTGTAAACAAAGTAGGGGGTTGTCGTTTTCAGACCAATTAAATAACTTTCTGCATAAGGTAGACGAGATTTTAATTAACAAGCCTCTGGAAAAATATTTAATAATTGGAGACTTCAATATGAGTGGCATATCATGGTCGTCGAGTATCGGTGAGTCATTTTTATCACCAATTAATGTTAACAGTGTTGACGAACATTCTCTAACGGACTTATTGTGGACTCATAATTTAAATCAGTATAACGGTATATCAAATTGTTATGGAAGAATACTGGATCTCGTTTTATCGAATGATGTAGTCACAGTCTTTGAGTGCCAGGATGCCCTGGTACATATAGACCCCCATCACAAGGCGCTTACAATAAATGTCAACTTTTTACAATTTACCTACCTGTTGCCAGCTATGCGAAATAAGTTTATGTTCTACAAGGGTGATTACGAAAAAATTAATAGGGAGATAGCGGAAATCGATTGGGATGTCAAGCTTAAAAATACATCGATCGAAATTGCCGTACAATGTTTTTATTCAATCTTAAACGAAATTATTACAAAGTATGTGCCAAATAAAATGTATAGGAAAGATTGCAATCATATATGGTTTACTTTGGGTCTAAAGAGAGCTATAAAAGAAAAATACTTTAAAAAATATAAAAATTATAGTAACACATCTGACAAAGCTACTTACCAGTTATTGCGAATTAGAGTAAAAAAATTGGAAGCAGAATGCTATCAAAATTATATCAATTCTGTTGAAAATTCTATAAAAATTAATCCTAAAAATTTTTGGCGGTTCGTTAAAATGAGATCTAGTAATTCTGCCATTCCCAACACCGTTAGATATGGGGATACGGTAGGTACTGGTGGTGGAGATATTTGTGACCTATTTTCAAAATATTTTTTTTCAACATTTTTACATTCCTCACTTAGTTCAAATTTAACTGACTTTAATTATCACAGCAATTCGCTTGCCCATATTTCAAATATAATAATAAGCAGGGACGAATTGGTGCTATTAATAAAAGGGCTCGATCTTAATAAATCTGTTGGGCCTGACCAAATACCTGCTATTTTTTTGGTCAATTGTGCAGAAAATATTGCTATACCTATCTCTATTCTTTTTAAGTCATCGTTGCATGAGGGCGTTATGCCTTCTATATGGAAGTCTGCCTTCATAACCCCTGTACACAAGAAGGGTTCAAAGGTGGATGTAATGAATTATCGTCCCATATCAAAAATGTGCCTAATAGCGAAATTATTTGAAAAAATCATTCACAAACAGTTATATTATATTTTAAAGAGCTCTTTTAGCGATTCTCAGCATGGTTTTATTAAAGGCAAATCTACTATATCTAACTTAATTCTCCTGGACGAATATATAACGGATAACCTATCACGGGGTAAGCAGGTGGACGTAATTTACACTGACTACACGAAATGTTTTGATAGAATTGATCATAACATCTTAATTCACAAATTAAAGTCAATGGGTATACATGGAGATTTATTAAGATGGTTTATATCCTATATATCAAATAGAACTCAAGCAGTTGCCATTAAAAACTATATATCTGGTTGGATAACCGTCCCTAGTGGCGTTCCTCAAGGCTCGCTTTTGGGCCCACTGTTGTTCATTATCTTTGTAAATGATATCGGTCAATGCTTCCACACATCTAGAGTACTGTGTTTTGCTGACGACATGAAGATTTTTAGCTCCATATCATCGTTTAATGATGTTCAGGCCCTACAATCAGACTTGTTGCGACTTGAGGACTATTGTCATAGAAACAATTTAGAACTCAACCCACTTAAATGCTCTGTTGTCACTTACTCTAGAAAGAAACATGTTATTCTATCAAACTATACTTTATGTGGGCAAAGCATTAGTAGATATAATAAGATTCGTGATCTCGGTGTTATTTATGACTCAAAATTACTTTTCAATGATCAGATAGATGAGATTGTTAAGAAAGCCACGAAATCCTTAGGATTTGTGATGAGAATTTCGACTTGTTTCAGAGAGATTAAAACTCTTAAAATACTTTATTGTACGTTTGTCAGGAGCATACTGGAATACGGTTCACAAATATGGAATCCTAGATATGATAAATACATTACCAGGATTGAAAGTATTCAAAAGCGGTTTATTAAATATTTATGCTACCGCGCCAATATAACATTTAGATCTGCCGAATACTTACAACTATGTGCTAAATTTCACATTCTTCCACTGTCTAATAGACGCGAAATCTCAGATGTTACTTATATTTTAAAAATCATCCGTAACAATGTTGAAAGTCCCGAGCTTCTCTCTAAAATAAATTTTAATACTCCAGTCAAATCAACACGGCATCATACTCCATTAAGTTTAACCGTAGTACCTACTAACTACAGACAAAATAGTTTTTTGTGGCGAGCAGGAAGGACACTTAACGCAAAATGCAAAGTGCACGACGTTGACGTATTTAACACAAGCGAAGTAACAGTGAGAAGATTGCTAAGCCAGGAATTTTTTAAAACTATGTTTGTATGTGACCTACCTAATTGGATTACCTATTTATAGTGTCTACAGTCTGTTTGTTTAAAACGTATCATATTAGCGGAGACCTGTAATTAGCGGTCTGATGTATAACAAGTATTTCAATATTATTGTTGTGCTGTTGGTCTTCCAAAAATAAGTAATAAAATTAATCATAAACTAGATCATCCCAGAACCCTGTTGCTGGCTTGGTCCAAGATCCCAGATCCAAGCTAACTTGGCACTACACTAAAGAAATCCCGGGCGTCAGCTTATGTGAGATCAGAATGGCTCTGAAACAATTTAAGAACGGGAAGGCACTGAGAGATGACAGAATTACCACAGAACTGCGAGCAGGCGGCAAGCCAATTCTAAAAACTCTACAGAAGTTGTTTAATTCTGTCATTCTCAGTGGAGACTTCCCAGAATCGTGAACCAGGGGTGTGGTGGTGCTGTTTTTCAAGAAAGGGGATAAAACGCTCCTTAGGAATTACAGACCCATCTAACTCTTGAGCCACATGCACAAATTGTTTTCGAGATTCATTACGAACCGACTCGCGTGCAAGCTCGACGACTTCCAGCCGCCCGAACAAGCCGGATGCCGAAAAGGTTATAGTACCATAGACAGTGGCGTAGCGTGTGTCACTGTCGCCCGGGGCGGAGATATAATTTGCCGCCCTTTTGACATCGTAAAAATAATAATTGTTGGTGTTGGTAAGAAAAAACGTAACGAAATGAAAAAATTGAGTGAAAAATATTTATTTCAAAACTATGTAAGTACATGTGTAAGTAACATGACTGTGTTAAAACTTTAATAATTTACACTATTTTATTTTTTTTTCGGGTGGGTTGCGGTCGGCGCGCTCCTCGCACCACTCCGTCCGGGGCGACAGAGGGGCGTAAGCACGCACACCCGCAACCCACCCACGTGCACGTCGTCTTCGTTGTTGAGCCGACCACAATAATTTACACTATAAAATTAATGTTTAATAAAGTCTAAAACTCTACTTTTCGCGACTTACGCGCAGCGAAATCATTTATTCGGTCCTTGGACCCACCCTGTGTAACATCGGGTACAACTGGGCGTTGGAGGGGAAGCCTCCCGTCCGGGTTGGGCGTGATTTGGCGGGCTCGTCACAGCCCGCGGTGGGACGCTAGAGGAGGCGGCAAGCCTGGCGGCTCTAGGCACCAAGGAGATCGTCAGGCGGCTCGGGGCGTTGGGGTTGAGGGTAGCCCTCTGGACAAGATGGAGGCCATCCTGTTCCAAAGGCCCCGCATGGGCCCTCCCATCGACGTCTCGATCACCGCCAATTCGGTTGATATCAGCATCCGGGCGCATATGAAGTATTTGGGCCTGGTGTTCGACGGGCATTGGTGGTTCCGAGAGCATTTCTGCAGGCTTGCTCTACGGCTCATCGGCGCGGCGTCCGTCCTATCGTGGCATATGCCGAACGTGGGCGGACCGAGCACTACGTGTCGATGGCTGTACGCGAGGGTCATCTGGTCGATGGCCCTGTATGGCGCGCAGGTGTGGGCGGGGTAGCTGATCATCCGACTCAGGGCTCTACTGTGGCGACCACAAAGGGCCATGGCGGCCAGGGCCATACGTGGATATCGCACGGTGTCGACGGAGGCAGCGTGCCTGTTGGCCGGGACTCCCCCGTGGGACCTGGAGGCGGAAATGCTCGCCGGTTTGTATCGGCGGGTGTCGGGGGTGCGAGTGGAGGGCGGTGTGATCTCTTTGAGGGAGCTCAGCGCCTGGCGCGTCGACACCCGCTGAGACGTCATTACCCGTTGGGCAGTCCGGCTGGAGAGGCCTCGGTTCGGTGTGCGAACCATGGAGGCCTTCCAGCCGGTGTTGATGCAGTGGTTAAAACGGCGGCACGGGGTGCTCTCCTTCCGACTGGTGCAGGTTTTGACGGGGCAGGGATGCATCGCCAAATACCTGTACACGGTCGTTAGGAGGGAGAGTACATCGTTTTGCCACCACTGCGATTGCGACGAGGACACGGCGCAGCATACGCTCGAGGTTTGTGAGTTTGTGTTCGGTGCTGGGTAAACTGAGACGCGGTCTCAGCCTTTGCGAGGCAGTAGTCACGCGGAAGGGGGCGGCGGAGTGCGTGCGCGAGGAGCGTCTCCTCGACGACACGAACCGCCGCCGGTGACTGGGGCGGCGTAGGAGCGACTACCTGCGCCTCATGTCGCCCCAGTCGGGGCCGCGGGTGACTGGACCGGGGATTTAGTCCATCACGGTCATGGGTTACGGGTGTGCGTGCTTATGCCCCTATGGCGCCCTGGACGGAGTGGTGCGAAGAGTGCGCCGATCGTAACTCAAAATAAATAAAAAAGTGTCCGCACAAAATATTTTTCTTCCAATTTTGCCGCCCTTCTAATAGTGGCGCCCGGGGCGGTCCGCCCTTCCGTCCCCCTCCCCCCCCCCCCTTGCTACGCCACTGACCATATTCACACACTACGCCAGATAATACAGAAGATCGAAGAGTATAATCGGCCTCTGTGTCTAGCATTTGTGGACTATGAGAAAGCCTTTGATTCTGTCGAAACTTGGACAGTGCTGCAGTCCCTTCAGCGGTGCCAAATTAACTATCGATACATCGAAGTGCTGAAGTGTTTGTATAGAAACGCTACTATGTCGGTCCGCATCCGGAATAAGAGTACAAAACCGATTCAGTTGCAGAGAGGTATGAGACAGGGAGACGTCATCTATCCAAAACCGTTCACCACTGCGCTGGAAGAAATCTTCAAGCTCTTAGACTGGACCGGACTCGGCATCAACATCAACGGCGAATACATTACTCACCTTCGATTTGCTGACGATATCGTAGTCACGGCATAATCCATGGAGGACCTTGGCGATATGCTCCATGATCTCAGCAGGGTCAACTAGTGGGTCTACAAATGAACACGGATAAGACGAAAGTCATGTCTATTTCCCATGTCATTCCTGTACCGGTCCTAGTTGGGAATGCGATTTTTGAAGTTGTCGATCACTATGTTTACCTAGGACGAGCAGCACTAAAACGTGGTCTCTAAATATCGCCCTCATGAAAAAGCTCAAAGTCGCTCAATGTGCTATGGAAAGGGTTGTGCTCGGTGTTTCTCTACGTGATTAAATCCGGAACATGGAAATCGGTAGGAGAACGGGTGTAACCGACATAGCCCGCCGAATTAGAACGTTGAAATGGCAATGGGCAGGCCACATCGCTCTTCGGACCGACAACCGTTGGGGAAGAAAGGTTCTTTAGTAGCGACCACAAATCGGACGACGCGGCGTAGGACGATCCTCCACTAGGTGGACTGACGACATGCTCAACGTCGCAGGGAACCGTTAAATGCAAGTGGCACAGGGCCGTTTCGAGTGGCATTCTCGTGGAGAGGCCTATGTCCAGCAGTGGACGTCTGTAGGCTGATGGATGGATGATCATAAACTAGTCGACCCGCATAACATAGGTGGTCATAGGTACTTTAATGCACAACGCATGCAACATAAGCTCTTGAAAGGAATAGAGAGAACAAAAGCTCTCAAAAGGAATAGACAGAACAAAAGCTCTCAAAAGAAATACACAGAATAAAAGATCTCAAAAGGAATAGACAGAACAAAAGCTCTCAAAAGAAATACACAGAACAAAAGCGTTTATTTTTCCCAAATTTACAACATTTTTCACTGATGCTCCTATTTTACATAGTGTGCTGTTATATAGCCTATATCCTTCCTTAATTAATAGGCTATTCTAAAACAATTATTTAATTCGAAACAGAAGTTCCTAAGATCAGCATGTTCAACCAAATAAACTCTTCAACTGTAAAATATTAGTATAGAAAAACAAATAGGTATGTTATAACATATTTACATTGAAATAAGTGTGACATAATTTTACTGCTCATCATTTTCTTTTAAAAATAAATGGTAGCTTCTGTATCTGACAACCATACTGAAGAACCTTACAAAAGACTCGACTGTAATGATTGCTAAGTACCAAATAACTTTTTCTTGACCATTTTATCTTGAAATGGATAATTTTGTTACTTTGTATACTTTCCAGCTATTCATTCAAAAGATAAGTTTTCTTTTTGAGTAATCTTTTTGTTGTCGTGATTTTATCTGCTTTTAACAATATTTATCTTACAGATTGTCGAGATCAAATGGCAATTGCTTTGTGAAAAATAACATTCTATTGAAAATGGTTAGGCTACAAAGCTGACCACAATACAACCGAGAATAAAGGCTCAGTGGAAGGCTGCAGATTAATTACTCAATAGAGGAAGGGCAATAATTATTTATGACCCCTAGTTATTTTAGTGCAAGTGATAGTTTTGTATAATATAACTTACCTTCTATATCACAGTTATCGGAATCTATCCATCTAGTTTGTATATTTATGAAGATTATGCCTACATTAAATTCATTTCCAATGAATCTACTGTAATTAACAACAGTGTTTAAATATGATAGTCCTGAAAAAAAAATGCATATGTACTTTGACAGTCTAAGAAATGTAAATCTAGCTAATAGATAAGGGTACAAACCCGTACTACGGGACCTGTTTAGAGAGGGCACTTTGAAAAAATACTAGGTCTGGTCAAAATTGGGTCTCAGTTTGTCAAGAAAGGGGCTCCCCGATAAGTTGAAAATTGTAAAACATGAGTCATGTAATATAGATATTTGAATTATTCATATATAATAAATTATTATGCACAGAATATACATAGGTACCCCCAAGTATTAGCAGAAAGATATTTAGAGAGAGCTATATTTATTTTGTACATACAGGATTGTCTATCACTCTGTGCACAAGTCCTAACAGTGACAAACCTCAACTGAAAAGTAGTTTCAGAAGAAATTATGTACAACAATCTTCACCTCAAAGTCCAACAGCTAGGATTGACCTACTACATTATACAAGTCATATGGGTTGATATTGGGCTTTCTTTTCAGTTTACCTTCTATTGTATAAATACTAGCAGCATATTATATCCCTTTTCTTTTTTTTTTTGAGGCGGGCCATGGTCAGCGTATACCTCGTCCGCATTGCCCATGGCGATGAAAGAGCGGCACGCAGTCCCATAGCCCAACGTATCTCCTCTCGTTCACCATTGAGCCGCCCAATAGTACAGAGTTCCTTGTCCTCTGTGGCCAGCCCCGCGGCATACCCTCCCCTTCAGACTTTCCCTTCCCGGGACGTTGATCGCCGTCGCGTGGTCAACCTCTCTGCAGGTGATGGACTAATCTTTGGTCTGGTCACCTGTAACCTCGGCTGGGGAGCATATTATATCCCTAAGTAATTTTTAACAAAACCCACGGGTAACAAAAGGGAGTTGAAGATTTGTATTATTACTCTAACACTGCATGAATAGATAATATAAAAATCTTACCAATTTTATTTTCATCACCGAGTTGTTGAAGCATTAAACATGATAATGAGTCCACAATAATTAAACTTAAGTTTTCCATGACAAGTGTTTTATTTTTTACACTTTTAAACAGTGCTACTAGCTCATCCATTGTCCATATATGTACTATCCTTATTTTGTGTAATATCTGAGCCATTTCCTGAAAAATTGTATGTTCAAAGTAAAAATAGATTTATAGAAATCTATTCCATATGTAAGATATTTACCCTGTAGGAACACTGTTGTGCTTGCAACATTTTTTGCAGTCTTATTGCAGAGAAATCTCCTTTGGCATCCACGTATAAAACTGTGTTCTCTGCACACTTGACACAGTTTATAGCCAATTGGAATGACAACTGGGTTTTGCCTGATTCTGTGAGACCACATATTTCTGTGATGTAGCCTATAGGAATACCACCATCAGTAACAATGTCTAAACTGAAAAGTACATAATAGATTTTTTTATGCTCTTCTAACATTTCAAAAATGTTTCATTTTATTCATCCCAAACATTTGTTAACTTTCACTTGGCTTATATGCAATAATGGCTAGGTAGGTACTTGAAAATGCAAATATATATCCTTATTAATATTATAAATGCGAAAGTAAGGATGTTTGTTTGTTACGCTTTCACACTTAACCCAACGAACCGATTTCAAAAGTTCCTTCACCATTGGAAAGCATTAATATCAGGGAGTAACATAGGCTTTATTTTATCCCGGTATTCCCACGGGAAAGACTGAAACCGAAGCGAAGCGAGGGCGGGTTGCTAGTATCATAATATTCATACCATTCAAAATACTTACCTTTCTATGCCACTTTTTATATGTCGTCTAGTTGATAACAGTTTTTTAAGTAGTATGTTACCAGTTGTTATAGGGGCTGAATATTTTTCAAATATCTCATTCCTAATAGCAAGTATTTCACATAAATTTAGCTTAGTTAAAGCAGCTAATTTCGTTACATCTTCTTGGAGAAAATCCAATATTGTTATTATACGATTCTGATGGAGAAATTTTAATGCAGTCTCGTTAAGAGGACTAAAACTTAGTGACTTTAATGTTTGCATTTAAATATATAGAGTAAGTATATATAAAAGAAATAAGTTTCTATCTCGGCTCTGTTAGTATATACTTCTGAATTATTTTAGACCGCCCGGCGCCAGAAAAACCAACCTCATTTCACAAAACCATAGTGGGTAACAAATAGGATAATAAAAAAAGCTTAAAACAGAATTACTTTTAAAATTAAGTATACCACCAATTTTTTTTTTTTTTTTGTTTGGATCGCCCTTACGGGCAGGCTCAAGTCTTTTCGACCATACTGCCTTGTCTTACGTAGCTTACTTCTTTACATATTATTTACTTCTTCATATTGTATAACTTATTATTGTCATGGTCCGTCAGTAAGTCAAGTCATTATCATTAATTAGGCGCTGAAAACCTAATTAGATGATTTCTCTGGGAATTCCGGTTGAATATGGAAATACACGTAAACCACTCTTATATCACATTCATCACATTTCAGCACTTTCATTAGATTATATTACATAAAATATCAGCAAAGTTATTCAATATAACACTATAGAACACTAAAAAAATTAATATAATACAAGAGCTTAACATGACATTTCCAAATTCGCGCTGAAAACTCCAAGTATACCTCTGCAATCTAATTACGCTAATGACATAGAGTAATACTATATCATAAAGCGTAAGCGTAAGCATATATTAGTCTGTGTACTATATATTGGAAATATGGAGTGTAGAAGTAAGGAGCACCATCTCGTATGGGGGATTAGTCGAAAAAGTGTCCACTTGTAAACAGCAAATTAATAGCGCTAGTGTAGCAAGTGGAAATGATATGAACTTAGCAGTTATAAACAGAGTTATGGAGTGAAGTGTGCTGGGTTGAAAAAATTAATATTAATCTTGACTTCTGTCGTTAAGAAATATGCAGTATTTAAAATCTCAACTATTTACGTAGTCAACTGTAATTTAGTAAATAATAACCTATGAAACTTAAGAGTGAAGTGTGCTGGGTTGAAAATTTAATATTTATCTTGACTTCTGTCGTTAAGAAATATGAATTGCGCTGTAACAAAGCGGAAATGTTTCTTTCCTTTTCTAATTTAGTATCCTACTCTAATAATTTGTGGCGCTCTATTTAAAATTCTTCCACTTGCTACTATAGCGCTGCCACCTTAATTTTCTCCTTTCAACGGACACTTTTTCAACACTGAGATGGTCCTTACTTCTACACTCCATAATTGGAAAGCTAATGATCATAGTATCGTTCATAAGCATCGATGTTTATGAACGATACATCGATGATTTTAATATAAATCTCGAGTTAATATGCAGTTAAAAGTTGTCCTGGTTTCATCTTATTTCTACAACATTAAATAAATCTAAATTATTTACTAAAAATAACACATAAGATTCCATTCAAAACGTATATTTTGTGTACGATTTCGATTACTCGATCGTACATCGTACAAGAACCAAAATGGTCGTATAAATACGATTTAAAATTAAATCGTATGGTTGGCAACACTGGTACAAGTACTAACTTTTTTTTTAGGACTTGTAGTATCGACACTATTAGCCACAGTTATTACACATTTAAAAGCAAATGCCCATTATAATTCTGTTCACGTGTTTTAGACTATTATAACGTCATTTTATATATGATTTAAAATAGTTTTATGAATAATCCAAAGGATTTTTAAGAAATCATTTATTATTTATTATTTTATCAATGGTAGATTATATTTAAATTTAAATGGCCACATTTGATAATGTTGTTAAAAATGTTTATTAAAATTTCAAGTCATTTGTTTTACGATTTCAATTTCAATCTCAATGTTGTTCAAGAGTACCAAATATAATTTTGGTGAGATTAGAACTGAAGGGGATTTGAAATTAGAATTAATTTCAAGAGTAGGCCCACAGTAGCGATGAGCGTAGAATAGACGAACCCGTTAATTCGACCGTCGACGAGCAATAAACGAATGGACGGTTCATCAACGATGAACGGACTATAGTCGAATTCAACGTATAGTAGAACGGCTAATTTGCAGTCTACATAATATTCATAGACTGTCAACGCGACGACGACGACGACGATTTGTTATAATTGTTATTGACGTACCTCGCGTAACTTTTTTGGTCAAAAGATTGATTGAATGCTTACGAGTGTAAATAATAGTTTATTTTGTACATACATATATTTAATTATTGTGAATAGTGAAGATTTATAAAGACGTTTAGAATTTTCTTTCTGCTGTTTTTGTTAAGTAAGGTACCTACTTAGTACGTATTAATATTAAGTAAACTTTTAAGTGCAGCTAAATATAATGGCAGGACGAAATTCAAGTGAATTGTGGTATCACTTTGAAAAGGATGATTCTATAATAGTGGAAAGGCGATTTGTAATCTATGCAAAGAAAAATTGGCGTATAAATCTACTACGGCAAATTTAAAAAGCCATTTAAAACGTAATCATATTGCTGTTTACGCAACTCGCTGTTTCGCAATTTCATTTAACTGGACTACATTAAACAACAATCATCGAAATAATAGTCGCGTCAACGAAGTACAAACGTTTTTTTTTTTATGGGTATTTAGCTGTTGGTCGCAGATGACCTTGACAGCTTAACGCGGGCAGTGGGCGAGCGGAAGGCTCTCAACCCGGTAAGTAAGTTAAGCGAACATCGCCCGAGGGCTCCCCCTGTGGGGAACGGACCTCGGCTCGGGGCGTCGCTGAAAGCAAAGTGGGCGTGGCCACGTTTAGGTTAATGATTTTTACGCGGCGCGGTTTTCGACCTCGTCGGCGAGGCCGATACCGCGGAGTTTTATGTGTTATCGCTGCGCGAGCTGTGTAGGCCCTTTCTTGGGCGATCGTAATGGCATCATCCCCTTCTTCAAGGAGATGACGGGGTCGTCGGACCGCGGATATTTTTGATGGGACGTAGTTTACCGCCCCAACCACTAGTGGATTGGGGTGAGTCGTGGCAGTACGAAGTACAAACGTCCATAAAGGAAATAATAGACCGTCTAAATTCATCAACTAGTCGATAAATTTAACTAGTCCATCGACTAGTCCACGGACGAAAATGGACGGTCTAGTTTCGTCTACGTTAAATGCGTCGACGACGCACCTCTAGCCCACAGGTATGTATATTATAGTCTATCTAATCTAAGAAGTGTATTTTGACAGATGTCAGAGTAAGTTATCTAGGTATGTGAACCAAATAATCGCTATCGAAAACATCCGATTTAAGTGAGAAATTGATATTGATTCTCTTTATTTAAAAATCGGTTTATAAATTTTCCCAAAAACGAGATGGATAAATTAAATGCTAAATTAATACTAAACAAATTTAATTCTTTTAGCATAAAATCTATTCATCATATTTAGTAGAATTGGGTTAAGTAAAAACAAAAACTGGATTCGAAAATAGTTATTTATTCAGGATCACTACTATTACTTGAAGTATCATCGTCGCGAACAATACAATTTACAATTCAGCCATTGAAGGACAATGTGGAATCACGGTTTTAGTTTAATACGAATATTTTGAGAATTTAGTCTATTCGATTAATTATGTAATTCTAATATTTTTACAGATTTGTTGGATAATCGTGAATTGAAAGTGGTCAAGCACTACTGCTTAGAACGTCATGACGTGATATTGTAACATCGTTAATAACAACTACTGTTTTACATGTTGCTTCTATTTTAAATTGGTTTTACGAGTTTCAACATTAGATTATTGTACAAGAAAGTTACCCTCAACGTTAATTATATAAATAACTTAATAGTTTTTTTAAATTTAAGATTTATTGTTTGCGATCATGTGTATACGTTTGGCCAAAGTTATGGTGTATTAAAAATTGCGAAACGTCAAAATGCACTTCTTAGATTAGATGAACTATAGTGTTACCAATAAGTATTTTTTTCCTGTATCAGTGGTAGCCCATAAGGCCATAGTGACGTCCTCAATAGCCACAGCTGGCATTTATCGGTCATATTCGTCAACACTTATTAACTTAGGAAAACTTATTCAAACTAACAATAACGAATACTTTCCAAATTTTGATTCTGCTATTAAAACTAATATACCTACAGAAATTAACGAAGAGTAATTTTATCATTTTATTCATTACATATTTTTTTATCATTTTGACAAAACATTTTAGTTTTTTTTAATTAATTTAAAGAAAAAAAAACCTTAAGGCATATCTGAGAAAACCGTCAGTATCATTATTAAAGAAGGTGAGGCTGCAGCTTCCACGTCACAAAAAAATTCTACACCTAGAAAAAAACGCACCCAACAAAAGAAAATCCAATTAGATGATTTTGACCTTTGTGCTATTAGAAATAAAATACACTTTATGTACATAGTCAGAAAAGAGATTCCGACGTTGGAAAAACTATTAGCCCAGTTGAAAATTGATATTATATTTAATGGAGGTCGGACCACATTATGGAAAATTATTCGACAAATAGGATTTCGTTTTAAAAAATGCGGCTCTAAAAGAAAACTACCTATGGAACGCCATGATATTGTAGCTTGGAGACACAGATATTTAGACATTTTGAGAAAAAATCGTATTGAAGGCCGACCAGTCGTATTTCTTGATGAGACACATACACGCTTCGTACTCTGTCAAATAATGTTGGCAAACTGAGGACGAGAAAGGTGTCTTAACAAATGATTCTACTCGTTGATGGTAGATTATTGTTCATGCAGGAGGTGAAATGGGTTTCATACCTAACGCGCAGTTAATATTTAAATCTCAATCGAAATCGGGCGATTACCATGATGATATGAACACAACCATCATCATCTTGCTCTTATCCCAATTACTTGGGGTCGACGCAATATGTCATCTGTTTTGACATATTGCAAAAAGTTTTGGCAATGACTTTTATGACCGGCCGCCTGCCTGACGTCAACCCTCCTTGGGAATGTAATCGTTGACCCAAATGGTACCAGATGGAGTTGGTCCGGGTCAATCTAGGGCTCTTAGTCGTCTTTTACGACACCCACGAGCAAAGCAAGGGTTGGTAGTATTCGAAGCCACTACCACACAGCACAGATGATATGAACACAACCAATTTTATGAAATGGTTATAGGAGAAATTGATACCCAATTTACCAACTAATAGTTTAATCGTCATAGATAATGCACCTTATCATACTGTTATGGTAAATAAGGCTCCAACAACAAGCTCTTCTAAAGCCGATATGCAAAATTGGATCACAAGTAAGGAATTATCTTATCTGCCTACTATGGTAAAAGCTCAACTTTATGAAATTATAAAGGAGCATAAAGAAGCTCCAATATATGAGGCTGACCAATTACTTGCAGCTCATGGGCATAAAGTAGCTAGATTACCACCATATCACTGTGATTTAAACGCCATCGAGTTTATATGGAGTCTTTTAAAAAGGCGAGTAGCCAGTGCTAACGTAGGTCAGGAAGCAGGTAACATTGTAAAATTGACTGAAGAAGCATTCCAATCTATTACTGCGGAGGACTGGCAAAAGCAATGCGAACATGTGCGTCACCTTGAAGATAAATTTTGTGAAACAGATGGATGTATGGACACTGAAATTGATAAGTTTATCATAGAACTTAATGATGATTCTGATACAGAATCAGATAGCATTTTTGAAGATTTAGGTTCATCTGATAGCGAGTTTTCTCCATTAGCTGTTCGACTGGATCACACTTATTTAAAATAAAAATTCAAACTCGATATCAATATTTTTATTTTACCATTTTCATGTCAACCTATATCAGTCTGTGTGCCCAATGGGCCCAGCCCATATATTAAAAAGTAATATATCAGTTTCTTAATATTGCATAATTGGTTCAAAGTCATTATTGTCAGCTAAATAGTTGCATGTAATTGGGCACTGGCTGACCAATTAAATATGTGTAGGATTTTTTGCTGATTATAAAAACATATGCAAAGCAGTGTTTTATCATCTTGACTACACTTTAACACTTTCTTTACTTTACCCAAGAGAATAAATCACCAAAATTATTTAAGGTAATAGCATAAAACATTAAACACTGTCATTTTCATTTCACGCACTCATCATCATCATCATCTCAGCCCATACACGTCCCACTGTTGGGCTCGGGCCTCCTCCATAATGGAAGGGTAATTGACCCACTATACCACGCTGGTCAGACGTGTTGGTATAGGGTTTTATTTTGAGTTTTCCTTCTCTCGCATAGATGTTATATGCGTTTTATATCCCTTAGTCGTCTCGTATGATTACCCACGGGTAAGTTAGGGGGTGGTGAATTGTATTCTTACTCCGTCACCACACGGAAGTGTGGTCACGCACTCACCAAAACATTTTTCCATGAAAAAAATGTAATTTTACTTTTTTATTAATACCTATTAATGTTTATTGTAACAATTTTGTAGCCAATTAATCCAATTATGTCATTTAGCACTCAATTTGAATATAACCCTTGCATTGCGTTGCATTATCCCTTGTGTTGTTATTTATAAAAATATATAAGTAATAAATACATAAGTAACAATTTGCTTATTGGATTCGTAAAAGCTGACTGAGAAATTGCTAGGAAAATAGGGGACAGTAATCTCCTGGAGCAATTTATAACATTAATTGCCATTGCCAATAGACCTTTTTTGTTCGGCTAGTGTGTGACTCAGCATGGGACGTCACAAAAATAATAAAAAAAATTACTTTATTTTAATTGGGAAAATAAACGATATTACATTATATTTTTTAGCTTAATATGTACACTTATTAGTAATACAAATAAATGTAATAACAACAACATTTCCCACTTATTAATTAACATATAGAGGTTTGCTGAAAACGAACATGCTGCAAATGTATAATCAATATTTTAGTTTGCTTATTAGTATGTCATTAGTTAACAATAATATTGACAACAGCTAAGTATATATTGTAATTAGTTATTACTGCTTTTATTTTTATTTAAGTCAATACTTAGTGTAACAATCACCTGTTTTTTAAATTAATTCTTATTTAATGCAAAAATATCTATATCTTCAAAAAAGTCATTATAAAATTGCATCAAACGTCGAAGAAGTGCGCGCCTACCCGCATTCGTCCGGCAAGGAGGCAAGGCGGACAGGGCATATTCCCGTACCTTACGACGGTGGACAGATCTCGGCACAACAAGATTTATTTCATTATTTAATTCTATACAGTTAAATTTGTTATTACATATGTTGTGCAATGTCACTACCTGTAGAAGTACTCTTCTTTTTTCTAGGGAAAGTATATTATAAAATGATAATAATTGTTCATAAGGCAAATGCGGAAGGTGGCATTTAAATTACATGGTTCGCAAAAATTTTTTTTGTACCTTTTCTATGGCGGTTTTATATTTACTATACAACGGATCCCATATTAGGCAAGCATACTCTAATTGAGATCGGATTAAAGATCGATATAAATAAAGATATGTATGAGGTCGTTTGAAATCGGTTGCATTTCTAGTCACAAGACCATACATCCTAAAGGCTCGACTAATTAAGATTTCAATATGAAGATCCAAGTGTAATTACACCCACACTAAGGAAAATATTTATGAATCACATAAATAATTATCCCGCGTGGTGTTTGAACCCACTGAATTTGGTATTAGAAATCGTTACTTAGACTTTTGTGCCTTCTATACAGGAGACTTGACAGCAAAAGAGTAAAGTTTATTAACTGAAACGACAGTAACCTCTTATTTTTATAGTGAGTTATCTATGAGAGTAACCTAAGATTTTTTAAATACTTTGACCTTAGAATAATAACGTATAGAAGGTAAGTTCACGCACAAGAAGTGAGGCATTTCAATTGGAGCCTAATGGAGCTTACACCGGAACCGTTCCGTAATGTACAAGTCATTGTACTGCACGAACGTACGCAACTCTTAAAAAATAAATAGGTAATTATGACGGTTTGTGCATTCAAATGGTGTCACAACCCATTTGAAAAATATAAAAAGATTATTATCATTACTTTTAAAGGTAATTCGACGATCTATGTTAATAAAAACAAAATTTGATTTCATAATTTGTATAGTGGTGTGCGTGTGTACGTGTGTAATCGTCTGTGCGCCATTAGTATTTTTAGATTCAAATTTTGAAAGTTCGAAGTATTGACACTATCCTTCTATACGTTATTATTCTAAGACTTTGACATAACTGTACATATTAATGCTTTTTTTAAATAATATACGTATACCTAGTCTTACCATTAATACTGTAACAAAGAAAAAACATTTTTGTGTTGCAAAATACAATTATTACTTTTAAAGTGTGTTAGTTCACAATACATAAATATAAAACAATTTATAAAAAGCTTATTCGTAGTGGTCTCCATTGGCTACAATACAGTCCTTTAAACGTTGATGCTAATAGGGAATATGCACGAAACTCCAAAATGAACAAATTATTTTTATTTGTAATCTTTATTCCTTAAAAACGTACCTATACAATTATTTTTTAATTTTATCATTATTTAATAATTAAATTTAATTATCAAAAGTGCCTTTTTTAAGATTCGCGCGCAAAATTTCTGAAACGCACCGCATTGGTTGGAGGACTATGATGTCACGTTTTGAACACGTGACACCCGAGTCTTCTAGTTAGGGCTGTCGATATTTAAAAAAAATCAGTTTTTCGATTAATCGATATTTTTAAATATATCAATATCGGAGTTCGATATAACGAAATATAATATCGATATTTCGATATTTTCCCCATGACTACTCTAACTTAGTTTATTGCGGGGTTGCCATGCCGAGTTTTTTTTTATCAAATTCTAGGAGTAAGTGATAACTGATCATCCATTTCATGCCAGCGCTTTCACAGTAGATTAAGTTTACGGTGATTTTGTAGAATAAATACTTTAGAAGAAAAGATAAAACACCAAATTTATTCAAATAAATATCGACCCTCGATACTTACTTTTTACTATCGATATATCATCCAAAAAAAAGTTCAGTATTAAGTATCGATATTTTTAAATAATAATATCGATATTTTGACATATCGATATTTTATCAACAGCCCTCCTCCTTCTGATATCAAGTTGTTGTTTGTATGTTTCTAGTGATTATTTTGTATTGTTACCCAGTTATTTCATAATAAGTTATTAGTTTTCTGTGTTTAAGTATTAATCTTTGTGAATAAAAGTCTTATTTCAATGACTGAAACTGGTTTCGTCAAAGTACAATCAGATTATCTGCCTAAAATAGACGTGTATATACTGACAAGGTATTTCGCGTCTAATTCAGATTTAACGTCTGTTAAACTCAGAAGAATAAAAGCTCCAAGGTAAATAAGATATAATATAATATTTAATTATTAGATATAATATTAATCGTAATAATAATAAAAATAACGATATATCGATATTTTTATCGATATATCGATACTTTTTCCGATATAGCGAACCCTGATATTGATACATTGTAAAATATCTATATGTCGAAAAGCGATATTTATAAAAATACTAGCAACCCGCCCTCGCTTCGCTTCGGTTTCAGTCGCTTAAACCCGCGTAGTTCCCGTTCCTGTGGGAATACCGGGATTAAATATAGCCTATGTTATTCCCTGATATTATAGCTTTCCATTGGTGAAAGAATTTTTGAAATCGGTTCGGTGGTTTAAGCGTTAAAGCGTTACAAACAAACAAACAAACATCCTTACTTTTGCATTTATAATATTAGTATGGATCAACAGCCCTAGTTGACAGCCCTAGCAACTTGTTTTTTTTTTTGTTTGGATCGCCCTTACGGGCAGGCTAAAGTCTTTTCGACCATACTGCCTTGTCTTACGTAGCTTACTTCTTTACATATTATTTACTTCTTCATATTGTATAACTTATTTATTGTCATGGTCCGTCAGTAAGTCAAGCCGTTATCATTAATTAGGCGCTGAAAACCTAATTAGATGATTTCTCTGGGAATTCCAGTTGAATATGGAAATACACGTAAACCACTCTTATATCACATTCACCACATTTCAGCACCTTCATTATATTATATTACATAAAATATCAGCAAAATTATTCAATATAACACTATAAAACACTAAAAAAATGAATATAATACAAGAGCATAACATGACATTTCCAAATTCGCGCTGAAACTCCCCTAGCAACTTGTACGAGTGTCGAGAACTCTGACGTCACAGAATACGCGCGCCGAAGTAGTCGCGTTTACATCGTCCATAAAGTATAGCGAATTTTTTAAATTTTTTTAGCGTAATGGTTTATATTTTATATGTGTTATATTTATTTCTAGTAATGTAATAACTAGTAAAAAACATTTGAAAAATAAAAAAATATCATGCATATTCCCTATTGTCAATAGAAGCACGCACTCTTTCCATGAGAAAATTCTTCACTGCCAATCGTATTGATTGTTTTAGAGATTCCAAATTGTTAGTTATTGTTAGTTATTGAACATGGTGTTGTTAAGGCGCTTCACTATTTTCTCAGGAATAATATCTTGATACAGTTTTGCCGATGTTTTGATATCTTTTTCACAAAAGTATGGCTCAGTTTTAGCTAATACCCCACCAAACCATCACTGAAGTCGGATAATGCCCACGTTGCATTCTGTCGATTAATTGGGAAGCTTCTCTAGAGCTTTGGAAATAAGTAAATATTGTTATTACTTTTGTTAAAATGTTGCTCTATTGTAAAAAAATTCTCATCCATAAACAATTTTTTTTTGTGTTTTCGCTTAAAGCTTTGCCGGATTGAGAGCTCTTATTGCTCACCCATAGTCTGGACAAAGCTGTTAAAACGTCATCTCACAGTTGAACGCTAAAATAATCTATGTCACTCATAAAAACTTGCTAAGTTGCGAAAAATAATTACAACTTTTTTTTTTTGGGGGTGGGCCGTGGTCGGCGCGCTCCTCGCACCACTCCGTCCGGGGCGACAGAGGGGCGTAAGCACGCAACACCCGCAACCCACCCGAAAACCACGTCGCCTTCGTCGTTGGGCCGACCACCGGAGCAGGGTTACTTGACATCAGTGGTCGGCTCGACGGAATACCCCCTATTTGGGGTACCCTCCCATCGACCGACGTCCCCCCCTCGGGGAGGACGTCGGTCTTTCCTCACGCGGTCGGCCTCTCGACGGGTGACGGACTAATTCCCCGGTCACGTCACCCGCGGCCTCGGCTAGGGCGGCATGAGGCGCAGGTATTCGCGCCTACGCCGCCCCAGTCGTCGGCGGTGGCGAAAAATAATTGCAACTTGAGCCTACACTTATTAGAAATCCATTCCAATCATTCTATCAATTAGACGGCTGTGATGACAACAAAATTCTTACTATCGGAATACGATTGCACATTTTTCAGATTTAATAATCTAACTTTTCAGTTAAGATTGTATAATATATTAAAATGATGATATGAATATATAAACGATAAATATGACCATATTGTCTAAAGTACTGAAATTTTACATTTAGCTAGGCATTAGGCATGCTAGATTAATTATAATAAATTGTTTACGAGCGAACAATGATTGCCGCATGTGAGATGAGGACCCACACTTTAATCAATTTATTCCAATACTCGTTCCAACTTGGCTGACAATTGATAAATTTTACGATATCAGATTATTCTACTATTTTTGTGATTTTCAACCACAACATTAGTAGATTAGAAGTAATTTTGCAGTTTTGTATACCAATTTTAACAAAATGTTCGGGTAACCTGACCGACGCCCGCCATTTGTGTTTGCTGTCAAAAATCTAAGTAATGTCGTGGAGTTGTGATTAGTTTTTGATTGTTGCGGCGTAATTTCGTAGGATATTTGTTTAGTTAAGTTTCGTAATTATTTCTCCATTATGTCTAATATATCGCTTGATAAAGACACATTTTATCGACGTATGAAGAAGCTGTACGCTGCGTGGAAGGTCGGTTATTATTGGGGTACTAGTGTCTAGGTTTTGTCGAGCTTATAATATTTTATATACATTTTTTACAGGCAGCTGCTGCGGATTCAAAGTCGGATGATGCTCTAGCAAAGGTTGATTGCTTAGTTTCATGCGTGGGTGTTGATGAAGACACACTTTACAGCAAATCAACAGCGCTACAGGTTCGCGTCTTTCCTATTATTTAGTATTAGTACATGTGCGCGTACAATATACATTGGTAACATGTTAATACATGTTTAATACACTATCTGGGCTTTGTTTGAGTTAATATTATATTAGAATTACACCATGCGATGAAATTTCATTTACCATTATTTTGTTCTCAAAGTGAACTTAATTTGAAATCAATATTCATGAGATATGACAGTGATAATGTTGATGATGTTATATTACATAATGTTTTAATGTTTGCATGGTTTTGTTCACATGAGGATACCAATTACTTTGTAGTAAGTTATAAACTATGGAATGTTGATCAGACTGAGCACAGATAAAATACTTTTAACTATTTAGTTACGTCTTAACTCATCCTCATCATTTCGGTTCATATAAGTCCCATTGCTGGGCTCAAGCCTCCTCCACAATAGGAGGGGAATTGACCTTACTATACCATGGAGGTCAGACAGGTTGGTATAGGGTTTTGCTTTGAGTTTTCCTTCTCTTTCATAGATATTATATGCTTAGTATATCCCTTAGTCATCTTTTATGATATCTACGGGCAAGATAGGGAGTGGTGAATTGTATTCTTATTCCATCACCATATGGAATTACAGTGGACTTCCGGTAATTCGACAAATGTTTTTCTATAATCTGACAAATTATCGAATTTGTCGGATTATAGAGTACTGCCTAAGACCCCTTTTAGTCCAGCTTTTTTTACAAAGGTAAGGTAGGTACTCTACCTTATAATCCGACAGCTACATATGTATAATGTACTATGTATAAACTAAATATGAACGCACGTCAGGCCTTGCCGCTATAACATTTAGTCAAAGTCAAAATAAACAATCGGAATCAATACAAAAGCAAAATAGTAGTATCGCATACAAGTTGCAACCTGTTCTATCATACGTAACTTACATCAGCAAAAATTGGCGATAAAAATATTTAATAATCTAGACATGTCGGATTACCAGGGCTGCCGGATTACTGTGGATTCACTGTATGTCTGTCTATGGTATCAAAACTATTACTAGCTTGTAGATGTCCTGACATCTATTACCATTCTGAATATTATTATTGTAAAACTTTTTTTCCTACTGGACATACAGTGGGTTGCCAAATTATTAGGGACAGTCACCTATTATCGGTATTTTGTACTGTATTGGTCTAAAAATAATAAAAAAATGGGGTTCCTTAGTTATAATTACCTTTAATTTTATTAACAAGTTATTCGTTTATTATTTTAATATTTAAATAATAAAAAAATATTTTAGATGAAAATATATATAGTACTAAGAAACTGTTCAATATTTTGTTGCATTTCCCTTGGCTTGAATAAGCGTTTCGATCCGCCTCGGCATGATTTCTATGCACTTTTTGGCACTTTCTTTTATTGTAGGGTTGTGGTGCCATACATTTATGAGTTTTTCTATCAGTCTTACCTTAGTGGTAATCATTTCTTTGGCAATTTCGGCCTTGGTAATTTCCCATAGGTTTTCTATTGGGTTCATATCGGGCGAATTGCCAGGCCAAGGTAAAACTGGTATGCTATGATCTGCTAAAAACTTAGTGACACTTCTAGCTTTGTGACACGGTGCTGAATCATGCATAAACATGAATTCCTCTCCATCTGGAAACCATTCTTGGAGTTGGGGAAAAGGCGAGTTTCTAGAACTTGCCTGTATTGGTCCTGTCTCATGGTTCCCTGGACGATGTAGAGGCGTCCAACCCCTTTAACGCTTATCACAGACCAAACCATTATCTTGATGGGGTGCTTAACACGCTCCACGATGCAGTCGGGGTGATATTTCTCGCCTGGGCGTCGCCTGACAAAGTTACTTTTTTCGGCTAGAATCTCAAAAGTTGACTCATCTGAAAAACACACCTGAAAATAAATAAAAACATGCAATAATGTCAGTCTATTTTATATTTAAGTGCTTAAAATAGTATTTAGTATCAGAACTGACCTTATTCCAGTCTTCAACATTCTTCGAACGGTGTTCACGAGCTCAAGCAAGTCATTTCTTCCTCATCGCTGCAGTCAAATGCGGTTTCTTAACCGGCCGGTGACCCGTTAGGCCTTCCTCAGCCAACCTTCGCTGCACAGTTCTTTTTGAAACGGGTATTCCGGATTCCTGAACCATCTAAGTTAATAGGCCCGCACTTTTTTTTCGATTCTGTAAGCAGATATCCCGAATTTTCCTATCGGTCCGAGGTGTCGTAATTCGTTTTCTGCCGCATTTTCCTTTTCTTTGAGGCGAAAGTGGCTGGTTTTGATCCAAATTTGTCTTAATTTTATTAACTGCAGTCTTAGAAACACCAGCAAGTTCTGCTATCTTCCTTTGGGAATGACTAGTATGCAAGAGAAGGGTCTTAACCTCAGATTTTTTTCTTGGAGACAAATCAACACCTCGACCCATTCTGAAACCATAAAAAATATTAAAAACCAAGAATGTTTAACAAAAATACGCCCGAAATATTTTTTAATTAATAAAAGTAAAATAATACTTACTTTTATTCTTCAATTATTGCACAAAATACTAAAATCCCTTTAAAAAATAATTAAATGTGACAATCACTGTTACGCATGTAAAAGACACCGTGTCTCTCCCAATATTAAAATATTTTTAGAAAACCAAAAACCATGCAGCTCTTAACATCTACTTAAAATTTGAGTAAAATATATATGGAGAACATAAAAACAAATTCCAACAACACTTAGACCACTTAGAAATGAAGTTAAGTGTGCCCAAAGGATCAGATTGATAATAAATGTGACTGTCCCTAATAATTTGGCAACCCACTGTAGTTACTCATCTTAGTAAATGCTATAACAGAATAATTAAATGTTTTTTTTTTGTTTATTTACAATAACTATGCACTGACATATCAGTGTTGACAGAAGCCTATTGTAGGTTATTTATAGGTATGAAAATTGCTTGGAATCTATTGTATTTAAATTAACTAGTGTATTTTGCCCAAAATAAACATATTCCTTTCATTTTACATAGTTATGATAGGGATAGACAGACAAAGACTGACACAAGGAAATAATATATTGCGGAGGACATTATAAACATAATTTAAGAGGCACAAGTTACACCTAGACTCAGAACATCAATTTGTGGTTTGCACAAAGTAAATACCATAATGGAAATCGGACCCACGACACTGGCACTGCAGGAAGTGCAATCAATATACTCCAATTTTTATTTACCAGAGTGCTGTTTTTTTTTTCATCAGACATGGCTATTTGGTTACGAGTTACCAGATACAATCACAGTCCTCACAGAACACAGTATGTGTTTCCTTGCAAGTAAAAAGAAGATTGAATTTCTAAGACAAATTGAAAATGGAAAAGAAGAATCTGAACTACCTCCAGTTAAATTACTCATCAGAGATAGAGTAAGTAGAAAATTATTTTGTCATAACATTACTTAAAATCTCTTTATCATCTTTGAGCAGTAATAAAAACACAATCTAATAGTACTTAGGCGATAAAACGCTCTTAAGGAATTACAGACCCAGCTCACTCTTGAGCCATGTCTACAAATTGTTCTCAAGAGCAATTACGAACCGACTCGCGTGCAAGTTTGACGACTTCCAGCCGCCCGAACAAGCCGGCTTCCGAAGAGGTTATAGTACCATAGACCACATCCACACGCTACGCCAGATTATACAGAAGACCGAGGAGTATAATCGGCCTCTGTGTCTAGCGTTTGTGGAATATGAGAAAGCCTTTGATTCTGTCGAAACATGGGCAGTGCTGCAGTCCATTCAGCGGTGCCAAATTGACTTTCGATATATCGAAGTGCTGAAGTGTTTGTATAGAAACGCCACTATGTCAGTTCGCATCCAGAATAAGAGTACGAAACCAATCCAGTTGTAGAGAGGTGTGAGACAGGGAGACGTCATCTCTCCGGAACTGTTCACCACCTTGCTGGAAGATGTCTTCATGCTCTTGGACTGGACCTGACTTGGTATCAACATCAATGGCGAATACATCACTCACCTCCGATTAGCTGACGATATCGTGGTCATGGCAGAATCCATGGAGGACCTTGGCACTATGCTCAATGACCTCAGCAGGGTATCTCAACTAATGGGTCTACAAATGAACATGGACAAGACGAAAGTCATGTCTAATGCCCATGTCATTCCTGTGTCGGTCCTAGTTGGGAATGCGCTTCTCGAAGTTGTGGATCATTATGTTTACCTAGGATAAGCAGTTCAGTTAGGTAGATCCAATTTCGAGAAAGAGGTCAGCCGACGAATCCAACTTGGCTGGGCAGCGTTCGGGAAACTTAAGAGGACCTTCTCGTCCAATATTCCGCAGTGTCTGAAAACAAAGGTTTATAACCAGTGTGTGTTACCAGCGATGACTTACGGCACTGAAATGTGGTCTCTAAACGTCGGCCTCATAAAAAAAGCTCAAAGTCGCTCAGCGTGCTATGGAGAGCGCTATGCTCGGTATTTCTCTACGTGATAAAATCCGCAACACGGAAATCCGTAGAAGAACGAGTGTAACTGACATAGCCTGCAGAATTAGCACGTTGAAATGGCAATGGGCATCATCTCTCGTCGATCCGACAACCGTTGGGGAAGAAAGGTTCTTGAGTTATGACCACGAATCGGACGGCGCAGCATAGGACGACCCCCCACTAGTGGATTGGCGACGATTCTCAAAGTCACAGGGAACCATTGGATGCAAGTGGCGCAGGACCATTCCGAGTGGCATTCTCGTGGGACTGCTGGACATAGGCCTCCTATACCAGCAGTGGACATCTGTAGGCTGATGAATGGATGGATAGATACTTTATTCTGTGAAATTCTGTCTTATTTATAATGGAACTTTTACATATGTAAATTTACACATAAATAAAGCTGAACAGTGTAAAAATATGATATATTATTGTTTTTTTAATTATAAGTATATTTGTGTATAGTTATTAATCTAGTACTAGCAGTAATCTTTATTATGTTTATATCTTTATCTATCTATTAACACATTCGTACAATCTAAGCTCAAACATTGCGTATGTCCTTTGTTAGACTTTTATTTTATCTAAGAATAGGAATGCACATATTTGCGCTTAAACATGCTTTTAATTTTATTCTTTTGGTTTAGAATGACAAAGATAAAGAAAACTTTAGCAAGTTGGTTCAAGAGATAAAGAAATCCAAATCTGGCAAGTCTCTCGGAGTATTTGCTAAGGACAATTATCCTGGTGAATTTTGTGAGAGTTGGAAGTCCATTATGAAAACAGAGAAATTCGAAAATGTAGACATTAGCTCATCTATTGCTTTACTAATGGCACCAAAAGAAGATTCTGAGATTATTACTGTGAAGAAAGCGTGCTTAGTAACAGTTGATGTGTTTACCAAATATTTGAAAGATCAGATTATGGAAATTATTGATTCTGATAAAGTAAGTATAAGAAACTTTTTGTGCTCCATTATTCAACATCATCATCACTGCTAATAGATGTCCCACTATTGGGCCCGAGCCTCCTCCACAATGGGAGCGAAATTGACCTACTATACCATGCTGGTCAGACGTGTTGATATTCACCCATCATTAGCAATATTTTATTAATGATTGTTATAATCATGAAATAAAATTAAGACTCAACAATTATAAATAGGGAAATATTATTAAGAATATTTCTATATTCTATGTTATTTGTGAAAAAACATAAAATAACATTTAATTATTTTATCACTCAAATTCCCATTTCAAGTAGTGAATATTTCTAGGATTCAATCTGAGAAGTGTTTACTATCCTAGTAGCAATTATTGTCTTTTTTTTCTCTGATCTTATGATATAATTTGAGATTAAAATCTCTAACAAATACCCAAGAGAGAATAAGTACTTTTTATTTTTGTTCCTCAAATTGCTTACTGTGAGTATAATGAAGAGACCATTCAGAGAGAAGTAGTTATTGTTGTGACAGAGTAAGAATACACATTTTACAACCCCTTCCTTTCTTTAAACAAACTCTTGGCCAGTGTGGTGTAGTGGGTTGATTTCTCTCACTTGGATGAGGCCCACGCCTAATTCTAAAGTATTAGTAAATATGCAAAATGTACATAATAATTATTGGAATACAAAATCACGGCCAACCAATTTAATATTATTTTACAGTACCAAAAAGGTCTTTCTTGTGAACATACTTAAAGCTTATTTTCTATTACAGAAAGTGAAGCACTTGAAACTCGCAGAAGGCGTAGAAGCTGCAATATCAGATAAGAAATATGTCACAGGAGTTGATACAAGCCAGGTGGACATGTGTTATCCACCTATTATACAGTCAGGAGGAAACTATAGTCTTAAGTTTAGTGCGGTGTCAGACAAGAACCATTTGCATTTTGGTGCTATTGTTTGTTCACTAGGCGCACGTTACAAATCATATTGCTCGAATATAGTCCGTACATTACTGGTTAATCCAACAGATGAAGTTCAGAGTAATTATAACTTTTTATTAAATATTGAAGAGGAAGTTATGAAGAAATTGGTTTCGGGTGCAAAATTGTCAGCTGTTTATGAAGCAGGATTGGAATTGGCAAAGAAAGAGAAGCCAAATTTGGTTGACAACCTTACAAAATCATTTGGGTTAGTATGCTTTTTAGTCATCTGTCTGGTGACGGAGTAAGAATACAATTCATCATGCTCATTCTTATCTGATGGTGATTTTAAGAGACGACTAAGGGATATAAGCAGATAATAACACGCTGCAAGTGTTGGAATACTTGAAATAAACACTATAGGTACCAGCCTGCCTGACCATCAGGGTACAGTAGGTCGGTTTCCTTCTCACTGTGGAGGAGGTTGGGGGCCAACAGTGGGATGTTATGAGCCGAGAGGATAATGCTTCTTAGCAAGCAGTTTGTGTAATTAAACATACCTCTCAGTATTAATGAAATTAGCACAATTTATGTTTATCTAATTAAATGTTTGGAAAATATTTTTTTGTATTTATAATCTATTGTTTTGTTTTAAGGTTTGCGATGGGTATTGAATTCCGTGAAAGTTCTATAGTCATAGGACCCAAAACTTCAGCTGTGGCTAAAAAGGGCATGGTATTCAACATAAACATTGGCTTGGCAAATCTAACAAATAGCGCTGCCACAGAGAAAGAAGGCAAGGTATGTCAACTATATTTGTTAATTACCATTATACTGAAACTCATACATATTTTTTTAACTGCCGTCAGTATGTATTGTGGCATACTGCCATATATAAGATCATATTAGTCAGTTACATTATTTGACTTGACTAACTATTAACTTTCAAAAATATATAAATACTAGAGATGTGCTAACTATGACTATGGCCGATTAGTCTGTTGTAAAAAGCCCGACTAATCGGGCGATTAGGCGGTCCAGCCAATCACAGTTTCGAGGATCTTCTGAAATGTCTGTAACGATTTATTGATCTACATCTGATTCGCGTACAAGATTCACCGTCTCCACGAACTTCAAGGATTCTCTATTAGTGGTCGGCCTAATGATAATGGGGAGAGAATGCAATGGGTCATGGGGCTGTAATATTCTTATTGTTCACTAAAGTGAGTGAGAGCTTAATCAAAATTTAATCATGTCAAAAAGAAAGTCTTGGGAATGGATTTTTTTTGGCCTTTGGACAATGGTGAAAGTGAAGTGTAACCAATGTCATATGATAATTTATCATTGTGGTCAGGAAAAAAAAACAGCAAATACTACAAGTATGAGAAACCATTTTAATTCTAATTTCTTCTATATACATTTTATTGAGAAATACATACAAAGTAAGAAGCCGAATAGTCGGTGCACTTTGCTGAATAATCGCCGTGTCCGACCAAAACTACTTTTTACGGCCGAAACCAAAACCTAATTTCGGCGTCAGTCTCGTCCGAAACCGAAACTTCTGTGTAAATTATAAGCTAATATTTTTGTGGGGAGAAAAATAAATAGTCTATCATAATCAGTCACTTTTTACTCTTTACTAATCATCATCATCATCGCAGCCTACATACGTCCCACTGTTGGGTTCGGGCCTCCTCCACAATGGGAGAGAATTTGACCTACTATATCATGCTGGTCAGACATGGTGATATTTCATTTCGAATTTTCCTTCTCTTGCACAGATGTTATGTGCATATTACATCCCATAGTCGTCTTTAACAACATCCACGGGCAAGATGTGGTGGTGAACTGTATTCTCACTCCGCCACCACACTCTTACTAATCATCATCATCCTGCTCTTATCCCAATTACTTGGGGTCGACGCAATATGTCATCTGTTTTGACATATTGCAAAAAGTTTCGGCAATGACTTTTATGACCGGCCGCCTGCCTGACGTCAACCCTCCTTGGGCATGTAATCGTTGACCCAAATGGTACCAGATGGAGTTGGTCCGGGTCAATCTAGGGCTCTTAGTCGTCTTTTACGACACCCACGAGCAAAGCAAGGGTTGGTAGTATTCAAAGCCGCTACCACACAGCACAGATGATATGAACACAACCAATTTTATGAAATGGTTACAGGAGAAATTGATACCCAATTTACCAACTAATAGTTTAATCGTCATAGATAATGCACCTTATCATACTGTTATGGTAAATAATAAAATGAAACTTACAAAACTTAACTATAAGAATAAAATAATTTGGATTTATAATAAATCTAGCTGATACGCCACACTTTTGTTTGCCTTGTGTCTAAAAAATTGCAAAGACAAAAAATGTTCTTGAGAATTTATGAAATACATCATATAAATAGTGAAATAAAATATACCTGTTTTGAAGTGATTACTTCAAACTGCAAAATCCACGACGCGTAGACACAAACGAAAGATCTAAAAGTGTGAGATGACTGTGAGCGCGGTAAAATGACACTTGGTCTCTCGCACCTCGTGCACCGAGCTTGTCCTAGCGCAACACGAATACTCACAAATTCAGTTTCGGTTTCGGCCGTAGTTTCGGCTCGATTATCAACCAAAACTAACCCGAAACCTGTTTTTGGCGGAAACTGACCCGAAACCTGTTTTTTGTACGAAACTGACCCGAAACCAGCTTTTTGGCCGTAACTAGGCCAAAACTGAAATTTCAGTAGAACATTAGTGTATTATATTCCTCAGTCGTCTTTCACGACACCCACGAGCAGAGGTGGTGAGTTGTCTTCTTACTCCGTCACCACACGTCCGTGTGTACTAATTTCTATAAATTTAAAATTATTTCAGACATACGCCCTCTTCATTGGTGATACAGTATTAGTAAACGAGGAACAACCAGCATCACTTTTGACACAGTCTAAGAAGAAAATCAAGAATGTCGGTATATTCCTCAAGGATGATGACGAAGAAGAGGAAGAAGAAAAGGAAAACAAGACTGAAATACTTGGTAAGTTAAATGGATTTGGAACTACAGTAAAACCTGTTCAAGACGATTTCACAGGGACTCAACCAAAAACGAAGTATAAAAGCATTATAAGTGGGAAAGGGGAAATAAAACTTAGTCGTCACAGCTCATATCCTTCCTACTCTGGTGCCCGAGCCTTCTCCACTATAGAAGGGAAACTTACCTGCTATACCACGCCGGTCAGATTGCATGGAGAATTGTATTCCACGGAACCACCTATCGGCAAAACCTAATATGTATGTTCGAATTTCGAGTATGTAGGTATTGTGTTTTATATTTATAAAAAGTTGTTAGTAAAAGTAATAAAGTGTGATCAAGCGCGCGCGTTAGAAAAGTAAATAAAAAAAGTGATGACATCAATAAGAAATCTTTCGTTATCACATTTTTTGGTTTGACAAAAACCTTTTTTTTATTAGCAATAGGTGTATTTTGGATATAATTTAAATTTTGCAATGCGCCTTCGCTTTGACCCAAAGAAGCTACATCGCGTCTTAAGTCGTCTTAATGTCTAGGCATTTGATAAAACTGGAGTCGATGCAACTTCGTCTTCATCATTATTATTCACTCTTTTTGTTTATTATTTTTCTATATATTTTCCTGAAGTGACAATGGCTTCAACTTAATTGTAGTCATTTTGTAACAAACAAGTGATTGATAATGTATACAGAGCGTGTGGCAGAACACGTAAATTAACATATTATGACTGGTGGACTTGGTAGACTAACTAGGCTGAGGGCAGACATTAGCTTATTAAACGGAATTACAAAAAAAGTGTATGACAACATGTCTTAAATTGCAAGGACTGACATAAAATAATCGCATTATGCGAGATCGTATTACGCGGGTTCTACTGTAAATATTGTAACTGTGTTCATTGTTGTAAATAACATTATGTAATAGGTCCTCATCATAATCTTCCTGGTATTATGTTTGTTTTTAACAATGACTACTAAGTTTTAGGTAACACCTAAGACAATCTATCTGACTTGCATCAATATATAATTGATTAATATTTTATATAAACCACTTTAATGTGATGAAGTACCACTAAGTTTACAACACTACCATATTTGAGATTGGTCACATTGAGCAAAATCATTGCATAGCTATAAAACGAAGAAGCAGTCACTTGAAATTATATTTAGTCTTACATAAAATTTAAGTGTCTTTGGTGAAATGGATTTGTCTTTTCTAACCTTGTTAAATGTTACCTGTGTTTAGTTTGAGTCTATTAAAAAAGGTTTATCTATGTCGTGAATCTAATCCATCCATCTTCGTCTAAGTAAACATGTAATAGATAAAAGACATTAAAAATAATCTCAGGATTATTGTAATTTAATGCGAGTTGTAAAACGTTAAAAATAAAACAAATATTTGACTGGCATAGTAGCCTAAAAAGCGACCTCCCATACTGAGGGACGCGGGTTCGATTCCCAAACCAGAAAGTTTTTATTTCTATTCCCAAGGAATGGATCTTATGTGGGCCTCTTAATTTTATGTTTTCAAAGTCTCCTGTTACACAAAAATTAAGTTAATGATGGTTGTCGGTTTTTAAAGAAAACTTAAGACTATCATAGACATATGCCATAGGTGAAATAAAGAAACATTTAAATTATTCATCAATCAGTTTGGAATGGCATAAATTGTGTTAATCATTTATTTATTTACATAAATACGTGAAGGGTGTATGTCTCACTCTTCTTAAATTCGCGAGAAAAAGAGCTTAAGCGACCTTCGAATCGTATACTTACACGTATACACTTCAAAGTGAAAAAGGAGGGAGGAATACATGTAAATATGCGATACAACACTCGTCTAAGCTCTTTTTCGTCAGACGCAAAGGTTGCTGATCAAAATTTCAAGGTTCTCCCGTATAAGGTTTGCTAAAAGGACTAAGCAATCACACTTGGGTGACATTTATAGTATACTAAGTATTTCACATTCATGACGTTAATTTTTTAATACTAGGGAACATACCCAAACTACGTACCTGTTGTTGATTCCCTTTTCAAAAATACAAGAGTGAGAGTATTAGGTTTTCGTCATAGTCGTCGTAAACTCATTCATCATCAAGCTGAATTCGCGCAGCGGTGTCCTTTTTTGACAACAAATACCAAAACATGAGCTGATTTAAACCTGATTTAATTATAATAATGCGTATACACCGTGGAATCTAATTGGCTGTTTTCCCGAAACGTACATACTCAGTTAATGATTTAGAAACATACTATAGCATTTATTCAATAAAATAAATACATAAATTCTTGTTATTTGCAATCCCGGACGTTTCCTTAAAATATAATTTTTGCATAATTGTAACATATGGTTAAGGGCATCGACCGTAGGTACGGTAGCATGCTAACTGCCCTATTAAAACATAGACCAAGGTCACGCGACTCGGGCGCATCACAAAAGAAGAAAGGGGTGCGGGACGCGAGCGGGTGAGGTGCGACACCGAACTCCGAGGTGTTATGCCTAAAATTATTTTGTTTTACCTATTATTGCGATTTAATACAAATGCTATGTCGTAGGCATGTTGGGAACAATACCGTTGCCTGACAGACAAACTTAAGAACGTTTAATTATCAGACTTTTATTGTAAATGTATTATGTTTTTAGTTATATGGGGACATTAAGAATGATTAACTGAGTACGTACGTTTCAGGCAAACAGCCAATTAAATTCTACGGTGTATATATGTACCCTCGTCGCAACAAATGTCCTATTAATAAAGACACATTTGAGGCAAATTAATACTTTAATTTACTCATTTTAATTAAACTACTTTATGGATTTTATCGCGTTTGTATTTGATTTTTGATTGTCCGACGTTTCGAACACTTCGCAGCGTTCATAATCATCGTTATTACCGAAAATTTATAATTATCTACCCGATACAGAAAATTAGTTATTAAATATTGACCCACATTTAGATACAAATTTATTGCCAGTGTAAGAAGGAAATTATTCTATATGAAAAAATTATATTGTTTATGGTTAGTAATTATTTAACATTAAAATTAATAATAATTATATTTAAAACCTAACAATCTAGTATAATACCACCGCTGCAAAGTGTTCGAAACGTCGGGTAATCACAAATCAAATACCGACGCGACAAAATTCGTAGTTTTATTTAAAATGTGTACTATATACTCGCGTAAACATCACAAATCATTACTTTAATATACTGTGAGCAAAAAAAAAAAAAAAATTTAAAACCACATGACATTATGGCTGTCCTGTAAATTAGAGGTAAACGAGGGTAGATTGGTGATTATTACTGGAGGTCACTGAAGCGGAAAATGAGTAAAAAAATTGTAAATAATGCTTTATGTGGTATGGGTATGCTCCTTATATTATAAATGGCTATTAATCTTAGATGTGGTTCACAAACATCTAGTGTATAATATTTGTAAAGATTTCAGTAAATGATTTGATGCTCACTAACAGTTAATTGATGAACAGAAATAACTTACTAATTCTGTTTTATTACATGCTAATGGAATATATAGAGAATGGAGGTGAGTATTATAGTGATAAACAGACATATTCATTAAATAATTCACATAAATTTCATAAAATTCATTGTATTATTTCACTTTCAACATTTTTAAATTGTAAAGTACACTTGATATACAAAATTATTGGCTTATTCTTATAAAACGTGGTCAGTTTTAAAGAAATTTCTAATTATATTTCAGGTAGGGGTAAAAGAACAGCGGTTATTGAATCAAAACTTCGTACGGAGCATTCATCTGAAGAGAAACGTAAGGAACATCAGAGAGAATTGGCTATCACACTTAATGAAAAGGCCAAGGAGCGTCTAGCTAAACAGTCAAGTGGTAAAGAAGGCGAAAAGCTGAGGAAAAACACTATTTCTTATAAAAGTATTTCTCAGATGCCTTCTGTTGATGAAGTTAAGGAGCTCAAATTATATGTTGGTAAGTGATGTAATGAATAATAATAATATTTATTTAATATATTAATGAGTGATGTAATACAGTATAAGGATACAATGATGGCAAAGACTATCCAAAGCAATATATTTTATAATGATCAATTTAATAAAACAGCAACAAGAAATACTCTTTAGGTAGTATACGACCGCATCTATGCGCTGAACTGTTTATCTCGTCATTTTTGGGCCCAGTTTCTCGTATCGGTGTTTAGTATTTTTTTTTACTTCTTTTTCAAATATTATTTAAATAAGTGGGATATAAAGAAAAGGAAATAAACCTTTAAATTTCAGTATAAGGCCAGTAAAATAATGAATGTAAAAAGAATAGTGATTTTGTATGTATTATATTATGTATTGTATCTATGAAATTCAATCATATATTTTTATATGTAAGTTAATTTCTCAGATTATAAGGATATTAAGGTATGTGATTAAAAGAATTCAAATTTGATGATATGATCCAACATTGCTTTATTTATATTTTCCAGATCGCAAGTATGAGACAGTAATTTTGCCTATATTCGGTGTGCCCGTACCATTCCATATATCAACAATAAAGAATATCTCTCAATCTGTGGAGGGCGATTATACTTACCTTAGGATAAACTTCTTTCACCCTGGCGCCACTATGGGAAGAAATGAGGGTGGCAATTACGCTCAGCCTGATGCTACATTTGTTAAAGAAGTGTAAGTTTCTGTTTAACTACCTATATTTACTACTAATTTAATTTTTTTATAGTTGGATATCTGTGTGTCACGGGATCTGGACCAGCCAGTAAAAAAAAAATTAACAAAGTCTTACTGGATGTTCTCAGGTGTGGTCACATTCCAGTCTGGTGGTAGTTTCAATGAATTATTTAAAATGTCAAAATGTGCTCTCGCTGGCTTTAAACATAATAAATGAATTTGAACTCAATCCGTATGCTGGGTTAACAATACAATGTGTTGAATTCCTTATTTTCTAGTGGTAACAATTTGTTTATTAATAAACACTACCTGTCTATAAAACTCTGGCAACGTAATATTACATAATTACATAAAAATTACATAAGCAATAATAAAGGACCATTCCTTTTCCTTTATTTTCACTTATATGCTACATTGCAAAACTGAAAAAAAAGTAAGTAAGTAAAAGTGGTAGTAGAAAAATCCCCTTAGAGAGGGAGAGCACCAGTAGAGTGGACAGAGAGTTCTTCTGGAGAAGCCTATATCCAACAGTGGACTTGGATATGATGATGGATGGTCAGTAATTGCTATATTCATTATCCACCTTCCATGTAAAAAAAAATATATCACCGGAATGAGTTCTATATTTGTTTATCTTCTACTTATTATGATTTTTACAGGACATACCGAAGTACAAATACAAAAGAACCAGGCGAGATATCGCCTCCGTCTTCAAACTTAAATGCAGGCTTTCGATTAATCAAAGAAGTACAAAAAAGATTCAAAACCAGAGAAGCGGAGGAAAGAGAAAAAGAAGATTTGGTCAAACAAGACACATTGGTTATGTCACAAAGTAAAGGCAATCCGAAACTTAAGGACTTGTACATAAGGCCCAATATTGTTACAAAGAGAATGAGCGGTTCTCTCGAGGCCCATTCAAATGGTTTTAGGTTTACATCAGTGAGAGGTGATAAGGTGGACATTCTGTACAATAATATAAAGAATGCGTTCTTCCAGCCCTGTGATGGAGAAATGATTATACTTTTACATTTCCATTTGAAACATGCCATTATGTTTGGTAAGTAAATTTTAAGATTTTAACACACTTATATTAATTTGGTTTATATGATTATCAACATGTACATGTATTATAACATGTTTCTTAGTTTTTTATACTACCTATTTAATTTATACTTTATCTTTACCAATAAATGAGTCAGCTTCCGTATTGTCTGTCTACTTATCAGATTATCAATGTCCAATGCTGGATATAGGTCTCCCCAAAGTGTATAATACAAAATAGCTGTATAATTCATAATAACGAGTGCTATCGTCGACGACTAACCGCAGCGGTTATAAAGTAGACATACCCTTGGCGACGTCTATGTCCATGTTGATAGGCTGATGGAGAATGTTAGAAGAAATGTTTTTTATTTGGATTCAAGCTATGATGCTATCAGCTGAAGAAATATTAACCATACCCTTACTATAAATATACCCTTTCGCCATTTGGATTGTACCCAGTCCTTATTGTCTGTGGTGGTACGCCCGAAAAAAGACTTGCTGTGTCACCCATACGCAAATTAAGACAACTGTAGAAGGCTAATGTATATTACAGGTAAAAAGAAACATGTGGATGTTCAATTTTACACGGAAGTCGGTGAGATCACAACGGATTTGGGTAAACATCAGCACATGCACGACAGAGACGACCTCGCGGCTGAGCAGAGCGAACGGGAACTACGACACAAGTTGAAGGTAGCATTCAAAAGTTTCTGTGAAAGAGTTGAGACAATGACCAAACAAGAGGTCGAATTTGATACGCCTTTCAGGTTAGTTATACTAATTTTCTTGTTTTAGTTCACAATGTGATGAGGAAAATTTATTCAAATTAACCTATTATATTTCGATGTGGTGATAGAGTTAGATTATAAAACCATTGCAATCGTAAATGCTGCTAAATAACTGTTCCTCTAATCTCTAATATTTTCACTTATCTTTATATATATAAATCTTCTGTTTGTGTGTTTGAACTCCTAAACGGCTGGACCGTTTTCGATGTTTTTGTGGCTGTTCGGATGGATACGAGAATGGATTAGATTAAGAATTGGAACTGGTAGGTGGCGCGGCGATCGATTTCAAGGAGAATTCCTTTTACTATTGTTTTTTAATTTGAACAGAACAACGTCCGTTGGGTCAGCTAGTAATATTTATGATTTTTTTGATATTTAGGTATATTTTTAAATATTTGGTATTAAAAAAGATCGCAATTATGCGTAAGAATTAATTGCTTTCGAGAGTTTCTGTTGGTACCCTGAGAGTTGTAAGGTACTTTCGACGCACTCTCTCTAACCCTAGCTAGTTACTTATATTGCCCGTTTTTGCCATTGATTCCATTCTAGAAAATGTTTTGTTTTGAACAAAACCAAACTACAAATATATTTTGTTATCTATTACAGAGAATTAGGATTTCCTGGAGCTCCATTCCGCAGTACTGTACTTCTCCAACCTACGTCAGGGGCTCTCGTAAATCTCACCGAATGGCCGCCATTCGTTATAGCCCTAGAAGACGTCGAGTTGGTGCACTTCGAGCGAGTACAGTTCCATCTCAAGAACTTCGATATGGTGTTTGTGTTTAAAGATTACGCGAAAAAGGTTGCCATGGTGAATGCTGTACCTATGAATATGCTGGATCATGTCAAGGAATGGCTGAAGTGAGTATGTAGGAATTATAAAAACGATTAAATGCTAGCAAAATCCCATGGGAGAATTGTGTAGTTCCCGTTCTCGTGGGAATATGGGGATTAAATATAATAATAATAATTAATTTGTATAAGCTATATTACTCGTTGGTAATAGAGCTTTCCATTGTTGAAAGAGTTTCTAAAATCGGTTTAGTGATTTATGCGTGAAAGCGTAACAAACAAACATTCGCATTCATAATATATATAACAAACTTACATTTACATTCATAATATTAATTATATTTTTTTAAAAATTAGCATATAACACTACGAATAGAAAAAACCCTGTAATTACAATGTCATGTTTGAATATTAATCTTAGGTCTTCGGGAACCTTAATGGTGAAACGTTTTTAAAATATAGGCACATGGAATATACCCATTTAGGACCACGCTGTTGACAGTCTTCTGTCTGCAGCCGCGGGCCGGTCCGTCCGGGGCAGTACCACACTCTCGCAGAAAATCGACGTATGAGTAATAGCAATTTGTTGCTGCGCTTCGTTGGGTGAGCAAGAGATCCGGCAGCCCAACTTTCTGGGTGTGTCTATGTGTGGTGGGTTTTGGTGATGCCTGAAACTTGCGGTGGCGAGGTCGTGGTCGGGGCATTAAGCGTGAGGGGCTGACATGGGGTACAGGGAGACCCGATGGGAATGGTCACCGCCGGCCACCTGCCGGTCAGTAGGTGACCCGAACCCAGAATCATCCCCCCTGGGAGGTTGTCCCACCAACCGGCGAAAATCTCGTTGAGTAGTCGTCGTGCCGGTGTGGGAAACCGGAGTGGACCTCGGCGGCTACGCACAGGGGAGCATCGGGGGCCCTTCCGTGCTTCGTATCAGCTCCTCACAAAACTCACCCCTCAACCATGCACTATGCCCCGCCCCTTTTTTTTTGGTATCACCGAACCCCATTATACATATTCACCCTCCCTTCCTCCTCTTAAAATAAACCATGAATAGGATAAACAAAAAGAAAAGGTTTTACACGGCGGTCCCCTTATCCACATTTGATGTGGATTTTTGCAATATCAGGGGTTTACATAGCAACCTCGACGCCGTCCACCATCATCTCGAGACGGCACGGCCTGCCCTGCTCTTTTTAACGGACACGCAGATAAGTGCTCCGGATGATATTTCGTACCTAAATTACCCCGGCTACGAATTGGAGCATACCTTCCGTCGTAAAGCCGGGGTGTGCGTATTCATTCGGGGCGATATCTGTTGTCGCCGCCTTCAGGCCCTCGAACATGGTGACCTGTCAATCCTATGGTTACGCGTAGACTATGGAGGGCTTACCTGCATCTATGCATGCCTCTACAGGTCCCATGGCAGTGATCCGGGGTCAATTCAGTTATTTGAGAACGTCCAATGGGGGATTGACGAAATATTGGAGCAGTGTCCATCAGCGGAGGTGGTGGTTCTTGGAGACTTCAACGCTCATCATAAAGAGTGGCAAGGGTCCCGATCCACTGACCACCAGGATCGACATCTCTTCAATATGGTTTCGGCCTATGGTCTCTCACAACTGGTGACACAACCCACCCGTGTCCCAGATATTGAGAGCCATGAGTCTTCTTTACTGGATCTTCTGTTGACTATACATCAGCACGGATACCGGGTAGTGGTCGAAGCCCCACTTGGGTCTTCTGACCACTGCTTGATTCGTAGCAAAGCCCCTGTTGTAAGGCCTAGTCGCTCTACGGCGACTGGGACTCGCAGAGTCTGGCAATATAAGTCAGCAGATTGGGATGGACTTCGCAAGTTTTACGCATCCTAGCCATGGAAGCGGCTTTGCTTCGCCTCTGGGGACCCTGACGTCTGTGCGGACCGCATTACCGATGTGGTTATTATGGGGATGGAATTATTTATCCCCCACAACAAAATACCCGTCGGTGGCCGCAGTCGACCCTGGTTTAACAAAACCTGCAGGGAGGCTGCACGCCAGAAGCGTTCCGCATAACGAGCCTGGAATAGGGCCCAAAAATGTGAGGACCCGAACGCCACAGAGATGAAGCGGAAATTTAACGCCGCTTCTAGATCTAGTAAGAAGGCTATTGCCAGAGCCAAGGCGGAACATGTTGCCAGAATTGGCGAGCGATTGCAAAGCTATCCCGCTGAGAGTCGTGCATTCTGGTCGCTCGCCAAGGCTACCTAAGGCAACTTCTGCCAGTCCAATCTCCCTCCACTGCAGAAACACGATGGCAGTCTGGCCCACAGTGCAAAGGAGAAGGCCGATCTTCTAAGTCAATTCTTTGCCTGTAACTCGATTTTGGACGCCGGAGCTGCCACACCACCTACTATCCCACGGTGTGAAAGCTCGCTTCCAAAAATCCGCATCACGCAGCGAGTGGTCAAACGGCAGCTGCGGCTTTTAGACATCCATAAGTCGAGTGGGCCGGATGGCATCCCTGCAATGGTCCTGAAGACGTGCGCCCCTGAATTGACTCCCATCCTCACGCGCCTATACTGACTTTCCTACGATACTAATAGGGTTCCGTCTTCGTGGAAGGTAGCCCATGTTCACCCGATCCCTAAAGAGGGAGACCGGTCTGACCCATCGAATTACAGGCCAATTGCGATAACATCCTTGCTCTCCAAGATAATGGAGAAAATTATAAACCGCCAGCTTCTGCAGTACCTTGAGGATCACCAGCTGATCAGTGATCGCCAATACGGCTTTCGTCGTGGGCGATCGGCTGGTGATCTTCTTGTGTACCTCACTCACCGTTGGGCAGAGGCCTTGGAGGGCAAGGGTGAGGCGCTAGCGTTCAGCCTAGACATCGCAAAGGCGTTCGATAGGGTCTGGCACAGGGCACTTCTATCGAAGCTACCATCATACGGCATCCCCGAGGGACTCTGTAATTGGATCGCCAGCTTTCTGGATGGTCGGAGCATTAAAGTCGTCGTAGATGGCTCCTGCTCCGATACCATGACCACTAATGCTGGTGTACCACAAGGCTCGGTGCTCTCCCCGACGTTGTTTATCCTGCATATCAACGACATGCTCTCCATCGAGAATATGCGTTCCTATACGGATGACAGCACGGGTGACGAGCGATATACTGAGCAACGGAATGTCCCTCGGAGTACACAGGAAAGAAGAGTTCAACTTGTGTCTGAAGTCGAGCGCTTTCTGGGGCGGCCTCGGAATGGGGTGAACGGAACTTAGTCCAGTTCAACCCCACAAAGACACAAGTTTGCACGTTCACTGCAAAGAAGGACCCGTTTGTCATGGCGCCTAAGTTCCAAGTTTCCGACAGTATTGGTATCCTCGGCGTCGAAATATCGAACAAAGTCCAATTTGGGAGTCATTTGGAGGACTTTTTTTTTTTTTTTTTTTTTTTTTATTGCCAACGGTGGCAAACGAGCAAGCAGCACACCTGATGGTAAGTGAAACTGCTGCACATGGACCATTGCAATACCAGGGGCACAGCCAGGCCGCTGCCTACCGTGAAGGAAATACTCTTCTTAAACCTCGTTTAAAGAAGGACATGTCATAGCGCTCGGGAAACACAGCAGCAGGTAGTTCATTCCAGAGCTTGCACGTACGTGGGAGAAATGATCGCTGAAAACGTACAGTTGAAGACCATAACGTTTCCAGGTGAAATGGATGAACCCTGCTGCGATGTCGAGTGGTACGTTGGTAGAATGGTGACGGTGGTACCAAGTCAAACAGTTCCTCGGAGCACTCCCCGTGAAAGAGTCGGTAGAGTACACAGAGTGACCCAAAGTCTCTCCGCTGCTCCAGCGACTCCAATCTGTCCGTAAGATTGGGATCCCCGACGATTCGAACAGCCCGTCTTTGCAGGGAGTCAAGTGGGTCTAGCTGATATTTGGGCGCACCTGCCCAGAGATGTGAGCAGTACTCCACATGAGGACGAACTTGTGCTTTGTATAGCACAAGACGCTGTCTCGGTGTGAAGTACCGCCTGGCTCTGTTCAGGACGCCCAACTTTTTGCTTGCCAATTTGGCTTTGTCCTCCAAATGACTCCCAAACTGGACTTTGCTCGATATTTTGACGCCGAGAATCCCAATACTCTCAGAAATTGGAAGAGTTACTCCTTGGAACTGAGGCGCCATGACAAATGGGTCCTTCTTTGCAGTGAACGCGCAAACTTGTGTCTTTGTGGGGTTGAACTGGACTGGACAAAGGCAAATTGGCTAGCAAAAAGTTGGGCGTCCTGAACAGACCCAGGCGGTACTTCACACCGAGACAGCGCCTTGTACTATACAAAGCGCAAGTTCGTCCTCATGTGGAGTACTGCTCACATCTCTGGGCAGGCGCGCCTAAATATCAGCTAGACCCACTTGACTCCCTCCAAAGGTGTGCTGTTCGAATCGTCGGGGATCCCACTCTTACGGACAGATTGGAGTCACTGGAGCGGCAGAGAGACTTTGGGTCACTCTGTGTACTCTATCGGCTCTTTCATGGGGAGTGCTCTGAGGTACTGTTTGACTTGGTACCACCGTCACCGTTTTACCAATGTACCATTCGACACCGCAGCAGGGTTCATCCGTTTCACCTGGAAACGATATGGTCTTCAACTGTACGTTTCCAGCGATCATTTCTCCCACGTACGTGCAGGCTCTGGAATGAACTACCTGCTGCTGTTTCCCGAGCGCTATGACATGTCCTTCTTTAAACGAGGTTTAAGAAGAGTATTTTCTTCACGGTAGGCAACGGCCTGGCTGTGCACCTGGTATTGCAAAGGTCCATGTGCAGCAGTTTCACTTACCATCAGGTCTGCTGCCTGCTCGTTTGCCACCATCGGCAATAAAAAAAAAAGCCCATCCATCAGTATATCGATGTGGACATAAGACTGTTAGAAGTTGGGGAGATGCCATACTCGCCACGCTTGACAGGCGTATATGGCGATTGCGGTTTGTGTTGTTTCTAAAGAAAGTAATGCTATGCTACTTTTTCTCCTATCGGCAGTTAAGGGGTACATTAATTTTAATCAAACAACTATATATCCGCGTCGTTGCTCGCGTTTATGTAGATTCTTTAATTTTTTTTCTTATTTAAAATTGTTTTATTTTTTATTATTGACAATCCTTGTGTTGTGGTAGACTTTACAAACATGCAAATATTTGGCACACATCTTACTTAGTCTCAGAATAATCGTATGCGGATGCCACAAAGAATTGTTTTGCGTGGATATCAACGCCCAACACTTAGCAAAGGAGGTCGATATTTATATACCATTCTGCTATATGTGCAGTTAGTTTAACATTGGCTACATGACAGTTACGATATCATCATAATTCCTATCGCCGTCCACTGTTGGACGTAGGCTTCCCTTATGTTTCGCCACAAAAGGCGGTGCTGTGCCGCCCACATCCAATAACGCCCAGCAACATCACTAGGTCGTCGGTCCAACTAGTTTGATGTTCTACACTGCGTCATCCGACACGTGGTAGCCATTCGAGAAATTTTCTTCCCGAGCGGTTGTTGGCTCGTCGAGCGATGTGGATGTTACATCACTATTAAAAATCTTATTTAATTTAGAAATACACGTATATTTTTGCAGCTCATGTGACATCCGCTACTCGGAAGGTATTCAATCACTGAACTGGACTAAAGTTATGAAGACCATCACAGATGATATTGAGGGCTTCTTCGATAACGGTGGCTGGTCTTTCTTGGATCCTGAATCGGATGAGGAGAATGCAGCAGAAGTAATTATAGCAATATATTATTTATTACTTTATTTGTAGTAAAACGATCACCAATTTACCCAACGTAACAGCTTAACTTTCTGAGGGTATTTGCGTGTGGTAGGTTTTGATGATGCTTTTAGTATCACAGAACCTCATTGCACGCATTCGCACTCTCTTCGCGATAGGCAACGGTCTAGTAAGGGTCCATAAGCGGCAGTATCGCTTACCATCAGATGTGCCGTTTGCTCGTTTGCCACCGATTGCAATAAAAAAAAACCTGTCATGGCGATTGTAGTATTTTGTAGTTTTTATTGTCAAATGTCAAATCTCAGTAATTCAGACTAAGACTGTTTTTGTTAACTTCAGGATGAATCATCGGAAGAGGACGACGCTTATGAACCAACGGACGCGGAGTCTGAAGAAGATTCAGACGACGGATCGGAATATGACTCGGAGGCTTTAGACGAGTCCGACGCATCTGGCGATAGTGAGGGTATTTGTCTAATTTTTTTCTCACCTTTTTTGTAGTCATACAATAAAAAACTAATCTTCTTTTCAAACTATATAATAACACTACAATTGAGCAAAAGCCTTAAATTGGAAGGAAAATGGCGTGGCATAGGATTTATTTCGGGATTACATTTCTGGTTTGCCTTTATTCTTATAGTGATGTTATCCGCTTATGTCTTTAGCCCATCTTATACGGTAGTCAAAATTAAGCACGGTTTAGGAAAACGAAAAAAAAATACATTAGCATATAATTGTTATAAATTTTAGTAACTGACTTGTTACAAATATTATTCAGCAGAGGAAGACGAAGAATCCGGCAAGGATTGGTCAGATCTTGAGCGAGAAGCCGCAGAGGAAGATAAAAAGGATCGTAACTACGATCGCGAGGATTTTGACCGCAAACGTAAAGGCCACGGTAGATCTTATGAATCGGACGAGGGACGCGGCAAGAAAGGCAAACACGATAAGAATTCTCACCACAAAAGCTCCAGTTCAAACCACAAAAGTTCGAGTTCTAACCACAAAAGTTCGAGTTCTAACCACAAGAGTTCGAGTTCGAATCATAAGAGTTCAAACCATAAAAGTCCATCGAAACATAGTAGTAGCAGGTATGTTTAATAGATTATTCTTAATGGACTTCAAAGAAAGAAGGAGGTTCTCAGTTTGACTGTTTTTTAATATGCGTTACCTCAGAATCGTTATCTACGTTAACTGAATATGATTAGTTTTTTTTTTATTTGAAAACTGGTGGTTCACATGTGGTACATTTGAATATGATAAATAGTTTTTGAGTTATCCTTAACAATGCTTTGATCAATAGTTTTTAAGTTATCCTTAATAATGTGTATTTGGTTGCTCTCAACTACATTGTTTTCAAGTTGCTTTTTTATTGTTAAACAAACTGCAATTGCTACGCCCATGAAGCTTATTAATTGTCAGTTGTGACGATTAGGGTTGTTAGTTCCTTATTTTAAGAGAGGACTCTGTTTAAGGGTGGTTTGGTTTAGTGTCTTAATTACGTGTGTTTTCTTTTACAGTGATATTATCTGCTTGTGTAGTTTGGGACAAAAAAAGGGGGTGGTGAGGTGTATTCTTACACATCCATGCCGGATGCCGCCGTCGTTGTTATCTATATACTATATCCCTATTTCTATGACACCTGAGTAGGAGAGGGTAACGTAAATTGTATTGATACTCCATCGCGACACAGAAAGTTACTAGCATTGATACAATCGTCATAGAAATTTACTACAAATATGACTATAATTATTTTAGCATCAGCTTAGTTTTATCTATGATGCCAGTAGCTTTTAAAATGTTCGCTTCTATATAACTCGAAGAGAGCTTCTTTTTCGTGTGGTGATGGAATAAGAATACAATTCATCACCTCCTCTCTTGCCCGTGGGTGTCTTAAAAGAGGACTAAGGGATATATGCTTGTAACATCTATGTAAGAGAAGGAAAACTCGCAATAAAACCAACCTATCTTTACGGCATGGTTTAGAAGGATACTTACCTTCCCCTGATGGAGGAGACTCGAATAGGACACATATGAGCTGAGATGATGATGTGCTTCTATCATTATTAGAAATAATAATGAAAATATATATTTGCAGCCCTTCAAAGAACCGCGACAAACACCACAAGTCTAGCGATCGTGACCACAAGAGCGACAAGTCGCGTGACAAATCCAACGACAAGAAACACTCCTCCGACAAGTCGCACAAACGATCACGCGACGACAGTCGAGACCATGATCGTCATTCTAAGAAAGCTAAGTATGTATTTTTTAAGATTTATTATATTTCTTTAGCCTATTACAGTTATTACACAGTGAAATTTTAAGTAAGGGTATGGTTTAATTCGAATCGTAGAGTACTACAAATTCCACATTCTATTAACTGAAAGTATGTCTCTTCATACGCATATTACATCTATGCAAGAGAAGGAAAACTTGAAATAAAACCCTATACCAACCTGACCAGCATGGTATAGTAAGATTAATTTCCCTCCTATTGTGGAGGAGGCTCAAGCCCAACAGTGGGATATATATGAACTGAAATGATGATGATGTCTCTTTATTTTTTTCTTTAATTAAGAATTGTCCTATGTTGTATGAAGTTAAGAATTTTAGCACGAGTTCCTATTAGACCACTTTGCATTGCACTCAATTGATTATTTATTTTTCTTTATTGCAGGAAATAAGATTATTTTGAAGGAAATTTTGGAGTTTCAGTTGCTGTATGTGGCTTTACTAATTTTAATTTATTTGTATTGTCGCAAAAATTATCCAGTGTCCAATGTCCGTCTGTATTATTCAAGGTCTGAATGTTTGAACTATTTTTTTTTGTATGCATGATGTAAGATTTATTTCCAATTCCAATGAAAATTGTAAATGATAATGATACCATGAAGAAATAAATATAAGGATTTATTATTTGCTCATTTCATTTATTTACCAACAGTCAAATAATTAAACTGTTATTCTATTGAATTGATCCTAAGAATTTCAATACTAAAACAATGGTTTGAGTATGTGGAAGCTATTTAACACAAGTTTAAACATATTTATAAATAAGTACATAAATATAGAATACAAAGCAACTTTTGAAAAGAACACCCAGCATTAAGGCAATAATCCTTTTATTGTGGGAGGACTTTACAAATATATAATTAACCAACACAAATTCCCAAACTCAAAACGTTAATTCGTGGATTGCACAAAGAATTGTTCTGCATGGCAATCGAACCAGTTACAACTAGCTTAGTAGGTTGGTAACTTAACCACTACGCCATTTGTACAGTCAACTTTGTACTGAATATTTCTTGATGTTGCTAATTTACAAACATTCTAAATGAATCTCATAATTATAATGTACATTATTTACATATATCTATCTACGTCCACGTAGATTAGGGATCGTACATATACTATGTGACCTGTTTAGGAGGGAGAGTTTTTTTAAAAATACTATGCATGAACAAAATTGGGTGTTGATTTGTATTGTGGACGTTCGTTCCGTAGGAGAGTTGAAAATTTTAAATGTGTCACGTAGTATGGGTACTTCTCCTTATATGGTTAGTTATAGATCAATGGTCGGCCGCATGCTCAGGTACACGTTATCACCTAATTATATAGAGTATTGCAGAACCACTAACTTTTGCAAAGGAGTAAAGTTTCAATAACGTCTTATTTCAACATTAAAATAATATTACTTAAAAGCAACATTGCTTTAGTCACAATGACGTCACAGATTGAATTTTGTATTTCTGCTCTATAAAAGAATGAGATAAAGCTATAATTTCATAAGTTGTCATCACCGGTTTCTTACTACACCAGTACCTTAACGTCAAAATAAGTGTTTACTTAAGTCACGTTATGGCATAAAATTACATTGCGAAACTTTAGACTTTTTTATAAGATAGTGGGAGCCTATCAAGTAGCTATACGTATAGTACTTCACCTGAATAAAATTAGTGATATTAATATAACTAATTAGTAGGTATATATAATAGCTATACTGATTCACTGGTATTATGCAAAAGAAAATCTGATTTATGTCTATGTAAGGCGGATGTTGACGACAATATTTTTTTTAAATCATTTTTCTAATATTTAATGATACGATTTTTATCACGGTAGATTTCTAAACGCAAGTGCAGTTTGCTGCCAGAGCAATAAATAAAAAAACAGGTCTTACATTTCAATATATGAACTAATTTGGATTGTTATCTAAAATTCGAAGATATATAGATTGAATACTTTCATTTACGCTACTTCCATTTAGACTTTCATGAATGATTAATAATTTAAAGAGTTTATACCGGTCCATACTTTTCTCGAAAATGTTCATCTCTACTAGTTCAATTTATAATATTTAATCGCTTAGCTATTTTTAGAGTTGAATGTGGAAAGTTGAGGGATTAAAGGAAGACTATAAGAAGCGAATGGATATTATAAAGCCACGTATATGATGTAGACGTTGAGATGATTCCAACTTTTTCATGTGAAATCTGCAAGGTTATATTCACAGATGTGATGTCATGCAATAAGTATATCCCGCATAGGTGGCTAATAATTAGCAATAAGCAACATTGCTGCGATTGTAAAAACACGATGTTTCAAAATCGATTTGAAGAAAATCGCGAATCGATTCTCCATCCTCAACAGCCACTGCAAAAGCCGAAGCGTTTTTCGACTGATCTCACGAGAGGGGTGACAAATTACTCGACTCGGAACAATCGAGAAGCAATCTCGCTCTGCAATCGTGGACTCTCCTAATATTTTAGTCTGCGATTGTTAACATGTGACCGATTCCTACTATGATAATGAACTTGGACGATACAAATCGATCAATGCGATTCAACTTTTGGTTCAACATCTGAATCTTGTGCGGCAACGACCGGCCGACGTGGTAGCACCGATATCCTAGAATCTGTTAGTTTGTTGATGTCCTGCGACTTCGTTGCATCTTGTTCCTTCTTGGAATACCAATTCTTCTTATTGACTAGCATCAATAACATTAGCGCCGGCAAGTGTATTAGCGAGAACCTAAACAGTTTTCTCGAACTGTTGCTGTCTGATTTCTTATAAAATTGCCATGCTGAAAAATTAATATCAATATTATATTATTTAAGTACAGTCGGTGTGGTGATGGAATAAGAATACAATTCACCTTGCCCGTGAATGTCGTAAAAGACGACTAAGAGATACAATATGCATATGCATGTGTGCAAGAGAAGGAAAACTCAAAATAAAACCAACATGTCTGACAAGAATGGTATAGCAGGTCAATTTCCCCCCTATTGGGGAGGAGGCTCGAGCCCAGCAGTGGGACATGTATGAGCTGAAACGATAAGTCGTGATCATAATCAACATTTTCCGAGTCCCCGCCACAAGAGGCAAAAGTGTAGATCTTCTGTTCAAGGGATTGAATTTGATTGTCTCAAGTCTCTTTGATAATGAGAGGAAAATTGGTCTATCATACAACGCTGGTCGCTTGAAATAGGATTTCGTTTCGAGTTTTCTTTCTATTTCAGTAATGTTATCTGCTTACAACATTTTATTGTTTCACACGACATCCGCGGAGAGGAAAAGTTGTTGATAAATTGTATTCTTACATCATTATCAAACGGATAAACCTGATCGGCTGATTATCTGAGGTCAGGCGAGATTATTCTACAATAAACAAACTCGATAACGAGCATTAATTAGTCGATCAAGTTTAAGCGAACGGGGAAGAACCCGAATGGCAAGATACCGGACGTTATAATTGGATACAAAATTGGTATAATATTATGTATTCTGTGTAATGCCAGAGTAAGAATACGATTCACCATCACTCTCTTGTGGGTGGGCCCGAGGGTGTCGTAAAAGACGACTAAGGGATTAAATACGCATATAACATAAATGCAAAATGAGGAAAACTTCATATGCAAACCAACACTTCTGAACCACGTGATATAGTAATCAATTCGGTCAATTTTCCTCCGTTTGTGGAAGAGGCTCGAGCCCAACAGTAGGACTAGGGTTTGAGATAATGATGTAGATGATACCGACTATAAATTTGTATAATGAGATTCGATCTTGTATAACTTCAAAAAATCTGAGAGTATAAAATAAATTGGCATTATTGGTAGCTCTGCAAGCAATTTTTATGTCACTGCGGCTTTAGCTATCGAGGGCTTGTAAATGTTAAAGAATAGCTTCACATCTTTCTGCAGCCTTACTTATTATTCTACCTTATGTTTAATACCATGTAATTTCCATGCAGTGGCGGAGTAAGACTACAATTCACTACTTCTTCTCTTGCTCGTGGGTGTACTAAAAAACGACTAACAATAAGAGATGCTGCAGATAATATCTATGCAAAAGAAAGGAAAATCGACATAAAACCATATGCCAACACGTCAGACCAGCACGGTATAGTAAGTCAATTGCCTTCCCATTATGGAGGAGGTCCGAACCCAATAGTTTTTATAAAATAAATATATTATAAATAAATAAAAAAATTAATAGTAAGACTTATATGGCTCGATGTTGAAATAGCATAGAAATAATTTCATGTGTACGTTGCATGCTAATAGAATTTGTCATTTTTAAAATTTTAAACGACTCCCCACACTAAGGCTATAATCGTTGTATTGCGGGGGACTTCACGAACATATAATTAACGGACACAAAAATTTCATCCAGACTCGGAACAACAATTTGTGGATCGTACAAAGTGCTATCCTGCGTGGGATTCGAACTCGTGACACTGGCGCGGTAGGTCAGTATCTTAACCACTAGACCAGCTATACTCTAAGTGTGTTCCGCGGAACCCTAGGGTTCCGTGATACCTCTGTCGGGGTTCCGCAAGAATTTAGAAATAAAAAAATCAAAACGCCTCTCTTTGGTCGCTCCGCGGCTGTGCGGACTCCGCGGCCGCGCGGAGACAAAACGCTATGAATGTTATTTATTTATTTATTTGTATTTGTATAAGCTTGTGTTACATTAGCTGGTACAATATCTCATAAGTTTGGTCTCAACAATTTTATACTTGTACAACGCGTTCGCTCTAAGTTTGCCGGTCTGTGGAATGCGCGTACCCTCCCCCACGTGACAACAAAACTTATAATGTGTCATAGTTTTACCCAAATATCTAACGTACACAATTTTTATTGTTACAATTAAATAAAAAATTTCGAACGTCATACACTCATACCTATCGCCAGCGGCAAACTTAAAACGAGCGGGTAGTATACTTGTAAGCGCTCAGTCTCTTTGATAAAAGCCGCCTCTGAATTAGACGCTATAGTTGTCAACTAGCGACTTTCGTCTCTAACTTCAAAGGATAAAGTCGATATTGTTTACAACGCTATTTTTAAATTTCTGTTTTTATTTTTGCTTTTTGTTTATCAAAGGTGCCGACTCGAGTATTTTCGAGAATATTTGAGATCGAGTCTAGGACTAAGTATAAAAGCGGCGATCGCGCGTTGGCGTCGTCAGTTGATGATTAGCGTTCGGAGCGATAAGTTACTACCTACTTACAAGCTCGCTAGCGAGAAACTAGTGTTCATTGTTTTACTGCCTGCTGTATTCTGTTGTCTCAGTTTTATACATTTCTTCCCTGTAGGTTCTAAATTTAGTCTCTTATACGCAGTAACGATTGTGCATTATTTAAACCCCACTATCCTGACTTGTAACATTATAAATAAAGAAGAATGGAACGTTGGCTTAAAGGTGTTAAACGTGTTCCAACAACATCTTCTAATGACGCTGAATGTTCAAAAGCAATGCGCGCGGAGAATTTAGCAATCACCGATCCAGAAGATGATGCCACGAGTGCCACGACGTCAAGCTTTCAAAGCGACGGTTTCAAAGACGAAAAAAAGGAAGTATGATGAATCTTATATCAGTTTCGGATTTGTTGATTCCAACGGCTCACCTCTCTGCATGCTCTGTAGTAAACTGCTTCCTAATAGTTCCATGGCACCTGCCAAATTGCGTCGACATTTAGAAACCGTACACCCCGAGACTAAAGACAAGAATAAAGAATTTTTTGTTCGCAAAAAAGATCAGTTATTAGAAAGTCAAAAAAATATGATGCATGTAACACAAACTACCAACGAAAAGGCCACGGAGGCATCATACTTAGTTAGCTATCGCATTGCACAAGCAGGTGAAGCGCACACTATCGCTGAGAAATTAATAAAACCATGTGTATTAGACATAACAAAATGTATGCTTGATGAAAAATCTGCAAAGCATCTTTCTACTGTTCCGCTATCAAACGATACTGTTTCACGACGAATCCATGATCTGGCAAGCTACGTCAAACAAGAACTAGTTACACGTCTACAAAATACACGATTCGCTTTGCAAATGGACGAGTCGACTGATGTCGCTGGTTTGGCTATCCTGCTGGTTATTGTGAGATATCCATATAAAAGTTCTTTTGAAGAAGACATGCTTATGTGTTCATCGCTGCTTACAAACACTACCGGGGAAGAAATTTTTAATAAAATAAATATATTTTTTGAAGAACATAATCTCAGTTGGAACAATTGCATTGACATTTGTACAGATGGGGCCAAGGCGATGACAGGTAAAACAGCAGGAGCAGTGTCACGAATGAAAAATAAAGCGCCTAATTGTAGTTCCAGTCATTGTATTCTGCATAGACAAGCACTTGCGATGAAGCAAATGCCGTCTAATCTAAAATTAGTTATGGATGAAGCGGTAAAAATAATTAATTTTATCAAATCACGACCACTACAATCCCGATTGTTCTCATTATTGTGTGAAGATTATGGCAGCAAACATAAAACACTGCTGCTCCATACAGAAGTGCGATGGCTGTCTCGGGGAAAAACTTTAACAAGGCTATTTGAACTTAGAGCCGAGTTACAATGTTTCTTTCAGCAGATACTTCTTTTAATTTGAAGGACCGTTTGTATGATAAAACTTGGTTGTTCCGATTGTCTTTTATGGCGGATATCTTTCAAAAACTTAACGAATTAAATTTATCGTTGCAAGGTAAACAGACAACAGTGTTTCAGGCCTATAATAAAATAACTGCTTTTAAAAGAAAATTAGATTTTTGGATCATTTGCATTGGTAAGAAAGAAATAGAAAGTTTTACGTTACTCAGTGAGTTTGTTAGCGAAAACGACTCAGAAATGTTTGAAGATAATGTGTTTGAAGAATTGGTCCAATATCTCAGTTCGATGCGCGCATCTTTTGAAAAGTATTTTCCCGAAGAACACAATACAAAAATTAAAGTGAACTCCTGGATTCATAATCCTTTTTTACCCAACTTGGAAAAGCCTGAAAACATGTCAAATGAGATATATGAATCTCTTTTAGAAATGTCATCAGACACAAGTATGGAGTCATTGTTCAAAACGACGCCTCTTAATGATTTTTGGTGCAGAATCCAAGATGAATATGCAATGCTTGGCCAAATGGCTCTGGATATTCTTCTCCCGTTCCCAACTACATATTTGTGCGAAACAGGATTCTCTACCTACGCAGCCACGAAAACAAAATATCGCAATAGACTGGACGCCGAAGCTGATATGAGACTCCAACTTTCTTCCATCAAACCTGATATCAAGCAATTGATGAAAAATAAAAAACAGTTTCATACCTCCCACTAGTTAGATTTTTTCTTTTTTAATGTTTTCTATTATTGTCCTTACCAAGTGGTGAAGTAAATAATAATTAGTAACTGATACATTGTACTTTTATTATGCTGATTAATATAGAATACACTTATAAAAATAATTGTTTTATTGTAGGGTTCCATCAAGTATTTTGCTTCCCAAAAGGGTTCCGTCATTTAAAAAGTTTGAGAACCACTGCACTAGACCATCTGTGCAGACATACGATATAGTTAAGAATTATATCGTTCTAATCTTGCGTGCTAAGTCGTTGACGACATAAGGTGGTAATGACCTATCTTGTGTCGAGGTTAAAGATAACATCGCCATACAATGTAGAAAAATATACATTTTTATAATTATTTATTATATAATATTGTAATTAAAAAAATAATAATACAGTCAACAGGTTTATCAGTTTACTTTTTATTTCACTCAAAGGTTATCATTATAGAGATGCGGTTTGAACTTGGGTTTATCTAGACTCTCTTTATAAAGAAACAGTATTGAAATGTATAAATTTATACTTAAAGCAAAAACTTTCCGTAGGTTTTATTTACAATGTTCATGATTTATTTCATTTCTTTTTAAATTTATTATTTTGTTTTGTATGTTTTGCTGGATATAGTGTCTGTGTGGTCGTCACCACACAGACACTATATCCCAATCGGAACTATATCGGTGTAAGAATACATTCACTATCCCCTATCTTACCCGTGCGGGTTGTAAAAAAAACGACTAATGGATTATAATACGCATATAACATCTATGCAAGAGAAGAAAAGCTCGAAATAAAACCCTATATTAATCCGTCTGACCAGCGTGGTATAGTAGGAGGATTTCTCTACTATTTTGAAGGAGTTTCGAGTCTAATAGAGGTACGCATTTGAGCTGAGACAAAAAATAGTTTCTACTGTTAGGTTAATTACGTGCACGGAATTATATTATTGACACAATTTAAGTTTATATGAAGAAGGGTAGAACTGTAATCCTATAAAAATTAAGTGATTTTGAGAGTTACATATAATGCAGATTGAATGTTATTCTTTTATTACAACACCATAATTTGCCTGTTCTTATCCCACGCTAAGTGGGGTCGGCATAACTTACCTTTCCATAACCTATCAGCCTCCATATCTGCACTCCCTCTTTTCATACGCATATCCTCATTCGCACAGTCCATTCATCTCTTTTTGAGTCTACCACGCTTTTTACGTCCATCCACAATCATATCGATAACCCGTTTTACCCCTTTTTACGAAAATTATGTGGATGGAAAAGTATGAATTTTGGGACAGTTGAAGTATATGATGAGGAGAAGTGCATAAAACTGAAATTTCATATAATAATGGATTAGAAATACATTATTAAAAAAGGCATTACGCACACTACCATGCAATCGCTACACACACACACACACACCAACGCTTATCCACTTTTGTTTATGGTTAAAATCTCTGGTCGAACTGAATGTCAAACAACATAATTATGATGACAATGTCTAATAGATATACTAATAGATGTACTTATATATTAGTGAAATACAGCTGGCTCAATATACAATTATCTATACCAATAAATAAAATTGGAGTGTTTGTTTGTAATGTCAAAATAATAGGCTTTTTTCATGCTCACACGGTTATTTGCACGACACCTATGCCTAAAATAGCAATTATAAAATTTTTGTCTGTCTGTCTGTTTGTGCGGGTAATCTTCAAAACGGCTGCACCGATTTCAAAAATTCTTTCACCAATGGAAAGCTATAATATCAGGGCGTAAACTAGGCTATATTTTATCCCGGTATTCCCACGGGAACGGGAACTACGCGGGTAAAACGACTATAACCTATAACCGAAGCGAAGCGAGGGCGGGTTGCTACATAAATATAATTAAAAGAAAATTGTGTAGCAGAAAAATTAATTTTAATTAATCACGGCCGAATTTCGACCACTCGGCGACCACTAGTAAGAGGGAAATTGACCTACTATGTAAGGTTGGTGAGACATGTCGATATGGGTCTTATAATGATTTCTGATGTGTACGCGAGTATTCATTATTTCAACTTATCGCCGTCCACTGCTGGAAGTAGGCTCCCTCATGTTACGCCATAAAGTGCGGTCCTGTGCCGCCTGCATCCAACGACGCCCAGCAACTTTCACCAGGTTGTCGGTCCACCTAGTGGGGAGGCGTCCTACACTGCCTCGTCCAATACGTGGTCACCACTCGAGAACCTTTCTTCCCCAGCGGTTGTCGGTTCGTCGAGCGATGTGGCCTGCCCATTGACAGTTCAGCGTGCTAATACACATTGTAAATAAAACTACGGATTTTATGGCGTATGTATTTTATTTTTGATTGTCCGACGTTTCGAACACTTTACAGCGTTCATGGTCACGGGCGGGCATAGTCGGGTAATCAAAAATCAAATACAAACGCGATATAAAACAATGGGGTTTTGTTTCGAGTTTTCCCATTTTTTAAGATTCCGTATCCAAAGGGTAAAAACGGGATCCTATTACTAAGACTTCGCTGCCTGTCCGTCCGTCTGTCTATCAGGCTGTATCTCAAGAACAACGACAGCTAGACAGTTGAATTTTTTACAAATTATGTATTTCTGTTGCCGCTATAACAACAAATACTAAAAATAAAATGAATATTTAATAGCATTTGTTGTATGGGAGCCCCCCGGCTCCCATATTCGCATCCCCGATTCGCACTTAGCCGGTTTTTTTATAGCTCTTGTTGGCAAATGAGCAAATAGCACACCTAATGGTAAGTGATACCGCCGCTCTTGGACAATATTGTAGTATTTACAAGCATTCCCAATATTACAAGTTTTGACAAAGGGTTGGTAGTATTCATAGCCATATCACCACATTAATATAAACTAATCATCATCATCGCAGCCCCCATATAGGAGAGTAGTTAATTGTATTCTTACTCCGTCACCACACGGAAAGACAACTAATTAATCAAACTAAATAATAATAATTTTAACTCACCTAAGTACGTAAAATAAATATTTAACGGTAACGATTCTAAAGCAAACCACATGTTGGTTACTTCTAGGTAGGATGAGGCGAGACACGTTGCGACGATCACTCCTGTATGCCTCAGAGCTACTCTTCTGCATAACGCTGAAAATTAACATTCTAATTAAATAAACAGGACGAATATTTTCATATGAAAGCATATAAAAGTTATTTGTGAATTAAAAACTAAATTACCACAGTTGAGACTTGAAGCTATCTCAGCCCATACACGTCCCACAATTGGCAGGGATATTATACCGCTGAATTACCAAAAGGATAGGCTAGTTTGGGAATGTACACTCGAAAAAAAAATGTTTGAATAGTAACAATTTGCTGCAGCACTTCGTACAGTGAGCGATGGCCGGAAGAACAAACCCCTTCCACCTCCCTTCATATCCACATTCCATTTCCAATCCTTGTACCTATAGTGCACTGCATATAGTGGTAGGACCATACTGTTAACAGTTGTCTGTTTACAGTCGCGGGCCGGTCCGTCCAGGGTAGTACCACACTCTCGCTGAAAATCGATGTCCGAGTAGTAGCAATTTGTTACTGCCCTTCGTTCGTGGAGCGAGAGAACCAGAAGCCCAAATTTCTGAGGGTGTTTGGGTGTGGTGGGTTTTAATGATGCCTTTAATATCATCGAACCTCATTGCACGCAGTCACACTCCTTTCACTATCTTCGCAGTAGGCAGCGGCGGTTCCTCGACCATCTGGGTCCCCGCCTCAGGGAACTGTTCGACGCGTGTTTAGCGTCCGGGCGGTTCCCTGGGTGCTGGAAGGAGGGGAGGCTGGTGCTCCTGCCGAAGCCGGGACGGTCTCAGGAGTCGCCCTCGGCCTACAGGCCTATCGTGCTGCTCGATGACATGGGCAAGCTACTGGATAGGGTGGTAGCTGCCAGCATCGAGCGGCACCTCGTCGACACGGGGCCCGATCTGTCGGACCCCCAGTTTGGGTTTAGGAGGGGTCGTTCGACGATCGAGGCTCTGTTGCGCCTGAGGGCCGTGGCGACTGAGGCCGTCACCGGCGGGAGAGTGCTGTTGGTGGTATCCCTAGACATCGCCAATGCATTCAATAGTCTGCCATTCAGGTGGGTCAGGGAGGCGCTCCGATACCACGGAGTGCAAGCTTACCTGAGGCGGCTGGTGGCAGACTATTTGGAGGGGCGCAGCGTCCTCTACGTCAACCGGGTAGGGGACGTTGTGCGAACGCCCATGACGTGCGGTGTTCCACAGGGGTCGGTCCTTGGACCCACCCTGTGGAACATGGGCTACGACTGGGCGTTGCGGGGCAGCCTCCCGCCCGGGCTGGGCGTGATTTCTTACGCCAACGACACGCTCGTCACAGCCCGCGGTGGGACGCCACAAGAGGCGGCAAGCCTGGCGACTCTAGGCACCGAAGAGATCGTCAGGCGGATCGAGGCGCTGGGGTTGAGGGTGGCCCTGGACAAGACGGAGGCCCTCTTGTTCCATGGGCCCTGCATGGACCCTCCCATTGGCGTCTCGATCACCGTCCACTCGGTTAGGATCAGCATCCAGGCCCATATGAAGTACTTGGGCCTGGTGCTCGACGGGCGATGGTGGTTTCGGGAGCATTTCCGCAGGCTCGTCCCGCGGCTCGTCGGCGTGGCGTCCGCTTATGCCGAATGTGGGCGGACCGAGCGCTGCATGCCGACTGCTGTACGCGGGGGTCATCCGGTCGATGGACCTATGCGGCGCACCGGTGTGGGCGGGGTCCAAGACCGCCCGACTCAGGGCTCTTTTGTGGTGTCCACAGAAGGCCATGGCGGTCAGAATCATCCGCGGTTACCACACGGTGGCGACGGAGGCGGCGTGCCTGTTGGCCGGGACTACCCTGTGGGACCTGGAGGCGGAAATGCTTGCCGACTTGTATCGGCGGGTGTCGGGGGTGCGAGGGGAGGGCGGTGTTGTCTCCTTAAGGGAGCTCACCACCTGGCGCGTCGACGCCCGCCAAGACGTCATCGCCCGTTGGGCAGTCCGGCTGGAGAGGCCTCGATACGGTGTCTGAACCGTGGAGGCCTTCCGGCCGGTGCTGATGCAGTGGTTGAAGCGGCGGCACGGGGTGCTCTCCTTCCGACTGGTACAGGTCTTGACGGGGCATGGATGCTTCGGCAAGTACCTGTACACGGTCGCTAGGAGGGAGAGTACACCATCCTGCCACCACTGCGATTGCGACGAGGACACGGCGCAGCATACGCTCGAGGTCTGTGCCGCTTGGGTGGAGCAGCGTCGTGAACTCGTCGCAGCCTTCTGCGAGGCAGTAATCACGCAGAAGGAGGCCGCGGGACGCGCGCGGGAGGACCGCAGCCTCGACGAAGCGACCCGCCGCCGGCGACTGGGGCGGCGCAGGCGCGACTACCTGCGCGTCATGGCGCCCTAGCCGAGGCCACGCGTGACGTGACCGGGGAATTAGTCCGTCACCCGCCGAGAGGCCGACCGCGTGAGGAAAGACCGACGTCCTCCTAGAGGGGGGGACGTCGGTCGATGGGAGGGTACCCCAAATAGGAGGTATTTCGTCGGGCCGACCACTGATGACAAGTAACCCTGCCCCGGTGGTCGGCCCAACGACGAAGGCGTGTTCGGGTGGGCTGCGGGTGTGCGTGCTTACGCCCACAGAAAAATTAATAAGATGGAACGGCCATGTGGACGGGGCAAGCGTGCCAGAATTGCGATCAAACGGTCTTAATATTGACGAAATTCGTTTTACCGGCTCTTAGTTGCGCTCATATAGTGACCTTGAACAAAGCTCCGACAAAAAAGAGAAATATGCCGTCTTGCGCTGTTACAACGTGTCGAAAACGAAGTCAGTTGCGTAGTTATAGTCTAAGAAGGCATTTCTTTTCATCATTAAGTCCATAAACTTATTAATTCAGTGATATTTCGTAATTTTATGATAGTATTATGTCGTTTACAACAATTATGAAATCGCAAAAAGAGCCAAACATTATACATCGTCTGCCATACATGGATATCACCTTTTATTAGTCCAGCAACCGCGCAATGTACTGCGTTCAATGCGATATCACTGAGAACCGCCTTAGCGTATGCTAAGGCTAACGAAAACGTATGTTTTCGTTCAAAACATTGACGTTGATCCACGCGTATCGATAGTGTTGTCCAACATACTATAAGTTATCGATTTCAATAATTAGCTGTGTTAATTTTATCATATAAATAAATATTTTAACACTTTTAATTTAGTAATCGTTTTATATAGTTATATTAACAATATTTAAATAGGTATTTAAAAATCAATTATTCTCATATACATTACCTACTTAATTTATCTTGTATATCTATAGTACATCCTTGTATATTTTCCGTATGGTGAAGGAGTAAGAATACAATTCACCACTCCCTATCTTGCCCGTGGATGTCGTAAAAGACGACTATGGGATATAATATGCGCATAACATCTGTGCAAGAGAGGGAAAACTTGAAATGAAACCCTATACCAACATGTCTGACCAGCACGGTATAGTAGGTCAAATTCGTAATATAATATATGACGGGAGGAGACCTCCAGAAACGTTTTTAGAAACCGCGACGTCAGCATCGCTGACGTCACTACTTATTATACCTTCAGTGTCATTGTTTAAATTAAAGCTAGTAAACCGTCAATTAATTTTAATACTAGTACAAAACTGTTTTAAACAATTATATTATGTTGACACAAATCATGAAGCATAAATTCTTAAGCATAAACGCCAAACAAAATATTAAACACTAATTCAATCTATCTAGTGTAAATACAATATAGAAACGCTACTATAAAAATACTACTATAGAAAGCCAGTATAAAACTTATTGCTAATACTTAGCTTAGTATCCAGCTCGTCCTGCTAGGCCGACCTCTCCAACAAAAGTGATTTAATTTGAATGCCTGCAAAATCCACGAAGACTGCCGACCGTTATACGAGCGCCATTGTGCTTTACGGAAGTCGTGGATTTTGCAGAGATTTTACAAGTTTATATGAGACAAATGCATCCGGTTTGTTATGTAATTAAATGTTATTTAATTAATGTAAATTACTAGAATTTGTAACAGTTTATAAAACTTTACTTTATAAACCGGATGCTTAAAGAACGGTATGACGGATATACATTACGATTTCGAATTATTTCAAATAGTTAAATTACACAGAAAATAATCATTTAAAATCTAACTTCTAATTACAATATTAATTATTTATTGAGAGGCAAATTATAATATTAAACATTATTTAAAATGATGCGACTTAACTTCCGGAAGAACAAATACTCTAAACGCAGGAAATACTAATTGATTACTTTTAATGGCAGATGTCCTTTTATTATTTTAAAACAAACTACTAAATACCGATTGCTAATGAATTAGAATTAAATACGATTATTATGAAATGTGTTTTAGCGTTTAAAATTATTGAATGACGTAATCGCGCCGACACGGCCATACTGATAGGCAGTGCGAGCCCTGCACTAGCCTTTATCTGAAAAGATTAGAAATTGTGGTTTTGAGATAGGCATCTGTTACAGTCTTATGCCTAATATTTGAAATTACATTAATAAAAATGCACCAATATCATTTCTATATACCCCGAGTTATTTTACGACCCGCTTGCACGGATATAAAAACATCCAATGTTATGATTTATTGTAAATGAAGGTATAAGTCCTATGCCAACGCGTCCGATCAGCGTAGCATAGTAGAAGAGTCCCTCTCACTGGCGAGGAGACCCGCGTTATGGGTCATTTTGATTGTTATGCTTTAGATGTGGAGCGCTGTGCTCTGGGCGGTCTTGTACGCCGTGGTACACAGCGCTCAGTTATTGTGTAGGTTATAGTTGTTATATTATCACCGTGCTCTGGGCGGTCTTGTACGCCGTGGTACACGGTGATTAGTTATTATGAAGTATAGTTTATATTTATTGTAAGCCAATGCTTTATTTATTGTTTTTGTTGTCACTGTGCTCTGGGCGGTCTCGTACGCCGTGGTACACAGTGACACTGTGCTCTGGGCGGTCTCGTACGCCGTGGTACACAGTTATTAGTTTATTTATTGAAAGCCAATGCTTTATTTATTGTTTTTATTGTCACTGTGCTCTGGGCGGTCTCGTACGCCGTGGTACACAGTGACACTGTGCTCTGGGCGGTCTCGTACGCCGTGGTACACAGTTTTGTATAGTTTTATGCATTTTATAATAGTCACCGACTTCTAACTAAGCCAGCAACTTTTGAACTTATGATGTTCAGATATTAGGATGTTTATTTGAAGGGGCTCTGGGCGGTCTTGTACGCCGTGGTACCCCGAGGATATAGGATTAAGATAAAGGTCGATGCTGTGCTCTAGATCTTATGATCGTGGTACACAGGGGCTCTGAAAGTTGTATATAAATTTGATAGTAGTGTTGTGTATAGTTAGTGTCCATAATAAATGTATCGTAGTAAAAGCTGAATAAGGAAGTTGCTCACCTATGTGACGCTACCTTTACTTAGAAGAGTTAGTTTGCTTTTGACTATCTTGTGAAGTGGTAGGTACTGGCTCGTCGTTAATCTCTTCAGTCAACGCCTGAACTGGAGAAGTATCTTCTGCTATCGCCGACACGGTTGACTGATGGCCCGGTGCTGGTGCTGCTCGCAACTGGTCATGGGCAACTTTTAGTGGTCACTCGCGGCCAACAACCTTCTTCACCAGGTAATGATCGTTATCCAGGACTCTATATACTTCATACGCTTCGACGAGCTTTGTTTCGGTCGAACCATTTTTTTTTCGCGTTCGCCGACTGTTAACATTTTCTGTGTTACGACGCGTTCCAGTTGGTCTATGTCAATAGTTTCTTTGTCGTAATTGAACAAACTGGTAAGTCCAGGTGGAACGCAGTACTGCCGTCGCACGAGTAACGTAAGTGGTGCCACTGCAGTTGTTTTACGAGTTGTATAATTGAGAGCTAATTGCAAACTATCGAGAGCTGTATGCCAATTTTCAATTTCGTAATTACTAATCATAACTAGTGAGTTTTTAAGAGTACCGATTACGCGTTCAGCTTGGCCGTTCGCTCGGCTAATTCCTGGTGAAATCGAATGAATGTTGATACCTATTTGGTCACAATATTCTTTGAACTCGCCTAGGAATTCTCGACCGCCGTCCACAATAATCTGGACCGGTGTTCCAAACATATGCACAGTTCGTTTGAGCGCTGCCAGCGTAGACGGTGGGTTTTTATTATTACAGTAATGAAGTAACACATATTTACCAAACGAGACCACAGTTACGATGACGTATTCGTGATTGATCGTTGTGCCTAGTTTTCCAGTAATATCCATGTATATAACTTCAAACACGGCATTGGATTTCTGAATAGGATGAAGTTATGACTGTATCACTCCCGATACACCTTTTGATGTTCTGCACCCGATGCAGTTGTCGACGAACGTTCAGATTGTGGTACTCATTTTATCAAACCAATAGGAATCTTATTTTCTGTAAAGTTTTCTCCCAACCAGGATGTTTCAGGGAGTTATGGTAAGTATTTATAAGACTCCATTGAAAGGCTTTTGGCACCACGATCGCCTTTTGCTGACCAAACGTGGGACTCGCCAAAATCCTTTTAAGGAGGTCCTCTTCCAGCACGTAATTATCAACCTGTTCTCCTCGTGACAAATCATCAATTATAGGTCGTAATATACTGTCGCGTCGCTGTTCCACTTTCAGCCATTCTATATCGCGGGTCATAATATTTACTCGATGGGAAGTAACAGGATTTCGGCTAAAGAAGTCTGCGTGTTGAATATATTCACCTTTTCTGTACTCTATCTCGAAATTGTAATTTTGCAAGAAGGCCCACCAGCGGTACACTTGGCAGCAGTTCCTTCTTGTGTTTGGAAGCTTTCAGGGCATTACAGTCAGTAATAACTTTAAATTCTTGTCCATACAGATATTGTTTAAAATGTTTAATTGCTCTCACCACAGCCAGGGTCTCGAGTTCATAGGAGTGGTAGCGGCTCTCCGCGTCTGTTGTTCGCATGCTCATATAGGCTACGGCGTGTCGACGTCCATCAATAACTTGAACTAGTACGGCGCCGTATCCTAGGCTGCTTGCATCGGTGTATAGTTCTGTAGGAGCATCCTCCTGGAATAGAGTTAGTACCGGGGACGAAGTTAATCGCTCGATAATTATGTTACGTGCCTCTTCATGCCGTTCGTTCCACTCCCAGCTTGTACCCTTTTTGTTAATTGGTACAATGGTATCATCGTACGGGAAAAGTTGGGAATGAATCGAACGAAATATGTAGCAGTCATATCAAACGAATTGTTGTAGTAACCATTAACTAATTGATCGATTTGATCGGTAATTAACGGTAGAGGGTAATGATCTCTTAGAGTATTGGCATTTAATTCGCGGTAATCTACGCATAGTCTATCATCGCCGTTCTTCTTTTTAAGGAGAATAATAGAGCTAGAACACGGCGACCTGCTTTCGCGGATAATATTGTGTGCCAGTAATTCGTTATTTTCTTAACCTTTTCACGATTGGGCTAAGACGGTACGGTCGCCGCTCTACATACTTGTTAGGGTTTTTCAATCATATTTCTAATTCGCCTGTATTCACTCGAGTTTTGGGGGAAACCACGTATAAATAAATGCTCGTATTTATATGGATAAATTATTGGTATAGATCAATAATTATTGATATAAAAGTATTGTAAAAGTAAGATTGAGATAAAAGTATTGGTATAGACCAATAAATAAAATTGGAGTGTCCGCTTGTAATGTCAAAATAATAGGCTTTTTTTTGTCCGTCTGTCTGTTCCGGGCAATCTTCAAAACGGCTGGATCGATTTCAAAACTTCTTTCACCAATGGAAAGCTATGATCAGGAAGTAAACTAGGCTATATTTTATCCCGGTATTCCCACGGGATAGGGAACAACGGGGATAAGGCGTCTAAAACCGAAGCGAAGCGAGTTGCTAGTTTAATAATATACGCAACTGATTGACCTCAGATTTAAGATCACAATCAATATTATCAAAGAGCGTGGTTAGATTCTATATGCAAAAATTTACTGTTGGTAAATCAGTTTCGCACCTCTTAATGTAACTAAGACGCTTAGTGACTAATTAGAAATTAAATCCATACTGATCAAAACGTTTGTAGTCTTTTCAGTCGTCGCACTACACAGAAACCGTTTTCGACATTAATATTGTAAGTAATGAAATTACAAGGAAACGCCCAATACCTCTTAGATAACTAACACCTTGTATCGTTTTGCCCGGTCATTTTTCCGCTACCGATTCGCAGATAACTGAACACTCAGCTCCACTATAGGTCGCTTTAACTGAATAATGACCGATTGCAATAAACATTGAAGTTATTTTTGAATAACCTATGCAATTAATATTCGATACCATAAACCGCTCGCGTTTAAAACAACAAAATGTGCAAGTTGGTTTATCTTGTATTGAACTTGACGCGTAGTTTTGTTTATTTTGGGAAACTTCTTTAATATTATTCTCTAAAGGCCGAAAATGACAATCGCGCGTGTGTGTGTGTGTGTGTGTGTGTGACACTGAACCGCCGTTTTCAAATCATTAGGTCACAGGAGTTTGATCTGTGAATGTGTATCAAAGGCAGGCCGTATTTTTCGTATAGACGATGCAACAGATATTAACTCTGTTACCGATGTTGCACGCGTATTTATAAGCCAGATTCCGAGACGCTCATCGTTAACGCACTCAATAACAGCTTCAACGGAATCATCATTACCAGGCCCGCCTTTAGTTACACGCCTGCGACAGGGAGTCTGCGAATACTTCCTGCCACGAGCGTGTTGTAATCAACCAGTTATCAACCCATATTTTTATGCGACTTATAAGCTACCTACTTTCATTCGTATTTCATAATCATTTAGGTTGTAAATATCAATAGCTTTATCAAGGTGTTGACACCATTCACGAACACTTACGTTATTATTTGGATCGAATGAAGGTAGATAGATATCACTTATTTTAACCCTTTCACTTCGTTGTGACGACAAGCCGTCAGACATATGCTTCATGGTCTGTATTATTTGCGCAAAGAAATCAATTGGCACATTGGTTGAAACCGATTGACAATCCGTATTAACCACGCGTTCCTGTGAAGAACCCGTGACACCAGGATGTCCGGCAGAAGTGGGTGGGTATCCCACTTCTGATGACGTGAGGAGACCTCCAGAAACGTTTTTAGAAACCGCGACGTCAGCATCGCTGACGTCACTACTTATTATACCTTCAGTGTCATTGTTTAAATTAAAGCTAGTAAACCGTCAATTAATTTTAATACTAGTACAAAACTGTTTTAAACAATTATATTATGTTGACACAAATCATGAAGCATAAATTCTTAAGCATAAACGCCAAACAAAATATTAAACACTAATTCAATCTATCTAGTGTAAATACAATATAGAAACGCTACTATAAAAATACTACTATAGAAAGCCAGTATAAAACTTATTGCTAATACTTAGCTTAGTATCCAGCTCGTCCTGCTAGGCCGACCTCTCCAACAAAAGTGATTTAATTTGAATGCCTGCAAAATCCACGAAGACTGCCGACCGTTATACGAGCGCCATTGTGCTTTACGGAAGTCGTGGATTTTGCAGAGATTTTACAAGTTTATATGAGACAAATGCATCCGGTTTGTTATGTAATTAAATGTTATTTAATTAATGTAAATTACTAGAATTTGTAACAGTTTATAAAACTTTACTTTATAAACCGGATGCTTAAAGAACGGTATGACGGATATACATTACGATTTCGAATTATTTCAAATAGTTAAATTACACAGAAAATAATCATTTAAAATCTAACTTCTAATTACAATATTAATTATTTATTGAGAGGCAAATTATAATATTAAACATTATTTAAAATGATGCGACTTAACTTCCGGAAGAACAAATACTCTAAACGCAGGAAATACTAATTGATTACTTTTAATGGCAGATGTCCTTTTATTATTTTAAAACAAACTACTAAATACCGATTGCTAATGAATTAGAATTAAATACGATTATTATGAAATGTGTTTTAGCGTTTAAAAATTATTGAATGACGTAATCGCGCCGACATATATATATATATATATGTGTGTGAGTGTGTGTATATATATATATTTTAATAAAATTATCTTTGAACAGAAGATCTTACATGTTATTTGAAGTTTAATATTTTATGGTAAATACATTTTAATTTTAGATGCCCATGAAATCCAAGTTTAGAAAACTATGGATTAAGGCAACTGGTAGTTAACTAAATACCAACTAAATCTAGCACAATTTGCTCACAACATTTTGTAGAATACTAAAAATAATGGTGACGTGATCAAATAGTATTGTATTTCATTTTTATTGGAAAACTAAATGTTTAATTAAGTAGGTATTTAGTTGTCGTACAAAATAATTGTTCTATTCTTCCTTAAGATGGAATAATTTATGATAAGAATGAATTTCTTGAGACTGGTTTTTCATTACTAGTTATTATCATTATAAGTGTTCATTTCTAACTTTTCGTAAGTGTTGAATTTTTATTCCAAGAAATGTTGACATGATAGTCATCATCTCGGCTCATATACGTTCCACTGCTGGGCTCGAGCCTCCTCCGCAATAATAGGCAAATTTACCTTACTATACTATAGTAGTCAGACAGGTTAGTATAGGGGTTTCTTTTGAGTTTTTCTTTTCTTGCATAGATGTTATATGCTTACTATATCTCTTAGTCGTCTCAATATATTAGGATGGGACATCCGCGGGTAAGATACGAAGTGGTGATTGGTATTCTTATTCCGTCACCACACGGATAATGTTAGTACATTTTTGTTTACAATAAACAAAAATGTACTAACAAGTAGCAGTATATCAAAAAAATTAAATAACTGTTTTGTTTTTTAAGTTAAATAATAACACCAATAAAAATAAACCGAATTTCAATAAACAATAATATTTTAACATATTTTAAGAATGATATCTGATGCTTACGCGAGCACTACACATTGTAAATAAAACTATTTATACGGATTATATCGCGTTTGTATTTGATTTAGGATTGCCCGACGTTTCGAATACTTTAAAGCATTCATGGTCACGGGCGGTCTAAGATGTCTGACGTCCAAACAAGTCAACGTTATTACAAACGTCCATGCCCTGTCGCAGATCGTGTGAAACCGCCCACAAGATTGGCTTCATCCTGAAACGGGCTTCCATAAAAACTTATTTTAAGCCACTCAAGAGGATTAGTCAATTCGTACCACCTGTCAAGTGCCAGATCCCTCTACAAGATGCAGGAGTTTATAAACTTGACTGTGGTCTCTTGTTAACATATTTTAATTGTATCTTGTGTACTGGTGTGTACCATATATGGGAACAATATAATATACAAATCGCTACTCGCTTACGTAATTTATTATAGCACTTAAATTTTCTGTCACCTATACAGAGTGTAGTTAGGAGTATTTCATTTGTATGATTTTATTGTTAAATTACTCACAATACATTTTAAAAACTTAAAAGGGTTTTTAACATTACTTTTAAAATTATTTCGACAATTTATGTTAATAAAAACAAAATTTGATTTCATAATTTGTATAGTGGTTTGCGTGTGTACGTGTGTAATCGTCTACGCGCTATTAGTATTTTTAGATTCAAATTTTTAAAGTTCGAAGTACTGACACTATCCTTCTATACGTTATTATTCTAAGGAGTATACGTTGCCTACCGAAATTAGTTGTAGTTTGTGTACCAACTGCAGCTTCGAAATTGATGTTTATGTGTTATGTTAGTGTGTGAAATTATTGTAAGCATAGACCTTGGATATGTGTTAACATCAGCGGGAGGGAGTAATTATGCCACGCTGGTTTTCGAACAAAATCAGCTGAATGGCCTTTCTAAAGTATTAATATTTCTGTGCTTACGCCCCTCTGTCGCCCCGGACGGAGTGGTGCGAGGAGCGCGCCGACCGCAGTCCACCCAAAAAAAAAAAAGGCAGCGGCGGTTCATGAGCGGCAGCAACTCTTACCATCAGGTTTACTGGTTGCTCGTTTGCCACCATTAGCAATAAAAAAGTATATATAGGCTTAGATACATACCTGGGTCAGTGACTGCCATCATCCTGTATCCAGCACGCGAGTAGTCTGGTCGTAGGTTCCACGAGAGCGCGTTAAAGTGTGGAAACTGCCAAGAGTACAGGATCACACCTAATACTATCGCGCCAGGATCCAGCGCGCCGGTACAACCTGCCCAGCCCATCAGAGGAGGTATGGCTCCCACTGTCAGAAATTTAAACTTATATATATTATTTCCTTATCAAATCATTTTATTATGCATAGGCCCTTAAGGCCACTTACTCATTATCAAATACACACATCTTTTTAAATAATCCAATAATCTACCACCGGATCGAACGAGGCCACAAGCTGAGAAGATCCGGCAATAAACTCAACTGGCCATAATTTGTTTTATAATCTTTTAAATAAAATTGTATGTATAATAACATATAGTATATAGTCTGATGCTCTTCGGATTAGAATGAGCAGGACCTTGGTGCAGGCTATTGTTTAAATAACTCTGAAGAAAAATAAATGACCTCAACCATTTTCTCCTGAATGCCATTGTCAAACTTACACCAAACCGAAATAGGACCACACGGGAAGAAATAGCTTTTATATAAAAAATAAATCATCAAAATCGGTTCATCCAGTCAAAAGTTATGAGGTAACAGACATAAAAAAAAATAGTCGAATTGAGAACCTCCTCTTTTTTTGAAGTCGGTTGAAAAGAAAACTTACCTACAGAACCAAGCCAAGTATTCAATATAGACATTCTCTTCATAGGCGTGTATATAGACGTGTATAATACAAGATTGGTTGCACCTAACGCTGCCGTCAACGGGTTAACTCCAAAGTATAAAAGTCCAAGACCTGTGGCACCAGCTACTGCCGCAAAACTTACTGCATGGACTGGTCTGTGGAATAAAATCATACAATATTCATCCTTATCGTGGTTGGTTATCATAATCAGCTCAGCTCATATTCGTACCATTGCTGGGTTCGAACCTCCTTCATAATAGGGCAATTAAGGGCAGCTGGTGGACGAGCTGGTACAGAGCTTTATTTCAAGTTTACCGTTATAATACCAGGTGTTAGCAGAATACCAGCGCTATTTCTTTAAGTAGAAGTAGAACGAGCTGATCAATGGCCTTTTTGTTCTTTGATAAAATTAAATTATTTTATGTAAGAAGCTCATTTATTTAGTTATGTTTCTGTTTTTATTAGATTTAACTAGAACAGAATAAATGTTTTTCTTTCTTTCTTCTTATTATTAGATTTAACTAGAACAGAATAAATGTTTTTCTTTCTTTCTTCTTATAATTATCCCTTAGTTGTGTCTTACGCCACCCATCGGCAAGATAGGGCGCGGGGAATTGTATTATTATTCCATCATTACACGGAAAAGAACGCTAATAATAGGAGTTATTAGAGTCCTTTTTTTTGGGGGTGGGTTATAGTCAGCGCACCCGCTGCCCAGCTCCGTCCTGGGCGACAGACGGGCGGCGCGCGGCCCCATAACCCACTCGTAGCACGTCCCCTTCGTTGTTGGGCCGATGACCGGTACCGAATTCCTTGTACTCGGTGGCCGGCCGGGTTATTAGTTTTTTTTTTTTTTTAGGTGGGTTGCGGTCCGCGCGCTCCTCGCACCACTCCATCCGGCGCGACAGAGGGGCGTATAGCACGCAACACCCGAACACCACGTAGTCTTCGTCGTTGGGCCGACCACCGGAGCAGGATTACTTGTCATCAGTGGTCGACCCGACGGAATACCCCCTACGTGGGGTACCCTCCCATCGACCAACGTCCCCCCCTCGGGGAGGACGTCGGTCTTTCCTCACGTGGTCGTTATTAGAGTGCTAAGAGTGTTGCTAGCCACTCCTGGAGGTATGCGAATAATGAGAAAAAAAATCACGAAATTTTGAAGTCACTTTTTCGTTCGACGCTATATTGGAACTCTGGTTTCTTATGATCGGCAGTTGCTTGCTTATGCAGACTGAAGCCTCAGTAGCGGTGGTAAATTTTGATTTGCTATAAATATTAGAGGATTGTCATCATCATCATCATTTCAGCTCATATACGTCCCACTGTTGGGCTCGAGTCTCCTCTACAATAGGAGGGAAATTGACCTTAGTATACCATGCTGGTCAGACAGGTGTGTATAGGGTTTTATTTCGAGTTTTCCTTCTCTTGCATAGATGTTATATGCATATTATATCCCTTAGTCGTCTTTTACGACAACCACAGAGGGCACAGAGTCAGAAAGAGGATTACGTACATTATTCTTTCAAGCCACGTAGAGGATTATGTTATTTATACAATTTTTAATTCGTTAAGATTGTATTGAATCCGTAAAACTAATCTGATATCTAAATAATCGTCAATTAGTATTATTATATTATACTGACCTGCAAAATTGCATGTACGGAGGTCAATTAAATATTGTGGACGTTAATAAAGATACCTATTTTTTTAAGATCATTACACTCTATTATCTACGCAGCGTTTATCATTTAAGTATTATATTGAATTTATTAAGATATTTAAATTATTAAAAACCCCGTTTGATTTTTTTTAATTGCATATAATAATCACAGTATTCACGTGTAAACACGTGAATTCTATGGAGTAAACTTAAGTGTTTTCATTTCATCATAATGATGGCTGATATGGTTGTCCGTGCGGTGACGAAGTAAAAATACAATTCACCACCCTCTCTCTTGACCGTGGGTGTCGTAAAAGACGACTAAGGGATACGATATGCAGATAATATTTATGCAAGAGAATGAAAATTCGACCTAAAACCCTATACCAACACGTCTGACCAGCGCGATGTAGTAGGTCAACTTCCCTCCCATTGTGGAGGAGACCCGAGACCAACAGTAGGACTTATATGGGCTGAGATGATGATAATGATGACTTATATACGTCCCACTGCTGAGCTCGAGCTATTTCCAGTTTTCCTCCTCTTATCTAGACGTTATCTGCAATAGTTCTCTAGCCTTCTTTTAAGTTAATATAAGTGAGAGCCTTCTGTCTATAAATTGCCTCGACAAATGAAATATCCTTAGAGTAATAACGTATAGAAGGATAGTGTCGCTACTTCGAACGTTCGAAACATGAATCTAAAAATACTACATGCGCGCAGACGATTACACGCGTACACCACTATACAAATTATGAAATTAAATTTTGGTTTTATTAACATAAATCGTCGAAATAATTTTAAAAGTAATGTTAATAACCTTTTTAAGTTTTTCAAATGTGTTGTGACACCATTTGAATGCACAAACCGTCATAATTACCTATTTATTTTTTAAGAGTTGCGTACTCACGTGCAGTACAGTACAGTGACAGTTTCGTTGTACATTACGAAACGGTTCCGGCGTAAGCTCCATTAGGCTCCAATAGAAATACTTTTTGTGCGCGAACTTACCTTCTATACGTTATTGTTCTAAGGAACTATCACTGTACGATTTTTTATTTTAGATAGAACTAATAGTTTCGGCGATTATCGTGTTTAACTAAATAAAATCTTTAGATTATAAGTTTATAACATTAGTATAGATTTTGACAACGCATTTTTTTTTTAGTCTAGCGTCTTAATTTACAACAAGGACACATATCACACTCTTGAATTTGCATAACGAAATGTGGGTAGATCACATAAAAACCATATATGATTCAATCACGTTTTACAAAACGTTTAAGGCAACGTAACAGGAGGCAAGTCTGTTTACAACAGCCTGCTAACTTTTCCAAACTTCATCTACACTATTGAGAATTTTTTGGCAGACTTGAAGTAACTTCTTACTGTCTGAACCAGACTTCGAACTCATTACCTTACAATCGCATGTTGGCGCTAATCATATCTAGTGAGACCCGTCCGGGCGAGGGAAGGGCGGTGTGCCATGACTCATAACCTCTCGTATCACCTATTGTAGGAGTGCACGATATATATCGATATTTCATAAAATATCCATATATGAATACGATATATCGGCTGCACCCGATATTATCGAATAATCTAGTATCGACATATATCGTCGATACATATCATCCGATATACCAAATATCGTTAGACATTAAATAACATAATTGCCCGTGAAATTATGAACTTGAATAAAAATACAACGTATTCTTCGCAATAACGAAAGTTTCGTTACTACAGTACATAGTATATAGCTAATCTACAGTGTATATTCATCTCAACAGCCGAAGAACGACTTCCGAATCTCTTGAATAATCTCATTATTTAATTTTTTAGTAATTTTTCATTGGTGGCCAATTATGAGATATACTAATGAAATCATTCGATTGCGAAAATTAGTAGCTACTTATTTCATAATATTGATAAAACATAATGGGAATTATAAATAATTAAAATTGATTTGATTTCTTTTGCCCTTGTTGTTTTTACTTACATCGACCTGATCCCTGTCAAATATTATAGACTAGTAACCCGCCCTTGCTTCGCTTCGGTTTCAGTCGCTTTACCCGCGGTGTAGTTCCCGTTCCTGTGGGAATACCGGGATAAAATATAGCCTATGTTACTCCCTGATATTATAGCTTTCCATTGGTGAAAGAATTTTTGAAATCGGTTCGGTGGTTGAAGCGTGAAAGCGTTACAAACAAACAAACAAACAAACATCCTTACTTTCGCATTTATAATATTAAGTATGGATTAGGTAAATATGAAAAATACAATCTTTACGATATATCGACGACATCGATACATTTCTACGATATATCGCAAAGTATCGATAGAACGTTACGATATATTATATCGAAAAATATATCGATATTTTTTTTGCATGAACACCCCCAACCTATTGTCAATAATAATTTATCACCAATAATTTTATTTTTGGTTCATTTGTGCCTCGAAGGAAGCGCACAAAGAATTGTCCTGCTTAAGGATTGAATCTATTTTACCCAACAAAGTTGTCCACCTATTGTGCCAATTTTATCTAACGCTGTTTTTTTTTCAAGAGTTGACATAAAGCACCGATTGTAAAACTTAGCTAGAACGTTCTTCTCTTCTTCCACTTGAGGTAGAGAAGAAGACACGAGACTGCGTATTGCTACAAGCCGTATTGCCATGCTCTTCAGTTACATTTTTTTAGGATGGGCTATAGTCAGCAGTCAGCACACATGCAATATGTTCCGTCCAGGGGTGTCGAAAGGGCGGATCGCGATCCCATAACCCACTTTACCCCTCCTGTTCGCCATCGGGCCGACCACTGGTACCGAGTTCCTTGTCGTCGTCTTTATGTCGGTCTTTACGGTTACAACCTATTATTTTTTTTATTTTTTATGGGTGGGCTATGGTAAGCGTACGCGCGGTCCGTTCCGTCCGGGGCGATGAAAGGACGGCGCGCGGGCCCATAACCCACCCGTACCCACGTCACCTCGTTGTTGGGCCGACCACCGGAGCAGAGGTGACTTGTCATCAGTGGTCCTACGGTTATTACCTACAGATACTCTTAATATGACCATTCCCCAGCACGTTTTCAATTTAATCGAGAAATGTACGACGTGTTACTGCTCTTTTAATAGTTCCACTTACACTTGCTTTATATTGTTTGTATCTTTATTCATTCTTTCTATATGTCCATACCGCCTGCACTGTAGTACAGACCACGAGGGATGCAAATATCGAAATAAAGAACATCGATGTTTCAGAACAAACATCGATGTACAAAAAACATCGCCCTAAAACATCGATGTATCGAAGCATCGATATCTTTTTATAGATCTGTAAAATATGTACTTTTCATAGATCCTACCAGATCCTTTCCTTGCAGATTGTGATAAACTTTTTTTTTAGTTATTTAGAAACAGAGTAACTAAATTATCACGCAGGCTTTGCTAAAAGTATATTTACACATTTTAAATAGACGACAGGCAAGACATCGATGTAAAAACATCGTATAAAATAACATCGATACATCGAAATTTTACAATAATGAGCATCGATGGCAAGCATCGATGTTTTTTTATTGAAACACCGATGTATCGTTTGCATCCCTGCACACCACACATAAATTGAAACAAGGTCATCAAAATAAACATAATATAATAGTTAACTACTTACTCTAGCAATCCTTTAACAAGCACTCTGTTCTTAGTTCTGGACATTTGTGCATCGAATGGTACTTCATGATACTGGTTTATGGAATTAGCTGCAGCTGATGTTAGACCGGTACCGACAGCGCACAGAGCAAATGTTGTTAAATCAAAAGGCGCCGGAGCAATCGCGTATCCCGCCATTGATGACATCACTACTAAGGCTGCAATGATATTTAGAACATGTATCAAAAAGTTCGTTTTTAATCATTTTTATTCAAAAAAACCCATCATCATCTCAGATCATATACGGGACTTACTCAGTTCGAGCTTCCTCCACAGTAGGTGGAAAATTGGATTACTATACTACGGGTTTTATTTTGAATTTTCCTTCCCTCGCATTTGTTATCTGCATTATCGTATCCCTCGTCTTTTAGTACATCCATGGGCAAGAATGGGGGTGGTGCATTGTGTTCTTACTCCGTCACCACAGGGAGTAAAAACCCATTGTACGCTAAACCGAAAAATGATGCATTCAACGTGGTATAACGCGATTCCGGCGATAAATTTTTCAAAAAGCTCATTACGAATTATCTATATTCTATTCTTATTTTGCAAAATGCAATTTTGATAAAAAAAAATTATTCATCTTTTACATACTTCCATGGTTGATATAGGATCTGAAAAATTATGTTCAGCGCTTTGATTCTCAAGTTTATATCGAAGACATCCAGAAATATTAGGTACTATAAAAATAAAATACGAGCGACATCAAGCCTAGGAACTAAGTACTTTATTGATATAATCGCATAGAATTTATAGTCAAAGCCTCCGTGACCATGTATGGTGAAAACTGTCCGATATAACACACGCGAGTATATATCAGATAGCATTACATTTAATTGATATAATCTCTAATCTATTATTATAAATAATAATATTAGTTTGTTACGCTTTCATGCCTTGTATAACCGACAGTTTCGACATTTCGCAAACACGTTATCAGGAACATAGAGCGGTGGATCGTGCGCGCGAGGAGCGCAGCCTCGACGAAGCGATCCGCCGGCGTAGGCACGAATACCTGCGTCCGTCACCCGCCGAGCGGCCGACCGCGCGAGGAAAGACCAACGTCCTCCCACCCTCGGGGAGGACGTCGGTCGATGGGACGGTACCCCTCAAGGGGGGTATTCCGTCGGGCCGACCACTGACGTCAAGTCATCCTGCTTCGGTGGTTGGCCCAAGGGTGAAGGCGACGTGTCGCGCGGTTGGGTTACGGGTGTGCATGCTTACGCCCCTCTGTCGCCCCGGACGGGGTGATGCGAGGATTGCGCTGAGCGTAACTAACTCCCAAAAAAAAATCAGGAACACAGAAAACTATAGAGTATTTTTAGTTGATTTAAAAAGTTCGCCTGAGAGAAAATATTGACGAAATTGAAATCTATGTGCTATGTTAGCATAGCCATGTCATACCTTAGATATGACCGTGATTATATAGAAAATAAAAATTGTTCCTATGTCCGTTATAGACTGTAAATGTATCCAACTATATACAAATCTAATTTAGGCTTCATGAGAAAGGCAGTAATGCAAATGATTGTTTTAGATCAATCAAACAATTATACTCGTTCCAACCATTTATTTTACTTTTGACACATGCTTTAGGACGTTAACTGTTTCATTATACGCAATTATTAACTTTGAAACGAGTGAACAGATAAATATATAAACTGCCCAATAATATTTATATATCTTAATTATTACCCACTAAATACATTAATATGCCGTAAATAGCTCTATTCATAAAATTTAAGTGATAATTCATTTCCGTTATAAAAAAAGTTACGTTCTATCGCATCTAGTGACAGGATCAAAAGTATTCGGTGTAAACTAATGAATCGCAAATAATCGATTACACTTACTTGCAGTTAAGTCAGCTGACAACTGAGTTTTGAATTGTTGTAATAGACAACACGTTAAAATTGTATCAGGGAGATATAAAAATCTTCTCATCATACCTATAACATGAAATAAAACAACCAAAATATTTTAATATTATTTTATTATAACGAATCGTCGGATTCTTCATACAAACTCGAATCGTCGCTTGAATCATCTGCAGTGTTTATTATTAACCCTTGTGTAGGTATGTTGTCAAATTCAATTTCCCGATCCCAATCAGAGAATATTATATTTTTTGTCTTGTTGACGACACTCGCCCAGTTTTCAGGCGTCACACTAGCACATGCGTATTTTAAAAGTTCAAGCATTTTATTTGCTGTGAAAGGAGGAGTTGTATTGTTTCTTGCGGCGTGTCCTTTGACTTGTGCCCAGATCATTTCAATTGGATTATATTGACAGTGGTACGGAGGAATTCTGATTACAACATGCCCATATTCTGCTGCCATTTCGTCGATGACATATCGTTTTGGCTGCTTTTTACTTTTTAATATTTTAAGTAATTCTACTTTTAGTAGGGATTCGTCCACATCTTCCCCATTATCACGAAGCCAGTTTATAATCTCGTGTTTTTTGTTGGCCTGTGTTGGCATTTTATTAATTTGGCGAGAGTGATAGGGTGCATTATCAATAAATATTGTTGATGGCTCTTCAAGTGATGTAAGCATTTCTCTGAACCACTTTTCATACACGTCCGCATTCATCTCCTCATGATAGTCTCCTGTTTTTTTTTATTTGAACGCTAACAGAGCGTCTGGTACAAATCCCTTTGTAGTTCCCGCATGGCAAATGACGAGGCGTTCACCTTTCCCCATTGGCACTGCAGAAGTAGAAGCAGCAGTATCGTCAGTCCAACCTTTTCGTATGGAATGATTGGCATTGAGCCAAGTTTCATCTGTGAAAACGACATTCGACCAGTCTTCTATTTTCTTCGCTTGTCTTAAAAATTCACAGCGAGACAAGGCTATATCACGACGTTCCATTAAAATTTTTCTTTTGTCGGATTTCTTATACAAGAACCCGATTTGGTGCAGCACCTTTGACAAAGAAGATTTTTGACCACGAAACAAGCCACAATTTCGTAGAGACGCTACTAATTTTTTCAAAGTAGGAATCTCTTTGCTTGTGTAATAATTGTATATATGACGACGAATAGCATCAGTATCAAAACTGTCAATTGCTGTCACTTTACGGGGCTGACGTTTTTTCTTAGGCGTAGCTTGTTCTGTTCAATACCACTACTACCATAGGCTTCTTTAGTGATTTTCGCCACCGTTGGAGCACTAATACCTAATGCTGCTGCAACACGGTCTCTAACTTGGGTTACTGGTATAAGGAATCCGCCATTGCGGCTTTCCTTTTCAAAAAATTCACAAAGCCGCAGCACTAACTCTCTGGATTGTCCTTTAAGCACCATACCTTTCGGCATTTTGCAAGTAAAATCTTACTGGGAGGAACGATACGCTCAACTCAATCAAAGTAAGAACAATGAAATCAATACGGTGGAATATAAATACTCAACACAGCGTATGAAAAATATGAAAGAGCACTCAGCGAACAGAAATGTGACTAGCACGGGAGTCTTGTTGCGAGTGACAGACAACACAACAAAATGGCGTCGCCGGCGCGCCGTTCAGTGTTGCCAATTCGGCTTAAAAAAAAAGGGGTAGGCTGGATGAGAAAATTAGTGATTTACTACCGCAGACGAGGGCGCCATTGTCTCTAAGTAAAGTTTGGAGCAGCGGACCCCGCTTAATGGAAAAATGCTTCATAAAGTAGTTATTTTTTATTTTGCAAAGTACAAAGTAAAATATTTTGGGAGGACTGAATTAGTGGGTATGCAAAAATTAATGTGCCCAAATAACAAATATATTTACAGAAGTGAAGTTTTTAAATAATATGAAATATGTATTTAAGCAAAAATAAAATATCCGTGTTAAATCGATTAAAAGTTCTTCCTGACTAAAATCGATTATTACAAAACATAGTATCCGTAATACATTGGTACAACACTAATTGATCAGAATTCGACCTGCCAAAAGTAAAATAAATGGTTGGAACGAGTATAGGCCCTTGTAGCCGGAAATGTCATCGACTTCAAGTATTTTTTTTTATTTAAATGAGTTTTATGGAGAACATTTTCTTCATGGTAGGCAACAGCTTAGCTGCGCCCCTGGTATTGCAGAAGTCCATGTGCGGCAGTAGCCGTAGCATCAGGTGTGCTGCTTGGTCGTTTGCCACAATCGGCAATAAAAAAAAGATGGAGAAGAAGAAATTTTTATAGATTACTCACAAGTCAATCGGAACTTTGATAGCATCATACAATACTGTCCTAAATTATTTTTTCTATCTTGTGACGGCATCTCCTTCCATGCTCTATTATCTTGCTGTACATTTTTATTTTTCACAGTTGCCGTTGTCTGGGTCGTGAGCGGTACTTTATTGGTCCAAGATTGTGATGTTGATATTCTGGCCAATTGTTGGATAAATATGCCATTCTATGAATACAATTGGTTAATTAAATCTATAGAATATGTAAGATGCATAATCACTGAGTACATAATTAATAACCACTTGTTATAATATGTTACTGATTATAATTAAGCTTCTAAAGATTAAATAGTTATTTCTAATCTTTCTAAAATAATCTCTGCCATTTACCTTCAAATGCCTACATCATTAAAAAAAGGCAGGTAATAAGTTTCATCCGGGAGCATCTCCATCGACTTGTTTCCCGGCTTGTCGGCGTGGCGTCCGCCCTTTCGCGGCTGATGCCGAATGTGGGTGGACCCAGTGCTACGTGCCGATAGCTGTACGTGGGGGTGATCCGGTCGATGGCCCTGTATGGCGCACCGGTGTGGGCGGGGTCCTTGACCGTCCATCTTAGGGCCCTCCTGTGGCGACCACAGAGGGTCATGGCGATCAGGGCCGTACGGGGTTACCGCACGGTGGCGACGGAGGCAGCGTGCCTCCTGGCCGGAACTCCCCCGTGGGACCTGGAGGTGGAGATGCTCGGCGACATTTATCGGCGGGTGTCGGAGACGCGCGCCCGCGGCGGCATGGTCTCCATCACAGAGATCACCGCCTGGCGGGTCGACGCCCGCTGAGAAGTCATTGCCCGTTGGGCAGTCCGGCTGGAGAGTCCTCGGTATGGTATCAGGACCGTCGAGGCCCTCCGGCCGGTGCTGATGGAGTGGTTGGAGCGGACGCACGGGGTGCTTTTCTTCCGACTGGTGCAGGTGCTGACGGGGCACGGTTGCTTCGGGAAGTACCTGCACAAGATTGTCAGGAGGGAGAGCACACCGTCCTGCCACCACTGCAGTTGCGACGAGGACACGGCGCAGCACACGCTCGAGGAGTGTGCTGCATGGGAGGGGGATCGCCGTGAACTCGTCGCAATTATCGGTGCCGACCTGGCGCTGCCGACCATCGCCAGGGAGATGCTCGTCAGCGTCAGGAACTGGGACGCGGTCGCCGCCTTCTGTGAGGCCGTTATCTCACGGAAGGAGGCGGCGGATCGTGTGCGAGTAGAGCTTCTATTCGGCGACACGTTCCGCCGTCGGCGACTCGGGCGGCGCAGGCGCGAGTATCTGCGCCTAATGCCGCCCTAGCCGAGGCCGCGGGTGATCGGACCGGGGAATTGTCTATCACCCGCAGAAAGGCGGACCGCGCGACGGCGACCGACGTCCCAGGACGTCGAGAGGTGAGGTTACCCGAAAGGGTATTCCGTCGGGCCGACCACTGACGACAAGTGACATCTGCTCCGGTGGTCGGCCCAACAACGAGGTGACGTGGGTACGGGTGGGTTATGGGCCCGCGCGAAGTCCTTTCATCGCCCCGGACGAACTGGACCGCGCGTGCGCTTACCATAGCCCCCCAAAAAAAAAAAAAAAAAAAAAATAGTAATAAGTTTCATTAATTGTTTTTCTGCTTTTGTCTGTCAGAATTAGTGGGAAAATTATAATAGGAACACATAATTTTGTATCAAGATTCAGAAAATTTATAGAAATACTAACATCAGTGTTTTTAAACCACTTCAAAATATTATTCAAAAAAATACATACTTTCACAAATTTATTAAAAAAAAAACACATTAATATTCAAATTGATTTAAAGAATATCTTTGAAATAAGAGAAAGATAGAGAAATCAGATGATACCGAAAATTAAGAATAATAACTATTAAAATTTTATTGTATTGGTGGGATTAAGTTATTTAAAGTATCTTACCCCAGAAACACCATTAATACCATGTCTCAGGCAGATAGTGCAGTGCACGACCTTAAACATTTTGATTTCCTTACACTTTACCACATCCTGAAAAGTGCAATATATAGTTTGTAAACTGAATAACTATATTAATAATTATTACAAATTATTTATATTATAATAGTAAGAAACGCTTCCAAATATAAATATACTGCTCACTTTAAATAATTGCAATAATTGAAGTAATATATTACGTACTGCACAATCCCATACAAATGATTAAATGATCGCTGGGATCATGTTGATAAAGTATATATAGTCTCGTTACTGGGTACAAGTTGACCATTGACTTACGTGTATACGGTGTAATACTGTAGTCTACAATCCAAAATGTTCTAAAACTCCCTCACTATAATTACGAAAACATAATATGTTGTAAATAAATTAAAATTCAAAAACAACCCATAGGTTAAGTTTTAAGATTATTACGTTTTTCTGAAAACTGACATTAATGACAATTCTGAACTTGAAGTGTAGAGGTCATTCGTATTTAAAGTAACAGTTAAATATCACTGATTAAAATCACAGTTTGAATAGTGCAACTTTATTGTTTTTTTCTTTAGTGGTGTAAGCCTGCAATAAATTTGCCAATAATAACTATAATCGTCATAGTTTGGAGTATTTTGAATAAATTATTAGCAGTAGCGACTTTATAATTTGTGCTCCTAAATGGAATTCCAACCACATTATAGATATCATATTAATTTTTAGAAAAAAGATAAATGTACTCCGCCCTCGTACTGTGGAAGCAAATTGATTTCAGATATCTCAAATGACTTATAAAATTAATTTAGTACGTGAAAGAAAGGGTATTATTAAAAAAAAAATTGGGGCTAATACCAATACACATTCCCGGCATTGTAACTCCTAAAGTGCAGTGTGCCTACTCTTGAATCTCGATTCCAATCCTAAATTCAATCGCAGCTCGAATTTGAGCAAATTTGGTACTCTTGAAAGCGACACTAGCACCCGATTGGAATCAAATTCGGTGGAACATTTCAAAACTAAATGAATTCGACTCTCGTCGTTAATCGACGTCAAATATTTGATACTACCGACATGATTTTGACGTAGTTTAAAATCGTTAATGTTGCACAATTTCAAGAAAGCCTCTTTGTGGTGAATTATTAATTTAAGGTAAGAAAACATGGCACATTTGGTGAAAATAACGGCGACGAACGCGAATAATTCATTCTTAATTTTGTTCAAGAGTAAAAAATATAAGTTTGGTGAGATTGAAATCGAATCGGATTCGAAATTATAATTTATTTCAAGAGTAGACCCAGAATCCACAATGGCCTCCGTATAAGACACCGAGGTTTTGATGAGGGGTCCGTGGAAGGAAGAGAAACTGTATATTATTATTTAAACTAATTTATTAATGTAAAACACAAACATTGTTTCTAAGCCTAAACGCCATCTTGTTTATATATTATTGCATCATCCTATTTTACCAGAGCCACAGTCTAAATATGTCACAGACTAATTTTTCATTTACAGTATAACAACATATTAAGTTAACACCTTCTCCTATTTTTTAAATTTTTATATGTATACCATATTTTCAAAATATTAAACTTATTTTACAATTTCTGTAGTTTTATTTTAATTATACATCTTAACCTTTTCCTTTTTTATGTTATACAAAACAATTTCTTATAATTGTTATCTGATCTCTTATTTCAATCACATTTTACAATATTCTATTTTTATGTTATAACTTTCTCACAATGAAATTTAAACTTATTTTTATACAATGGTTTTGTTAACATATCAGCTATCTGTAAATCTGTAGGACAATATTTTATATCTAGTTTTCCTATCTTATAGTTCTCATGTATGAAATAGAATCTCAATCTATATGTTTAGATCTTTTACTAAAAGAACCTGATTTTATTAACTGTATAGCACTCTGGTTATCAATATTCAAACTAATTTTAACATTTTCACTTATTAATTCACTTATAAAATATCTTAAATACAAACACTCTTTAACACAATCTGCCGCTGCTATATATTCAGCTTCAGTTGATGATAAACTCACTATAGGCTGTCTTTTAGAGCACCACGATATAGGTCCTCCCGTAAACATTATTACATAACCTGTTGTACTACGCCTGATCTTGGTACAATTTGCATAATCTGAATCACAATATGCATGTAGATTTCTTATATCTTCTCCTCTTTTATACATTATACCTTTAGATCTTGTCCCATTCAAATATTTCAATATTTTCTTAACTGATATTATGTCTTCTTTAGATGGATTTTCTAACTTTTTACTTGCTTCATTTACAGCTTGACTTATGTCTGGTCTTGATCTTGTTGATAAGTATAATAATCCTCCAACTAATTCTCTATATGGAAAGTCTGATATATTATTGTTTATAGTCTCACTTTCCTTCTTATCGGTATTGCATGGTGTACTTACTGGTTTAGAATCAAACATATTAAATTTTCTTAGTACTGGACTATATATATCTTGAAAATCTATATCCTTTTGTTCAAAACCTCTTGCAACTAGTCTCGCTTTGTATGTTCCGTCTTCTTTTATACAGAATACCCATTTATTTGTTAATATTTTATGTTCCTTTGTCTTCTCTAAATCCACAATTTCCCATGTGTTATTACTCTCTAATGATTCTTTCTCTGATTTTATTGCCTTCTCCCAATTTTCTCTTTCAGGAGATTTCATTACTTCGTTATAGGTAAGTAATACATAATCTTGCAGGTAAGTTGGTTTTTTTTTCTTTGTACTTGCTTTTTTAATAAAATATTATTTTCCTTTTTACTATTTTCAATTACAACAATATCTCTTGGTATTTCTATTTTTCCTTCTTGTTCATTCCGTAGTCTATATCCATTACTGGTATATCCAACCATTATTAATTTCTTACTTCTCGGGTCTAGTTTTCTTATATTTGTGTGTAATTGCTTTGCATATAATATGGCACCAAACTTTTGCATATTTGTTATGTTGGGTCTTTTACCATACCACATTTCATATGGTGTTTTATTTTTCAATGATTCACTAGGTAGTCTATTAATAATATAAGTAGCACAATATATGGCTTCACCCCACATTTGTTTTCCAAATTCTGAATCAAATAATAATGCTCTTCTTTTCTCTAATAATGTTCGGTTTAAACGTTCTGATTTACCATTTAATTGAGGTGTATATGGTATTGTTAAATCTAATTTTATTCCTTTTTTAATGCACCATTGTCTGAAATCTTTGCTAGTATATTCACCTCCATTATCACAACGTATAGTGAATACTTTTTCATTTCTTTCTCTTTCTGTTTCTTCTATATAATTTATAATTTTATCCTTTGCTTCATATTTAAACTTTAATAAGTATATTTTTGTAAAATGAGTGTAATCATCTATAACTGTTAAAACATATGTATAGCCATCATAGGTTTTCTCTTCAAATGGACCACAAATATCTGTGTGTATTAATTCTAATGGTCTTTTCGCTCTGGTTCTTATTGTATTAAAAGATAATCTTGACTGTTTTGCTTGTGTTCAAATTTCACATTTCTCTAATTGTTTTACTCCTTGTAATTTTATCCCTTCAACTACATTTGGTAATATTTCTAGTGTTTTATTTCCAGGATGTCCCAATCTTTTATGCCATTCAATAGCAGTTCCATTTTCCTTCATTAGTAATGATTTTTCTTCTATATATTGTTCTTTATCAATATTTAAATTTATTTTATATAAACCATTTTCTTTCTTTCCTGTTAATACTAATTGTTCGTTTTTATATATTTCAACTTTATTCTTAGTAAAAATTACTGTTCCTTCATTATTTGTTACTTGGTTCACCAATAATAAGTTTTGTGAAATATCTGGTACAAATAAAGTATTTTTCAAAATACATTCTTCTCCATTTATAGTACCTCTGCCTTGTACTTTCATTTTAGATTCATTCGCTGTCAATACTAACGACTCTTTATTTTCAAAATTTCTTAAATTATTTATATCATTTGTCATATGTGCTGTGCAACCAGAATCCACAATAAATTCTGTACCTTTTATATTTTCATTTATTAATTTTGTTAAAAATGTCTTATCAGTTTTCTTCTCGTACTGAGTTTTATTTTTAAAGTAACAATTTTCTTCATTATGATTATTTTTCTTACATATTGTACATTGATTTCCTTTATACTTGCAATTGTTTTCTTCATGATTATATTTTTTACATATTGAGCACATTTTACAGTCTTTCTTTACATGTCCAACTTTATGACATTTAAAGCATTTTATTTTAGAACTTCTTTCATTCTTAATAGCTTGAAATGCTAACTGGTTTTCTACTTTATTTGATTTTTGTTTCTCCATTCTATTTTCCTCATTTAATAATCTATTAGTTAAGTTTAGTAATGTTTTCTTATCTTCGGATGTTGATTCCCACGCTGTTATAAAATATCTCAAATTATTAGGTAAACATGTTAGTATTTTTGACATTACCATTTCTTCATTAATGTTTTCACCAATCTGGTTCAATCTAAATTGAAGGTTCTCTATGTCTGTTATTAATTGTATAATAGATCTGTTATCTAATTTAAAATTGAAAAAATCTTGCAATAAAGATGATTTATTCCTCTGTTCTGTGCCTTCAAATATATCACATAACTTTGTGTACATTTCTAACGCATTTTTGCATGATAAGATATGGCCTTTTAACTTTTTATCTATAGAATTTATAATTAATTTCTGTACCTTAGCATCTTTTGTAATATACTCCTCATTTGTCTTTCTTTCTTCATTAATATTTGTTGATAAAGCCTCACTTAACTTTGATGCCTTTATGTATATATTAAATTCAAATTTCCATAATAGAAAACTCTTACTATCTCTTAATTTCTCTATTTGAATATCTTCATCATACTTTCTATCCATTTTTATTTATATTTTGTATGATCTCGGCTTACTAAATTGACTTATTACTTTCTTTTCTATTAATATAAACACGTACTGACCTGTTCTTTATGTATGTTATTCTTCTGGTATAATATATTTATGGCGACGGTTCTTATTTCTCTTCAACTGATTCTTGTTTTTATTTTCCCTTTGAGATTTTCGCGACACTGGTTTTAATTATTATCACTGTTCTGGTTTTTAACAAATTCGCGTCCCTCAGGGTTTTTATTTATCGATACCTGGGTTTTACTTAACTGCTCCTGGGTTTTACTTAACTGCCCCTGGGCCCATAACCTGATGAGGCGCCTGGAGGCGGAAATGCTCGCCAGTTTGTATCGGTGGGTGTCGGGGGTGTGAGTGGAGGGCGGTGTGGTCTCTTTAAGGGAGCTCACCTCCTGGCGCGTCGATGCCCGCCGAGACGTCATTGCCCGTTGGGCAGTCCGGCTGGAAAGGCCTCGGTTCTGGCTGCAAATCGTGGAGGCCTTCCGGCCGGTGCTGATGCAGCGGTTGGAACGGCGGCATGGGGTGCTCTCCATTCGACTGGTGCAGGTGTTGACGGGGCATGGATGCTTCGCCAAATCCCTGTACAAGGTCGTTAGGAGGGAGAGTACACCGTTCTGCCACCACTGCGATTGCGACGACGACCCGGCGCAGCATACGCTCGAGGTCTGTGACGCTTGGGCAGAGCAGCGCCGTGAAGTCGTCGCAATCATCAGTGCCGACCTGACGCTGCGGACTATCGCCAGGGTGATGGTCGGCACCGTCAGGAACTGGGACGTGGTCGCAACCTTCTCCGAGACAGTAGTCTCACGGAAGGAGGCGGCGGATCACCTGCGCGAGGCACGCAGCCTCGATGAGGCGATCCGCTGCTGGCGACTGGGGTGGCGTAGACGCGAATACCTGCGCCTCATGCCGCCCTAGCCAAGGCCGCAGGTGACCTGACCGGGGATAATACGTCACCCGCTGAGAGGCCGACCACGTGAGGAATGACCAACGTTCTCCCCGAGGGGGGGATGTCGGTTGATGGGAGGATACCTCAAATAGGGGATATTCTGACGGACCGACCACTCACGTCAAGTCACCCTGCTCCGGTGGTCGGCCCAACGACGAGGGCGACGTGCATCGTGGGTGGGTAGTGGGTGTGCGTGCTTACGCCCCTTTGTCGCTTCGGACGGAGTGGTGCGAGGAGCGCTGACTGCAACCCACCTCCAAAAAAAATTGGTGAAATATGTGTGGACAGGCCCTTATTGCCTATGAAAGATATTGGTTTTTAAAATTGAATTATTCGTTTTTATTTAATTATTTTAGTTCGACTCGGATGTCCAATCTAGGTGCACGGTTGGCGTTATTATCTCCTTACGACTTTTTCGCGTATTAAAAGTCCGCGATGTAAAGCGATTGAAATATGGCTTTTTCCCGGTTCGGTGTGTTGGTGCGATGTGCGGTATTAAAAATGTGTGAATTGCAGTGAAGCAATTGTTAATTTCGGAATGTTAATTCCTATTACCTATCTGGATTACTCCGTTTATCGATATGGGATATTTACCTTTATGGCAACTTTCACGAAAAAGGGTTTTATTAAAAAATTTATTAAAAAAATCTTTTATTAAAAATAGGTAGATATCTAGCTTCTATTTTATTTTTAAGTTAATAATCTTTGTATTGTAGGAGACTTCACAAATACAATTAACGGACAGAAATTACATCCAAACTCAGTACAACAATTTATTGATAGCACATGTTGTCCTGCGTGAGATTCGAACCCGTAAGACTGGTACGGTAGGACGGTATCTTAAACGCTAAGCCATTTGTGTAGTCAAATTCAGTAATACTTATTTTACTTTTTACCTACAAGAGTTTATTATAAATCAAACAAGCGGGCGATAACCTAGACACCTACGTAACATCAACACATCACATTTAAGGCGTAGACTCTTTGACACAAATTTTTGAAATCACTAACTATTTTGTTTTTTAGTTTTTTTTGTGAAATATACATCTAATTACGATCTGTGATCGTTAAACTACAACATACTCGAACAGTTGCTCCATAACCTGATACACCCTGTATATATATTATTTATATATATATATATATATATATATATATATTATATATATTATATATATTATATATATATATATATATATATATATATATATATATATATATATATATATATATATCTCTATATATACATTAAATAAATATATGCTTAAATATATTAGACGTGGGTCGTTACGTTATTTTTAAGAAACGTAAAAAAACTGGTAACTTGGTCGATGTCACGTGTTTCAAAATTAGTGATTTTTGTAAAGACTTATTTGTATACAGCTACTTTGATTGTTTGCATATTGTATGAATAGCTGCACTAACTATATACAGTTACACGCGAAACGAAAATAAATTTGTAGCTATACAGTTAAATCAATAAATTAACTTCCTTTCATACTTTTTTCAGGCTGAGGACTGACTGCATTATATGTATTTACGATTGATTAGAGGTTACAATTAAACTATCATTTTAATTAAATTTGTATTAATGCAGACGTATTTAAAAGTAAATTGATTGTATATACAATGATTATATTTACAGTTTATTTACACTTTTGATATATTTACAGTTTTTTCACTGTTATATGGACTTTATAATGTGTGATGTTTTTATTAGTAAAACAACAAACTAAAACAATAAATAAATTAAATTCTTTACTTTAAATTCAAATTTCAAAGTGACACTCGCTTCGTTTCACGCAAAATCAAGCCGTTGAAATTACTTATAAACAAAAATCACTTTATTTTATTATCAACTAGCAACCCGCCCTCGCTTCGCTTCGGTTATAGTCGTTTTACCCGCATAGTTCCCGTTCTCATAGGCATACGGGGATAAAATATAGCCTAGTTTACGCCCTGGTATTATAGCTTTCCATAGGTGAAAGAATTTTTGAAATCGGTCCAGCCGTTTTGAAGATTACCCGGAATAAACAGACAGACAGACAAAAATTTTTTAATCGCTATTTTAGGCATAGGTGTCGTGCAAATAGCCGTGTGAGCATGAAAAAAGCCTATTATTTTGACATTACAAACAGACACTCCAATTTTATTTATTGTTATAGATAAATGCAATTTTACGTATGAAAATTAAAGGTATAAAATGTATTGTTACGCTGTTTGGTCTTTGTTGCATACCACGGCACGTGAGTGTTCGGTATTTGGTCGGATTACTTCGAATAATTTCGTGTCATTCGATTAGCCATCTCGCTCGCTCACTCGGCCGCGATTCCAAAGAAATGTACTTAGCGTAATCAACGTTGTGCGGTCGGCTCTTTCTCGCTCGCTCGAATATAATACCGTTAGCCCATATCTGTGAGTCGTGTTAAGTATAACGTAGTTACAAAAATCACCTCTTTTACTTGTCGACTCGTAGATAGTGATTGTTACATGTCGCGTAATGGGTTATTGTAACTAATGACGTGAAATAACGCTCATGTCTAAAATTTATACACAAATCAGTCCTAAGCATGTAAAGCAGGAAGAATCGTTTTCATTTTAGGAACAAACACTGAAACCACTTCTAAACATTATTCCTAAAGAATGGTTATTTTCCCTTTTTTCTTGTATTACAGCACAACAGGTTGTTATTTTGGAACAGTTTTCTGAAACTGTTATTTCGCTAAAACTGAAACAGGTCTCACAATTTAGCTGTTGTAGAGCACCCCTAGTGATTCAGGGCCCTGAATATCGTGTAGGAGTTTTTGGCGGGAATCTGAAGTGTCATGTGCTGTTCTTGTATTATATTCAATATCTTAGTGTTTTAACATGTTATGTTAAATAATCTTGATGGCATTTTATGTAATATATAGCGACAGAACTGCTGAGGTGTAGTGAATATGATATAAAACTGCTATACATACCTTTGTATTTCCATCAAAATTCTCAGAAGATACCCTTAACAGTGGCCATTACACTGTTGAGGGCAACACTTTGACTTACTGACAGACTATTACTGACACGATGACACTGAGAACTTGAAAAGATAATTATAACTCGACACTGGCAAAAATGGCTCGTATTTGTATCTGATTGCCAAGACAAAAAAGAAGAAGAAGAAGAATATCGTGTAGTGTAATAAGCCTTTTAGTCTGTGCTATAGAGATGTCGTAAGTGGACATAAATATCGATAATTACAAAAATATCGATATCGATGTGTCGATATATCGGTCAAATTAAAGAAAAAGCCTTTATACAATATGAAGCATTTAGTTTAGCCTAGATCATTAATATCAATAGTAGTTCATGTACAAAATTGCATTATTTGATTGTATAAAAATTTCGACAAACCTGTAAGGTATTTTTTGAGAGGTGGTTGGCCCAACGACGAGAGCGACGTGTTATGGGTTACGGGTCACCGCGCCGCCTCTCTCTCGCCTCGAACGGAGACGGGCGGCGGGTGCCTTGACCGTAGCCCACCTAAAACTTAAAGGTTTTTTTTTGAGTATTCTTTTATTAGTAAAAATTATAAAAATATCAAAAAATTAAAAGCTTTCTTTTAGCTAACATTTCACGCATGTTTCTTATCTATACAAATAAATAAATTTGAACTGTCTATTTGTAACATCAAAGTAATCGATACTTTTCACGGTCATACGGTTATTAACACGATACCTACGCCTAAATTATTTTGGGTTATCTTGAAAAGGGCTGGGCCGATTTTGATAATATTGTACTACCAGGTAGTTGTCTATATAAAAAGCAACATAGGCTACCTTTTATCTAAGTATTTGTATGGAAACTGCGGGAATTTAATGGTATATATTATAAAATTCGTAGAAGTCTTTAAATGTGACTCGTCAAATGAGTTAATTAGATTTAGCCAAGAGTAAAGTTACTAAAACAAAAACAATTTTATTTACAAAAACTGATTTCCTGTAATACATTACCTATACGGTATTTTTTTTTATAATAATTTAAATAAATGGAAAAGTAAGTGAAAATCTTTTAACGAATTATTATTCGATAACTAAGCGATAGTACCTACATTGGAATCATACAAGTATAAACGCAACGTAATAAAAATATACTAGTCACACACAATACAGTTATTGTTTTATTTTTGTTTTCTTTTCTACTATAGTTCTGTAATCTTTTACAGTTTCGTATTCTATTGACTTACAGTAATAAAAAAAAAATTCGTTTTTGATACATTTTCAAAATTGGATATTTTGTATCGATATATCGAATTAAAAATATCGATATATTGATACTTTTTCAACAAGCCTACTGTTCTTTAAGAAGGTCGACTTCTCGCTCGCTCGGAGTAGTCGGAGTATTAGAGCCATAAACTACAAAAAAGGTCGATTTCTTTTGTTTTGGTCGATAAGTCAAATTTAATTTTTGGGAAATTTAATGTGTACAGTAACACAAAAAGCACTAATTTCTTTTAATATTTTTCGATTAATATTCTGACGCGGAAGTGTTCGTCAATTAACTAAATTTTGTGCTAACGCTTAAATTGCGAAACATTTCCATTTCGTATATTCGAAACTTTTAAAAATGACCCAAATATAGTAAATGACTTTATCGTCCCGTAGACATATAAGCAATTCCATAATATGGCTTCACGAGGAGATAAGAGCAATGGGAATGGCGAGGAGCAAATCGTAGAGGTAAATTAAACTGGCCTACATATTTGACAACTATACTGAGTCGAATAAAGTGATGAATGGGAGGATGGTTCCAGACGTTGGCGGAGGTGTTCCGCTGCTTCATTTGTATGGAGAAGCTGGTGGATGCACACCTGTGCCCGCATTGCTCGAAGCTCTGTTGCTATGCGTGTGTGAGGCGATGGCTGACGGAACAGAGGTCGCAGTGCCCGCACTGCCGCGCGGCGCTACATCTGCACGAACTCGTGAATTGCCGTTGGGTTGAAGAGGTCACCCAACAGATAGAGACTATGCAGCAGACTAACTCAGCAAGTCAAAGAGAAAGCTTCAGAGACAGGTGATTTTTTGAGTCATAATTAGGCATTTAATATATTCAGAGATAGCCCGTGTGCCACATAGGCCAACTGGTAGTGTTAATTTTGTAACAAAATATAAGAAATATTTGTGTCAGGTGTATTTTACAAATTTATTACAATCATCAACAAATTCCAAATATGATAACAGTTTTTTTTTAAAAGATAACACACATTTATTTTTAAAGATAACACCATGTTTTCTTTTTAAAGCTGCACTAAGAAAATATTTTTTGTATTATTAGTGACTTTACTATATAATTTAACAGACACAATAATTAAAAAAAAAAGTTTTAATTTTTCAGTTTGGGTGTAATCACCTTGACTGAAACAATAATTTTGGATCACACAGAATATTGCTTTTCATGGGCATCGAATCCATGACATTGATATTGCAGGTTGGTTTCTTAACCACTATGCTGTATATATAATCAATAGTAGTAAGTACATTATGGGCTGTTATTATATGATGTTAAGGTAGGGATTATGTTGCCAAATAATCCAATAAGAACATTGACTGATAGTAATTTTACAATAATTGGCATTGGCTCTTCTAAAATTACTTATTCAAATTTTTCAGTGCAGTATTGATTCACCAGAAGGGAAATCAGTGGTTATCTTTAATTTTTAAAATTTCTTGTGTATGTCTGTATGTCACTGAACTCCTCCTAAATGGCTGGCTGGATGTTGATGAAATTTATTGTGTGTATTCAAGGGGATTAGAGAATGGTTTAGATTCACAATTGGACCCGGTAGGTGGCATTGTTCAGCTGTCTGTTGGGTCAGCTAGTAACTCTATAAATTTTAGGCCCTTAAAATTAACTTCATTCAGCACATTGACCAAAAAATGTGGTAATTCAACTTTCTAATTTACTTTAAAAAATACAAAAAGAATAACTTTTAAACAAAACCTATCATTCTTTCGTACTGTATGTCTAAGAATGCCTTAAAAATTACTAAAGATATATCACTAAACTGTTTAGAATTAGAAAATTTGGATTAAAATATCCAGTGTGTCTTTATGCATTATGTAGTAATAAAGATAAAGCATGGTTATTAGGCTTTTGATCATTGAAAAAACTGGGGTAAGGCCTATCACCTGACAACCTCTGATGTCCTTAAAGTCTGACGGCCAAAAATCTGTAGTAGAACAAATAAGAGGTAATCAAAATAGCTAGAAGGGTTAGCATGGTGATGGGTAAGCCAAGTTCACCAATGGTTTTCGAGTAACATGGAAAACCAATAGATCAGTATAGTTCTGAATGGCAAAGCTGAAATCTGTTTATTAGCCAATCCGCTGTTAGACAAAGGCTTCGCCATAAAGAGGGATTCTACCACATGACCACACTTGGCAGGGAGGTTAGAAATTGTATTTGTTGTTGTACATTTCTTAACAGAGTACTGCTGCATACTCACCTGGAGCTCTTTCGCCTGGGTTCTATGATTTCATAGGAGAGGACAGGGTAGTGACTATTGTGTTCTTACACTGTCACTGCAAACACAATCTATACCAATAAATAAAATTGGAGTGTCTGTTTGTAATGTCAAAATAATAGGCTTTTTTCATGCTCACACGGTTATTTGCACGACACCTATGCCTAAAATACAGATAATTTTTTTTTATCTGTTTGTCTGTTTCTTCCGGGTAATCTTCAAAACGGCTGGACCGATTTCAAAAATTCTTTCAGCAATGGAAAGCTATAATATCAGGGCGTAAACTAGGCTATATTTTATTCCGGTATTCCCACGGGAACTACGTGGGTAAAACGACTAAAACCGAAGTGAAGTGAGGGCAGGTTGCTAATAATGAAATAAATTTGACTGCACAGATGGAGTAATGGTTAAGATACACCTATAGCGCCAGTGTCAAGGGGTTCGAATCTCATACGGGACAACACTGTTCAATCCACACATTGTTGTTTTGAGTCTGGATATAATTTGTTTCCTTAGTTATGTTTGTAGTGCCCCTGCAATACAAGGTTTATTGTTGGCAAGGTGTTGTTGTTAAAAAAAAAGTGTTATTTAGGTTACTGTTGTGGCGTAGTGGACTGTAGGGGGTTTATGCCAGCAACAAGCGATGTGGGTGTTCTCGAAGGACCAGTGGGAAGAGAAGCCCACAAGTGCGACTGATTCCCACAAAATGAGGGTGAGACAGGAAAGCTATGGGAAGTAGCTGGAGAACTTACCTGGCTTCTCTGGTGTTCACGGAGCTGATAATTTGCTGAGCTGATGGCGTTGCCCGTTGGGATGTGCTGAATGTGTACCCAACGAGCTGGTATAATTAATTGGGCCGAACGCAAAGCACTGAATTTATTGTCTGTTACACTTTACACTAAGACTAAGTTATTAAAGCTCTCAATACAGGTGTCCAACACATCAAGAGAAGTTGACAGTGTATTGTTGGACTTGTCGTCGGTGTATCTGTCATCAGTGCGCTTTATGGGGTGGCACTCACTCAGGCCATACATTCAAACAATTGGAAGAAGTTTATGAGCAACATGTGAGTCAGATCCGTGATGAAGTGTCCCAACTGAGACGGAGATTGATGGAGTTAATTAGTCTTGTGCAGGATGTGGTAAGATATTTATTCTATTGTTTTTTTAAATTCAATTTGTTAATATGTTGATGTTTGAATAGATCAAAATACACATCCTGCTTTCCTATCCTTTATATATCATAAAAAATTAAAAAGACGCTTTGGTAATCACTTGAACAAAAAGTAAATAAATTTTGTAGTTTAACAAAATGTAATTAAAAGAATGAAGGGCGTTTGGCATCAAACATCCTATCATAGTTCATTGTTAGTTTTTTTAGAAATAGGGCATTACAAAAATATGGTACAAAGAACCTCAAGAATTATTATTTTTTTTGTAACTACAATTTATCATTCACTTTTTAGTTGGGATTATTATTAATAGGCATATATTTCAGATTTTATACAATAATTAATTTTGATTTATTAGTTTCGCAAAATAGAGGGGACGTTTCGAAATGCACTGGGATGTCACTCAGGGGAACATACGTAAAAGGGCTAAGCCCTTGGATGTGCCACTGTAATTAGATACCCAGATTAAACCTCCGGTGGCAGAGCTGGTCGCGATTAGAACAAACAAAAAGAGTGTTTAATACAAATCAATAATTTAATATGTTGTAGGGCAGTGTTTTTTTTTTCATATACATTGTTGGTTGGGTTCGAGTTTTCTTTCTCGTGGTTTTTTTGTATTTTATTTATTTTTATTAAACATCATCTGTAGTGTCTGACTATCTGACTAGCGAACGAATGTGATTTTATTTGTCTATTTTCATCAAATATTACAATTTCTTAGGAACGTAACGTAGAGTCAGTACGTGCGGCCAAAGATGAACGCGTGCGTGAAATACGAAACGCGGTCGAACTAATGATCTCTCGCCTAGATTCGGCACTGAAAGCCAAACTACTCACACTTATGGGACAGAAGAATGGTCTGACGCAGGAGACGGAACAGTTAGAACATTTATTGCAGGAGATTGAACATCAGTTACATTCCAGTACTAGGTAATTCTTAATATAAACATTTATTTTGTAGTACATTCTTCACAACGAATACCTTAAGTTTTAATAGAATAAAAATACCTTTGAATGGATTTCATTGGTGTGCACATGTTTGGTGTAGATGTCTGTGAATGTTGTCATCCTTCCATCATCCTATATTGGTCCATTTTTGGGTATACGTCACCTCAACCGATCCTTCAATCGGTTTTTACGATTTGCATCTACAAGTAATGGGTCGGGAAATGTGGCCTGTTTGCCAGGATTATTAGAAATTCAAATAACGTGAGAACGCCGCATGTATTGCCTTCAGGTTCGAGGTTCGTGCTCCACGGAGAGCACTTGGACTTCGTTGCTTAAATGGTTTGGGTTGAGAGTTATCTACGCTCACCGCTAGTCCGCGTATACATGTAGCAGCCATCTGAGGCTAATATCTAAGGTCAGAACAATAATAAATCGGCATTATTTTATTAGGATGTGTGATTTAACGTTACACGCTTAAATTTGGGTGAATTTTCCTTTGAAGTCCCATGATAAAGCTGCGAAACTATAAAATACATTTCGCGATAAGACGATTCTTTTAGTACGAGATCCGGCTGCAAGATAATATTTAAAAAATAATAGCTTTAATTTGATATAAAAACCAAGTGTGTACGTCATGAACGTATAAATACACCAAAAAGTTACTTGTTTACACCTGGCTGCGAAGTAGTTGCGGCCAAGTGTGCAATGGCACCCATCGATTTTCGAATTCTTTACATACATTGCTATGATGTGGATGATATTTTATTTAAAAAACAAGTGAACGAAATTTTTGGCGAATATTTATTAACATTAATTTAATTAAAATTACTTGCGGGCACTTATTGAGTGGCACCATGTTATCAATGTGTTCTCCTAATCATAAATGTATGTCAGAATCTGAGTTTGATTATCTACGCGATGAACATAGTGATTTTGTAGCCGGATCTTAGTCCATTTACAAAGAATGAAAAAAAAAAATATCAAACTTCGTAGTTCTTACGAGACTCATCATCAATATCATGATTGTCATCATCATCTCAGCCCATACACGTTCCACAGTTGGGCTTGGGCCTCCTCCACTATGGGAGTGAAATTGACCTACGTTGGTTAGACAAAAACCTATACGTTTTTGTTTCGAGTTTTCTTTTTCTTGCATAGATATTATCTGCATATTATATCCCTTAGTCATCTTATACGACATCCACGGGCAAGAAAGGTGATTGTGAATTGTATTCTTACTCCGTCACCACACAGATAATATGATCAATTTAGGTCAAATACGTCCTAGTGCTGAGCTCGAGCTTCTTCCACAATAGGAAGGAAATTTACCTACTATACTACGCTTGGTATATGGTTACAGTTTGGTATATTACCTTATGATAAAAGCACACTGTTAACAGTCGTCTGTCTACAACTGCGGACCGGTCCGTCCGCGGTCCACACTGTGGCAGAAAATCGACGTTAGAGTAGTAGCAATTTGTTACTGCATTTCGTTCGGTGAGGGAGCCGGCAGCTCACCTTTCTAAGGGTGTTTACATGTGATGGATTTTGGTGATGCCTTTAGTATCACACTCCCTTTACTTCCTTCACGGTAGGCAGTGGCCTAGCAAAGGCCCACGAGCGGCAGTATCATTTATCAGGTGAGCAGCAGCAAACAACAGTTTGCTCTTTTGCCGCCAAAAGTAATTAAAAAAAATGGGCTTTTATGGTTTCAGATTTCATTTTCTTGCATTGATACTATATGCATATTATATCCCTTAGTCGTTTTTTACCCAAACCCCCTGAGCAAGATAAGGATGGTATTCTTACATCGTCAAACACTTCCGTGTTTCTTATGTTAATAATTAAGAGTAACCAAATTATATTAGAGATTTTGTCATAGCTTACAGATGTCACAGAGTACTTTTTGTTTACAGATCTGAATTGATAGCCAAGAGCGGTGACCTTTCTAAAATGATTCATCAAGTACGCAAGAAACCTATGGCGAGTTTCGTGACTGCGCCCGTACCGGCCGATTTCCACAGGCAAGTCTCAGTGCCAAAGTTTGTACATCTGTGTGTCATATTTATATTAATTACTAACAATCGAATTGACAATAAGTAAATCTGATGAAACGGTATCCTTTTATCATGACAGATTGTTTGAATATACCTCGTACGTACCGTCCGGGCGATTAAAGGGCAGCATGCAGCCTCAACCTGAAGTATTACCTTCCCATGGCCATTTGGTTTGGTCAGCGGTACTAATTACTTAGGTAGGACTAAAATTAATCCCTAACAATCAAATTGACAATTTAAAGAAGTATTCTAGATCTTCATATAAACATTTACTCAATTCAAATTTGATCAGTCGTTAGTGTTTTAACTAACAATCATTAATAATTAACAATCGGGGTACATTCATCCATCCATCCATTGATGTCTACTGTCGGATGTATGTATGTAGGTCTCTTCAGGAGTGCTGATTATACCAGTCGTGTTGGCGATTGCAGTTGGTTTGTCAGCACCTGGTGAATGTTGTTCCCCGCTCTCTCTGATGCCCCCTAGGCGGTTTAGACGACTCTCACTGGGAAGGTGACATATTCTACTCTTATGACATCACCACGCGCAATTATGACATTTTCAGATGATTTTTTTTTAAATATTATCATCATCATCATCATCAACATTATTTCAATTCATGTATGACCAACTGTTGGGCTCAACCCTCCTTCACAATCCGCTGTTCAGACGAATTGTTATAGGATTCTATTTCGAGTTTTTCTTCTTTGGTATAGATGTCACATATATATTATATCCCTTAGCCGTCTTTTAGAACAGCCACGGGCATGATGGTGGTCAATTGCATTCTTACTTCGTTACCACACGAAAATTTTAAACGCATGGGTCTTTTCTTTTCTTGGTATGTTTGTAAAGTCTCCCCGTTTACAAAATCTAATAATAAGTTATCACCTAACTTCGTTTGCTACTATGCTTCGTACAAACGACGTTTTACTCTCAGTGTTTGGGACAGAAAATTGTCAGCACCGTGGCTCCTACCACTTGTAAAGTCTTAAAAAAACGCAATCGATATTGTCGCAGTGAAATCGTGCCGAGTTATGATAGCAGCACGTTCCCTCTAACAAACTTCACTCAGCTGCAACATGCAGCCGCACCCGTGTACTCGGCACCTTTACACGTCAACGGGCTATGTTGGCGCTTGAAGGTGTACCCTGATGGCAACGGTGTCGTTCGAGGCAACTATCTATCAGTATTCTTGGAATTAAGTGCTGGATTACCAGAGACTTCCAAGTAAGTTGGACAAAACTATTTCTTATTTAATATAGTATGCTATTAGGCCTAGCACGTAAATAATACAAAATGACGTTCAAATAAATAACTCGTCACTGTAACAGCTGTAAAGAGCAAAAGTTTGTCAATTTTAGAATATTTTGTTATTCGAGTCCCTACTATGAAATTGGAATAGATTCGACGATGAGTTATTTGCTTTTCTAGCACCGAAAAATTGCACCAAAATTTATAGTATTCGCTGAAGAAAGCAACGCTTGCGATTTGACGCATTACTTTATGGCGTCTATTCGAACGATTAACTATTTATCTGTTAGGTTTTTGGACGATGATCGGTCGAGTCTTTGTTTCGATTCGACACGTTAATTTTCGCATTTGGTAGTAGCTTTTATAGCATATATTTTAGTTGTTGCAAATAAAATTTTGCAGACGTCTTGTTTGCTACTTAAATGTAAGAACGAGATCGCGAATAAGGATCTATGTAGTGAAGACAAATCGTTTTAATGTTACGTGCTAGGCCTGCAGATTTGGGATGGGTTATTTTTTAAATAATATATTTTCTCATATTTTGTCGTGTTTACGAATGATGAAATAAATCTAATTTAATCATACACATGGACCATAAAATTAATAACAGAATTATTAATTATGTGGGTAGATAGAAATTCTGTGGCTTTGATGACCTCAAATCTTTTATCTTGAGCAACAGATCACAGTATTGAAATTGTCGAGGTAAAACACTGAATGAAACGCAATTAAATTTGTATTTTCTTTTTATTATTACACATTATTTTTTTATCCCATACTTTTTACATTTAGTTGTTAATAAAATTACCCTTGTATAATGTTTTGCGTTCATACAAGCCCATATAAAGCACACAATAGAATACTTTAATCCTTTATACATTCACATATCACGGTACAATTACAGTGTAATACTGGTATGTGAGAATTTGTATTTGGTTCACCACACGTTTTGATATTGCAATATGATCTTTAACCACAATTATGAGCTGTTTTATACGTTAACTCATTTCTACAGTAGTTGTGAAATCATATAATCGCACATTTTTAATACAATTATGTCATATTAAAAATATAGTTTATAATGTTAGTGTTTCGTTATTGCAAGCTCTGCTAAGTTAAGAGTAGGCAAGAGGTAAGTGTCGGCTATGAGAGTGTTGCTCATTAGCTGTAGTGTCGTCGTTCATGTGCTAGCATGGTTTAACGATCTAAACATACGAACCACTTTTAGTTGCCATACCATCAATTTTCTAGTGTGTACTAATTAATCGAATATCTTTAAACGAGCAATTGTTGTATATTTAGAATCTTTGAAACAGTTTCAACAATTTCCATAAAATTTAGCATGGTGGATGACGGGGTTTGGGGTGATAAAATGATCTAGCTAGGCTTCATTCATTTGAAAATCTTTTTCTTAAGGGTTATAAAAAAATATTACTAATTAATCGAATATCTTTAAACGAGCAATTGTTGTATATTTAGAATCTTTGAAAATCTTTGAAATTTTATGGGAATTGTTGAAACTGTCAACAATTTCCATAAAATTTAGCATGGTGGATGACGGGGTTTGGGGCGATAAAATGATCTAGCTAGGCTTCATTAATTTGAAAATCTTTTTTTCAGGGTTATAAAAAAAATATAATTAAAGATAAATTTGGCCAACATTGAGAATAAAAAAGCTCAGTTGGGAAATCAAGCAACTTTCTGTAATCAACAATTCTCTAGTGGATACTAGACTAGACAACCCTAGTGCGATCTCTAGTTTTACCTTCTTTAATCTACTTTTTGTAAGAAAGACTTGTTGATTAAATATTTACCAAAATAAAAACAGTTCGTCCGGGTACTATTTAACAAGTCCATTTATACATAAACCACGTTGTTTTGCACGTATTACATATAGATTTTTATGTTGTATGGAAATATGCCTCGCTTATAATTCGCTTTATTCCTTCGGGGATAAAGAGTTGCGATTATATAACAAACAACAACTCTATGGCCCATGTAACTTAGAAATAAAAGAGTACACATGCATTTGTTCATGCGATTTTATTGAAAGTTAGTTTTTAATTAATAGTTCACTGTGAAAGTTTATTGATTTTTTGTTCAGTTATTTTCTCCTCATGAGTGAAATTACTAGTCCTATTTCAAGCGTCTTAAAATTTTTGTTAGCAATATCTAATGTACGAACTATTCAATCCTTATATTTGAATTATAGTATAGACGATAAGTATGTAGCTCTGAAATACTACTAAAACTAATGTTTCATTGTATGTATTTCGGTTTATAATATAAACTTTATATTGATATTAATTCAAATTTTAATTCGAATTACTTAATTTAATATTAGAATGGATTGTCATGCAACGACAGAGACTATAGTACACTAGACAATATAATTTACGAGTTTACTTAGTAAAACTGGCGTGATTTTGTGAAATTTTCTATCTCGACAGGATTTTTTGTACCGAATCTCGTAGTTTGGCAACAAAAAGTTGTTGGTTTGTTTGAACTAGATCACGTCTCAACTTATGTGTGCTGAAAACATAATGTGTTTGCCTACCAAATATGTGTTAATTTAACATAAAAAAATTACATTTTCATTCATAAGCTATAACAGACTTTTTGATAATTGTGAAGGGAATTATAAATTTCACACTGGTTCGTAGTTTTAAAAAATGACATCCTTGTTTTGAAAAGTATGGTAATTAATGTAAATCACATGATTGTTTACTTCAGAACGAGCGAAGAAGAATGGTAATTGAATACGGAATTATGTGTAACATTAAAGTAGAAATTTCTTTATAACTTGGCATGACATCAATGGTTTATTTGATTATATTCTCTTAAATTAAGAATAAGTATCAACTTGTTTTTTTTTTCAAAAAAAAAATCAACTTGTTTGATCGTATTATAGAACTTTGTTAATGTGTTTGATATACAAATGTCTACGTTTATTGACGCATTTCTTGTATGACCGCGGTCCGACGTCCCCGTCATCTCCTCGATGAAGAGGATGACTTCATTTGTATTGCCCAACAAAGGGCCTACACCGCTCGCGCAGCGATAACACAAAAAACGCCGCGGTACCGGCTTCGCTGTCGAGGTCAGAAACCGCGCCGCGAAAAGTCATAAACCTAAACGTGGCCACAAGTACACTGTACTGTCAGCGACGCCCCGAAAAAAAAAATCTTGTATGACTTGCAAGATGAGATTTATTTCTTATTGCAGGGTAGTGTCAAAAAAAATTTAATGAATACAATAAAGAGATAAAGAGGAATATTTTTGAAACATTGTTTTCTTTACCTCTAATATCGTCAAAATTCCAAACACTCATTTCAACTCTGTAATAAATAGATTAAGAATTTAAAATATATGAACAATAACAATTTATTACACATTAAATATTAATTAAAACATAATATTACATTAAATAATTACACTTTATTTTAATTATAACAAGAAATCTGAATTATGTTCGTAATTAATTTACTGCATAAATATCAATCCTTAACTTTCTCCATATAATGAAGTGATATGAGAGAATAAAAATTTATAAACGAATTTTAAACTCTAACAGGCTTTTAATACGTCGCAGTGTCGCTTAAAACAACTCTTTCAGGCAATCATGTAGCTCCTATAAGATTATATTTGAACCACTAAAGACGTGAAGTCAATCTAGGTTTGAGAGCCCGCAGCACTCACCCATAGACAGTGTTAAGCTATGAAAGCCATCTGCGACTAACAGCTATACACTTCAGAAAAAAAGTGGTCACAGTTCTATTGACGCAAAATATGATTCTACCAAGTCTTCCTGATGCATAAGATCCAATAGCGGAGATCTTCAAATAATAGATAAGCGGCAAGGATAAATACAGACTTGACTGCACAGATGGCGTAGTGGTCGAGATATCAACTTATTGTACCATGTGTAGCGGGTTTGATCTAAAGCAAAAAAATACTTTATGCTCGTCGCAAATTATTGTTCTGACTCTAGATGTCATTCTTGTTCGTTAATTGTGTTTTTATAAAGTACCTTGCAAAGGTTAATTCTTTAGGCCAGGGTATCTTAAAAAAACTATTAAAATTAATATATAACAATATAAATCCAATATATAACATATTTTCACAATTACTTCGTTTGCGATTTTAAATATTATGTCTAGTAATGAAAATATTATACTATGTTAAATTATCACTTATTAAAAGCATAATTTACTGTAAAACAAACTCGAAGAATTTCCATTACATCGCAACCATTTCTTGGCTAACTACATTTATCTGTATCAAGAAATCTGTATAGCGCCTGTGTTTGTACTTCGATACTTCTTAGAAATTGTTACAAATAAGTAAGTAGATAAATAACGCTTTAAATATAATCAACTTATGGCCTAGCTTTGAAGTTTTCATCTGTTTCTTTTATTCTGTCAAATTCTTCATTTCTATAGTGAAAGTGTATGTAAACGATCTAAAAGCAGGCTAATAATTTGTTGCAATAAATTGTATTCGCAAATGGAATATGCTTTCTCTGTTTTATAATCGGAATATATGTATCATCAATATGCCCGTAGTGCGAGTTCAGTTTTTATGTACTCGTTTGCGTTAACGTTAACTATTACGGTATTGGGTCAGCGCCACCTAGCGTTTATGTGAAATATAAGGCAATTCGGTAGCGTTTATGTGAAATATAAGGCAATTACAGTCTGAAAACATCTAAAGGAACAGCTTTAGCTACCCAAGTAAGAATCTTGATTTTAACGTGTTAAAATTTTATAAATTGATGAACGTCGGCTGCACGCACGAAAAATTGTCACGTTCCGCTTGAGCTCCGCGTGCAAGCGAGAGCGTGGGACAGGCGATAGAGAGGCACGATCGGCCTAAGCGTTTGGCTTGTGACGCCAAAAAATATTTAAATTAACGAGTGCAAATAAATGTTCTTTACCGAATAAAATCCAATTAACTCATTCCTTGTAATATAAAATAATGATAATTCATTGATAATATATATATATATATATATCTTTCTTTAATTTTAATTCTTTATTAAATTTAATTCAATTCATAAAAGTATGCAATTTTCCATTAATGTTTTCTTATGACATTATCACGTAAAATTATCGCCCGTAAACCGACTTACAGACATGACATTGTTTTTTTAATTTGTAAGAGCGTATTATGTCGAAAAGTGCACTCTTTACGACGTCATGCGTTATTGACTTGTAATCTCAGATGGCAGGAATAAGGCTTTATAGTTAACGTTAACGCATTTGGGTAGGTGAAAGCTTGTACTCAGCGCACTGATTTATTAATATGTTGCATTGTTTGTTTAATGAATAATTTGCATATCGTTGAAGAGTCTCTTGATCTCAGATACGAGTACCGCGTGGAGATGTTACATCAAGTGTCTCGCGATCCCTCCAAGAACATAGTGCGCGAGTTCGCTTCAGACTTCGAAGTCGGCGAGTGCTGGGGTTACAATCGCTTTTTCAGACTGGACCTGCTCGCTAGTGAGGGCTACCTGGACCCGGAGACGGACACACTCATTCTTAGGTACAAATACATAATATTTCTAAATATTCTTTCATCAACCCATCATTGACCAGTGTTGGTCATAGTCCATAAGTGGTGATTGTAGTTGTTATGAATTGCTCAGGCGTGACGTCAAGCACTCGGTACTAGTGGTCGGCCCATACGGTGGGTTATGGGGCCTCGTGCCACCCTTTCGTCACCTCCAGTCGGAGCAGACGGCGTCCAACCAGACCATGGCCCGCCCAAGAAAAAGGACATTACTGCTTCCCATTCGCTTTAGTTGATAGAAGTTTTGCTTTAGTAGACTTTTATTACTTCTCCACGGATTGACAAATTGTATTTTGAAGCCCTCAATATACCGTAATTTATTTACGAATCATCATCATCATCATCTCAGCCCATTTGTCCCACTGTTGGGCTCAGGCCTTCTCTGCAATGGGAGAGGAATTGATCTACTATTCCACGCAAGTTAGACATGTAGGAATAGGTTTGATATCTAGTTTTTCTTCTCTTGTATAGATGTTATCTGCATATTTGCCTTTGTCGTCTTTTGCGACACCCATGGATAAGAGAGGGGTTGGTTAATTATATTCTTTGTGACTACACGAATGATATTTAAGAATGGCTAACACTTATTTTATTTTGACAAGGTTTCAAGTGCGTCCGCCGACGTTCTATCAGCGTTGTCGTGATCAGCAATGGTACATCAATCAACTTATAACGATGCAGAATCAACACATACTTCAGATTAACGATCTCAAAGAGGTACCACCTACATCATCATATCTAACATCATATGTGCTATACTAATCGTTTATATATTTTTAGAGAAATTAAAAAAAAAAACGATAGTGTTTTTAATTAAAGAGAGGAATGTTATAAAGGTGGAATCGATATTTATATATTTTATGATACTATATAAACCCAATTATATTCGAATTACATACTGGTTTAATCAAAATTAGTTTAATTTGGGTAGATAGTGTTAAAATACAAAAAAAGAGTTCTTTTTTGTGTAATACCGCCATCTAGTTGACTTCCGGTTGAATTTTTTTAGTGACTGAGAGGACGTTTGGGCTTGTCGATTTCTTTGGCTAAAAAAATATACCTTTTGAAATAGTGTATTTTAAATAACGTATATAAATATTAAGCGTGAGAATTTAATATAAGGTTGTCCTATTTTTAGCTATCTTTCTTACCTGGTAGCGTTAAATCGGCCGTTTAGGCAACTTTGCAGATATTCTGGCATTCAAAGTACCTATGAGCACTACTCGAAGCTACCTGTAATTTAGCTCGTTTTAATATAAAATTCGTTAATGTAATCTATAATTTTTAAAAGCCTTTTTATTGCTTTTTGGTGGCAGACGAAGAAGCAACCCATCTGATGATAAGTGGCCAATATTGCTCATGGACCTTAGCAGTACCAGGGGCCTACCGTACCATAGCTCTGGTGGCATCCCGTGGCACTCGCTGCTTACTGTTAGAAAAGTGCTCTTAAACCTCGTTATAGACGGATATGTCACAGCGCTGCCAAAACACCGTGGCAGTTGCTCTTTACCGTGAGAAAAGTGTACATAAACCTCTTTATAGACAGACCTGTCATAAAGCTGGCGAAACTCCGCGGCGGTTAGAACATTCTAGAGCCTGCAAGTGCCAAAAATTACCGCTGAAAACGAACAGTTGAGCGTGATATCATTTCCAGGTGGTATGTGTTAACGCGTTTGGTGACGGAGTAAGAATACAATTCACCACTCTATCTAGCCCTTGGATGTCGTATAAGATGACTAAGGGATATAATATGTACATCAGATCTGTGCAAGAGAAGAACCTCCGGGGTAGTACCACACTCTCGCGGAAAATCGACGTCCGAGTAGTAACAATTTGTTACTGCACTCCGTTTGGTGATCGAGAGAGTCGAAAGCCCCACTTTCTGAGGGTGTTTGCGTGTTGTGGGTTTTAGTGATGCCTTTAGTGTCGCCGAACCTCATTGCACGCATTCACACTTCCTTTACTTTCTTCACGGTAGGCAAGAGCCTTGCAAAGGTCCATGAGCGGCAGCAACACTTACCATCAGGGGTACTGTCAGCCCATTTGACACTGTTTCGAATATAAAAAAAATTCGAAGTTTGCCAGCCGTTCCAACCACTCCAATTATTGGGATCCTAGATAATTCCACAGAAATTAAGACATTTTCGGGGATATAAACAGGCTTATGTGCTTTTTCAGACTATAACCTGTGCCTAGTTTTATCCCGATCTGTTTAGCCATTCTGGTGTGACTGAGTAAAAAATATCCATCCCACTTTACATTTACAATAGAGTATTATGCTACATTCTAATGTTTCTATTACTCCAGCGGCTTTCGTTAGAGATGTCCCGCAACTCAATAGCGGCAACTCGAGCTCAGAGCGGCAATACAGGTGCCCAGCCGCCCGCCACCAGCGACGTGGCGGACAATCCAGCGCACAATAACCCAGTCGACGGCAATAGCCTCAGCGATTCCATTGTGTTTGTCAACCAGTGGAAGTTTGCCACCCCGCACGCTATCATGAGCGGACAGAGGCTCACTAGTCCAGGTACTTCATACATCTACATCTGTCTGATGGCAGAACATCTATTTATTAATTGTGTGTGTGTGTGTTATATATATATATATACATACGTATAAAGGTACATATATGTGTGCATACATATATATTCCCTATATACTCTAAAATGGCGGGAACGATATTGAGGAAATTATCAAGAAATCTTCAAATTAGGCTAATTATAGAAATTAATAGTTTATTTTTTCTGCTGGACTGGAGTAACCTCCATAATAGGAGGCAAAATTACTTAAACTTAATTGTAAAACGGCTTGGTATAGGATTTTATTTCGAGTTTTACTTATAGTTTATTACGATACTCACGGGGCTGATAGGGGGTTGTGAATCGTATTCTTACTCCGTCACCAAACGGAAAGATATATATGTAATCATGTTTATGCAAAATATATCTATACAAATACATAAGTAAAATTGGAGTGTCTGTTTGTAATGTCAAAATAATACGTTTTTTTATGCTATTTACATAATACCTAATTACCTAGGCCTAAAAATTTTTTGTTGTCTGTCTGTTTGTTCCGGGTTATCTCTCAAACGGGTAGACCAATTTTAATAATATTTTATTACCAGGTACCTGGCTATATAAGGAGCAACTTGGGCTATTTTTCCTCTCAAGAAACTATAAATTTTTATCCGATCCGGCAATCAAACCCGAGATCTCATAGACTGCAGTCGTGTATTTAATATTTTTAAAGATATTGGAGATTTACAATGTCGGGCTACTCGACTGAAATGTAAGCGAAGTAGGAAAGGGTAAATATCGATATATCATAATATCGATATTTTTTTAGAAAACAATCGATTATTATAGTCGATATTTTTAATCCACAATTATCGATATTCGAAAAAATTTCGAATATCGATAATATTGTAGATTAAAAATATCAATAAAAATTTTCAATATCAAATTCCATATTTTTTGAAACACCTTATTATATGCTTTGGCTGTTAACTTAATTGTACCAGGTAATAAAAGCAGGTTAACCGGATAGCATATCAGAGTACTTCTGATGTCTATATGTGATGAGAGTATTGGTTTGACTAAGAAACAATTGTTTGACTCAACGAATAAGTTTATCTTTATTGTATACTAATAATACGTAAATATGTATTTAAATTAAAACTAATAAAACTACCAAATACCTGCTAAATTTTTTCACATTTGAGTATTTTGACAATTTTTTCGGCAATCGAACTCCTTAGAGCAAAAATATCGATATTTTTAGAAAATATCGATATGATATATATTGTTTTATATTCCATTTGCCCATCCCTAAAGCAAAGCGAGAACGTATTACAAGTTAAAAATAAATTTGTCATAATGTTGTTATACATTCGTAGGTATGCTGAATACGTCGATGTTCGTGGACGAGTCGCGTAACAATGACGTGTCGCATGGCGGTACGTTTGGTTACGGAGACTATGCGCAACTCGATCGTCGTGTAGCCGCGCATACAACGCACGCACTAGACACACCATACAATATACCATCTACATCGCGGTAATAATTATCATAACCAATATCAAACCCAAATTATTAATGCGAATGTGAGTTTGTTTATTACACTTTTACGCCTAAACTAATAAACCGATTTTAAAAATTCTTTCATCAATGGAAAGTTATATTATCAGCTAGTGTCATAGTGGTAGGACCACAATGTTGACAGTTGTCTATCTACAGCCGTGGGCCGGTCCACCCTGGGTAGTACCACACTCTCGCAGGAAATCGATGATAATGAAATCGATTGGAATGGCAACTTCACGTTTGAAACCACTGGTACTCGTAATGAATCATAATCATCATCATTATTTGAGCTCATATACTTCCCACTGTTGGTCTCGAGCGTCCTCCACAATAGGAGGGAAATTGACCTTACCATGCTGGTCAGACAGGTTGGTATAAGGTTTTATTTCGAGTTTTCCTTCTCTCGCATAGATGTTATATGCAATTATATCCCTTAGTCGTCTTTTACGACATCCACGGGCAAGATAGGGAGTGATGAATTTTATTCTTATTCCATCACCGCTCGTAATGAATAGTGTATAAATAGTAATTTTTGATTTGTGTTAGCAGTTCAGCGAATTCTGTGCACGTGTCGGGCACGGACAACATGGCGCTCGTGAGTTTACATACGCTGCTGAGCGCTGCCAACACACCAAGCCGTGTGCCGAGCAAGCTCGCCAATAAGCAGCCCCGAGTTGACAAACATAATGTACCCGCTAAAGATTCCACACTCACCGGTAACGAACTTCTAATATCTTTGTTTAGTTTTTAAGTCTCTGTACTAAGTAATTCATACTTGTATCGCGGGTGATTATATACACATTTACTGTATATAAATTACATCCAGACACAGAACAATAATCTAAGAAAATGGCTCAGACGAATTTTCTGTGGCAGTCAAACCTGGGCCACTTGGCACGATAGGTCTGTATTTTTTTTATTACAAACGGTGGCAAACCAGCAAACGTACACCTGTGGGTCTACTCTTGAAATCAATTCTAATTTCGAATCCGATTCAATTCCAATCTCACCAAACTTATATTTGATACTCTTGAACAAAATCGAGAATGAATTCTTGGCGTTTGCCGTTGTTATTTTCATCAAATGTGGCGTAATAACGTTATCAAACTCGATCACCACAAAGACGCTTTCTTGAAATTGTCCAGCATTAACGATTTTAAACTACGTCAAAATCACGTCGGGAGTAACAAATATTTGACATAATCGACGAGAGTTGAATTAATTTAGTTTAAAAATATTCCACCGAATTTGATTCCAATCATGCGCTAGTGTCGCTTTCAAGAGTACCAAATTTGCTCAAATTCGAGCTTCGATTGGATTTAGGATTGAAATCGAAATTCAAGAGTAGGCACACTGATGGTAAGTGATGCTGCCGCTCATGGACCTTTTCTAGGCCGCTGCCTACCGTGAAGGAATTGAAGGGTGTGTGAATGCGTGCAATGAGATTCGATGATACTAAAGGCCAAAACCCAACACATGCAAGCACCTTCAGAAAGTTGGGCTGCCGGCTCTCTCGCTCACCGAACGAAGCACAGTAACAAATTGCTACAACTCACATGTCGATTTTCTACTCAGTGTGGTATTACCCCGGACCGGCCCGCGGCTCTAGACCGATAACCTGTCAACAGTGTGGTCCTACCACTATTGTGTATCTTCGCCACTACGCTATTTGTACAATCACAACAGTCGCAATTTAAGAGACAGAAAAAATTCAAAGCGGATTAGTTGTTTCTTATGCTGACTGATTCAAGCATACAATGTGTCACTGGATTATTATAGTTGTCACAAGAGGCCCGTTTTGCCATTTGGTCTTACCGATATAATTAGTGATGAACCATACGACTCGGTACTCGATACTCACGATAAATCGATTCAAGTTTGCATGAGTATATAATCGATTTGAATATGTATTGTAAAGTGCATTGGATTAAAAGTTCTGATTTGAAAATTTGACTTAAACTGTGATATTGTAGGTATTTTGAAATGATATAATGTTACGAATGGTCATTTTTCTATCATTTAATATTTTTGTTACAATAACATTCACTCAATCACAAAAATATCGAGAAAAAGTGAATCTTCAGTCAATCATTTTCTTAAGATGATGAGCCAAAATTGTCAGTTGAGCTATCGTCACCCATATATATATTATTTTATTTTCATATTGTCAATATTGACGTCTTGAATTTTCAGTAAAAATCACTACACAGCTGGTGAAATTCTGTAATTAGTTGGTCTAAATACTAGTATTAAAGTTAATAACACCGGCCAAGTACGAGTCCGCCTTAAAAAATATATCTTGATCGATTTATTTTTCTTTAACCGATTATTAATAGTCTGTGGACAATATGAAAGAATCGTTATGCCACCGCACTTAGCCTAGTGGGCGGTACCCGTCAATGAAAAAAACATTTCCGATCGGTAAAAGATAGAAAACATCTTGGGCGTGAACTGTCAAAACGGGCCTTTTATTTTGTGACAACTATAGAAGAATGGACAGCGTCACTCGCCTTGACAATTTATAACTTCAATTGCGACCACTAGGCCGTTTGCTAAGCGATAATCAACAGTCGACAGGTTGATATAATTTAATAGCTGTGTACCCAGCTGCCTAGACCGCTAGACAAGCTACTCAAGATCCTCTTAAAGGCGAACAGGCGAAAGATACTTTGGCCTTATAGGCTTAAAGTATCTACTTTGACCAAAGTATCTTTTCTTCGCATTAGGGTTTGGATCGCATTTCTAATGCGAGTTCAAGTACTGCGTATGGTAATAATTTTTCGTCTCACTATTAATTTTTTTTAAAAGATATAATATATCTAATGCTCCACCTAAGACTCTTGATACCGGTGTAAAGCCCAAATGGCGGCAGTTAGGCTGTACGCCATTTCTGCCATTGCCGCGAAGGGATGAGGCGGGGCGTGACTGGACCATAACCTATCACAAAAGTAGCATGACAAATTAATAAAAAGTAATCATTAAATGTTATTGTACATGTGTTTCTTAAATTAGTTTATAGTGTTATGTTTTGCTTTTTCTGCATAGCATAGGTGTGCATTTATTTTGTTGTTTGTTATCCGCAACTTCGTTATAGGCCGTAAAAACAGTGCTATAGTATCGTGTCTTCTACATTATAAATGGGGATGGGCACCGTATTTTAGCCTCGTACATATTGATTGTGTTTTTATAATGCTTTTTTTCTGCGGGGGTTCACAAAATAAAATATTTATCTTTCTTACATACAGCGGTGTCAAGTACGCCGATAACTGAGGTGTCAGTGTGCGCGGCGAACGTGGCGCATTGTTCGTCAATGTCGTCTCCAGAACTGAGCGGTGCCAACAAGTTGGATGCTCCCGGGGAGCAGCCGGCTCGACCCTCGCATGCGCCATCCGAGTCCAGCAGTGACACTGGTGTTAGTAGCCAATCTAATTTTGTTACTTGTATAATTGTCAAGTCGTTTTATTAGTGCCCTAATATATATTACATCGGCGGCAATTTGACGAAGTAACTACTTCCTGACTGACTCCCACTGTAAAGATGGCTGGAGCATAGCACTGGAACGTATATGAGCCGTGAGGAATAGATTTAACGTAATTAATCGAATAAGGAAAATCAGTTTACGTAATCTAAGCAATCGATTCCTCGATTAATCTATTTCATTTCGCCATTACTAATCAACCACCACAAAGGCATGTGGGCAGTCTATTAAATGGTTTGTGTCTATTAAATGGTGATGAAAGTATTACTATCCTACCCTGATAAATATAATTAATAGATATCTATCTACCAGTTATGTTACTCATAATATAAAAATATCTTATTCCCTTTCAGGACTTGATGTTTAGTGAACTGGAGGTGTTCGCAGATGAGAACAACCCGAATCACGTTGACGAGAATTCAAACGAAGAAAATGATGTTGATGATGAAACTATGTCTGGTATATATGTCTATTTTACTGTGCCCTTCTTTCCTCCCTTCATCAGCTTATCTATTGCTGGACATAGACCTCCTTAAAGGTAGTAATACCATAATCACTAGACCTGCCTGGTGGGTTGGGGGAACGCAGTTGGTTATAAGATTTTCAAGAGTGAGCTACTGTTACCCGGTTTTTAAAACGCCCAAGGAAATTGTGGAGTGATGGAACATTTTGTTTTTAACCTGTCACTACATTGGGATTGTAATTATATAATAATTTATTATGGTTATGCATTACATTACACATTGTAAATAAAACAATTTTTTTACGGATTTTGTCGCGTTTCTATTTGACTTTTGATTGCATGACGTTTCGGACACTCTACAGCGTTCATGCTCACGAATGGAGTGTGGACTTCGGGCAATTAAATATCAAATACAGACGTTAAAAGCCGTAAAAATAGTTCTTAATTAAATATGTATATGTCCAAAATTTGTCTATGATGTTTATAAATTCGTATACAAAAGCAGCTCAAATACAATCGAGCGTTTATAAAATGATATTAAAATATGTAATCCATTAGAATTTGTGTGAATGACTTATTTCACAGATAAAAAGTCATACATGTGAATTTACAGAAAACATTTTTATATCGAAAATACAACTTTAAGTTTTAGTTTAAATTAAAAAAAATGTAATGGTAAAACTGTTAATTTTTGGTGCTGTTTGTTTATGGTTAATCTTTACTACAAAACAAACTGCATGGTTGGTTAATTGGATGGGATTGTTGATTGGATAAATTGATTGTTAATTTTTACCGCAAAAAAACTAGGTATGCATGTGCATAGCTTTTTTTTTACTGTGATTATTATACATAATTGTTCTGCCAAAATAAGTTTTGTTTATCGAGCGTTTTGTAATGAAATGTTTTTATTTAACGTCTAAATTCTGGACCATTCGAGCTTAGACTGGACTCTAGAATAAACGTAAAATGACAAAAGCTTATGGGTGAAGTTTTAATTATATTTTTTTGACTTTCATAAGTTTTTGGTTAATTTAAATAGAGTTAAATTTATAATATACTAGTAAGCGCTTGTTGCAAATGCCGATCTTTTAATATAATATAATCGACAATAATTTGAACATAAAAAACCTTTCATTACTAAACTATCATAACATGCTAAATAATACTTGCTTTGGGCTAACGTGACAAACGTGTCCGTTTCATGCGCATTAACCGCATTTTTAAGTCCTTATCCGATCCCATCCCTACCATTGCATGGTCCTCCAGAGCGTTCGTCGGCATCATCGGCGTGTTCGTGGTGCGGGCTGGGCGAGGAACCCCCGCTGTGCCGGCGACGTCGTCCTACGTGCCAGCGTCGCCGCGCCCCTCCCTATGCACGCCTAACGCCATCCGTTCGTGTTCCCCGTCGGCCTGCGCATCAGCCCCGCTAAGATCACCTGCTTCAATAACAACGCTTATATACCCTGCTTTTTTACACAATACCGGTTACACTAGCTCGCTATGCTATTTTGCTAGCCTACCCAGCTTGACTATATCTTTATTCTAGCCCGCCATACGATTCTGCTACCCCATTCTCCTGGACTATTTTGTTACACTAACTTACATACGCAACTGCGCTACATTACTTTGCTTCTCTATCCCGATACACTACACCATTATCGCGCTACACAGTCATCATCATCGCAGCCCACATACGTCCCACTGTTGGGGCTCTGGCCTCTTCCACAATGGGAGAGAAATTTAACCTACTATACTGTGCTGTGTCCAACAGCAACATGTTGGTATAGGGTTTCATTTCGAGTTTTCCTTCTCTTGCTCAAATGTTATGTGTAAATTATATCCCATACTCGACTTTTACGATAGAGAATGGTGAATTGTATTCTTAATCCGTCACCACACGGAAAATATACGCTACGCAATATCACTACACAATTGCCCATTGAATTATGGATCTCAACTATCGAACTCGCTACCTAAAAAGTGTAGAGTAACCACTTTTCATGTATCATTAGAGCATATCTCTATAATATTAGAAAAAGGTGCACAAACAAAAATTGTTGTGTAATCTTAAACTTAATATAGTTTTAAGTATAAATATTTTTATACACAAGTAACATACTCTACACTTTTTATAATCACTCGTTCAGTTCATATTAAAAGTCAACTTGATTCAAATAATATTGATTCATCGATCAGATAACATTTAATCAGATAACATTGCCTTTGCAATTTGACACTTAAGACATTAGAATTAAAAATGTCTAGTTCGGTTAGGCACAGAATAAATATATGTATCTACGCTTGATCGGCGAATTATATGATTTTATCAGTGTCTTAAGAGTGTCAACATTACTTTGAATTTGTCAGAGTTCTAAGTAAATATTCTAAAATGTGATTATTTATACTTAATAAAACGTGTCTCGTTATCTTGTTTTTAATTTTGTTAGTGTCAGCTCGCACCACTTGCAGTAAGTATCTATACATACATAGAATTGTAACAGTCCGATGTACGTTGTACTTGTAGATATCGAAGAACACTAAAATTTTGTTATTGGAACAACAAAAGCTAAAAGACAATTGTAAAATTATTAAGTCTCTATGTTTGTACACGCCCCATGCAAAAACTACTGTTATAAGAGTTTAGGAATAGATACTTAGATATTGAGGATAGAAAATGAAAAGCCACTATCTATGCGTGTATTACACATTAAAATAAAACTATGTTACGGATTTTATCGCGTTTGCATTTGATTTTTAATTACCCGATGTTTCGATCAATTTACAGCATTCATTGTCACTGGGCAATTAAATAGAAATACAAATACTATAAAAGCCGTAAAAATAGTTTTATTTCGATTTATTTAGACATTTAAATACCAAATTCGAGTCTATATTTCATCTATGATATCTTCATGTATTTAATATCGGATTAAAGCATGGCAACAATATTTTGGTCTGCTTTGAGTACAAATATCCAGGGTTTTGAAGGGTTAGAAATATAATGTGTTAGGTAGCACTCCTTAGTCTTCCTTGAGAGTCGTAAATATCGTCGCCAGGAGAATGTACAGCAGCCCTGTGAAACTTATAGTACCTATCGCGGCTGCCAATAGTCTGTAAAGCGTACTGATTGTGGTATTATTATCTTTGAGAAGGCTTATGTCCAACGGCAGGCTTTGATGTGAGCAAACGGGCCGAATTGCTCTTTAGGCCAATTTTTAACACACTCGTTCAATCTAAATTATTGAATCAATTATTTACTTTCTAAAAGCGTGTAAATATATTTAGATAGAAAAATATGTATATACTAGCTCACTCAAACTGGTCTGTCGAAACTAAAAAAAATATAATTCTTTGAAGTATGTAGCTCGCTGTGCCATCGGTGCTATTGTTAAACTATGCTATTGCCGAATCTACCTGGACATACCTATATTAAAAATTCATCAAAATAGGTACAACAGTTTAAGAGTAGTTCAATCTTGTATACTCGTACAAAATTATATACATGAAGATTATTAATATTTATGAATACTGTGATGTGTTTTCAGGTGAGAATGACATAGAATCTGCGACATCCCGTGCGGGGGCGGCTGGAGCTGATGGCGCTGGGGGTAGTGGTGCTGACATCCTACGGCGGCTAGTGTGTGCAGTTGCACATCGTGGGGTGACCCCCGCTGGCACTGACGGCTCCGCCCCGGCCGGCCCCGCGCCCGTCCCTCAGCGTCACGACTACGACCCCCAGCTATCTACAGCTGCTCATACAGACATGTTGCTACTTAACCTCATGCGCATTAATGGACTTACTCCTAAACACTCCAGCCACGGTGAGATTGTTTTACAAGTTAATTGTCAAGTTTAGTAACACTTTTCTTGGTATTCATTGTCTCCTCTCAGCTCATAATAATCCCATTGCTGGGCTCGAGCCTCCTCTATAATATGAGGGAAAATTTAACTACTGTACCACGCTGGTCCAACGTGTTTGTACAGGCGTAGTGTGGGCTAGTGGACTAACGCCGTGTTTGACAGAAGAACCTAAGGTTATAGTTTGAAGTACCTAAAGCCCTTAAGTTCCTAGCCTATATGATGGGATACCTGCACCGCGCTACCTAAGGTGACAGGTAGATGTGAGATGGATGTTGGGTGGAGGATTGGTAATTCTCACTGCCGGTCAAGCAGACTCACAGGACCGGTCAGAACTGACGGCTAAGGGTGTCTTGGCCGCAGTGAGAGGGAGGTTTGGGTGAAGGATTGGTAATTCTCACTGCCGGTCAAGTAGACTCACAGGACCGATCAGAACTGACGGCTAAGGGTGTCTTGGCCGCAGTGAGAGGGTAGTAACTGAGAGATGAATAAATTCAAATCTGATTTATTTTACACAATGTACACCTTATATACTACTTATTGCTAATACACACATATACCATTTTGTGTTAGTGTGTCGTAAGTGTAAAGTATAACGCAGTGTCTTTAATCATGTCAGTGCTAATTTTGCAAATTTGTATGTTGACATGCTTTACTTGTATGTTGACATGCTCTACTTTTGAATTTGCTGCGTTGCATGTTCAATGTGCATTGAACAGTGTTGTTATAAGATTTCATTTTGAGTTGCCTTCTTTTGCAAAGTTGTTATATACCTATTATATTCCTTAGTCGTATTTTACGACACCCACGGGCAAGAATAGGTGTCTTGAATTGTAATTTCACTCTGTCATAATTTCATCATATTTTTTTTATGTTACCACACACCGATGCGCAAGTTCCTGATTAAAATTTACTCATCATCAAAGCCCATAAACGTTCCATTACTGGGCTCGAGCGAACTCCGTAATAGTTATTGTGGGGTGTTTCGGTGGGCTGCTGTCGGCGCGCTCCTCCTCCGTCCGGGGCGACAGAGGGGCGTAAAAGCACGCACACCCGCAACCCACCCGAACACCACGTCGCCTTCGTCGCTGGGCCGGCCACTGGAGCAGGGTTACTTGTCATCAGTGGTGGGCTTTACGGAATACCCCCTATTTGGGGTACCCTCCCATCAACCGACGTCCCCCCCTCGGGGAGGACGTTCCAACCACTGCATCAGCACCGGCCGGAAGGCCTCCATGGTCCAGACACCGTATCGAGGTCTCTCCAGCCGGACTGCCCAACGGGCGATGACGTCTCGGCGGGCGTCGACGCGCCAGGCGGTGAGCTCCCTTAAGGAGACCACACCGCCCTCCCCTCGCACCCCCGACACCCGCCGATACAAGTCGGCGAGCATTGCCGCCTCCAGGTCCCACGGGGGAGTCCCGGCCAACAGGCACGCCGCCTCCGTCACCACCGTGCGGTATCCGCGAATGATCCTGACCGCCATGGCCTTCTATGGACGCCACAGAAGAGCCCTGAGTCGGGCGGTCATGGACCTCGCCCACACCGGTGCGCCGTACAAGGCCATCGACCGGATGACCCCCGCGAACAGTTGTCGACATGCAGCGCTCGGTCCGCCCACATTCGGCATAAGCAATGATAGGGCGGACGCCACGCCGACGAGCCGCGGGACGAGCCTGCGGAAATGCTTCCGAAACCACCATCGCCCGTCGAGCACCAGGCCCAAGTACTTCATATGGGTCTGGATGCTGATCCCAACCGAGTGGACGGTGATCGAGACGCCGATGGGAAGGTCCATGCGGGGCCCATGGAACAAGAGGGCCTCCGTCTTGTCCAGGGCCACCCTCAACCCCAGCGCCTCGAACCGCCTGATGATCTCTTCGGTGCCTAGAGTCGCCAGGCTTGCCGCCTCTTGTAGCGTCCCACCGCGGGCTGTGATGAGCGTGTCGTCGGCGTAACAAATCACGCCCAGCCCGGTCGGGAGGCTCCCCCGCAACGCCCAGTCGTAGCCGATGTTCCACAGGTCCTCGGACCCACCGGTCCGAGGACCGACCCCTGTGGAACACCGCACGTCATGGGCGTTCGCACAACGTCCCCTACCCGGTTGACGTAGAGGACACTGCGCCCCTCCAAATAGTCTGCCACCAGCCGCCTCAGGTAAGCTTGCACTCCGTGGTATCGGAGCGCCTCCCTGACGCAGCTGAATGGCAGACTATTGAATGCGTTGGCGATATTTAGGGACATCACCAACAGCACTCTCCCGCCGGTGACGGCCTCAGTCGTCACGGCCCTCAGGCGCAACAGAGTCTCGATCGTCGAACGACCCCTCCTAAACCCAAACTGGGCGTCCGACAGATCGGGCCCCGTGCCGACGAAGTGCCGCTCGATGCGGGCAGCTACCACCCTCTCCAGTAGCTTGCCCATGTCATCGAGCAGCACGATAGGCCTGTAGGCCGAGGGCGACTCTGGAGACCGTCCCGGCTTCGGCAAGAGCACCAGCCTCCCCTCCTTCCAGCACCCAGGGAACCGTCCGGACGCTAAACATGCGTCAAACAGTCCCCTGAGGCGGGGACCCAGCACACGGTTCGGAATACCGTCTGGCCCGGAGGCGGTGGATTTTCCGCGCATGCGCGCCACCGCCGCCCCCATCTCGGGTTCCGTGATGGGCGAAACACTGTCATTGTCGGCCTCCCGGTCAGTGTCTGGCGGAGCCATGACTTGGCCCCCTTGGGTCCAGCGGCGGCCGCAGCGTAGCTCACCATGCGGCCACCCTGACAGGGCAGCGGGGTGGGAGCCGACGCTTCCGGCCGCCTCGCCTTATCCGCGGCGAGCGGCGGCCGGAGGGGCGGCTCGGGCGGGAGCCGAGCCTCCGCTGCCTGGATGCGCGCTTCCATCATCAACGCCATTTTGGCGAAGATGGCGCGCATCGCAGTCTGCGGCACGCCATGCACTGCGGGCAGCGGCTCTTCCGCCTTTTTGGGCCCGCCGTGCTTCTTGGAGGCGCCCACGGCTGGCACAGTGGGCGCAACCGGCGCGGCAGGCGCTACGGGCGCAGTCGACGAGCCCGCCCTCTCTGGCGCGGCCCGTTTCGGCGGTGAAGCCGGCGTTGGCGGCGTGGCTGGCACTACTAAAAGTGCGAATTGAGACTGCAGGTCAGCCACGTCTTTGGCCAACCCACGGTTCTCCTTTCGCACCGCCGACAGCTCCGACTCGAGCTTCCGGTTGCGCTCCTGCAGGCCGGAAACCTCCTTACTGAGGCGGGCATTCGCGTCCTGCAGGGCCGCAACCTCACCGCTCTGGCCGGCCGGACCTCGGGTCGCCGACGTCACCGCTACCGCTGGTCCGCGACCCCTACGCCCACGGCGCGTGGTCGGGAACTTGGGAGGAGGCATGATGGAATTACCCTCCGAGTCGGAGATCGAGCTGCTACCCTTTTGCAGGGGGCGCTTCCGGACTCCCTTTCTTCTCCCACTCCCTCCTAATGTTTGGGGCCGCTGTCGAAGCCCCGGCGGCCCCCCTAACCACTACCTCCCTATCCACCATCCCAGACCTACCACCTACCAGCATCCCGGACGGCCCTGTGGCGCACTCGCCACCCTTCTTTTTATTTTGGCCGGCTCTCGGCCCCTCCTCATCTGACGGCTCTGTGGCCCTGCCACCCTCGTCCGCCGACATCTCCGAGACAGACGGCCCTGCGGCACTGCCGCCCTCGTCTGTCGACAACGCGTACGCCACGTCGCTCCCGGAACTGTCGGATAGCCCCGTCGAGCTGCCTCTCCGGCGCATTGTTTTGGACGGCCCTGCAGCACCGCCGCCCTCGTCCTGCGACGGCTCTGCGGCTCGCCCTCGTCGCTCGACAGCCCCGTCGAGCTGTCGCTTCCTCCGCGCCTCTTTGGTGACGGCTCTGCGGCTTTCCCGCCCTTGTCGCGCGACGGTCCTGCGGCTGATCCGCCCTCATCGCTCTCCTCACTGCTTGACAGCCGGGCAGTACCGGCGCCCATGTTCTGCGACGGCTCTGCGGTGGCTGCGGTCACACCGCCCTCGTCGCTCGTGGCCGCGGCGGCAGCTAATTGCGCCTGCCGCGCCGTCTCCTTCTTCGCCGCCTCCGTCTTCGCCGCCTCCTTCTTCGCCGCCTCCTTCCTCGCACGCACCCGGTTAGAATGGATGGTGGTGGCGATGAGCTTCCTCCTCTTCTTCTTTTTTTAAACACCCCCCTTTGGAGCCTCCTGATGTTGTGCCAGGCTCTCGGGAACATGGGCAGTAGGTGTCTCCCTCCCATACGATCGGAGACTGACCGTGCCGGTGTTTGTGCGCATCTCGCGCTCAGACACCGGCACAGTGAGGGATTCCCCGGTGTGGCCAGGACCCTCGGGAGTAGGTACGTCGTAATCCTCTGCCATTCTTGTTGGACATCTTTAAGTCTTGCCTTGACTACCACTCTAACGGCTGGACGCTCGCGCGCTTTTTAACCTACCAACTAAAACTTAAGATTAGGGGTAATTTTTTATAGGGGTTGTCTTCCCCGCGGTCCGAAGACACATCCGAATGAGCTTCAGCCGCAGTCACACTCAGGGTTACGGTTTGGGCCTTCCGGGTCTGGCCGCTCGCGAGCGACCGACCCGTCACGCCCTCGGACCGTGACGCCACCGTCTCTGGCGACGGAGTGCCATGAGGCACATCTGCCCCATTGGCCCCGGGTCAGATCCGCCGTGCGCTCTGCCATCAGAGTCGCACGCGGAGACCCCCTTCCGCCGAAATCTCAGCCGTCCGGCTGGACATTCTCCAGGGTGCACCGCGTGGAGGTGTTTCGGCCTCGTACCCCAGAGAAATGGCCTTACTAGACGCTGGTCAGGTCTGTTGGTATAGGATTTTATTTTGAGTTTTCCTTCTCTTGCATACATGTTATCTGCATTCTTTAGTTATTTAGTTCGAAATCCAGTCTAGTTTTGGTAAATTGTATTCTTACTTGGTCATCACACTGAAAATATACAATTAACGAATACAAATACACTCAAAGTCAGAACAACAATTTGTGAATTGCATAAAGTATTTTCCTGCGTGGGAATAGAACGCACTTCACTTGCCACGTTAGTTCGAAATCGTAACCACTACGCCATATGTGCAGCCAATGATAGTTTAATGTTATTAGCATTTGCTAACTTTCTGGATGTGTGATGATGTCCAGCAATGGAAGGCGAAAGGTTGAATCACGATGATGAGTATTTAATATAAGGATTTAATTTGAAACATGGTTATTATAGTTTACTGATTTGTGTGTCTGTGTGTCAGGTGGTAAGCGTCAGTGGAGTAGTAGCCCGCAAGGCACGTCATGCGGCGCTAGGTATGCTCGACGTCATGCGCAGGCGCAGGCGGGGCGAGCACCGCGCCGTGGCCCCGCCCATACGCCCACATCCACCCCGGCCCCGCCCCGCGCTCGCCGTTCGACGCATGCACCGCTCTCGCCTGGCCAGTTAACACGAGTTGCGGACCACTCGCATGGATGTACGTATACATATGTAAACTTGTTAAAGTGTAAAAGTGGCTTTTTCCACCATCATCATCATCTCAGCCCACATGAATCCCATTGTTGGGCTCGGGCTTTCTCCACGACGGGTGGGAAGTTGACATACTATATCACGCTAGTTTAACGTGTTGGCATATAGTTTTGTCGAGTTTGCCTTCTCTTGCATAATTGTTATCTGCATAGTCATCCCGTAGTTGTCTTTTACGATACCCATGGGCTAGAGTGTGTTGAATTGTATTCTTACTCCGTCATTACACGGAAGTTATCCATCATCGCCTAAAATTTTTTCGCATAGTTCCGGTGGGAATACCAGGATAAAATATAGCCTATGTTACTCCCTGATATTATGGCTTTGCTTGGTGAAAGAATTTTTGAAATTGGTTCGGTGGTTTAAGCGTAAAAGCGTAACAAACAAATAAACAAAGAAACTTACTTTCGCATTTATAATATTAATAAGGATTATTTAAATAAATATTATGCACAGTTTTAACAAGTGTCTATCGTCTGAATCATTGTATGCTAATGTATTTTAATTTCAATCTGCATATTAGAATATGGCTTTTATTATTGAAATTAAAATTTATAGTAGTATAGTCTACTATTGATTCCCCATTGTCATACTCATTTTTCATTTTTTAAATTGAGCTTACAAATACGATTTTAAAACTCTATTCTGAATAATTTTCAGTTAAATGCCTACGATCCAAAAAAAGGTTTACTTGACGTGCTTTTATAAAACCATACCACACTATTTCTTCTTATTTCTATTAGCTTTTCATAATCACATCAATGATGGGGATCATTCCTATTATATAGGGGACAATCAAGACATTGTGTTGTTTGCGGATGATACCTCTTTGTTATTTAAAATCAAAAGACGAATGCTTAGTTATGACGATGTGAACAACGCACTGTCTAACGTTGTTCATTGGTTCAATATAAACAATCTTGTTCTTAATGAGAAGAAAACAAAATGTATTAAATTTACCACACCTAATGTGAGACAAGTGGAAACCAATGTTCAAATGAATGGTGTGACCCTAGACCTAGTGGAGTCCACGGTTTTTTTAGGTATCACCATAGATGCGAAACTCCAGTGGGGGCCTCATATTGAAAAATTGTCAAATAGACTTAGCTCAGCGGCTTATGCTGTAAAGAAAATTCGAATGTTAACTGACATTGAAACTGCTAGAATAGTTTATTTTTCTTATTTTCACAGCCTTATGTCATATGGCATACTACTTTGGGGATGCTCCGCGGATTTGAATACCATCTTTTTCCTCCAAAAACGGGCTGTCCGTGCTATTTATAATCTAGGCCCAAGAGTTTCACTTCGGGCAAAGTTCAGAGAGATAAACATTCTAACAGTTGTATCACAATTCATATTCGAAAATCTTATGTATGTAAAAAAGAATTTTGAAAAATTTGAAAAGTACAGTAACATTCATCATGTAAACACTAGGAATAAGGATAATCATTCATACTATTCGTCCACAAAGAATTAGTAGGTCTTTCATGGGGCAATGTACACGTTTTTACAATAAACTACCTAAAAATATCTGAGACATGCCAATTAACATGTTTAAAAAGCTATTAAGAGTAGACTTTGTAGCAAAGGCTATTACAAAATTTCGGACTATTTAGATGATAATACAGAGTGGTTATGAGCAGCTTCTCATTCAGAAATTAATGTTATTGTAATTGTTACAGCTTTGAGGTACTTGTATGAATTCACAGGTTTTTTTTTCTCTTACTCTTGTGATTGTACAGCGTAGCGTGTTTTGCCTGTCGAATTTTGGTTTTGATCTCTTTTACCATACCTGCTATAGTTCATAGTTTATTTTATAGTAGTAGTTTTTTTATAGTAGGTAGGTATAGTAGTAGTTGTAGTTCGTTTTATATTTTTATTTATGGTTTGGTCATGCTCACTGAATAAGGTTCTGCTTGAGGTAGCTATGTGGGGCGGGTCGCTCCCTTCTCTCTAATTTGGTTGAGGAGAGTGATGGCTGCTCTAGTAGTTAACTCGTGATCGGATGCTGCTTGTGGGATCTGGACCAGCCATATTTTCTTCCTTTCTTTAATGCTTTAATTTTTTTTGTCTTGTACTAAATTTTGAAAATTTATACATATATACAATTTCGAAGGGCATCACACTGGAACTAATACCATATACATATGTTGTACGAAGCATAAAATTATGTATATTTAAAAGATTAAAAAAAAATGACTGCCCGCTGAGTTTCTTGCCGGATCTTTTCAGTTTGCGGCCGCGTTCCGATCCGGTGGTAGATTATTGTATTGTGTTCAAACGTGTAATTTGACAATATGTAATTGCCCTTAGGGCCTATGCAGAATAAATGATTTGATTTGATTCACATACATATCATCATATGTCATCTCTGTATTCACTCACTTTCTGTCTATATCTTGTATCACTCAATCAATTTTTCTTTAAATTAACAGTGTTCTCTTACCCTTGAAGCTTACGAAATTCATACGTTAAACTATGTATTATCATCTCATTATTTTCTTTTCATATCACTGGTATCGGTACCTTATGCACATTTAACACAATTGTATCACGAATACAATTGTATTAAATAAGAAGAAGCAATGAGCGGATGTTCTTTTTTAAATTATTTTGTTAACCACGAATATACACACATTATATTTAGCAAATAAAACTTAGGTAGTGCTTTAAATCTACTGGATTCTATAGAGGCGCTACTCCAAATCCAATACAAATCTCGATAACGATACGAATGGTTCGACGCAAATATTCGTGCAAAGCCCACAATCAAAGAAAGCGAAACTGCTGTATATACCATCACCCTATAGAATCATCACCATATAGAAAATAAAATCTCTAAATAAACTGCATAATATAGTGTAGTTTACCTAATTTTTGTAGTACTATAATTGTTAAACACAGATTGTTGTATGTTGTAGTGAGTTTGGGCATGGGTTTCGGCGCTAGTCCGCCTGGCACTCCGGAGCGCGGCGTCGTGTCGCCCATGTCGAGCGCGCCTCTGCACGACTACTGGCCCTCCGTGACGTCAGTCAGTGACAGCGATGACGTCGATGTCGTGCTCGACTACGGTGTCAACAATGACGTCACACTCAATGTAACGTCCCTTTGTTACATACTTAGTATTACCGTTGTTATATAAACACGATTTTCATAAGAGGGTTGATGGTTTACAGGATACGCTGTTTGATATGCTACTGAACAGTCTCTCCATCGATGGTAGCGGTAGCGGTGTGAGCACGTCCAACAGCGGTGCGGCAAGTGGAGGCGGGGCGGGTAGGGCGTCTACTCCCCCAGTGGCGCCGTGGAGCCCCGCCCCAGCGGCGCCGCCCCCGGCGTCTGCTCCGGAACGCTCGGATTGACGGCGCCGAAGCCGCGCCGCGCTGCGTTACCGCCGCGAGTACCATCACTGAGCGACAAGTGTCGCGCTGGTCCTGATTACGTTCATGTGACATCCCGCACGCACGCGCCGGCTTTATTCCAGACGTTATGCTTTTTGTGTCGATATTGGTAGTGAAAGTGTTCGTTTGATCTATTATAGGAATATTAATTCTCCGTTTGGCGCTTTACTCCCTGATATCTAACGAGACGCCTCGTATACTTCTGTACAGGGTTAATTTCGCGTGTAACCGACTGATTCGGAAGTATGAAGTTACACTCAAAATTTTGTCGATCTCTTTTATTTATAATTTAGTCATTTATTAGTACAATTTAAAACTAGGTGGTTATTGATACACCTGCCAAAAAATATTAGAGTGCTATTTTTGTTCCAAAATATATATTTTGTAATTATAATAAGAGAAGAAAATGCACGTGAAGTTTTTTTTTGTAGACAATGGTTAACAGCATTTATTTTTAAATTTTTCTTTTTTGTTATTCATTATCATTTTAATAGATTGCCAGCCCGAGGAAATGTAATGAATTTTATCCTTTTTATTATGTTTTTCTTATTTATAATTTAAAATCATTATATTTATTTATTTTCATCGCAATGAATGTACGTAATTGATATTATAATATGAAATACTCACCGTTTTCTTAAACGGTAGCACTAGTATGAGGCTTACCAGCTCCCAAATTTTTGACAAGAAAACTAGGTTAGGTTTTCGAAGTAAAACTTATATTCTTTGGGTTATTTCAAAGGTTTGTGGGCTGCTTTTAGGTTTAAATTAATTCTAAAGCTGCTGCATTCGCTATGATCACACAAACACGTAACGTGGCCACGTTATGTAATTTGCGAGGAATCTCTAGTATCATAGCGAATCAGAGCATTGTATTGAATGGATAATCATAAATTGATCATTTATTATTAATTATAATTGTACAATACCTTTTATATTATACACTAGGGATGTTATGGAGCTCCTTAACCGTAACTCAAAATGTCGAATATCCGAAATGAAATTATATCCGAACTGAATTCGTTATAAAAGTTTCGAATAGTCTCGTACAGGGTCGGTGTCTGTATGATATAAGTTGCGACAGGTTTTCGTTCATGACAGCCTAAACTTAACACTAGAGTGAATTTAGTATATATACCTACATTGCTCAAAATTAATCAAAATGACTGCTTTTAGAAATCCTCCGGGTATGAAGAAAAAGGGGCAATTACCACTGTTGACAATATGGTTGTTTTTTTAGTCAAAAGAAATACATGTTGTACGAAAAGTATATTTTGTTTAAATTTGTGTCATATTTCACTTGCCTCTTTTTATGTTAAATTCGAAAAGCAGTATAAATGACTTCCTCGGGCAAGTCTAGTGTTAAGCTTCTTCAAAGAGGTATAATACGATAATCGCAATACTTCATCACTATTTGTAACCGAGACTATTCGAATCTGTCGAATGTTAAGAAATAATTTCATATCTTGGACACGTTTAGCCGTATCCGAAACCTATATAATTTTATATTAATATTCATGTCTAAATCCGAAAATCATATAAATTCACGACATCCCTTCCATAAACGATGAATTTCAAAACGAACTGTTAAGCTGCCAATGAAATTGGCATTAATCAGCCAATTGACTACACCGATGGCTTATTGGTTAAGAGACCGAACTAACGAGCCAGATGTCGACGATTCCATTCTCACGCAGGACAATGACTTAGTGCGATCCATAAATTTCTGGGTGTATTTTGTACCCGTTAATTATACTTAAGTCCCCTGCAATATTTCTGTGTGCTGACGGATTAAGAATACAATTCGCCTATCTTACCCGTGGATGTCGTAAAAGACGTCTAAGGGATATAATACGCATATAACATCTATGTAAGAGAAGGAGAACTCGTAATATAACCCTATATCAACCTTCCTGACCAGCATAGTATAGTAAGGTCAATTTACCTCCTATTTTGGAGGAGGCTTGAGCCCAACAGTGGGACGTATATGAGCTGATGATGAATATAAGACTTAGTTCCTCAGTGCAGGATGTAAATCGAATCATTTTACACAAGTTTATTTAATTATTAGTGCAATTGTCCAGATTAAAGCAATTTCATAGGTTATTTGACAGAACCATACGAAGCCCATTGCTTATATGATAAGCAGACTGGCGCTGATTATCATCTACATATATAATATCCAGATAATTCTATAGTTTGTCTGTAGATAAATACACGCTTTCACCGAATCCTTAATTTTAGGTAACACTTAAGGCATGTGTTATATTTAATTTCTTTCGCCTTAGGTAGTTAAACATTAATTTTATGTATCAATTAGTATCGAAAAAAATATTAACACTAATGTTGTGTCAATTATTTTACTTTAGGTGTAACCAAAAATTTGGGTGTCGTCAGTGAAAACGTTCATAACATAATAAATAGTTCAAAGAGTGTGATTTAATAAGAGCCAAGTATTATATTTTAAGATTTAATGCTCTAAATTATATATATCGATTACATAAGCAAATTTTATTTACACAATGATTTCTGATGTTTGCGCGAGTATTACACATTGTAAATAAAACTACTTTACGGATTTTATCGCGTTTGTATTTGATTTTTGTTTGCGCGACGTTTCGAACACTGCAGCGTTCATGGTCACGCGCGGACTAAGATGTCTCACGTCGAACAAGTAATCGTTATTTAGATTTATAATTATCTGCCCACTACAGAAATTAGTTATTAAATTTTGATCCACATTTTGGTACAAATTTATTGCCAGTGTAATAAGAAGAATAAAACGTCGGGCAATCAAAAATCAAATACAAAAGCGATAAAATCCGTATAGTAGTTTTATTTATAATACACATATACAATTATTTATCCGCTTTCTAATCCGTGGGTGTCGTAAAAGGCGACCAAGGGATATTATAATACGCAGATAAGTTCAACGTAAGAGAAGAAAAATACGAAATAATAGCATATACCAACGCGACTGTCGTCCACGGTATATGAAATATTATACCAATTTCCCTCCTATTATGAAAAAAGCCCAGCAGTGGGACGTATATTAGATGCTTTTCACTATATGTTGAGTAGGCATATAATTTACGGATAATGATTTTAATGATTGTTTGGATTTTTAATTAATACAATTCCATAATATATCTACCTGATTCCATTATAGAACATGTATGTATGTATTGATTGGTGTTATGATTATAGGTACATAATAAATATTAAAATGTCACGAGAAAATGATTTTGTAGTTTCATTCTTGGGTATTGCTTATCAGTTAAATATTAAGTCTAAAATATTTTATTTCAAATAAATGCCTTTAAAAAAATCTATCAGCCTATCGGCGTCAAACGACATATGCATCATCAATGTGGGACGATACCAGAATCGCCGTTTGGTAGACTGGTTGGCAATTGGAATTTGTGCAGGAGAGTGTTACATGCCATTATCCCAGAGATACCCGGGTAGTGACATAGTATTCGTAAACCGTCACCACACGCATAGAGACACAAAAAAAGTATCGATTCTTTTAGGTATCGAGTACTTTCCTTTCGATACCGATACTTTTGTACTCGATAAAGTATCGATATAGATATGAGTACTTTTTGGCAGTATCGAATAAATTTTAGAAATCCATGTTAAACTTGATCTTAAGACTCATGTTTATCTAGTTCAAACGTAATGAAACGTTGCTCGACATATTCACAGACGGTAAATTTCCCAAAAAAAAGCTCATCACGACGTAGATTCTAGAAAAAGTACTCAGTAGGTACTCGATACTTTTGTTTCGATACTACTCATGAGTACAGTATCGATACTTTCTGTTCGATATCGTGTACACCCTACACACGCATAAAGAATAATATAAAATGAGAGTTTTTGGCGGGACTCTGAAGTATGACACTTCGTGACACGTGGTGTTCTTGTATTATATTCAATATCTTAGTGTTTTAACGTGTTATGTTAAATAATCTTGATGGCATTTTATGTAATATATAGCGACAGAACTGCTGAGGTGTAGTGAATATGATATAAAACTGCAATACATACCTTTGTATTTCCACCAAAATTCTCAGAAGATACCCTTAACAGTGGCCATTACACTGTTGAGGGCGACACTTTGACTTACTGACAGACCATTACTGACATGAAGAAACTGAGAACTTGAAAAGATAATTATAACTCGGCACTGGTAAAAATGGCTCGTATTTGTAGCTGATTGCCAAGACAAAAAAGAAGAAGAAGAAGAATATAAAATGATTATTTAATGTATTAAGTTGTTTGATGGGCAGGCCACATCGCTCGACGAAGCGACAACCGCTGGGGAAGAAAGGTTCTCGAGTGGCGACCACGTATTGGACGACACAGTGTAGGACGCCCTCCCACTAGGTGGACCGACGACCTGGTGAATGTTGCTGGGCGTCGTTGGATGCAGGCGGCACAGCACCGCACTTTGTGGCGTAACATGAGGGAGGCCTACGTCCAGCAGTGGACGGCGATGGTCTGAAATGATGAAGTTGTTTTGATTGCAATATCTCAGAACTCGAAAGCAGCTAATTTGATATCGTAGTTATTTTTTTTAGTTCTATTAATAATTCAATACATTTCCTTGTGACCAACAATTCGCAATACGCCAATACATGTCATCTCTACTACTTAGTGGTATATTATGAAGACTAAGAGATAGAGAAGGATATCTAGAAATAAAACCCGTCTGTCTAGCGTAGTAGTACTTAGTAGGTCAATTCCCCTCTTATTATGGAGGAGGCTCGAGTCCACCATGGAATATGTTCCACTAATGTATGAGAGCCACACTGCTGAACTTTTCTGTTCGTAGCCATAGATGGGTCGCTTTATCCGGAACATAAACACACTGGCAGAAAAGTGAGGGCAGCCCAAGCCCGTTGTCTTCCTTGTCTCATTTCATTACCTCCAATCGTTTTCGCATTAGGCTATACAGCGTTTTGGCTTCTGGTATTGATGAAGTTTATGAGCGGCAGTTACCACTTCAGGTAAGTGAATGGCAATAAAAAATGTCGTGTAATGCTTATGTATGTGTTTCATGTTATACGAAGCTATTTTCGTAGTTTATTGGTCTCTTACTGGGAATTTTACACCAAAAACCATTATTAAGAATTTTGAATAATTATTTCTTTATCAGCTCATTTATAGGCACAAAACCAATAGCGTGACATGCACGGAGCTAAAATGATGATACATTTATTATTTTATCCACAGAATTCCGCCGGCGAAGTATAAATATTGAAGAATTTACGCAATAATTTTATGCATTTATAAATGTTATTGAAATTAATTCTCTGTATCCATTTACCATATACTATGTTCTGTGTAAAAACTTTAATATTGCTCGTGGGAATCTTAAAAGACTACATTTATATCGACCTGAGCCAAGTTCATCTGATGCCATGTGGGCAACAATTATATTTCCATGGAGGGTTGACTTCGGGCAGGCGGCTGGTTGTAAAAATATTGCCAATAACTTTGCATTATGTAAATGAAAGAAGAGAAGTATTGCGTCGACTTTGAGTAATTAGGATAAGTGCAGGATAATGATGATCTAGAGTATATATAGTGACGGATTTAAAAAGCAATGTGGACTATCTTTTCCTCGTGGGTGTCGTATTCGACATGTCTTTCGTCCCGTGCACATACATATGCACAGTAAAGTTTCAGCCAAATGTAATTGTACAACTATCATCATAGTCACTTAGATACAAGAAAAAAAACCAGTGTTAATTGTTTCAATATTTTATTTTCATTGCTCCAAAATATACACAATGACAAATATTGAAAATGTGGATTGATCCATATTTGCAAAATGTCTTTAAAGATGTTTATTTGAATTTTATAGCTGATTACACGAAGAACATGAATAGATTATTTGAATACAAATGTGTTTGAAGCGGACAGTGGTGTCCGTCGCGATGGCGGACCACTTGTCTTTTATCGCGCGGCGAGCGATTCACCGCCATCTACCGGCTACGTACAATATCATTCAGTACAATTAGTAAATTCACTGTTCCTACATTAAAAGATATATTTACAAATAAAACTTTAAAAGGAACGCTTTGCAAACATTCAACAAACTTGAGATCGTCTTAACGTAAAAGATGGTATAAAATTTTTTAAAAAGTTAAAGAACGAAAGTCTAAATAATCATATTTTTTTCACCGTCGAAAATATCTACAAATATCAACCTAATAATTACAGTTTCTCTTTTATTCAAAATAAAACTCGACCGAATCACGTTTTACATCTCTCACAAATAAATAACAATTGAATTTAGCCTAAAAATACTTCTTTGATAAACAAAAACAATAAAAAATAATTGCATTCAACAAAGCTACGATAACAAATTTAAATATAAATTAATGATAAAAAGAAATGTACAATATTTTTTACAAAGCTAAGAGGGATCACGTTAACTATTATCACTGTTATGTAGTTATATCTGTTAGTCGCACATACATATCTGAGAGTCGCTCTCAAGAGCACCTACATATACCTACACTATACATTATATAATCATTATCAATTTATAATGAAATATCTTTATTATTACTACATATAAAGTATTGCATTCATTATTTACAATTTCAACACTTCATTCATTTTTTATTTTTTAATAAAATCAAAGCGTTACATCTAATAAAGTTTGACAATATAATCTAATTAATAATTGTCGTACGTACATATTTTGCTGTCCGCGACACACAAAGGGTAACTTTATTTCATACAAATTTATCTATAATTGAAGACTTGTGCATAAAAATCGAATCAGCTAAAATCTATTGCGAAGGCAAGTAGGTGATGTATGCATTTCATATGTTCATTATAATTAATAACTATCATGAAAGTCGTGGAGAAACTTAATGTTACTTATAACTAAGTGGTGTTAACATTATGTTCAGAATATCTCTCAACCACTGGGAGGGGGGGTATCTAATCACTTATCATAATACGCCCCGTTTGGGCATCAAATATAGTTCAAATAGTCTGGTCTAACTAAACCTATTTAGTAGCACTATATTTATTTATTATGCATTTATTTTGCACGTATTTGTGTCGTCCACAATGACTCCGTACACTGGAGTGGTTAGACTACAAATAATGTTGACGTGTGGAATGAACTGCGACTAGTCGCGATAACCGTTGTACAATGTAGTAGTAGTAGTAGTAGTATTGTTACTCTTGTTGCTGTCAATCGCATCGTTGACGCCATCTTGTTTCTTACATTCCGTTCACTGATTCGTTCCTTCAATCTAATACGCACCGCGCATGCATTATCCTCTGTCCTACGTCAGTTTCATATCATTCTTTGGCATTATTTAGTGAGCTAAGTTCGTTTAAATGTCAACTAGGTGGATTTTTTTTGTTTTAACGGTTAATTTTCCAATCTAGATAAAATTTATATTGCACACCGAATTTTTTAATTTCATTTGAATTGTTTTTTTTTAATAATATATATAAATATAATTGCTATATCGTGCGTCCAGTGTAAAAAAAATGTAACGGTTATAATGCATCGATTTTCTAATTGTCAACATTCTATATAAATGAATTAAACGACTCTTGAGTATTATAATCATTCGTAATATTATATAAATATAGATAGATATTGTGACCTAATCTATTCAGTCAATTGAATCGAATCAAATAATAGCCTCTCTCGAAATGAAGTTTCGTACTGTTAGTGTCGACGTGTAATGGTCAATGTGAGTCAGACCTGTATCGGATGGTCAATGTGACATTAATGTATATAGTATGTTAGTATAGCAACTAAACATAGAAATGTTCCTGAGAATGAGCATTGGGGACTGAGTCTGCTAAACATAACATCATAATGGCACTAAAATGACGCTCGTTGAGCTTTTGGACTAAAAAAAATACAATCTTTTTATAGCAAATACATTGAACATCATAATAATTCACGGTGGGAATAGATAGTGCGATTTCGCGAGATCTCATCTCTTAGTTTGATAGTCTATTTATTAATAGTATTTAAAATAAACTTTCCTATTGAAAAAAAAAATGGCAATATAAATTATATACTGTAATATTGCACTATCTATTGCTATCACCGACTATATAAAAGTAAGTATTATGACTGTATATAGCAGACTGGAGTCCATAGATATGTTGGAGCGGCTCCGCGGGTCAAGCGGGCTGTTTAGCGCGAGTGTGCGCGTCACACGTGCGACTCGAGTGGATGTCTCGGCGCTGGCACCAGCGGCACCAGTGGGACGAGGGGCACCAGAGTGAGATCCGGAGAGGAGGTGCGCGTATGACGGGCGCTCCAACCATCTTTATCGAAGTCCTTAGTACCGCCGACAGTGTGACGACGCTTGATGCCACGCTCGGGCATACCGTTCTTGCGCTTCAATTTAGTACCACGCACTGTACATGCGCCAGCTTCACGCTTACGAAGCGTTGGTTCACGCCAATTGACACTTTCTGAGCGTAGAACACGCGAGCCGCGATCTGGTGACCGACCTAGTGATGCGGAGCGCTTAAGTGCCGTAGGCTCGCTTGGCGTTTCACTTTCAGGCGCTGTGGTAGTTCGCTCGCAGTCAGCTGGCGCGACATGGTTCTCTTTTTCCGAGTCGTCGTGATGTTCTCTTGTGTGTGGGCGTGGCTGTGGGCGTGGCCACGCTCGCGAATCCGGTTCGTCGGCGCTACTAGAGGAGGAGTGGCGATGATCACGTGCTAGCCACGCCGCTTTTAGTTCGTGTGCGCGAGCACCCGGAGATACGCGCTCATCACGCTCACTGCTCGCATCACCCGAGGACGCGCTCGATTTGCTCTCAGTCTCATCGTGACACTCGTCCGCGTATGGTATACTGCCGTCGTCCAGCGGCGATGAGTTATTGAGCGTACGCAACTTCTGATCGAACGTGCTCGTCAGAGATGACACCAAATCACCGGTACCTGTGATAATAATAATAGATTAGATCGGGTATATATCGTTGGGAATGTTAGGCACAGACGAAAGCGTGTTAGGGCTGCTGACGATGACTTATTAAATGGCAACGATGATGATAATGTATATATATATGTATGTATGTACAATATATGCGATGCGATACAATTATCACACCGATGTATGGCACGAGCGTATAAAGCCGTGCGACAGCCGACTGCAAGCGTTAGTTGATCGCTACATTTGTTCACATATATTCAAGTATGATACAGTACCCAACGATAAATATTGCACATCGACCCTTGGAGAGAGACAATCGACTAATTTCGGCTTCGTAGAGCTTCCCTGTCGCACACTACCTGTGTGACGTCGCACGAAGCACTAACAGTCTGGTGTCTATTAGGAGCTGTTAAAACAATTATGATTGTTTGTTATCAAATAAAATACACCTATTCTATAAGTTTTATTTTCTAAATTTTTGCGGGTTTAAACTTTTCTACATGTAATATATATTTTGAATGGTGGGCTTAGCAGGAATATTTACGTACGTCAAAGTATTCGTAACATTATCGAGGCCAATTTGTATGGATTTGAAGTAGTCCTCTTATCATCCGATAGAGGCACTGCTCCAAAACTCATAAAAATGGTCTCGATAACGATACGAATACTTTGACGCAAATATTCATGCTAGGCCCATTGAACACAGCTGTAGGTACTCTGTCGCATTTGTACAACGACTGACAAAAATCATATAGATAGTGTTCGTTAGAGACAACGCTCTACAAAGCCGAAATTAACCGATTGCCTCTTTCCAAAGATCGATGTGCAATATTAATTGACGGATACCTATACGTTGTATCAGCCGCAATTTTATCAATATTACGACTGAGACGTTTTATATATAATGAGTACATGTGAATAAATATTATGTACGTGTTAACGGGCGCATTCACGCACACACACGCTTACATTCCTATACCTTTTAATGTGGACAAAAGAAAGGTATTGCTGTGTATCTCTGACTTCAGTACTGGACACCTATTGGGGCAGATAGCGGACATTTGTATTACATATGTTGAAATTGCAACGAGACGATAGATAAAGCGCCTGATAAGTCAGCGACTGGATCTTTTATGTGATACGTACCGTCTATGGAGAAGGCGTTTAGCGCGTGGGTGTGCCGCGACAACTCTTGGCGGCCGCGACCCAGCGACGTAATTGTCTCCACTTCTATCCTGCAAATAAATATATTACTATCAGTTTTGGCTGACGACACGTTTGATTGGCACGAAATTAGAGGTGGATTAATTTTATTTGTTTCGGATCGAAAATGGCTTTTTGCATGCTCACACAGTTATTTGCACGACACCTATGCCTAAAATACAGATAAAAAATTTTTGTCTGTCTGTCTGTTTGTTCCGGGTAATCAACAAACGGCTGGACCGATTTCAAAAATTCTTTCACCAATGGAAAGCTATAATATCGGGGAGTAAACTAGGCTATATTTTATCTCGGTATTCCCACGGGAACGGGAACTACGCGGGTAAAACGACTAAAACCGAAGCGAAGCGAGGGCGGGTTGCTAGTTTCGAATATAATAACTGGTAAATTAAGCTTATATACATTCCATCACTGGACTCGAGTCTTGTCCACAATGAAAGAGAAATTGATTTATTATACCACACTGGCCAGAGAGGTTGGCACAGGGTTTTATTTCGAATTTTCCTTCTCTTGCATAGAAATAGTATGCCAATTAAAATCTCTTAGTTGTCTTTTACGACACCCACGGGTCTGGTGAATTGTATTCTTAATCCGTTACCATACAGAAAATGATTCAATATCCACTGTTAATTTGTATGAGAATCAATTAAAAGTGTCTTACTTGTTAACACCATCTTGTGTTCTGTTTGTATATTTGTGGTTCAGCCCATCATAGTCTGCGAGTGATGTGGTGAGGTGGTGTGGCGGCGAGGTGAGCGGTGAGCTAGGCGGTGACCCGCCCGGTGAGTCGGTCCTCTCTTCGCGTTTCTCCTCCGCCTTCTTGTCGGGCTTCGTGCGCGGTTTGCGTTGCATTTTGCGGTTCGCCGCCGATATTATAGACGACACGATATCGCGAGTCGATACGTCTTTACCTGATAATTCAAAATGCAAACGTTATTATAAGCTCTTCCTATTTTAATATTCGGGCTTCGTGCGCGGTTTGCGTTGCATTTTGCGGTTCGCCGCCGATATTATAGACGACACGATATCGCGAGTCGATACGTCTTTACCTGATAATTCAAAATGCAAACGTTATTATAAGCTCTTCCTATTTTAATATGGCGGATTTTAAGTCGCGCGAAAGTATTAAAATCAAATAATATTTCATCATAATTTCAGTCCCCATCTGCAGCAAATATGTATCTAATGTTAACATTAAAAGAGTTAAGTAATCATTTTATTTAATGAAACTAGATAGATCTTAGTATATGACGTCACATTAATGTTTCACAGTTATTAACTAATAATGTGTAAGTTGTAGTTTACCTTCAATTTTCTTAACGTTATGTATGAGCAAGTCCCGTGAGGGTGCTGGCGCGGGCGACAATTCGTCCGCCGTCGGAGGGGGCTCCGCGGGTGGTTCGCCCTCCTCCTCTTCGAAATACCATTCATACTGAAATAGAAGCATACTACTTAAACGAATTGCACTAAAGCGATTATAATCTATGCGCTACAAGAATGGCGAAAATTGACTGTCTGTCCGGGTGTCTTTGAGTTGAGATTCGACAACTATATTTTGTGCAATTCGCAAATAGTTGTATTACTTTGTATATTTAGAAGAATCTATCTAGAACTAGATTCTTGGTATAAATAGTATATAGGAATAATACAATGAGTGTATATGAAAGCTTCTTCTTAATCTTGCCTGCATGTTTTCTACAATGGTGGAGAAACTAGATTAGCACGTATACGTGTAAGGTATACTTAAATCACACTCAAAGTAGGAATTACCACAAGGAATACGGAATCGTTTCGTGCCTATCTATTCTTATAATAATGTTATCTGCATACATCTTTTAGTCACATTATGATCTGGGGAAAGGAAGGTATGAAATAGACACCTAAATGAACAGCGAATAAAGCCTTTTAGACTTTAGATTTATTTTAAACATTAAAATAAGTTGAAATTTAATACATATCGGTTATTTAATATAATAATTAAGAAATACAATATTTAATTGCCAATGTGCCGTGGATATGTGTAATACCTACACGACTAAGGTGATTTTTTGATTTTCAACTATCATTGAACTGGGATAATTAATTTCAAATGTTAGTTGTACTCACGTGTGTAAGGAATGATTCAATGATACGACACTGACTGGACATGTCATTGACCATGGTCATCATGTCGTCCCCGGCCGCTCGGACCAACGTTGGACCAAACACGATGGCCAAGTTTCGCGCCTCCATTAAGTTGTAGGCGGAATGTGAGACGACTTTGCGCAAATGTTGAATCAGGTACTTTAGTGTTTCGTAGTGCGCTTCGGGTAGAGCGTGGACGAGCCGCCTGAGCTCGCGGGCGCGCTCCGGTGAACGATCGGCAGCTGTATATACAGATTAACATATTAAACACAAACAAACACACAAGTAAACAGACAGTTTCGAGTTATCTCTGCAGCGATCTTATATAGCGTCGTCGTCGGTTTATCATCATAATTTCAGCTCCTATATGTCCCTGTCCTATATGTAAGCTCGAGCCTCCTTCACAATAGGAGAGAAATTGACTTACTATATCGTGCTGGTCAGACGTGTTGGTAAAGGATTTTCATTCGAGTTTTCCTTCTCTTGTATTGATGTTATATGCATATTTAGTCCCTCAGTCATCTTTTACGACACCCATGGAGACAAGAGAGGTGGTCGTGAATAGGGTTCTTACTCTGTCATCACACGGAAATATGGTGATTTTAATCTATTTTTTAACATTTTAAATATATTTTTAAAATTTTTGACTTGCTTCTATAGAATTTATTTACGAACCGAATGACAACTCCTATAAGTAGGAGCTTAATCCTTCTAATTGCACTACTAAATAAGCTAATCAGTGCTTGAATAATATTTTTTCACAATAATAACATTTTCGTTTTCCCCGTCTTTACGAGAGATGTTTTCCTACGGCACCTAACGGATTATGTTTAGAATTATTTCGACTTTTACTTCTTACTTTAGAACGGACGTCTAGAAAATCTTACATGTCTAATTGTAAAAATATAACTATGACGTCAATTCTTACACGATAGCAATGTAAAATAAATAGTTAACGCATTATTTCGTCTTAGAAAAATTCAGTAAATAAAATCTGCAATTCACGCTATTAATAGTGGAAACAACTGGTGGGCTTACAGTTTACGACTTTGTTCGGGCATTGTGTGCGATAATGTATTTAAATAAATCTATTAGGTATTTTATTAGCTATGTTTAAGATTATAACAAATATAGAATTTTATTTAGATGAATAACATAACATAGTGTATCTTGAATCTGGTGGATAGAAATAAACTAAATATTAGTAATATTTCTTCATCAGAATAGAACAGCTAAAGGACAATACTGTTGGGCTCGAGCCTCCTATATAATGGGAGGGAAATTTACCTATTATACCACCCCAGAGTATTTTATTTCGAGTTTTCCTTCTCTTGTACAGATGTTATAGCCCCATCGTGTTTCTTAGTCGTTTTTTACACCCACGGGTAAAATAGGGGGTGATGAATTGTATTCTTACTCCGTCACCACACAGAAAAAACGATTTATTATTAAATTATTGTATAAGTCATCATCTTCACCCGGCTCTAAAATCATAAAGCGTAAGCATAAAAAAATATGAAATCAAATGCAACTAACCAATAAATGAGGGATACATATCCGCTGTCAGGAGTGGGTCGGGTAGCTGCCTCAGATATGCCTTGAGCAGGCTCGAGGCCACGTGCACGTCGGCCCAGCGGGCATCGTTAGCGGGTGGGGGTTCCCCGCGGTCTAACGCCGCAGCTAGGGCTGCTACGCCAGCCGCATTGCCTGGCACGCGGTACACACCCACTGTACGAAGTCCGTATGCCTAAGGAACATTACATTTTTTAAATATTTGTAATTCACAGTTATAACACAATAAAATTATATAAGTAATTTAAATATTGTAAGTATGGCCATGGCAACCACACAGCAAGAAAAATCGATTTTTTTTAATTTTTTTTTAAAGCACACCTTGCACTAAGGAAATAATCCTTGTATTGCGGGGGACATTACAAACATATAATTAACAGACACAAATTACATCCAGACTCGGAACAAAAATTAGTGGATCGCACAAAATATTGCCTTTTTTTTTGCGGGGCATTCGAAACCACGAGACCGGCGCGGTAGGTCGATACCAACCACTACGCCATCTGTGCAGTCAATGAAGATCTGTCAGATTAAGCTAACAAGGATGATAAAATTTAATATTGCCTCACTTCACTGCACTGGCTTTCAGAGCTAACTTCAGCTCATATACGTCCTATTGTCGGGCTCGAGCTGCCTCCACAATAAGAGGGAAACTGACATATTATACCATGAGGGTCATATTTGTTGATATAGGGTTTAATTTCGAGTTTTCTTCTCTTACATAGAGTTATGTGCATATTGTAATCTCTTGGTCATCTTATACGACACCGGGGGGCAAGATAAGTGAATTGTATTCTTACTCCGTCACAACACGGAATGGCTTTCAGGGCATTTGATATTTAAACAAGTAATACTCACTTCTACAGCGTGTGCAGGTAGCGTGACCGCTCGGGGTACACAGGGATGTTCAGGATCTGTTGGGCATCGTTCCAGTGGGGCGCCAAGCCAGCCCGAGGTGGGTGCGGCCGCCGTTGTAACACCGCCTTGCATACGCCGCAACTGCTTCGCCACGCGACCTTTCCATGTCTTATTTTTGGGTGACGATGGTAAGGTGGGCGTCGGAGGACCTGAAGTAAGATATATAACTTATTATTTAATGTTCGGATTCGATAATGAGTTTGAATATTGTCTTTTTTTCTTCAGGTTGCATAGAAGTTGTATTTGACAAAAAAAATGAGCGAATTACCCTTATGCGGTATAAAGTTTTAACGCTCTTTTTTTTTAAATATAATAAGTTGGACGTTAGTCCGACTGACAAGAAGAAATTTGTGTAAAATATGTTTTAACGTTGGTAATATGAAGTCATAGTTATTGTAAATATAATTTTAAAATTACGTTTTGGGTTTCTAACATAGCTTACCTAAGTAACACTTTTTGAAAACGGTTTTGCTAGTCAGTCACACACGTAAGGATTTATTTCCGTATGTTTTCATTTTTGTAAAAAAGTAAAGTAAAAGCTGCAAGTCTAAAAACTTGCGCAAATAAATCCCTACGTAGCATTATTTGCGTATGTAAATAAAAAGTATGAAATAAGCGCAAGTATCTTCCTACACACGTTATTTGTGTGAATTCAAAATTGTACAAGTAAACTGTTACGAGTATGGTCACCCCCTTTTGGGCGGACTATGATTTGAACAAACGCCACCCGTTCCTTTCGTGGCGACTAAAGGGTGACAGCGCTCGTCGAACCGACAACCGTTGGGGAGGAAAGGTTCTTGAGCGGCGACCACGAATCAGACGAACGCAGCGTAGGACGACCCACTAGGTAAACTGACGACATTATCAAAGTCGCAGGGAACCGTTGAATGCAAGTGGCGCAGGACCGTCCCGAGTGGTATTCCCGTGGTGAGGCCTATGTCCAGCAGTGGACGTCTGTAGGTTGATAGATGGAAAGGGTGGCGCGCGGAACCCATAAACCCATAAGGCGATTGGTGGTTTATACCACACGTAATGAATTCTTGACATCCGTGGCGACCTTGTACAACTAAGTACTTTAAGGTATATTGTACAATGCACCAGTCCATATTTCTTAAATAATACAATTGTTTATTTAAAGACAATTTATAAAGCCTGTTAGACAAGTTATATAGTACTTACCAGTAGGAGACCTGTTCCTGCCCATCTTCTTGGTGCGCTGTGGCGGCAGAGGCGAGGGACAGTCTTGCTGCTGTGCTGGTACCGGTGTAGGGTTGGCGGGTTGTGGTGCGGTGTCTGCTGGGGGCGGCTCAGCCGAGTGTCGTCGTAGTGCTGCTAACCATCGCTGTGCGTCCGCCGCTCCACCTTCGGCCTAAGAACACAAGTTTTTATAAGCTGCTGTTCAAAATATAAAGATATATTCTAGTACGTAGTAAGAATGACGGAGTAAGATTACCATTAAACACCTCTTGTCTTGTCTGTGGGTGTTGTAAAAGACGATTAAGGGATATAATATGCATGTCATATCTATGCAAGAAAAGGAAAACTCGAAACAAAACCCTATACTAAAACGTCTGACTAGCGTGGTATCTACTATACCAAGTCTAGTTCCTTCCCATAGGGGAGGAGGCCCGAGCCCAACAGTGATGATGATATATTTGTTATATTTGTTACATCTTCACAAATCGTATTACCACCGGTGATAAAAAATATCATCTCATTATCATCATCTCTTGTCGTATATGTGCTACTGCTGGGCACGTTCACAATAGGAGGGAAATTCATCTACTATACCACGCTGGTCAGACAGAATGGCATAGGACTTTAATATGAGTTTTTCTTCTCTTGCATAGATGTTATTTGCATCATGTTATATACATTGTATCCCTTAATCGTCGTTTAAGATACCCAAGGTTAAGGTAATGTATTCTTATTCCGTCACCAAACGGCGTCGTTAATAATAAGCTGCAAGTTGGCTATATTATAATCCAGAAATGTTTGCACAAGGTTTTGTTTACAGTGCTACTTCTCTTAAAACGTTTTTATACTACAAAAGTCTTCTATAGATCTTGAAGATTTAAATTACAAAAAACGGACTGTTTTTTGGTCAGGTATTTGAATAAAAGGATGTTGTAACTAACATCAAACAATCCAAAAGCTTGACTTAAAAATAAGTCTGAAATTGTTATGATATAACAAGAGTAAAAGCTTCCAACGTTACGGAAGGTAAAGAGTATACGCAGTTCGGTAAATTAATTACAGTTACTAAAAATAATTGTACTTAACATACTTTGGCAAACTGCCGTGTTAACGGCGAGAAAGAAAACGCTTTAAAGACTTTTAGTATGTAATATTCGAGCGCATAACAACAATATATCAGCTGATTGAATTCAAAGTGACATGTTTCAAGGGCACTGAAAAGCTTTTTACGAAAGCTTACCGTGCTATGCATGAGTCGCGTCTCGTAACAGCGCATATACGTCCCACTGTTGGGCGCGGGCCTCCTCCACAATGGGAGGGTATTTGACCTACTATACCATGCTGATCAGACATGTTGATATAGGGTTTTATTTCGAGTTTTCCTTCTCTTGCACAGATGTTATGTGCATATTATATCTAATAATCGTCTTTTGCGACATCCACGGGCAAGATAGGGAGTGGTGAACTGTATTCTTACCCCGTCACCGCACGGCAAACAACGCTATGTATGAGAACAACTATAATTAGTGTGTTAACTGCGATGATAGGTAATTATTAAAATAAAACTGCGGTCGTATTTCTTATCTATACCAATAAATAAAATTGGAGTGTCTGTTTGTAATGTCAAAATAATAGACTTTTTTCATGCTCACACGGTTATTTGCACTATACTCGTACATATGCCTAGAAATCACTTTATAATTTTTTTGTCTGTCTGTCTGTCTGTTTGTTCCGGGTAACCTTCAAAACGGCTGGACTGATTTCAAAAATTCTTTCACCAATGGAAAGCTATAATATCAGGGAGTAAACTAGGCTATATTTTATCCCGGTATTCTCATGGGAACGGGAACTACGCGGGTAAAACGACTAAAACCGAAGCGAAGCGAGGGCGGGTTGCTAGTAAGCAAATAAACACTCAATGTAGCCCGACGTGTTATCTATTATATTTTAATCATCATCATCATTTCAGCCCATATACATCCCACTGTTGGGTTTGAGCCTCCTTCACAAAAGGAGGGAAAATGACCTTCCTCGAGCTTTCTTTCTCTTGTATAGATGTTATGTGCGTATTATATTTCTCAGTTATCTTTTACGACATCCACGGGAAAATAAGGAGTGATGAATTGTATTTTTACTCCGTCACCACACGGTTTGTCGTATTCTTACTCCGTCACCACTATTTTAATAACTAAGCAATATTGACCACGCTGCTGATAGCCTCCTTTCAGTACTAATAAATTGGTTGGTTAGTTTGGTGTTTTACCACACTGTGCAGAAAATCGAGGTCTCGTACAATTCGTTTGGTGAGCGAGAGCCGAAGGCTTGAACTCTTATCTTACACTAGTTAGTAAGCGACCTGGTTGTTCCTAGTTATTGCAGAGGTCCATTAGCGGCAATCATCATTTACCATCAGGTGGAATGCTCGCTTGTATAGTACAGAAATATGTACCTGTAATAATAACTCAGCACCAGCCGCAGTGGTTACCCTGACGACGTGTTTGCGTTTCGTATAGTCATCTGCCAGAGCTGCCAGTGAATAGCGGACATCGAGCGCATCACGGGATTGTTGCGCGTCCGCAACACCGCCGCTCACAGCTCCGGGACTCTGTGATAAGACAAGAAAAACTTATTAATCATTGATTCATCATTATAACAGCTGATTTATGCCCCACAGTTGGGCTCGGACCTCCTCCACTATGGGAGGGAAATTAACCTACTATACATACGTCCTACTGCTGGGCTCGAGTCTCCTCCATAATAAGAGGGAATTTGACCTTACTATACCACGCTGGTCAGATATGTTGGTATAGGGTTTTGTTTCCAGTTTGCCTTCTCTTGCATAGATTTTGCATATTATATTTCTTAGTTGTCAATTACGACAATCACGGTTAAGAAATGAGATGATAAATGCTATTCTTACTTCTTCACACACAAGAAAAATAAGTACGTTTACTGAATTTAAATTGAAGGATAGTGGTATCATGCTTGCACTTTATATAAAGAAAGTATATCAGCAAACAAACAAATCTTGGCTCGATATAAAATTTGGCTCGTCGAGAGTTTCAAGGTTTATTTTATCATGGTCAAAATACTATTTTATTGTTGATGATGCAGGCAGTGCTTTTAATCTATTATAAAACTCTGACTATCATCTCTAAAAATTCATCACGGAAAAACTACAGAACAAATTTTGAGGAAACTTTGAGCCTTATTTAGTAAAAATCCTGGTAATTCTTTGGATCAACATTGAGCATAAGGTCCGCATGAAAATTGCGGCGGGCACTCAAAGCGAAGGAAAACGCTTAGCGTAAAAACAGCAATAATTAATGAGGAAATTCATATGACTTGAAATATAAAATATTCCGGATATTGGCGAAGCATTTTAAACGCAGCTATAGTTTATATTATAACCATCGGAGGTCAATGCAATAGAATCGCGTGACTAACAATGACGTAAAAGTAATGATAAAGAATAACAATAAAACTGGCTAACACGTCTTGGCGTTAGTCCATTTATCATAGTATGAAATAAACCGGTTTGACGTTTTCAGTCTACAAGATGAATAGTATCTTACCTCATATCAATAATACATAATACGCAACACAAACGATCAAACCCATAAATGAAAGTTTGTAATAATTTATAATACCCATTCTTATTATAATACAAGCACCATGTAATTGAAACGTTCGGAATGTTTAACAAAATTATTGTAATTACGTGCAAAACGGACTCGCATACCGAAAAACGAGTTACGGGTAAATCGTGAGGCGTCGGAGCTCACGGAACTGAGACAAAAAAAAATGGCGCTGTCTAGCTTTCACCCCCCTAATTATAGGTATTTTATAAAGAATAGACATTAGTCGGTTGGGTGTTTTAAATGTGACTTGTGGAACACGTTATCCAAGTGAGGGCATTAATTGAAGTGATAAAAAGCAGCCGGCAGACCCATAATTATTGCATGCTCTGTCAAATCGTACATCATAAAATGACATTAACACACAATTAATAGTTTTATGACTATTGACTGACATTCAGCTTTTATTTATAATACTTAACTCTCGAAATGAACTCAATATTGATATGTTTGTTCTAAAATATTTTTATAGACAGTAACGTAATAAATAGCAAGAAGACATTTTTCTAGACTTTATTTTAGATTATGTACCTAACTTTAGAAGTAACTTGTATCCTTATAGTGATAGATTAAGGATTCATGTGTCACTTCCACTGTTTTTCTCGCTGTCATTGCAGGAGACTCAGAAGCGTAAAGGGGCGTTCATTAATTACGTGAGACATTTCTGATGATATCTCAACCCAATATTATCATGAAATCATTCAAAATTTGTATTTTGATGCTCAATTCGTTGGAATTAATAAAAAATACACAATTTATTTTATGGTATTATTTGGGGACTACATTTCGATATATCAATATTAAATATTTTAATAAATAGACGAATTATGTCAGGCTTCGACATATTGTAGTTTAGAAACATGTTTTACTTAAAATTAATCTGATTTTCTCACAAATACACTATTTTTTGCTTGAAATAAATTACACGTGACATCTGCCGAAACCCCTCTCTCCCTTACGCGAGAATTAGTGAAATTCGACTTGACCCAATCCTCCTCTATTCCGCACGTAATCAATGGATGCCCCTAAGCTACTAACGTCCTTGTAAAAGAGGGAATACCTAAAATAAAACCTTAGGGCAATTCATCTTTTTAAAGTAGGATTGTAGGCAATTTTCCTTCATTGAGATGTCCATGCTTCAACGGGATGTATTTGAGAAAAACACAGAGTGCATAGCAAAATTCACTTTTAGTTTTAAATTGATTCGTTGATAATCAAGTCATAAATGGAAACATTTTACCATCTTCAAAATAGTAACGGTTCGGCAAACGATTGATGAATGTAAAGTAGGTCGCCTTTGAATAAATATTTTACTACCGTTGCTTGTATTGAAGTTGTGAATAGGTTTTGTTAAGTAGCTAACGCGTGTTTACGATTCAGAGTTAAGAGTCATAGAATGTAGCCAGTTGGAGGAAATTGAAAGTGCAAACGCTGATGAGTCTTCCGTGGCTTTCTGCGTGCCACATCGCCATGACACGCTATCGAGCCCTTGATATACTAGCTTAGTTATTCTTAAACCGCATCTTGTAAACATAAATTTAAATCTCGAATGTTGATTGATCGCGTTTTAGTATTTTATTTAGTTCATTTTCGTTTTTTTTAACTTGTTCTTTCTTTAGATATTTTCTCATAAAAACCAAGTTTGATTTGAGAAATATATAAATATTTCTCCGTCCGCATTATCACGGCAATTGTAAATTTGTATGTACTTATATACATATATCGTAAAAGTTAATCGTTTGGGTAATAGGCATTTCGTTGCAAAGTTTGACTACAAATTAATAATTTCTGTTATTTACGCGACTACACATGAAATAAACCTATTTTTACAAATTTGCTTGCATTGTTTTTCATTTTCTCGACGTTTCAAAAACATCAGCATTCATGGTTACGGAAGCTAGAGATGGACACGGGAGGGATCCGTAAAAATAAGAGATATACATATATTAACAAGTTAAAAAAGGTAATTTTGTAATAAACTTTGAACACGAGACAGATTGTGTAAATAATGTTACTAATGCTTCGTGGAAAGACATGTGCGAATGAATTATTTCTGACACTCAACCTCTTAACCTTTAACCAAAACTACGACGTTATTGCGTGGGTGTACTTTAAAAATGAGCACAGAGTTATTAAAAAGATTATACTATGATTGAACATTGAAAATATCTTATCGTGATTGAACACAATACATGAACAATTTATGTGAGAAAATGTTCTTGATTTCAATAGTCCAGCAAAACTCGGCATGCATATTTGAGATAACAATCAATTATTATTTATTGAGCCTGACCGAAATCAGTTAATTTCCGCACATGTAACAGACATATCGGTACGCCTGACTACATTTTAAGTTTGAACCTATACACATTACACGCAATTAGTGGGTCAACGTCTCGTCAGCGTTGCTATGATGACGTAACGAAGTGCATGTGTAACCAAAAGAGATGTTAATTAATAATTAACAGTGATCGTAATGAGGATGCTCGTTGACCGGTCATGTTTATGAGACCAGTGGGTCTACTCTTGAAATCAATTTCTTGAATCAATCGTTGTTATTTTCACCAAATGTGCCATGTTTTCTTACTTTAAATTAATAACGTTATCGAATTCGATCACCACAAAGACGTTTTCGTGAAATTGTGCAACATTAACGATTTTAAACTACGTCAAAATCACGTCAGGAGTAGCAAATATTTGACTTAATCGACGAGAGTCGAATTCATTTAGTTTAGAAACGTTCCACCTAATTTGATTCCAATCGGGCGCTAGTTTCGCTTTCAAGAGTACCAAATTTGCTCAAATTCGAGCTGTGATTGGTTTTAGGATTGGAATTGAGATTCAAGAGTAGGCACACAGATCCACAATGCACTTATTATATAGAAAGTAAACGAAAGAATTTCTAAACTATCGAGTAATTGACCTTGATATGCAGACATCGGCGGCACCTCTATCGGCGGTAATAGCATATCGTTTTACTTGTAGGTCAATTGCCTGTACCTTCCAATAATCGTAATTACAAGGCGTGTTGTCTGTGACGCGTGCAGTTACATACGAATAATAATGTAGGTAAACGACGCCCAAGTGATTAGATATTGAGGAGAGATCGAAACACAATTAAAATATAACAATTGCTTTAGCGTTATTGATGCGCATGATCAAGGAAATATACTGTAAATACATAGCTCATGCTTACCAGTATATCGGTGTACCAGAGTGTCATTATTTGGCCGCTGTCCACGATCGTCACAGATGAGGACGAGGCGTGTTGTTCATTGTCACAGCTTGGCATCGGTATACCGCAATAATGCACTTATTCGACACACTTGAACAAAACAATACGCTTCCAGTGGAGATTTACACGTGAGTTCAGAACGAGGGCATTGGCCCTTCCACCAATTGCGAACTTCCGAATTACCGGGTAGATGAACGAAATAAATCGATTCCGAATATATCCGAATATTGCAATATATCAATCAATCGACTGCACTAAGTGCTTGGCTTGTAACGATTCCGGCAATAAAACAATATTGTGAAATTTAAATTAATTTCCGGAAAAGCAATGTGCAGTGTAGTTGCGGGCGGGCGGCGCTCGCGCACGTCTGAAAGACTATGACGGCTCTCTGCCGATGTGCGTCTGCGCAGAGAAAGTGTTCCCGCGCAGACTCCAAGCCGCCTGCCAAAACTCTTTTTTACGGTGGGTATAGAAACTGATGATTCTTTCCGGATGACCCATTCAGCACAATAGTAATGAGATTGTTTTTTTTTTTAAATACAAACGTGTAATTAGGCATATTTGATAGTTTTAACTATTTTATTTTGTCATTTGTTTAGGATTCTAAGACTGAGATGATTTTAACATAAATAAATAAACGGTAATTAAAATTTATTTCTTGGAATCTCTTTTGCTTAATCAAATCGTGATCCTAATTATTTATATATACCTACATATGTTTATGTAACCAGACTAATCGTTAATCATTTGTACTATTATGGCTGGTAATATTTTTATCATCATCACAGCTTATATGTATGTCTCATTGCTGGGCTCGAGCCTCCGACATGATGGAAGGGAAATCGACCTACTATACCGCTGGTCAGACGTGTTGGTAGTTTTTCTTCTGTTGTATGCATTTTATATTTTCTTAGTCGTCTTTTATTACACTAATTCAACCATTCGTTAAACACATTAGTAACTTGGATCACATCAGTCATAGTGAATTATGATTATTAATATATTATATTAATAGATTTACTCAATAATAATGTCTCATATTTTTTAAATTTTCTTTTTAGATTAATCTAAAGTCTTAAGTAAGTATTAAGTATAGGGTTGTTCAATATACACAAATAATTCCAGTAACAAGTTCTTTAACCCTTTCCTGCCACAAAATTAAATATGACACGTGATTTACCGAGTATTCGTTAGTAACTACGAGAATTATAACGAGATGGTGTTTAACGAGGCTATTAATACTTTACCCGTGCCGAGTGACAACCCTCAACAATTTCCTTAAATTGTCATTGAACTCTATAGAGTTTTCGCGCTTTCTGTTCACTTTAAAAGTCGCCAGTGAAAAATCGATTTGTTATCGATCGCTGTAATGTCTGAGTCACACTGAAGTCAAATCCAAGAAAACCTTCCAAAGATAATATTTTTTAATATCTTATTTCGTATTATTACTACTCATATAGTAGCTTTGTGCAAATATTTAGATTTTCTTCGATTAACAAATTTGAATGACTTTTTTCATTTTATGTAATATGTTAGTACTTGTGTTTCTGACCTAGTTTAGGTGTAAACTTACGAAATAAATGACTATGTAATGATTGTTTATGCGATTGACGTTTACGCGAGTATTTCACATTTCAAATAAAACGATTTTTAAGGATTCGCGTTTTATATTTCATATTTGATTTCACAACACTTTAAATGCTTTTTACCTTAAAAATAGTTTTATAATGTTTTATACTATCTGCGCAGAAAAATTCACGAAAACCATATAATATCTTCATGCCGTAAAATGATTTCTTAATAGGCAATTTATTATTCCGTTTTAATCTACTTATCGTGACTAAGTGACGAATAAACAATGGAAGCTTTGATGAATCAACGACGGGGGTCTTGAAAGATTTACCTACAGTACATATACACTAATAACAGCTAGGCGTATACTGGTATAACGATATTTGGTAATAATGAGTCACTGTTGCATAACCACAAAAGTCAGTCAGACATCGCTGGCGCTAAGAGGACTATTTCGTACAAAAGATTGTTGTGCATGTCAGACGCTTTAATAAGTAGTCTCTTATTGCGTAAATATTAAAAGCGATACCTATATTGTTATTAATTTTGGTAAGGTACCTATTTATAATACATATCAAAGTTTGTTAACACGAACAAAACTTACAACTGGTCTGGCTAGCATGATTTTCATTTCAGTTGACAACTGCCTTTTTCATTGTCCAATAGATATGTGTTTAATAGTAGCAAGTCTTCTTGGATATAATTAGACTAACGCGATGTCAAATTTGACCAGATCCGCCCACTGAACATGTTATAACACATAAGTTTTTGAGACAAATCGAAATGACCAAAGAAAGATAATAAGTAGAGCTTAATAATAATGAATTTCTCTACGAATAACTTGAATCACTTTCCAAATGGTGACGGAGTATGAATATAAGTCACCTCTCCCTTTTTATTCGGCGTAAGTGCCGTAAAAGACGAGTATGAAACAAATGGACAAAAGGTGCATGAGCTGAGGTGATGATAATGAACTTGAATCATTGCACAAGGCTATATGGACATCCTTCGTATAGTTCAGTTATAACCAATTTTATATAGATATGTTGATGTGATATTATGATATTCCAGTCTAAGGTCTCGGTGTATTTGCATACTGATATTGGGTGAATTCATTTTCTTCGGAATCTTTCGACCGAAAATTTATCAACTCTTATGCGATTATATTATGTCTGTATTATGGGCGATTGTAAAACTATTGGTGATAAATTCTCTCAAAGATAAAAGTCCAGTAACAGAGTTTTATAACTTTCTATTTAACGACATCCTGTAATTTATGACATCGGGTTTAACGTGCCGAGTTGGTGTATTTATATATCGTTTAGAGAGTAAAACACTCAGGTATATTAGAAATCAGATCATCCGAGTCTGTAGGTACGATCCCGATCTGCCTTACGTTATGTTACGTCAACCGGTTAACGTCATACACATATTTGGGTCAGCTCGCTTAATACATTCATGTTTTATAACCTATTTTATACTATTTATATCTTTGTTGTCTGAAAGTAGAGCGGATATGCGGCCTACGTGGTCACTAGATGCGTTAATGCAGAATTCGCAAACTAGCCTTAACATTAAGATTCATTGATTCGTTAGCGTTGGCTAGGTGTATGCTAATTCACGCGTAGGCTTTTTCAATTGGCTTGTGAAATAACCAAGAGATACTATTTTTTTGGTCCCTATAAAAATAGACGATAAATATACGACTCTTGAAGTTCTCGATCATTATGTTTACCTAGGACAAACAGTCCCATTAGGTAGATCCAATTTCGAGAAAGAGGTCAGCCGACGAATCCAACTCGGATGGGCAGCGTTCGGGCAACTTAAGAGGGTTAGAATGCTGAAGTGGCAATGGGCAGGCCACCTCGCTCGACGAACCGCCAACCGCTGGGGAAGAAATGTTCTCGAGTGGCGACCACGTATCGGACGACGCAGTGTAGGACGCCCTCCTACTAGGTGGACCGACGACCTAGTGAAAGTTGCTGGGCGTTATAGGATGCAGGTGGCTCAGGACCGCACATTGTGGCGTAACATGAGGGAGGCCTACGTCCAGCAGTGGACGGCAATAGACTGAAATGATGATGATGATGATAAAAATAGCCAAAAAAAAGCTAGACGAAACAATACGCTTGGTAAATAGAATTCGCTAAACCCGAATTTTGTGTGAATGCGAACGAGATCAAATTAGTAGTTGTAATCTTCAAAGCGTTATAATACGGGAATGTTTAGTAAATAAAAACTTGCGATTAACGTTCGTTTGTTTATGTTAATTTCTCAACCTTCGAGGTTCATTTTAATAAATTATACCGTGCCGCCGAAAGTAGCACGTGTATGTTTAAAAAAAAGCGAGACTTAAAATTAACCAGTGTGTTATTTCGTTACAGTGTTCTACTATCGACGATATATTATTTCCTTTTACGACAAAATATTAAAAAATCAGATTAATTGTTATTGCATTAGACTGTTACATATCTAGAAATTTAATCTAATTCATTCTAATGTAGGCGAAGACACTAAAAATGATCGTAGCTATAATATTGGTAATGATATATCCGATAGCCTAGTTCCACATTACGGTTATAATAACAATGATAACGTTGCATAACTAGTTTTTATATTTTTTTATTGCAGTAATATCGTCTGGGTGGATAGTGATGATGTAATGTTACACTAAAGGTGTATAGTTATTGATAACTATCTATATATAGACGTTATTGAAGTGTTGCTTTTCGCTACCAAAAGAAAGGAGAGCTGTTGTTTCATTGTTGTTGTTAATTTTTAACCGACTTCAAAAAGGAGGAGGTTCTCAATTCGTCTGTATTTTTTTTTGTGTGAAGTTTTCTGTGTGGTGGCAGTAACGAATACTACCAAGCCTCGTGGATCTCGTGGAAGATGACTAAGAGTTTTACATGGATCATTTTCGTGTTCGAGTACCACTGTTGAGCTCAAACTTCTTCCATACTTGATGAGAAATTGACCTACAATACTATGCTGGTCATACTATAACAAATCGGGTTGGCATACGGTTTTATTTCGAGTTTTCTTTCTCTGGCATAGATGCAATATGCATATTATATCCTTTAGTCGTCTTTTGCAAAAGCCACGGGTAACGAGGGTGGTGAATCGTATTCTTACTCCGTTGCCACATGGAAAGCTTTTATAACTCATGGCATGTAATCTTATATATCGTAAGATTGTCTGTCTGTTTGTCTTGATTAATGTGTTACGTTAATTAGATACCATTCACACTTAAAGAAGTTAAACAATAGTCAATCTAGGTAATATATCGCTAATTTTATTAGAATTGAACAAACAAAGAAGTGTTAAGAAAGAAAGTTTATTTGACAATAATAAACACATAAAACAAAGTAACACGCAGTTACATATTTGTCTTGAAAAGTTATATTCAACATAACTTACAATAGTCTATAGTTTACGTACTTGATATCTTAAAGATAAAATGAGGGGGAAATGTGTACACATTTTTTTAAAGAAAACTTGCAATACGAAAATAATCCTTCTATTACCGAGTAAAGTCCATAAACATATTATATATTAAGTGGACCCAAATTACATCCAGACTCGGGACATTAATTTGTGCAGCGCACAACGTATTGTCCCTACGTGGGAATTTAACCCACGACAATAACGCGGTAGGTCGGTATCTAGACGATTTGATAGGTTAGATTTGATAGGTTAGAAGATACCTGGTCCTTTGGTAGGTTTGCGTGGAGGTATGGATCCAGCAGCAGCGGAGGCCTTGTGGGTTGTTATTATTATTATCTTTTTTCATTATGATTTCTTTTTTTTTAATGTAAATAATTTAAGTTCTTAGTGTTATTGTAAATTTTTATTATTTCTATTTTTGTTATTGTTACTCTGTGCAAGTGTTACTAACACGTACAATATTTTTTGTACATTCTTAACTTGTAATTATGTTATTAAACAATAGTTTACGTTGAGTTTGCTGACAATCGTCACACAACAGGTTACTACTGAAAAACAGCGTTGTGGTGTTACCACAACATTAAGCTGAGTAGCGACCTTTTTACTCGCTTGCGGGTGGGAACTCAGCTCTTACACTTATTCAAAATGTAAATTAAGTTACACAAATATGTATCCCCTGCGAGGGAGTAATGAACTATTTTTCTTTCTTTCTTTTCTTTCTTTCATTTGTGCAGTCAATCGAATTTATACACAATTTAACTGCTATATTATAAAAGGGAATATGACTTTTTTTTTTTAAACAGTTCCATATTTTATCTACCCATTGGTATCTATTGATTGGTACACATTGTTAGGGAAGTAAATTATATGGAGTAAAACTACTTTTCTTGAGGTTTAGAATAATAATTTTTAGATGGTCAGCTAGTGATTATACCTATAAAACAGGGGCTATTAGAATAGGACAAAAAAGTTGCAATAAAAGCAAAACGAAATTCATCACAAACCCAGAAATTACCTTATATAACACATCTAGATGTTAACCGCATATTTATCCGATATAACAGTATGAGTAACCAGGAAAAGAAAACTTGAAGTAATGATGTCGCAAAATTAATCGTGCAAATGCTTTTACCCTAATCCCGATACAGAAACAGCCTCATTATATTTTAAGTGAAACACAATATTTATACGGAAGCTTCTGATTGACATATCTCTGTTTATAAACTTCCTCTCAATAACATATAATCTATCATTAGCGATCATGGCTTATAACGTTTAGTAAGAGGTAACCCAATGACCCATTCCTACTTGCCACGTTTTCGTTTCTTTGCTTTCTTCAATCATCACAAGTATCTGGTACTTTTAAAGAAATAATAATGTTTAGCAGAGTTTAATTACGTGCTAGCTGAAGCTTTTAACAGCTAAAGTCACAACGAATGTGATAAACTGATGCTTTATACGAGTCTTTCTTTAGATTATTGATCGTTTTACCTATCAATAATTTAAAGTCTGGAAAGTCTGGAAATGGAAACAAGAGGTTTCCATTCTGGAAGAAAATCCGTGCCTATCTATTAGTGAGATAATTATTGAGATAATAATAATAAAATAACGCAAGCATGATTTCTTTTTAGATTATTTAGTATCGTTCAAAATTTGTAATTTTAGTTTTGATTTTTTTATAACCAATATATGTACATTAATTATAGTAAATACTCGTGAAGACAATGGTACGAACTTAAACAGGACGAAGTTGTATAGAATCGATGAGTATTCCTATATTATATTATCTCCTTTCAGGATATCTATATTCTAATGTCTTTTCTCGGCTTCTTTATCAGATTGCGTTCAATTAGCTAGAGTCAACTGATATAAATCATAAGCAAGAACCGATAACATCAACACGTAAAGTTAAATAAAAGTTGCTTATAATAAAAATAATAAATAATAAAAAAAAATACATATATATGATAAATATGTGTGATAATTTATTAAAATTATACGTGTATAGACTAGAATATCATCCGTAGCTCAGACTGAATTTGATCGTGTTAATTCTAAATTATAATCACAGCTTACATTCCAGTTTGCCGAATAAACATAATATTTTAGGTCGACGTCTGAACTTTTACAGAGATAAGTTTATTACACGGTTTCATCGACACTATTTATCACTCTTTCTTCTTATTTGAAGCGTAAAAGTGCTTGTAGTGAAGTGTTTTGTTTACTGTGATGGTGACCGAGAAAGGCGGTCGGCCGGTGCGGTGCGCTCCATCGGTGGTCAATGATACGGAACCGACCAGCTACTCAAACGACTTCATTAATTTCGACTGTGCCGATGTGGTATCCAATTACTAATGTATAGCTGTACACGATGATGAGATAAGCTAAATTACACTGCGTTTAATTAATGCAAAGTACAGACGTTTGTTGTAGTATATTTATATACCTTTACGGAAGGGATACAAATGTTTGCATTATGAGCTCATTCTTTTCTGGAGCATCAAATTATTACAGTAATTAGGGTTGCCACATTTTTTAAATTTTCAACTAAAGCTTTTTATAAACAGCGTTTTACATCAGTGAGGTTTGTTGCTTTATCTAAGCTCTCTAATGGAATTATTTAATCTTTTATGAAAGGAACGTAAAACAGTTTGGCTATATGGACTCTGCTCCTTTTTACTGAGGTGACGAAGTCGAAGTCAAATAAAATATATTAACTGACTTTGATATAATTAAAATATAAACCTAAACAATGACGATTTTAAAGGTTATAACTTAAAACGTTAAGCTCCACTAAATTAGTTGTAATTCTTGTATATTTTATGCACTTGAATAAGAAGTTCTGTAGATTAAGTTAAATTAGTATACAGATAAAAGACGATGATAAAAATTGCATATTGATGAAGACCGCTGTCGTATACTCCTCAGAGAACGTTAGATGTAGAGATCATTTTGTAGAGTTATTGTCAATCACCACGCTTGGCAAGTAGGTTGATGATTATAATAAGGACTCAGAAGGTGCCCAAGAGAACGATACTGCCGCTTTTTCTAGTGACTTTTCAATTTACACGGTCAATTAAGTGCTGACGACATCTATATTCTTATGTCGTTAATACGCGGGTTTAGAATACCTACTTAGAAATTATTCAAAAATTATATCACCTTTAGTCGTTATGAAGAATACATAGATGGTGCGACATAAAGATATAAACTTTATATTATTTCCGTTGTATGGTAAGTTAATGCGATAAAGAATACTAATAGCATTATGTATGTATAATGTATACATTCAGTTGTTGTTCTAAATACATTAATAACACAACCAACACTGACAACTTTCTTTGTAGAATTATTAAATGTTCGTTTAAACGTTAACCTTTCATATTTTTTTATAATATTAGTTGTATTCGCGACCTCGATTATGACAAATTCGTATTTAAATTATTATAATTATACTCTAGAGTAAAATCTATCACAATACAAAATTGCACGAAAGTCAGAATAGTAGTTTCTGCGTGATTTGCGAAATAATTAACTAGTTAAAACAGAGTGAAACGGAAAAATAAAAACCTACATGTTCTGTTAATGATTCAAAAACCTCTCTTACAAAAATGGAAGATTTAATAGATTTGTCTCTTAATTTTTTTTATATAGATGATCGCCAACCCATCTAGGAAGTGTTAAGATATCTTTTCTATGCTTAATATTTAACGATCATAAATTGATCGATGGATACATGATATGAATTTAAAAATGTTCGGTATTTATTGAAGTGTATGCATCATAGTTTTTATTTGTAGAAAATAAGGCCTCTTGTTAAGGCATAAAAGCCTGTATTACGGAGGACAACACAAAAAAATTAACGGACACAAATTATAATTAATTGTATGATGCAGTAGGTATGTCTGATTGATTTGATGAATGATACGTGTATGACGCCAAAGTTGGAACACACCACATTTTATTATGTTTAGCAGTGACGAACTTGTACTATTAATCAATTGTCAAAACTTTCTATCGTTATCCTGATGGTAACTCATTAAACAAAACAAATGTTATTGCGCCGTGATACGGCAGTGTAATTGAAATCTCACTGTTTAATTTGTCTCTAACGTTTATTTTCCAGTAGGGAGCCAAAAATCGGTTAATGGAGCACTAGGACAGTGAGCAGTAGCGATCTCCCGGTAAATACATAACACCATTGGGATCGCCTACTCGTCTGCGATTATGGTATTATCCCCTTTCGTGGGGAGCCCTATGTTAATAAATGGGTGTTGATAGGCGGACAGATGAACGATTAACATAAATATTGTGATCAATATCGCTAATCATTATCATTCTGTTCTTATCCTAATTACTTGTAGTTGATGCAATATTTTTATCCATCGTAATTTTTGCAAAAGTTTTTATGATAGTATTATAGATTTTGCTTGACGTCAACCCTCCAGGGGAATGTAACTGTTGACCAGACTGTATTAGATATTATTGATCAATGTAATTTAGTCGTCTTTTACGATACTCATCAGAAATGTAAGGGTTAATAGTATTCGTAGCAGCTACCACGAAGAAGTAACATCGCTAATAATAAAAAAAACCGGTTAAGTGCGAGTCAGCGTCGCGCACGTAGGGTTCCGTGCCATTATCTATAAAAATCGCGTTTACTGTATGGGAGCACTCCTTAAATATTTATTTTATTTTGTTTTTAGTAATTGTTGTCATAGCAGCAACAGAAATACATAATTTGTGAAAGTTTCGACTATCTCTATCGCGATTCTTGAAATACAGCGTGGTGACAGACGGACGGACAGACAGTGAAGTCTTAGTAATAGGGTCCCGTTATTACCTTCTGAGTACGGAACCCTAAAAATATAAGTATATCTCTATATGTGATGTGCCTAAAACGCCTATAAATCATATTGAATCAGAATCACACTTCACAAATATGAATCATGAAGAGTATGAGATGTTAAATATACAATTAAGTATAGAAAGTAAACAATAATAAATTGGCAAGCGTCCGCCGCCGACAACCCACTCGGTTATTGAATGAGCGCATAGATGCGGAAGAATAACCTGGATGTGCTGTGTGGGCGCATTGTCTTGTTGCAAACGAGAAAGTGCCTAAATGCGTAACTGGATGAGTAAATCGATTGTGCAACTATCGTATTACTGAAATTACTGAGCGAAACTATCTATGATGTTCTACGGTATCAAATAATTATATCAGCGGTTAGTAACTAACTATACCGTGTAGTTACGGAGTAAGAATACAATTGACCACCCCCTCTCTTGCCCGTGGGTGGGCATCTTAAAACACCACTAAGGGTTATATACAGGTAACATCGATGAAAGAGAAGGAATCTCGATCTATATCAAGTACCCTATTCCAACACATCTGACCCGCGAGGAATAGTAAGTAGATCGATTTTCCTCCCCTTTGGAAGAGACCTGAGACCAACAGTGGAACTTATACAGGCTGAGATGATGATACCACAAATGAATGATTAAAATTTGGGTTTGTGTCCGTTAGTTGTATGTATGTATGTTAAAGGTACAGGGATTTATTCCTTAGCGCCGGATCTTGTCTTATAAAAAAGATTGATTAATATAGTTACCCCGATTCTGTTTCTTTATCATAATCATCATGAGCCCAAAAGGCTTTACCATGAAGAGACCTAACCTAACTATTATAACATAACTTTTGTTTTATTCTACATTCGTAAAATAAAAATATTGGATTTTGAAACAAATCTCTCGCTAGATTGAAAATCAGGGTAAAAATGTAACAGTCTTTAATGACACTACATTTTATTAGAGTTATTTATATCTTCATAGCAAATATACTCGGTCATTTGAGAGATTTATATGGGGGCATGCGTCGATACCCGAAGACCTTAGCAGAAACTCCATCAAAAGTGAAGTATCCACCGAAGACACTTCCCGTCCGCATACAGTATTCCTGAACCGCCAAAGTTAGGTGCAAACTATTGCATGTCAATTGTATATAATATTTTATAGATTGGATACAGATACAGCGAACCGGTTTAGCTTAAAACTTTTATTATCATATATACATCATCAAATCATTATCGATTGTCCTACATCTTGAAATATGCAGGCATTGTTATGACTAAATACATACAAATTGCAAAGTGTTATATAATAGTACCGGGTTATAAAATTTGTCATATTTATTACGTATTTTCATAAACATTTCCAGCGATTCTATATATTTTCTTGGCTGGTGTGCACGGTTCATCGACCCCGGTAACATAGCGAACGGACGCTCCGTATGCGTGCGCGCACCCAACCGATCGCAGGATAACCGATTGACAGCGCTTAGCTTACAGAGATACATTATTGTGATTCTATTAACATTGAGCATAATATTGACCATTAATAATCATTTGTAGTATGATAAAAACGTATTATTTTGACGTTACAGAAACTGAATTTTTATTTATTTGCATAGATCAGATTATTTGTTATTTTATTGATCCATAAGCGTGGAGACATCTTATTGGTTTTAAGTATCTAATTATTTAATTTATATTGTTCTTAGTTGTTTGTTCTCTAAATAAAATAAAAGAAACAATGGCTTAACACATTTAAATATCTATTAAATAGGCAATAAGTATTCTTTATTAAACTTTTAAATAATAGAACCTTGTCAAGAAGGTAAACTAAATTGCTTATAAAATTTATCTTACAAGATGAACGGTGTCAAGCACAATTTATAGTGTAAAAGTAAAATATAAAACTAAATGTTTATTGGACGTACCGGGTATTTTGGAGAGGAACGCTTTCCGAAACAATAAAGGAACATTTCAGAGACTTCCTGCTAGATTATTTATAACAATAGCAATTCAATTTCTTTTACAAAAGAAGCGATAAATCTAATTCTTGTGATGCGAGTCAAATAAGAGTTTATTTCTGAATCAAACAGTTATTTTACGTACTTTCATCGTTTTCTTAAGAGCATTTGGAGACAGTTAAGGCGATAAAAAGTTGATCGAAGTTGTGAAAGTTTTAGATTTGCTAGTTATATGAATCATTTATAATTAGGTGCTTCATTGATTCTTATATTGATAACAATGCAAGCAAATGACATGCATTAGGTTTCCATGCGGGAATTTTTTTTATAGTATTTACAAATGATTATTTGTATTTTTTTTTTTGGGGTGAGTTATGCTCGGCGCACTCCTCGCACCACTCCGTCCGGGGCGACAGAGGGGCGTAAGCACGCACAAGCGACACGTAACCCACCCGCGACACGTCGCCTTCGTCGTTGGGCTGACCACCGGAGCAGGGTGACTTAACGTCAGTGATCGGCCCGACGGAATACCCCGAGGGAGTACCCTCTCCATGATTATTTGTATAGTGAGTTTATATTTTGTCGTTCTATATTTACAAAAATCCTCAACAATACAAGTCATTATGTCGCCTTATACTACTTATTCTTTAATAAGTTATCGTTAAAAATAAGTTTAATGTATTATTATTTGTTGGTTTTTTAGTGTTTTTTTTTTGTCGTATATACCTGCTGTAGACGCTTAGCTTTAACTGGAAATGGCTATTAATAAAATGGTATCCGATCAAAAGGTAAGCAATGAAGCCTTGATTCCTGGCAAGTTAAGTAATATTGCTAATTGAGGGAGTTACGGAGCTACAGTTAATATTACATCTATGCTTTCCAGAACTTTTGCTGGCGGGTTTTACCAATCCCATGGGAAAGTAAGGATTGGTGACATATTGTATTCTTAATCGGGGAAGTACAGATACATGTCTGATACGTGTATAGATGTATATAATATGTATGAAGTGAACATGATTCGCAGAAGGCAGACACTCGGTCTGGCATTGCGGCCATGTGGCGCGCTCGCGATCTTTGTATACACTTATTGCTTTGTCCACTTGTGCAATTGAAATGTATGCTCCATTTAATTGCATTCATGAAGAGTCTAAATTATATTTGTGCGCATGTTGGACAAGCATACTATTTGTTTGTCTTAGTTTTATAAATATGTGGACAATATATAGTAAATGCTGATTTATTTCTCACAGCGAGAAACGGGTAACGAAAATAATAAAATGAAGAAATATCTATTTAATTCATTCAGCTAAACTCATATCGTTCCGCTGTTGAACTCGTCTTCTTCACAATAGGAGGGCAATTGACCTGGTCGAACGGTTGTGTTTATTTCGAGATTTCTTCTTTTGTGTGTGTTGTATGCATATTATATCCCTAGGTCGTCTTTTATTGTATTCTTACTTCGTCACCAACTAAAATATTATTTAGTTGATAGGTTTGGCAACGGTGAAGGTTCTGTATGTTCGTCTTAGTGTCTATTCTGTGCTCGCGTTAGGTCTCCCCCCGCAGACCGCACTGCCGCTATCGCTGCGGTTGCTGTGTCGCAGAGTACCTACTATATAGCCCATTATGCCAATAATCTCATTTTAATTCAGCTAAGAAATCCATGATTTTAGTATTAGTATTTGATTGCATAGATGTAGTGATCTAATTTAGCGATCTCTCATGCCGAGTGTTACGGCTTCGATTTCTACGCAGGATAATTTTTATGCGATAACATCACGGTTCATGATTAGTGGTTTAAATAGATAATATACTATACTAATTGAAGGAAATGTATAAAGGAAAAGTGTTTAAGAATAGAATTTGTCATCACCGATTAATTACCTGTGGCAGTCCTATTTAAGGGAGTGAACGAAATGTCGCTCTTCCCCGGATTGAGAGCCCTCAGCGCTCACCCATAGTCCGGGTTAAGCTGTGAAAGCCATCTGCGGCTAACAGCTATACACAAAAAAATTGTCGCTCATCAGTGAAACATAAGGCCACAACTGCGATCGCCAACTTGCTTGATTATGTCATATTAACTTCCGTGGGAAGGTCTATGTCCAACAGTGGACGTTGATAGGTTGCTGGATGGATAAACAACATTTACTATAATAGTATAATTTTTTCTCGAACTTGTTTTTTTTTTAGTATTTCACAAAGATAATAAATTATATTTTAAACAGGATATCCCGTGTTTTGATGCAGTCAATAGAGGTTCACGACCTTCATAAATTTCCACTTGAATCCGCCCTTGGTCTTATTTTTGATGAAATAAATCTATTAAAATGTCTTATATTAAAATATTCCGTGTAGCGACGGCATAAGAAATTGAGTATAGAATTGTTGCCACCCCATGCATGCCCATGGAAGTATTAAAAATCGGTTAAGTGTCAACCAGAAGAGTGGGCAGCAGGTCTCTCGTGGGAAGCGTATAACACCTCACTGCGATCGCCAATCTGCGTGTCAAGCGTGGCGATTGCGGTATTATCCCCTCGGAGTAAGAATACAATTCGCCCCCTATCTAGCCTGTGGGTATCATAAAAGACGAGTTAGGGATATAATATGGATAAAACATCTATGCAAGACAAGAAAAACTGGAAATAAAACCCTATACCAACCCGTCTGACTAGCGTGATATAAGTAAGTCAATTTCTTTCCGATTGTGGAGCCTCGAGCCCAGGAGCAGAGGATCTACATGAGCTGTACTGATAGATGACGATATATTTTATTTTAATTATTTAAAAGGATTTGCCACATTGATGATGACGATATTGACGATACGAATATTGACGATATTATGGTGGTGTATTTCACGTACATATCTATTGGGTCGTGTTATGATGAAAAACGTTCGACACAATAATAGTTCACGCTTGGTGCTTGTACAAAACCGTAATACGAATCATATGAAGCTTCACTGAAGCATGTATTGAATATACTAATAATATCAGTCAAAAATTTTATTTGCTCCTCATTGCTAAAATATATATTATTATTAGCATCTCAGCTAGCCTCTAATCTTCATTGTTGGGCTTGGGCTACTTGCACAATGGGAGAGAAATTGTAGTAGGTACTAGTGCTGGTTAGATGTGCTGCCATAGGGTTTTATGAATGTGACTCAATAAACAAAGAATAGTAAATTGCCTTTATTCCTTTGCTAAGCTTACTCTACGTACGAAGTTACAGTGAATAAATCAGGTATTTTACTGTTTTAAAAACATAGTAAATACTTGGATAGTTAAAGAGAAACGAGCATGTATAAAAAATGTATGTAACATGGACGCTTAATTAAAGCACTACTTACGGTGCAATCTAAGGCACGCACAAACGGCAAAAATGGTTGAACACGTTTAAACGTGGGTAATGAGTGGACGTCCTGGAGCGAGGGGCATCCGTTCTTGGAAGTAGTTGGAGCTACGAGCATGACTGACAGACAGACGGACGCTCGCTATAATGTCAAATATACGATGGAGAGATACGACGAAAACGGTACATTTAACAACGAGTAATGCGATTTTATATAAGTCTGTGTGGACTACAGAATTTTAGATTTTCCTATAAATAATTATCTTTACCGATTTGATTCACCATTATCGTCACTGTTTATTATGAACTGTACTTTATGTAACTAAAAATCAGGATGTAAAATACAGGATGTATATTGCTACATAAATTGAATAACCCGGTCAGACTTATGAATTTAAATTTAAAATGTAAATATAACAAATGTAAGTCGTATAAGTAATAGTGCTGCTACACATTCTCCTAGTAATCATTTAGTCAGTTTTTACGATACCTATAGGAAACTAAGGGCATGCGACATGATATATTCTTAACACATACCACGTTCGTCACCATGCGGGGTTAGCTCTCTTGCCCGTGAGGGTTATAAAAGACGGGTAAGGAACATAATATGAAGGCAAACCATTTGAATAGCGTAGTATAGTAAGTTATTTCACTCTGAATGTGAAGCGGGCTCTAGCCTAGCGCTGCGACGTATATGAGAAGAAATGATGTCGAGATGATAATAATTAAACCATTAATTAGTACTAAACATATCTCTAAGAGAATGCCATGTCGAACAGCACTATATCGCCTGAATCTAAAGATAATAAATTTTAGTAGACCAAGGTTTATAGATCTTCAATTATGCAGTTGCAAAAGCTTTATAGCACCCAAAAAATCATCACCTAATTAAATTTACCAACACACTAAACTTTTGCAATATTATATCAAAGCTTTTAGGTCAATGGCAAACGGGCAGGCATAAAACAGTTTTCGAAATATCTGAAATAGTTCACAAATTAAGAAATACACTCGAGGGGCTGCCAAAGAGTTTCGCTAATAAAATAAAGCGTAGCGGCTGACATTTAGTTCAAAAGGGCCACAACGGGCTCGTGTTGCGAAATCATTTTTAAAATTCGACTAGCCGCTATTTCGTAATACACGTAAAGGCATGTTATGAGCATTGAATATAACATGAATCATTCACTGCCGCTGACAACCATAGCTTTCACGATGAGCGCACGCGCGACTACACATTAGTACCTACCTAGTTGTGTACTCGAAGGTACCTATTGTATGTTCACGTATTTTTGAGCAATGGTAAACGGTAACTTTATGGTAGAGTTACATCGTGTATGCAGTCTCTTTAAACTTAACGGTTGGTTGTTTTTTGGGGCGGGTTACGACTAAACGATACGATATTCTAGCGATTGGGATAATAACAGGGCAGTGTTAGGACTTTATAACACTCCACATTTTGGAGTGAGCCACTTGCATAAAGTGTACTTGAATTTAATGGGTCGCGTAGCAGTTTGCGCTTTTGAACGTCTAATAAATAATCGGCCCATTTATAACAGGTGGACCATACTACAGGAGATTGGCAGAGCGTGCACAGTATGTCTTTTCGATTTATAACAACTTATGTGACAAAAAAGGGGGCAGAATAGAATTTTTAGGCTATCGCCGCATGAAAAAATGTATACAATAAAAAAACATATATTGACATTGTATCTTTCTGATAATTTCTTAACATTTTTATCATAATATTATGATATTATAGAAGAAATTTATAGATGCAAATATATACAGTATGTATATTAACTTAAAAGTGATATATCTTATATTCGAAATATGATTTTATATTATGCAATTGTTTTATGCAATGCTCATTTGCTCATTCTGTTGTTACAAACTATACTGATTTTACATTATCTACATAGGTATCTGCTTAACAACGACCATCAACTATTTATTTGGAAATATTAAGCGTAATTTAGTTGCCAATTATTGCACTTCTCCAATTTTATGTCGACAACAAAGGATCAACTTTGATACGACAAATGTTCGTTGACATATTCTGTCCTTTGTCTTCTACCTTAATAACATAATGATTGAGGTTGGTATTTTCAAAGTAAAACTAACTGATTTCCAGACTCGTCTTGTATTAACAACCAATATTTTCATCTCATATTATCCTTGTATTTTTACCGAAACCTTTAGGCGTGTGTAATATGTACGTTAAATGTACAAGTTTGAATAAAAGCAACAATTAGAAAACAAAACCGATCACAATCTCACAGATTAATGCAGTTTAGGTCTATTTAAATAAAAAAGGGTTTTTTTAGAAGGAATAGCTGGTTCAATAGCACAATTTTTTTTTAATAAACAGCTCATAAAATTGGGCAATACTTAATATATAATATTAAAAAAAAAAATAAGTGTTTATACGTAAAATGCGTTGTTACTTTTTTGGCTAAATATTTGTAAAAAAATAATTCGATGTTTGTAGAGGAAGGAAGGCAAATTCAGCCCTACTATATAAAACATTGATACGAAGCTAATGTTTTTGTTTTTAGCGATTATCATATCTGTCAGGTACACTAGTTTAATACTATATTATAGTTAATTAACTAAATGCGTATTAATTACATTGAAAATGTTATTTACTAAATATTACTACTGTTGTGAGCAGGTTGGTTGAAATACTCATTAATTTTAAATCATTTTTTTTTATGTAAAATATCGTTTAATGTACAAAAAAGATGTAACTGATCTAATGGATTTTTGCAAATTACTTGTACAGGAGGCATAATTAATTTCGAGATAATCATCTCGAAACATATTTCTAGATTTGTATCAGTGAGTTTACAACTTTACATAGTGAAACAAGAAAGTGAATAACTATACAACACGTTCAAGAGCCTCGACCACATTGGCAAATACTCGAAACCCATTACTCTTTTCTTATCTTTCAAGAGCCGCTCTGCGTTTATTTGCTCGCTCTCTACTCAGGCAATGCGAATTGTTTTAAGCGTTTTATGAACAACGAAAAATAATATGCATTCGTAGTCCAAAATTGCTTGCTATTTCCTTATGAATTTAGACTATTAAATTTATAAAATAATACATAATCGTGATAATTATAAACAGGTAGTAATAATTATAAACAGGTAGTAATGAAAGAATAGAATGGAAGACGAATGTGAACACAAAAAATATGTGTAGTTTTTTTAAATTTAGTTAAATTTTTATTCATAACAAATTTTCGTTATTATAAATAAAATAATTATTTTATTTTGTTTTGAATAACGGTTTTATTACATTTATAAGAATTTTATTAATCTTTGAAAAAGAGATATTCTTTGACTCATTCACATTCACAACTTAATAAACATTTACGTATGAATAAACTTCACCTTTTAATTACGTTTTCTTACTTTGATAGTTTAAGTATACCAATTAGTAGCAACGATTTAAATCGAGGAAACATGCAGACGGATCTAATTATATTTAATTTCCTTTACTTTGAGTAATACCATTTTTCCTCTGTGAAATCTAAAGGAATGTACATTTTATCAATAACAATATTTTTATGGTAAAATTTATACATCGAGAATCTTAGTATCGTATCGGACAACATTGTATAAAGCATCATCATCATTTCAGCTCATATACGTCCCACTGATGGGTTCGAGCCTCCTCTGAAATACAAGGGACGCTGGCGAAACGTGTTGTTGTACGGTGTTATTTCGAGTTTGTCTGCTCTTGCGTAGATTTTATATGAATACTATATCCCTAACTCGCCTTTACGATATCTACGTACTAGATAGGGGGCGAATTCTTACTCCGAAGGGATAATGACGCGTTTTTTACGACAGATAAGAGAGGTGGTGCTTAATTCTTACTCCATCACAACACGGAACACTCCCTCACCACGCGGAAAAAGCATGTTAGATAGTTAATTGAGAACATATATATAGTCCAGAATTGATGTGCAATTCGATATCGCTCACGTTGTATTGCCAACGACGTTCTCGCGAATGCAAACTGTCGTTAAGTATAGTTATGAAATGATAGTCGCGAGCGTCACATCGTCAATTTTAAATGTCATGACAATACGGGTCGCTAAAGCCATAAACTCACTCAGTTATTACTACGATAGTTACTATAAGTTATTAATAAAATAATCACAGCATGTCACCATTCTACCAACGTACCACTCGACATCGTAGCAGGGTTCATCCATTTCACCTGGAAACGTTATGGTCTTCAACTGTACGTTTCCAGCGATCATTTCTCCCACGTACGTGCAAGCTCTGGAATGAACTACCTGCTGCTGTGTTTCCCGAGCGCTATGACATGTCCTTCTTTAAACGAGGTTTAAGAAGAGTATTTCCTTCACGGTAGGCAGCGGCCTGGCTGTGCCCCTGGTATTGCAAAGGTCCATGTGCAGCAGTTTCACTTACCATCAGGTGTGCTGCTTGCTCGTTTGCCACCGTTGGCAATAAAAAAAAAATCACAGCATGTTTACAAGACGATTATCCATTGAGGTTCTTTAGGATTCGCTTCACGAGAAAACTTATAATTGAGGCTCTCTTACGTTGCGTCTTTCATTGAACTAATGTTTTTCAATATTACATTGAAGATTAAAAAATAAACCAGTGAGAATTATTATTTAAATATAATTGTTAAATAAAATAAAAGTTGCGTAGCCTAATCACTTGTGCTATTAGTAGGCACTGACTACAACTTAAAAAACGCATCATACAAGAAAACGATTGTTTTAATAAAATACAATAGAATATTATTTTTCATCTAAACAAAATTGATAATAATACGGATTTGGTTATTAGTAAAAAATGAAAGAAGTCATGGGTCGCCTTGAACATGTATTATTCTACCATCACAGCAATCTTAGCTTTCGTTTTAAAATAATACAACAGAAACAAAAGGAACAAAGATAGATCATCTTGGGCATGCCAAATTATTTAAATGAGGGAGTTAAAATGTACATATCTAATCTGACATTAAGGAGGCATATGGTTAGATGGCACGCGCCGAACAACAATACAGTTTCTACCACAAACGATTCAAGGATGAATTCCGAATGCGTGCGGGCATCACAGCCGACTGATTTGCAGGTGGGTCACGCTCGGACACCGCCGTCATGGCGTCATATCCTCCACAGAATTGGCCACTGTAATTAATAAAAGAATTGCGCGCAACGCAATACTATGTTCGGTAATGGACGGCAATCTTGACGCATTGTTGAAGTTTTCGAAGACTAATCGATGTCGAACAAAAAAAATATGCGGCGCATATGGGTCAGGGTGGGGGAGGTAACCATTCAAAGATCATTCACAGTCCCATTGCCTATAATATAGTCAGCAATGCTTTGTTGTCGATTATATTCAACGCCCAAGAAAAAAAGCAAAAAAATATTTAATATACAATCGCATTTCTCATTACAATGTTGGAAGTAAGTTCAATAATTGTGAAAAAAAAAAAAACAGCGTGGTGATGGAGTAAAAATACAATTCAGCATCCACTATATTGCCCGTGGGTATCGTAAAACAGGGAAAATGGATATAATATACGTATACCGTGTGTGAAGGAGAAGTTTAACTCTAAATAGGAGATTGGGATTCTCGGCGTCCAAATATCGAGCAAAGTCCTGTTTGGGAGTCATTTGGAGGACAAAGCCAAATTGGCAAGCAAAAAGTTGGGTGTCCTGAACAGAGCCAGGCGGTACTTCACACCGAGAAAGCGTCTTGTGCTATACAAAGCACAAGTTCGTCCTCATGTGGAGTACTGCTCACATCTCTGGGCAGGTGCGCCCAAATATCAGCTAGACCCACTTGACTCCCTGCAAAGACGGGCTGTTCGAATCGTCGGAGATCCCAATCTTACGAACAGATTATTGTCGCTGGAGCAGCGGAGAGACTTTGGGTCACTCTGTGTACTCTACCGACTCTTTCACGGGGAGTGCTCCGAGGAACTGTTTGACTTGGTACCACCGTCACCATTCTACCAACGTACCACTCGACATCGTAGCAGGGTTCATCCATTTCACCTGGAAACGTTATGGTCTTCAAACTGTACGTTTCCAGCGATCATTTCTCCCACGTACGTGCAAGCTCTGGAATGAACTACCTGCTGCTGTGTTTCCCGAGCGCTATGACATGTCCTTCTTTAAACGAGGTTTGAGAAGAGTATTTCCTTCACGGTAGGCGTAGGCAGCGGCCTGGCTGTGCCCCTGGTATTGCAAAGGTCCATGTGCAGCAGTTTCACTTACCATCAGGTGTGCTGCTTGCTCGTTTGCCACCGTTGGCAAAAAAAAAAAAAAATAAAATCCTATAGCAACCTGTCTGATCAGCCTGGTATAGTGATCAATTTCTCTCCTATTATAGAGAAGTTTCGAGCCCAGTAGAGCACGCATATGAGCTGAGATGAAGATGTTTTATAATTTGTGTACATTTTCTTCTTCAGCAGGCCTTAGTACTTCTTAAAGAACGCAATTGATCTAATCGCTACGTTTAACATTGGCCAATGCAATAGCTATTATGTGTTGCCCAGGAATGTCTTAATCTCATCCGGTTTTAAGGGTAAGGTCTAGTTGGAATGGTATATAGTACTCTTAGCCAGTAACCATATTTAATTGATATATGTCATAACAACATTATACTGTAAATAAAGTTTACAATACAAACTTCATAGCGCAAGGTTTTGAGCAGGCGTGTTTCGTATATATTACAGCAACAATATACATACATTGAAGTGATTATTAGCGACGTCTGTCATATCCAGATGAGCTGTCAGGTCTCAAGGGATCCTTATCGTATCTGTCATCTACTACCCATTATAAGCGTACAGATATACGGCCTCTGCACGAAACATACGAGGCCATGTGCCTTCCCAACCTTTCCTTTGCGAGTTGAATATAATAAATGAATGGTTATTGATAGGTTCAAGGTATTCTGTGAGAACACTTGGCGAACAATTATTGTTTTTTGTTTCATCTGAATAGGAAGCTATCAAACATTGTTTTAGCAAAGGCCTCTTAGATATATCTAAGTATTTTGGCAGCGATTTCATGCTCTTGCCTCACGATTATTTTTTTAACGTTATAACCATATTCGTGTCGAATATTGAAAGCTTCAATTAGTATTAAAATACAACACAATATATTGTCTTCATCAAAATCTAGAAAGATAACCCTATACCGAAGAAATCGTAGATTGCTTTGATGTAATTTATAATTCGATACGACATTTTCATCTAAAGTATTTATTAGACGTATATTACACACATCTACAAAATCAAAACACTATTTCTAGAATTTGTGTACATAAGGATAACAGCAAACTTTCCAATAAATGTTTATTCGTGTGCCCTTAGTCGTTTTCAAGATTACGAGGACAATGACCGCTAAGTTAAATTGAAGCTTTACATAATATTCTGGCGTTAAATAGGTGCCTTTGAGCGGGAAATTGGGCGATGATCCGAGTATTTCGTGCTTTTGTTGTCGTCGTAATGGAATAGGATATTGTCTTATCTAAATGGACTTTTATAGGTATATAGAATCATGAATATTTTTTTTTATAATTACTGTTATCAACGTATTATTTAGACTCGCATTACTTCTTTGAAAAGCAAGCTGCCATGCTGTTATTATCAAGTTTGAAGTGCGTGCAAAATATCAAAAGCAAGTACGATTGATAAAAGTGAGTTCGAGAAAGTGCAATAGGCTCTTTTCTACAGTGTGTTATTAAAAATTTATGTCCTGTCCAAGTGTCATACTCACACTTTCGTGGTCCTAGGCATGTGGTTTTAAAATATATAAATACATAATATGTCTGTCACAACAGATTAATTATACAATGTATATATAAAAGGCGATGATTATATCTATGATCTTAGAAAATAGTTATTAGTTTATAAAAACCCTAAATAAAAATACAAACGAAGTGCTATTCATTTACCCTCCATTAAAGCCTTATTGTATTTGTGTAAATGTTTTTATATCCGAATAAAAGAGAGATAGGTCAATGAACTCTATGAACTCTCAACAAAGGGATGCTAATTTGATATTATTTTTACCTCACAGGCATTGTAATGATTTTCTCAGGATTCTGAACGTTAAACGATCAATTTTTGACGTTCAAACGGGTTCAACAAGTTCAAGCAGTTTGATTAAATATTATTAAACATTAACATAAGTTGTGAAATTATATTAATAATAAGGAGCTTATTATAAATAAACTGAAGCCCACTGTGTAGTTTAAAGTTCATATTTGGACACAAACTCCTCCGAATAAGGGAAATTAGTATACTTAGACTGACCTAATGTGTAGGTTTTATTTCAAGCTTTCCTTCTCCTGTATTGATCTCTATGCTTAATTAGATCTTATTTTTAATTGAATCTTACAAGAAATATTGTATTCTTATTCTTTCACCACACAGAATTTCCGAAAGAGAATTCATTTGTGTAATTTTAAATCACTAATTTTGAAAGCAAATTAAACGGACACAAGATATTTGAGTATTAAAAAATTAGGTATTTAATTATTTGACTGGGCTTCCATAATTTTCTAACAGAGGCCTATGGTGAAGCCCCATCCCGCAACACCATTCGGAATAACAACAGCGCACTGTGGGATTTCGTAACTCTTTCGGCTCTCCAGGATTACAGCGCACCATGCTGACCTCTAGCCCTGGATTTCACTTAGTAAAATTTCGAAACATGTCTAAGTCATCTTACTATTTTTTTCTTTATTAGTCATACGTGAGTAAATCATAAACACGGCTGTTATCTTTACATAACCGTAGGCCTCTAACAGATATTAGGATCGTAACATATGTACAGTTGCGGCACAATGATAACTGGGCCGTGATAATAAGGGTGCTCACCGAACTGACTGGACGTTGTGTAACTACCTTAACACTTATTATATATTAGTAGAAGATAGAAAGAATTCGGTAACAACGTGAGAAAAAGATTACAATTTAAAGTCTCGTAGTAAATAACGTCATTATTTCCATGGCCACTACTATGTCTAAAACAATTAGTAATCACACGATTGCGCAACGGATGGACAAAACTTATTCCTAAGGTAACCAATCCATCGATGCATGCTGTGGTTCTTCTGTAGATAAGATATTGCGAAAGTTTACTTATTACGTATTCGATCCCGAGCTGCTCTATAGCTGGTGTAAGTAGATATAAAAAACCTGACTACTTAATCATCATCATCCACCTACATACGTCCCACTGTTGGGCTCGGGCCTCCTACACAATGGGAGGGAATTTGACCTACTACATCATGCTGGTCAGACATGTTGGTATAGGCTTTCATTTCGAGTTTTCCTTCTCTTGCACAGATGTTATGTGCATATTACATCCCATAGTCGTCTTTTACGACATCCACGGGCAAGATAGGTGGAGTGGTGAATTGTATTCTTATTCCGTTACCACACGGAGTAAGAACTACTTAATAATTCAATGAAACTTAACGTGGTTCATTGACGTTAATTGTTCTAATTCACAATATGGTGTCTAGTAGTTAAGAATCCACGCGTTTGGGACTCGAACGCATTAAATAAAACAAACACACATTTATATGTATAAATGCATAGGCATATTATACTATTTTGCGTCACATAGTTCGTATATTAACTAATACGTAGCCATTAAAATGGTATTTACTCGTTTCTTAAATAGTGTCAAATCGTGAGGTACAGTTTGCCTTCTAGTAGACAAGTAATTCGTTTACTGTCTTATTTTTCCAATATAAACATATAATAGCAAACTGTGCTTATGAGTATTTCTTAGCGGTAAATGTCGATAAATTTAAATCAAATCCAATTACAATCCGTGTAAAATTGCATTATATCGACAGTCAACGGTAAGTACATGTAGACGAAACCGCAAACACTAGAAATCGTGGACATGCCTATTGAATATGTGGGCAGTACTGGGTAACGTGGTCGTTGTGGTTGAATGCACATTACTTAAAATCATTAACTATAATAATGGACAGTATAACTTGGAGTAACTTTTATGGAATAACTACTTATAATTAACGAATATTATAATTACGTTCGTTCCGTGTGGTGACAGAGTAAGAATACAATTCACCACCCCCTTATCTTACCCGTGGGTGATCGTACGAGACGCTTAAGGGATATAAAACGCATATAACATCTATGCGAGAGAGGGAAGATTCGAAATAATACCCTATACCAACACGTCTGACCAGCGTGGTGTAGTAGGTCAATTACCCTTCCATTATGGAGGGGCCCGAGCTCAACAGTGGGACATATATGGGCTGAAATGATGATGATGATAATTACGTTCATCCATCAGTTTGTCGACGACGATTTAGCGATGGTAGTTGGCGTTATGACTTTCCCAGAAGAAATCTAGAGTACGGCATCGGGAAATCTAGGGTCCGACATCAAGAAATCTAGGGTCCAATATTTCTTCCCCATGGGTGTCGCAAAAGCCGGTTAGGGGATTACCCGGCTGCCAAGAATATCGACCCTATTATTGCAACATGGGGGCACCTATGAACAAAATTGGATGTGGATAGCCTGATTGAGTGTATGGATTAAAATACCCACGTGTATCTTTATATGACTCACGTCTATTTTTTTAAGATTCTCACAAGACTAATATTCCTCAATGGTAAGTTTATTTTGCATATTTTTAATTGTGTACAGTAAAACTCATTAAGAATTTCTCTTATTAAGTAAAGAACTCGGACATCGCCGCCGGCTGTGGAGCAATTGGATTGTTTGTTGATCAATAGAATATATAAATTGATTCTTTGTTGATAATAGAACACTAATCAAATATTGATTTTGTTTAGGACACAGCAAAACTAGCATTCCATGGCCTACATTATTTAGTTTTGTTTGGAACATTTATTTTTTTAGCGCAAACATTGTAAGACAGAAATCTCTACATATTATTTCTTACATTTTTTACGCAAAACGCCAATAGTGCCTAGTCAATATTATTATTCGATATACAGATATTTATTAAAGATTATTTTTCATTCTAATGACAAAAACCTATAGATATTTTAACATTCATGTTTTTATTAAAAAAGAACAGTTAATTCTCTTACGTAACAAACGAAATTATATTTATCAACTAGCAACCCGCCCTCGCTTCGCTTCGGTTTTAGTCGTTTTACCCGCGTAGTTCCCGTTCCCGTGGGAATACCGGGATGAAATATAGCCTAGTTTACGCCCTGATATTATAGCTTTCCATTGGTGAAAGAATTTTTGAAATCGGTCCAGCCGTTTTGAAGATTACCCGGAACAAACAGACAGACAGACAAAAATTTTTAATCGCTATTTTAGGCATAGGTGTCCTGCAAATAACCGTGTGAGCATGAAAAAACCTATTATTTTGACATTACAAACAGACACTCCAATTTTATTTATTGGTATAGTCAATGTATATAACCAAATCGTTTACTAGATTATGGTTATCAAACCAAAAATCTTCTACAAATGATGTGTGAAATGTGTAGGTACAAAAAATTTCTCAGATGGCATATTTTTGAGATTATTTGTATTTCAGTAAATTTATATAAAACGTCATTGAACCAACCAATTTATAAAAGGAGACTATCAGCAGCGTAGTCAATATACATATTGCTTAGTTATTAAAATAGTGGTGACGGAATAAGAATACAACAAACCGTGTGATGACCGAATAAGAATACAATTCACCACTCCCTATCTTGCTCGTGGATGTTGTAAAAGGCGTCTCCTTAGTCATCTTAATACGGCTAAAACATCTATGCAAGAGAAGAAAATCTCGAAACAAAACCCTATACCAACCTGTCTGACCAGCATGGTATGGTAAGATCAATTTCCCTCCTATTGTGGAGGAGGCACGTATATGAGCTGAAATGATGATAATGATGACTCTATCCCATAGCGGAATCCATATTAAAATCAATACGTTAGTTTTCTTTTAAATTTATCAGGGGCATAGATAGAGACAGATGCGACTTCTGTTCATAATATGTATAAGTTTCCATAAAACTCGACAACTTAGAATTGGAAGAATACCACATTCGCTATCTGATCGGTTTCACAGCGAATATTGTGGTTAGAACAACTGATATAACTAGTTACTGAAGTTATTTCGACAACGTTGATATCATCTGATGATTTAGTTGTGAGATAACTGAAGAATGAAGAAACGGTCATTATATTATGCACGCAACTCGTTACAGCAGGTACTGGTATTTATTAACACACAAATTTATTGCAGGAAATAAGATAAACAACATATTTGTTGCATTGCATCTATACAAAAATATTTTAACATCTTGTCGTGACTAGTCTAGAGACGAAATATAATTACTTATTATTATATTATGTGATACTTTACTAGCTATTCTCGCGACTTAGCTCGCATAATAGCATCATCCTCATTGCTGCATATACCTTCCACTGCTGGGCTCAAGCCTGTTCCACAATGGGAGGGAAATTGAGATGTCAATCTGAGTAACGTACTGTAGGTGAATATCTTGTTGGTACTCTTGCATAGATAGTCGTCTTTTACGACACCCACGGGCAAGAACGGGGTTGGTCAATTGTATTATTACTCCGTTGTCACACGGAATAACTCACGCGTAACAACCTGCGTCCATACCATAGCTTGCCAAAAAAAGGATCATTACTTTAAAATAAAACGTGTGTAAACAGTTTCCGATAGACGGCACACTCAAAAGCGCCAATACGAATGACAATTTGGTTGCCTTTCATTAGCGTCTGGTTGGTAGGATGATTGGAACGAATTTTCAATTGGTGTGGGCTCGAGTACCACACATGGCAATCATTTGCAAAGTATTTACAGTACCCTTTCTGGTAGCATTATGTTTTTCAGTATCTCTGACGTGTTTGAAAATTATCATTATGATTACCTAAGTTAATGTGTGAATTCGTAATAAACTAACAAACTAACTTTGTAATTTATAATATTAGGACAGAGATACACTTTCATTGAAACAAAAATAAAAATAACGCATTTAGATACGAAGAGAACTTTCACCTGTCCTTTGCGATATAATCTTTATTAATTACTACTATTTAATTTATCTACAACTTTTTTATTTCTAAATTAAGCATCACTTAATGGTTTCATTAAAAGCGAAGTTATCTATATGTAGAATCGATCGATATGTAGGTACTAATAATGCCAAGGGCATTAAGGATTAGTATGCACTATAAGAACACATGGATTGCTCATCACCATGATTAGGCCATTCGTTGCCGATTGCTGGACGTGGTCATTCATTGCAGGGATTATTATCATAACTGCTACGCTCGTCAAGCACATTGGTAGTTGTAGTAAGTTGTTACACGTTTCCCAGGAGTGCTGCTAATCTTTGTCTTCCCTTATAACACCAGCAGGGATCATCAATTCACCCATTAAGCGAAGCGATTATAGAATTAATCTCCTATAAGGAGATCTAAGTCCAAAAGTTGATATTGATAAACTGATGTGTGTAGGGACCATTCCCTCAGTTCGATCCATCCATCAGTTCGATCCAATAGAAGAAAGAGAATATTAAATTAGTTTCGACTTATTAGCAGTGATGGGTTTCCTTTTATTTTAAATACGAAATATATTTAAAATAAAAGGAAACAAACCACTACAACAGAACAAATTCCTAAACATTTTACAAACATGTAAGTAACGGACACCAATGACTCCTAGATTTAAAAGAACCAAATTTTTAACGCTCAAAAAATTTATACGTGCAACCAATATAAATCTAGTAGGTATAATTTGTGTCGTAAAGGTTTTTAAGGGTATGTCATAACTCCAAGAAATACGAACGAGTAAAATGTTATAGTGAAAACGGTTTGAATGAAAACAAATTTGAATGACTTTAAGTGCATAATTTTTTATAGGACGATAATAAATAAATTCTTCAACAAAGAAATTTCGAGGTCAATTCTGACTGCTAGATAGATGTAAGTTATGAAAAATATTTCTCAAAATATTTATAACAACTTGACTAATGATTAGAAATCTCTCCAAGTCCCATGACATTCGTCAACTGCAATTTGTTAGCGAATTCAATTGGGTATACTCACAATTTTATTGTGATTTCTATTGTGGTGTTATGGTAATTTGAGCTGCCATAAACCACAAATTGTAGTAAACGATGGAGTTTCTTTATTCAAATCTTGTAAACAAACCTATGTTGATATTATTAGACAAAACATTATATCCGGTAAATGAGGTTAACCGAGGCCATGAGTAGTAGAACCCGGGATTAGTCCGATGCTCGCAGAAAGGTCGAACGCATTAGGGTGGCAACCCAGCATTTTGTTTCTGTTACGTCAAGGGGTCTAGCACCGGAATACGACAGGCTGCGACTCGCTGATGATGCGGAACACGACAAGCGATAAAATTGCATGCCACCCTTCCGTGTAATAACACGATGACCTGGTAAAAAGTGTGTAAATGAGAAAATATCTAAGTAAATATTTCAATAAATGATTATCATAAATGAAACGTGTTTATCATAGAAAGTAATATTGATATTAGCATAGTATTGACACGTTCCGCTATTCAGCTGTTCATTTTGATTTATATAAACCTTAGTCCATTAAATCTTTCTATCTATAATGAACATCTTGGCTTTCTTTATACTAATACGGGAATACGGGCTCATACTAAATAAAAATCATCATAATAAATAAATGCATACATAAATGCATTTGTTCACCATTTTAATTAGACTAGTCATCTGTAAAATTAATGCAGGTAATCCAAATGAATAACTAATTACGTTTTATATAATTAAGATGATAAAATAGAAAGCTATTTGCTGGTTCTCTAACTGTTAGGAACAGAGTTTAATATAAAAAAAATATATGTCACAATGTTGGATTACATTAATCTTCGAAATAATACAGCCGACTTCACTAATCTGTTTGAATATGCATGGAAAGGATAAGAAGCAAGCTATGTGCCCTTCTTATTATTAAAGATATAAATATAGATGGTTTATTATAATCAATAGCATTAAAGACTTTGGTAATATATCAAAATTAAGATTCAAAATTAAAATTTAATAGGCACCCGCCTATTAAATTTTCCCAATTCGCGGATTCTGATAAGAACGGCACCAATACATTCCTAATTCGAATAATAAATGATTGAATTATGCGCAAACAAATCTATACCAATAAATAAAATTGGAGTGTCTGTTTGTAATGTCAAAATAATAGGCTTTTTTCATGCTCACACGGTTATTTGCACGACAGCTATGCCTAAAATCGCGATTAAAAAATTTTTGTCTGTCTCTCTGTCTGTCTGTTTGTTCCGGGTAATCTTCAAAACGGCTGGACCGATTTAAAAAATTCTTTCACCAATGGAAAGCTATAATATCAGGCTATATTTTATCCCGGTATTCCCACGGGAACGGAAACTACGCGGGTAAAACGACTAAAACCGAAGCGAAGCGAGGGCGGGTTGCTAGTATAAAATTAAACAGAAAAGAAATCTGCAATCCGAATTGAGAAACTCTTGCAAATTTTGATGTCGTTTATATATATATATATATAAAATTGTCACGCCAATAATGTTCATTAGACAAAAATACAAAGAGACAGACGCCATTAACCCTGACATTACTTGTGCAATGGCAACAATCATAAACATTAACGTGCTGAGAAAACTTACGAGTGAAATTGTTTGGAGACGCTATTGTTTTGATATGATTATGTGCTTTCACTTTTCTGCATAATACAAAGGCAATGGTTCTTCAACTAGGGAATTTTAATTTATTATTGAATATTTGATAATTGTTTTGATTCATAACGCGCCTTCATATTGTTATTTTACTTAATATTTTTACTTTCTCCAAATATTCCGTTAAGATTATGAGTAAAACCCGCCAGATTTTAGTTAGTTTTTAAAATTAAAATGCATGAAGCGTTCGAATCTAGTTAACGTATTTGACACGGATTTATAGATAATAAAATATATGAAATTGTAAATCAGACGTTAGACAAATTGAGTTCGTCCGGCCGGAATTAGTTGATTATACGATGGTAAGAAAATGTAAATACAGCGTGAACCTTGACACGCATGAAGCGTGGGAGTGTTTAATTCAAACAAATTTTGTCCATCACGTTAAACTTTTCAAAAATAAAACATAATGCTATTGTCGTCAGGTACTTTATCTATTAGTAGACTTTCGAATGTTGAACAAGTGTTTCGGATTGCATTCATCGCCCAAAATAACTACAGTTACTATAAAAGTACTCGCTAAGTGATTTTAAGTGAAAAACTATAATTGTTATTGAACAGTTGAAATATTTATTGTTCGGTAGCAATAATAGCGATGGGTATTAAGAATAGTGATGAGAGATACGATGTGTTATATTCTGCATTCAAAAAATATCTCAGCAACAGTTTCGGCATAGGCAAGTTACTGTTATATTTGTATTAGCTGTGGTGTTAGTGTTTTCGCAATTGCTAATTGTTAAAGTTTGATATAGGTTTCATTTTGGTGTGATCTATATAAAAAGAAATTGGTCATCTCAAAAGGCAAATTAGTTATGGCGGCTACTATGGCTTATCATCCTTACGGGCCAGACGTCTGTTGGTCAGATGACAAAAAAAGGGCGAAGAGGCAGTTACCATCATTAATAATATTCTAACGAATCGTTAGGAATAGTGGAGAACTTAAAAAAAATTACATAATAATTTTATACCAATTGTGCTTCTGAAGGAATTACACCAATTTCACATATTGTCTGACTTTATAGTTTTTTTTTCAAATGAATTAAAGGTATCTTGGCGACCTAGCTTCGCGGGGCGCTTTATATTTGCAAAATTTTATTTATTCGGACGAGATATTAGTGTCTTTTAGATTGAAGTACAAATTTAAATGTATATAATTTGCAGACCCTGTAAGGAGTGAGGTAACTAAATACACAATTGATCTAGTTAGTTAGAGCCTTGAATATTCTGACAGAGAGAAGGGAACAAAACAAGTGATAATGACATTACTATTGCGAAATTACGTAAAGCATCGGTTGCACCTGACGGTCGCGAAACCAGTCCGTGCGCCCGCGCAACTACCAGTTTAGCTCGCAGCAAGGTCCCGCCATAGACCCGGTCACTTCCACGCTAGACGGGATCGTTAGCCTCTATCAACCCGTTTATTATTTTTGTATTACAAACCTTAGGATAGGTGTTCAATATATCTTTTAAACTTTACAATACAACCATAAATATTACGGATAATTCTTCAAATAAATGGAAGACGTGTAGCTAATGTATCAGTTATTTTTATATGTGTGGGTAGAAAGAAGTATTGTATTACCATCACTTCTTTGCTCGATATGTAAACAGATTAAAGAACAACAAAACACGCAGGTGAACTCGACACACTATACTAAATGTGCCTAACGTACTATAGTTTGAATTTAAAATAGCCTGATAAAGTGGCAACGCGAACTACGATTGATAAGCCGCTTGCCAAGTGTGGCAATTGTGGCTTAAGTTTACAAAGCCTTATATATATATATATATATATATATATATATATATATATACCAGCAATTCGCCCTCGTTTCGGTTTCAGTCGCCTTACCCGCGTAGTTCCCGTTCCCGTGCGAATACCGGGATAAAATATAGCCTATGTTACTTCCTGAATTTTTGAAATCGGTCCAGTATTTTCGGCGCCTATTCGTTACAAACATACATACGAACTGGAGATTGCAACCCGGTATGTTTCTCAACCCGGCCGGGCCCGGCTGCAATTGTCGCCAATCCGGCCCGGGTTGTGTTAGCGATGAAACCTCTTAAGTATTTTACGATAATTTTCTATATATGAATGGAAAAAGACAATGGTTCAAGGTTAATAATTATTTTAAACTGGCTTATAAACAGTTATCACTCAAGTCTAAAAATCTCACTTAATACATAATTGATTACTTTTACTTATGGACGGCAAAGTAACATTTAGTATTAGTAATTATTTTTTTTATAAGTTTAAACAAGTAGGTCTTTCTCTTTACTCCTTACAGAATTTATTTGAAAACTATATAAAAATACTATATTAAATGGTAGCTTTGGTATAAACAAAACAAATTCTTATATGCTAAAAGTATTAGGTTTTTCTTAAACTTTGGTTATTAAGACTCGCGAGTGTTACTATAACTAATTGAGCAAATAGCGAAATCTTAAAGCCTAGGCTGTATTGTAACTGTAAACTATCAACCTAGTATAGTCTTAACTAATAAAAAGTAACGTAAAATTGGTTGCGTTACGTGGATTTATAAATACATTATAATAAAACAAAAAGTATATTCTAACTTGGATAAGGCAAAACAATTATTTTTCAGTCTGAAGGAAAGATCTTACAAAGCTGGCCCTTCCTACCGGGTCCGGTGACCGGGCCCGGTAAAAATGACCGGGCCCGGTGGGTGCTGAAAAGGGCACTGGGCCCGGGCGGGCCCGGCCCGGCCGGGCCCGATTTGCAATCTCTACTACGAACCTTTCTTCTTTATAATATTAGTATAGATAAGTGGACACCGTCTGCTGGATTAAGGTATGGAGAAACAGCATAAATCTAAGCATAGACAATTCTAATTCAAAGTTCTAAAACATCCTTAAATATTCTCATCACATCTTAGTCCGCAAAGTATCACTGTTGGGTTCGGGTCTCCTCTACGGTGGGAGGGAAATTTACCTACTATATTGCGTTGGTCATATGTGTTAGCATAGGCGTATGCGTATGCGTATCATATCCCATAGTCGTCTTTTACGACATCCACGCGCAAGATAGGGAGTGGTGAATTGTATTCTTACTCCGTCACCACACGGAAAACTGATATACGAATACATTTTGGCAGCTTAATATCCATTGAAATAATAAGCATTGATAATGATTGTATTTACGAGATTGAGATTGTATGCTATAAAGCATTACGATCTGTGTAGATTCAGTCATAAACATGAAATTATATTTATTGTATGGATTTTATAGTTAAAGTCGTATAGCTAAAGTCGATTTACATAAATAATTTCACTTTAATAAATTGTAAGCAATAAAACGGTTAATATTGGTAATGTAAAAAGATTCAGGCCGTTCACCCGAATTTGTATTTTTTTTTTAATTTTATTGGCAATTTTGTAAAGAAGCAACGTGTAAGAAATTCACTATTCCTTAACCACAACAGTTGGCGTTATGATTGTTGACTGATAATGAAAACAAAAATTTATGACTTTATGATTCCCAGAGTCGTTAACCTGATCTTTGTTTATGATTCATCTAGAACTTATTATTGCCTAATAAATATCAGATCTCCGTGTGATGGCGGAGTAAGAAAACAATACATCATCCGATTTATTGTCCATGAGTATCGTAAAAGTCGACTCAGGGATACAATAAGCAGATACGCACAAGAAGGCAAACTCTAAGTAAAACCCTTATACTAATACGTTCGACCAGCGTGGTATACGGTAGCTTTATTTCCTAAGAGCAGAACGCTGGAGCCCGGCAGTCAACAGTGGCACCTATAGCAGCTAATATTAATGATGGTGAATATGAAGTATTAAAAGAGGGAAATCTTTCTGCTATCGTATTCTTTATGAAAAAGCAACACTGCATTTAAGAATTATAAGGATTTTCTTAAGGGGACACCAATTACATTCAGGTTGGTATCAATCGTCTGTAGATCGCATAAAATAACTGTTCTGCATGAGAATCGAATCACAACACGTACCTATCCAACAACTATGCCATGTGTGCAATGGAATATAAACAACCTGTTTGAATCGACCTAAACATTTATGAAAAATGTATATTTTGTAAATGTTGTAAAAAAAAGGAAACGAAGACTTCTGAACCGTGTTACCATTTATAAATATCAAACTTCAAACTTCCTTTTGTCTGTGAGTTGACGTATTAAAAATTAAATATGTTATCCACCCATTTTTTTAAGCGGTCAATGCACAAATTGCCTAAAATATTGTTAACCTAGCGTGTAACCCGCTGCTTGGGAAAACTATTGTTGCCGGTTAGTAACTATGCATGTATATAAATGACAAATGACGCACGTCATAATCTGCCCTTATACTAAATAACTAGCAACCCGCCCTCGCTTCGCTTCGGTTATAGGTTATAGTCGTTTTACCCGCGTAGTTCCCGTTCCCGTGGGAATACCGGGATAAAATATAGCCTAGTTTACGCCCTGATATTATAGCTTTCCATTGGTGAAAGAATTTTTGAAATCGGTCCAGCCGTTTTGAAGATTACCCGGAACAAACAGACAGACAGACAGACAGACAGACAAAAATTTTTTAATCTGTATTTTAGGCATAGGTGTCGTGTAAATAACCGTGTGAGCATGAAAAAAGCCTACTATTTTGACATTACAAACAGACACTCCAATTTAATTTATTGGTATAGAAAATCAATTGACCTTTTTTGTTGGGTTATGGTCAGCGCACACGCTGTCCGTTTCGCCTAGGGCGACGTAAGGGTGGCGCGATCCCCATAACCCACCGTATTTCCTCTCCTTCGTCATTGGGCCGACCATCGGTACCGAGTGCCTTGTCCTCCGTGGTCAGCCCGGCGGCATACCCTTTCGGGCACCCTCCCTTCCTGCAGCCCTTCCCGAGACATCCGTCGCCCTTACGCGGTCAGCCTCTCTGCGGGTGACTATTCCCCGGTCCAGTCACCCGCGGCCTCAGCTAGGGTGGTATCATGCGCATAATCCATTCACCTAGGATAGCATTGCCTTTTTTCATCCGGGCGGAATATTGTTCGGCGTAAGCATTTGTACTTAACAAATACGCCTGCTAAGAAAAATATACTTTCTAACAATTCATTTAGGCCCCTAATATGACGAGTAAAAATGTGAATTTAATTGACCTTCTATAATACTCAGGCGAGACGAGTTGTCACAAGATTTTTTAAGAGATTATCTTCATTTTAGAAAAGTATATTTAATCATCATACTACTCTTATCACAAATATGTACTTGTGGTCGACGCAATATATATAATTTTCTTCCGTCGTACATATATACATACATATATATACATACATATATATACATACATATACATACATACATATTATTTCGTGCTTCTGCCGCCATACCCAGCTCTCACTTCCATATGTTAGGGTTGATACAAGCACTCCTCTATGCATGCACAGCCAGGCGAGCCTTCTTAAATAGACTCTTAGACTCTGGCTGCCCATAAAGTGTGCAGCACCTTCAATCCACCTACAACCACCTTCCATCGTATATATTGCAAAATTTTTGACAAGAGCCTCACGACTGGCTGACGTCAGTCCTCTTTGGGAATGTAATTGTTGACTATGGCATCAGATAGAGTTGCCTCAGATGGATATAAAGCTCTTAGCCGTCTTTAACGAGCAATGCAATGGTTGGTAGGCTTCGTAGCCGCCAGCTAACAGCATGTACGCAGTATACATAATCGAAAATTTCAAATGGTACGAATATTACACAGCCTAGGTATATAATGGTTATGTCAATTTATTAAATCATGTTACGTGCTGTCTTTGTAATAAATTTTACGTTAATTAATTAGGTAATTACGATGTAGTCATTCATAGTTAAATATTTGTAATGACACATAATATAATGATATATTACAATTTTAAAATGCATATTTTAATTTTAGCATCAATTAAATTATAGTTTGTAAAAATATTGGACGAAGATTTTTGGTAAAAATTGCAAAATTAAATTATATTTTATAATATAAGCGGCAATATCCACAGAAATCATGTTTATAATGAATAAAAATTAAATATTCTATCTATGAAAAAATTGCAAGACATTTTTCATTTCGTTATAACTACATAGATTTTTTTTATAATTTAAAATAACGGATTTCAATTCATAGATAGACATATTAATTATTAAATGATAATCGTTGTCTATAGATTTAATATTTAATAGAATTATGGCCACAGTGTAAGCCATTAGCCAAACTTGATTTAATAATTTTATTATTTTTATATAATTGTCGCGCCACACTTCACTCAAACCCTTTGGGGCGACGGTAGAGCGGCGAGGATTGAAGAGCCTAGGACCCTATATCCTGCTGTAATACTCAGCAGGTCAATAAAACCGATTCCCAGACTTGGATGGTGACGCCATATCCTAACCTGTCTTAACTTCTTAATACGAAAGTTCAAAATAGAAATGCTCGTTCTTGAGGTTAGCGCATCCAAACTCTATAAATTTATAATAGTAATATGAATTGGCACGCGAACTATTACACTAATTGTGTTCACGTAAATCTGAAAGCTGAAGATAAACACCGCATCGTAAATAATACGACGATTAGTGTCGTCATTAGCACGCGGTTGAAATACTTCTGCCAATTAATATAATTATAATTCTTACGCGTAAATATTCTTTATTAACTAATTGACTGACATAGATGGCGTAGTGGTTAAGATACTGCGCCAGTGTTATGGGTTCGGTTCCCACGAGGTACAATACTTTGTACGATCCATAAATTGTAGTTCTGAGTCTGAACGTAATTTGCGTTCATTAATTCTATGTTTGTAGTCTCCTGCAATACAAGATAATTTCCTAAGTGCTGGGCGTAGTCTAGGAAAAAAAATGCTACTCTAACCAGTCCTAACAATTATTAGAAAACAACTTATGTTTTTCTTTAACATAACATCTTGTGTTAATGTATAAAACTCGTATCGTAAGATACAAATACAATTCACAGAAAGAACTATATCATTAGGCCATCTGTAGATTGTAAAGGAGTAAAAAAAATAGTCATGATTTCACAGCAAATGCAGGAGATAGTCTTGTAATGCTGGTTTTGAGGTGTAATGTCCTAAATATCTAAATCTTTAGTAAAGTCATATATTCTAAAACTATTATTACCATACAAAGAGTATCGTCCGGTAAGTGAACCAGAACGATAGATCACTTCGTGTCAACCTGGCGGCGAAACAATTAGCATTTACTCCCATTACGGTAAAATATTATATTAAGCGAAGCGTAGTTTAATAGAAAATTCTCCAAATCAATGATAAGACTTCCTGAAATTCCTCCAATTAAGAATATTGTTGTTTGTTCTAAGTATTTCTATAAATAAAACGATCTTCCATAAATATTTTCTTATTTATTTATTAGTTCATAGCTTTCCAACTTGTTGTGTAGTGGCAGCTATGAATACTACCAAATCTTATATTGTTCGTGGGTCTCTTAAAATGACGAAGAGCGTTTATATCGAAATGGGCCAATAATCTGATGCCGTCAAGTCAACAATTACATCCTTGAGGATGGTTGACGTTAGGCAGGTGACCACTTGGAAAACACTTAAAAAATTGGTAAACCTTTTACAACAAGTGCTACGAAAGAAGAGAACATATTGAGTAAGCACTATAAATAATTGGAAAAAGATCTGGATCATGATGAGTTAACAGCCATTTAAACATTTTTTTTTAGTTTAAATATGATTGCAAACAATTTTTGTTTGAAAGACAACACTCTGCACTAAGGAAAAAACCTTGTATTACGGGGGACTTTACAAACATATAATTAACGGACACAAATTACATCCTGACTCAGATCGCAATAAGTGTCATCCCGGGATTCGAACACATGACACTGGCGCAGTAGATCGGTATCTTAACCATTACGCCATCTGTGCAGTCATTAAAATTAATGACAAAATAACAAGTCGATTTGACAAGTAATTATAATGTATTTAAAGTTATGACTATTGCATTAAGCTCACACCCTCGATAAATATAAAACGTCGACATTAACAGCTGTCATAAATAGATATGTAGATAAGCAGCGGTCCACCCTACGTTGCCCATTTTTCCGCCCACCACAAACCCTGACGATAATGACGAGGGGTGGACGCATGTTCATCACGTGACTTTCCCGTGACCGTCACCCTTATTCAATTTCGATTGAAACCTTACACGGCTTCATCATTCGTATTACACCTATATTATCTGTTACATGCTCATATAGTTAGCACGTACGCGAGTTTTACGATCACAGCGTTTACGCGTGATCGATTTTGTGTATAGATGTGTGTAAGTTTGAAAGCTCTGGATTCTTGATAGATTAATGTTACAAGTAGTTAGGGAATATACTTCGTACATTATTATTATGTTACAGTTAGAACTTGTTTAAGTAATCAATCATGGGTACCGGCATATATTAATGTACATAAGAACCAAGTTAGAAAATATATTATTATTACATAATATGTATACGCTGTGTGGTAGCGGCTTCGAATACTACCAACCCTTGCTTTGCTCGTGGGTGTCGTAAAAGACGACTAAGAGCCCTAGATTGACCCGGACCAACTCCATCTGGTACCATTTGGGTCAACGATTACATTCCCAAGGAGGGTTGACGTCAGGCAGGCGGCCGGTCATAAAAGTCATTGCCGAAACTTTTTGCAATATGTCAAAACAGATGACATATTGCGTCGACCCCAAGTAATTGGGATAAGAGCAAGATGATGATGATGATTACATAATATGTATATAGAAATTAGGTTAGTGTGACTAAATTGGTGCAGTAAATTATTCGTCAGCAAAAATATTAAAATAACAACAAAATTGTTAAATGTTCAGCAAAAAAACTGAATTAACAGCAACATTGTCTAGAGAAAAGATTTCTTTAATAACATTGATGACGTTTTCGACGTCAAATACGCAGTTATAGATTGCATAAAATATCGAATACGATAGCATTGAAAAAAACAAATTAAAACGATATTCGACGACGACGTAGAAATATTATATTTATAAAATACCTTTTAGATTCATCTATAAGAAAATGAAATGGCAATGGACAGGCCACATCGCTCGTCGAACTGCCTACCGTTGGGAAAGAAAAGTTCTCGAGTGGCGACTACAAATCGGACGACACAGCGTGGGACCACTCCCTACTAGGTGGACTAACGACATCTTGAAAGTCGCAGGGAACTGTTGGATACAATGGGCACAGTACCGTTCTGAGTGGCATTCTCGTGGGGAGGCCTATGTCTTACAATGGACGTCTATCGGTTGATGGATGGATAAGACTGCATATTTAGATTTTAGACTAATGAATATGTTAATGAATTATTTTTATTTTAACTAATTCGGTGGGACATATTTTAAGATTTCAGGTTTATTTCATCGTTCGCCAGACTATCTATCCCTAATATGCAAGACTTTTTTTTTTCTGTGTGTGACTTAGTTGTTAGGCCCAGATGGCTGTGATAACTTTACCCGGACTGGTGGGTGAGCGCTGAGGGCTCTCAACCCGTAATTTGCAAGTCGTATTAAGGTCAGCTTTGTACTGTAACTCATTTCGGATGAATATAATTATTGCACGTATTAACTGTCATCGAATCTTCGCAACCCAAAGTCACAGCAATAGATATTACAGAAATTAAAATTTTTCCTTCGTTGGTAAAATCTACAGCAAATTTAAATTGAAACAAAACTTTGGTTACAAAACAAGTTCACAGATGCGATGGAAGATTTTACAATACGTTACATACGTAATTTACTTTTACAATTTAATTAACATACTAGTCGATTAATAAACATATACAAATACATATAAAATAACCGGTTTATAAATATTTTAACACTTTTACATAATTAAAATTTTATCTCTTTCGCAAGTCAATAAATTACAGAGATACGAGATACACAAACAATAGTATTATTAAATGCGATTAAATTATATAATACGTTGCCGTATGTCTACTTACTTTTATTTATAATTACGACAATTTATATAAGTTCGAGCTCATTGAATAATCATTCGAATTTATTATTGTACAAATTCTAGAAATGTGTTTTATTATATAATATAAAGTTCTATGCTGTCAAATGAGACTTACTTTGTTGATAAGAGGGACAGTTCACGAAAATGTAACCGTTATAATTCCATCAAATTAGCCAGAGTATAGCTTTTAGATAAAAGCACAAAGGCGTGTGGTGATGGAGTAAGAATACAATTCACCACGCCCCCTTATCCCCGTGGGTATCCTAAAAGACGACTAAGACGACTTATATGCATATTATATCAATATACATATAATATTTATACAAGGAAAAGGTGAAACAAAATCCTATGCCAATACTGGAGGACTGTTCCGTGTGGTGACGGAATAAGAATACAATTCACCACTCCCTATCTTGCCCGTGGATGTCGTAAAAGACGATTAAGGGATATAACATGCACATAACATCTGTGCAAGAGAAGGAAAACTCGAAATAAAACCCTATACCAATATGTCTGACCAGCATGGTATAGTAGGTCAAATTCCCTCCCATTGTGGAGGAGGCCCGAGCCCAACAGTGGGACGTATGTGGACTGCGATGATGATGATGATGTATACTGGAGGAGGCCCAAGCTCAACAGTGAAACTATATGGGCTGATATGTTGGTTATAGCGGTAGTCCCATATATATATAGGCTTATAACTTTGTAATGTAAATTACAAGATTTTAAATTTACAAATAATTTATATATTGTATTTATATTTTTTGGAAATGTTTAATTTGTATCGTCATCGCGATATTTAGCTAATGCCTGAAAGAAGGATGTGGGAGATGTTGGATTAGAAAAATATGAACCACTCAAATACAAGCATAAATACATTTACGGTCATATCGTTAGAGTTAATTTACTCCTCGTCTGTATTGGACCCAAATTTACGTCAAGTTGTTGGAACCTGACTGTTACAAAAATAATCTGTGATACTTTTCTGTCATTTTTCCACTTTATGGTAACTAAATGTATTAGACTGTACAAATACGGTATTCATTTATAAGGGTGACCATACGAGTATTATCTTGTGGGTTTCATTCCCCCACGAAATTCTTAGACTATGCTACCATAGTCTAAGAATAGTTATACGATATTTTTTTTCAAATATAATTATTAAATTGTCATTCATTTAATAATTTCGCCGATGCTATGTTTAACGTAAAATAGAACAAGTATCAACGATTTTAAGAAAGATTTAATACCAATTAATCGAGAAAATAACATCAAACCTTCATCTTTAATTAAGTTATTTGTTGCCTTTGCATTTATTTTCTATTAAATAATTATAACATAGTTAACGATGCCTCTTATATTTATGAAAACTTTCTTTATATGTAATTACTATTTTACAAAGATGGCATAATTGGCAGCCGTTGGAAGTTTTAAAACAATTTAATTTACATTCCTATTTAATAATAGGAATGTAAATTAAATTGTTTTAAAACTTAATGTAACTGGCCCTTGCTTACAAAATGTCACCATTGTGAAGTAACAAGCGAGGCTTAGATTTATTTAAATACAATTAAATATCGTCTACAATCAAAACGTGTCGAAGAAAAAATTATTAGATAATACTCAATTACACTGAACAAACAGATCAGGCAACGTTGTCGTAATACTTTGAACTTTTGCGACGCTAAGTGCTTTGCATAAGAATAAGACAAATATTGTCTGTTATCCTTACATACTTTGCAAGGCAATTAGTTAATAAGCCGGAATCCGTTGAATAAGTTAATAGAAATATATAAGTAAGTATGTAGTAATTATAGAAAATATCTTGAATTCGCATACGAGAATACCACTAATAACTTATTTCAGTAAAAGCCTTCCAAACGCCGGCATTTTAAGAAAGAAGTGTAAGAATGTTACTATATTTCTTACCCACGATCCCGTGGAGCCCCAACGCTTTAATCTCTTCCCGAAAATGTTTTGACACTGTGACAGACAGGACACGGAGGTAGCCGGTTGTATTTTATTAACTAAACTGTCACCCTTGTCCAAAGTCATTTTCACACAGTCACTGTTGCACTTAAATTTTCAGAGTTAATTGTTATTTAAATAGTCCAATATATTTCTTAAGCGTTTGTTTGTTTAGTGCACTATACACATGTTCGCTCGCGTACGTAATATGCGATGAACGCGTGGGTAGTCGCGTGCAGCCGCTTTGCCGGCAGCGGTGCGAATGCCAAGTGCCAAGTGAGTTTTTCCAAACACCGAAAATTGCCGCCCGCCCTCCGAAATTTCCAATTAGAACACCTTTTTTCACTCGATACTTATTAGTGTCAACGGGGCAGTTCGAGTATCGTTTTAGAAGATGTATTTTCTAATGAAATGGTTGAGATATATACGAGGATCAGATATGAAGATTTCTTTGTGATATTTCACAGAAACGTATTAAAAGTAGGTTTAAGAAGGCGAGAGAGGATTGTTTTAATTTAGATTAAATTATTTCCTTAATATTTCGAATTGCTAGACCTCTCAGGCAAACCTATACGTGTATGTTATTTTTTTTAAATGCACTTGGGATACCTGCACTAAGGGGATAGTCCCTATATTGCATTAGATTTTATTAACATGTAATTAACAGAGCCAAATTACATCCAAACTAAGAACAACAATTTGTGGATCGCACAAAATATTGTCTTGCATGGGATTCGAACCCGCGACACTCGCATGGTAGGTCGGTATCTTAAGCATTATGCCATCTGTGCAGTCTAGTTATAACTACGCATATAGTACTAACTATACGACTATGAATATCAGAGTAGCTTTCTTATCTAAAATTCACATTCGATAGCCGGTAAAATCTAGATTAATCAAAGCTTAATTGTATTTTGGTTGATTGAGTGATGTTTTGAAAATCTTCGAATAGATAAAAGTCAGTAAGGCGGATATTAGGGCGTAAATTGATTCTGGTCTGTGTTTACCAGTGGATTGAATATGGTGTGTGATTAAATTGTATTTTTATATTATCACAAATTTTGGATATACAGTGGTGTATTGTGGTCTATATAGTTCTGAATCGGGATATAATTTTAATCGTAAGGTTATAGTCCTTTGCGAAGCAAATATTTGTGTATTAATGCATGGTCATAGACTCTAAAAAATGGTATTAAAATTACATTACTAACTAAATGAATAATTAAACAGTGTTAGGTTTCCATTCAACAATACAAATAATATTAAAATTTGAAAGTATAAGACTGCATGTAAAAAACGCGGTATTAGAGTTAGAATAATTTTTCTTTTTTTACGCTTTTCTTTTAATCATAATTTCATTTCCGTGGATTGAAAAGTATATAATTTCTGTTTAAATTTACAAACCCATATTAAATGTTATGTTTACAGCATCAAAAATAAATATTGGTGTTAATTATATGTAAGAATGCAGCCATATAAAAAAAACATGAACTTAATATACAATGATTTTGTTTAAACGTTCGGTCTTCAAATAAAAGAATGGTTCGGTAAAGATTGAATTTAGATAACAAAGTAAATAAGTATTCTAGCCCTTATCTAATAAACATATAATTATAGGCATGTTACAGACAATAACATAGAATCGGTTTTTATACATTGCCTTTTGTTAATAAAACATTTTTATTTCTATGTTCTGTGAATTATTAATAAAATTACCTTCACATATTATTTGGAGTTAGTTTTAAAATTATTTAAGGGACATTTCTTTAAAAGTCCAATTACATAATAAACAATTATGAAATATTATTTATTTAATGAGTTATGCCATTAAAATAAAAGTAACTCATTACGTAAACAAAATTTAATGCTTGAATACTTTTCTTTATTAATTGTTATCAAAAATATTTACGCTATTTGCAAAATTCTTCAAACTTTTTATACTAATAAAAATCACATGCGCATTTTTTTTTAACCCATATACATTTCCTTACGAAGCTCGGTTCGATCCACAATAGAAGAAAGATTAACCTACTGTACCAAGATGTTCAGAGAGGTTGGTTGTTTTCCTTTTCTGAGGTTTAATTACATTCATTAGTTGACTTTATCGATAACTGTGGGAAGGAAGGAGTAATGAATTGTATTGTTATTACGTTACTATAATATTATAGTAGCCATATGGCTACAATATGTAAGGTACAGTTTAGTAACTACCAAAACTGATGACGTATTTCTTGCCATAACTGTCATTTTCAGGTTATTTTTCAAAGAAATCTTTTGCATGGATACTAACAGTATAAAGTATTATTATAATCATATGAATAGTTTAGAAACGTATAGAGTTTTCGTGTGGTAAATTTACCTTCTATTATAGAGGAGATTCGACCCCAACACTGGGATATATATGAGCTGTGATGATAACATAATGATGATGTATAGAGGAAAAATAAACACTCAATTTTAGTTATTAAGAATACAGTAAGCGACTGATCTAAGACATTACGCCTCCTACGGCAGTCATTAACAGTAATTTTATCATACGCTAAGTATTTAATTTGTGTAACTTTATTGCCGCTGTGACATTCTCCAGTTTTTATTGTATCAAATAAAATTACGTAAAAGACGTAATTTATACGACATTACAGAGAAATTTTATGTCTCGCTAAATTATATCACACGTTCTATTTGGTTAAATGTGTGTCTTGTAATTCAGTGTTTTGTCATTTTAAGTGCAAATTATGTTTATTCTTGTAAAAAATAAATAAAATGTAATGATATGCAATATAGAATATTATCCATTTATCCTTGTATGATTTTTTTCTTTTGGGGTGGGATGCGGTCGGCGCACTCCTCGCTCCACTCCGTCCGGGGCGACAGAGGGGCGTAAGCACGCACACCCGCAACCCACCCGAACACCAAGTCGCCTTCATCGTTGGACCGACCACCGGAGCAGGGTGACGTCAGTGGTAGCCCGACGGAATACCCCCTAAGGAGTACCTTCCCATCGATCGACGTCCCCCCCCTCAACGAGGACGTCGGTCGATCCTTGTATGACTTGCCTGGGTATCGTAAAAGTCGGTAAAGGAATTTGTAATATACATTCATTGTAAAAAAGGAAAAGTTAAAAGTAAAACGTCTGTCGTGGTGTAATACTTAAGCTAATTTCCTTTACTTGAACGGGGTCCGAACTCATCAATGGAAGTAGAACACCAAAAGCGATCATCGAACCTATCCGTGACGATTATTGCACCATTCCTCCCATTATATTACTCTACTAGCAACCCGCTCTCGTTTCGCTTCGGTTTCAGTCGCCCTAACCGCATAGTTCTCGCTCCCGTGGGAATACCGGGATAAAATATAGTTATTCCTTTAGACAGCTACCTGGTAGTAAAATATTATCAAAATAGGTACAGCTGATTTGAAGATTACCTCAAACAAACAGACAGACAGACAAAAAAATTTTAAACTGTATTTTAGGCATAGGTGTCGTCGTGCAAGTAACCATGTGAGCATGAAAAAAGTCCAGTATTTTCACATTACAAACAGACACTTTAATTTTATTTATTTGTATAGATTTCCAACAGTGGCCAGGATGTGTTGAAAATAGGAGAACACATTCACATTCTGTATCCGTCTTTATTAATTATTAAACTCTACAGGATAAATGTCAACTAATAAAGTGCTAACTAGCGCCTTTATTTTGTTCAGTGTAAATATTTTCGCTTAAAACTGTATAGGCATGCCATAGCGGAGTGGCGCTATTAATTATAGCGAGACTTCACTAACTAATTAATTCTATCAGATAAGACGGAAGCTTTCGAAATTCGGCACGCTTTATGAAAACCTTCAAGCGTGCTTATGAATACCGTTGCTTATTTAAATTACTCGATGGAGTACCCAGCTTCGTTCAGCACTTGTCTTGGTATGAGACCGTGTGATATTTGGAAAGGGCATTTCTTCGTCTCAGGTCATAAATGTCCCACTGTTGGGCTCGAGCCTCTTCTATGATAGGAAGGAAATTGACATATTACACCATGCTGGTCAGACAAGTTGGTATAAGGTTTTGTTTCGAGTTTGCTTTCTGTTACACAGATGTTATTTGCATATTATATTCCTTAGTCATCTTTTACGACATCCACGGGCAAGATAGGGGGTGGTGAATTGTATTCTTACTCCGTCACAGAAGACATTTTTATTGGGGTCTATGTTGTTTCAGAATATTTCAGTGTTGCACAATGTACATCTAAGATTCCTATCGAACGTTCTCGACTAATCTCGATCATTTCATAGCATTTTAGAACATTTAAGGATGTTCTGGAATATTAAGGATTACTCTCGTATACTCTCAAATGGTTTACAATATTAGGCATTTCTAGAGAGTAAAAATTCCACCCCTTTACCTTTAAAAGCAATCCCTTCAAATAAAAACGGTAAAAATAATAATATATACATTTCATATATGTTTATTCTTTTGTTATGTACACTGAATATGTATCGCTTGTTCTGATACGTGTTAGCATTCGGAACAGGTGGGTACATATTATTAGACATAAGCGGATATCCGTAATTACTCTGGTGATTTTTCTTCATATATTACGTGCTTAGTAACAACTAAGACTGTCGCGTAATTCATATTATATATTCGTTACTTAATTATGCTGGTATAACAAATTTTAACTAGATTTATAACTGTATGCGATTATTATTTTAAAGGAAACTTTTTCATAGATTTATACTTTTATTTCCTAACGGACATTGTAATCTATTTTTTCGTGTGATGACGGAGTAAGAATAAAATTAACAACCCCCTCTCTTACCCGAGAGTGTCGTAAATGTCGAATAAGGGATATAAAATGCATATAATATATGTGCAAGAGAAGGAAAACCCAAAATGAAACCCTATAGCAATAGTCGATGGCCCTGTACGGCGCACCGGTGGGGGCGGAGTTCCTGACCGCTCGTCTTAGGGCCCTCCTGTGGCGACCACAGAGGGTCATGGCGATCAGGGCCATACGGGGTTACCGCACGGTGGCGACGGAGGCAGCGTGCCTCCTGGCCGGAACTCCCTCGTGGGACCTGGAGGCGGAGATGCTCGCCGACATTTATCGGCGGGTGACGGAGACGCGCGCCCGCGGCGGCATGGCTCTATCAAAGAGATCACCGCCTGGCGGGTCGACGCCCGCCGAGAAGTAATTGCCCGTTGGGCAGTCCGGCTGGAGAGTCCTCGGTACGGTGTCAGGACCGTCGAGGCCCTCCGGCCGGTGCTGATGGAGTGGTTGGAGCGGACGCACGGGGTGCTTTCCTTCCGACTGGTGCAGGTGCTGACGGGGCACGGTTGCTTCGGGAAGTACCTGCACAAGATTGTCAAGAGGGAGAGCACAGCGTCCTGCCACCACTGCAGTTGCGACGAGGACACGGCGCAGCACACGCTCGAGGAGTGTGCTGCATGGGAGAGGGATCGCCGTGAACTCGTCGCAATTATCAGTGCCGACCTGGCGCTGCCGACCATCGCCAGGGAGATGCTCGTCAGCGTCAGGAACTGGGACGCGGTCGCCGCCTTTTGTGAGGCCGTTATCTCACGGAAGGAGGCGGCGGATCATGTGCGAGTAGAGCTCCTATTCGGCGACACGTTCCGCCGCCGGCGACTCGGGCGGCACAGGCGCGAGTATCTGCGCCTAATGCCGCCCTAGCCGAGGTCGCGGGTGATCGGACCGGGGAATTTTCCGTCACCCGCAGAGAGGCTGACCGCGTGACGGCGACCAACGTCCCAGAACGTCGAGAGGTGAGGTTACCCGAAAGGGTATTCCGTCAGGCCGACCACTGACGACAAGTCACATCTGCTCCGGTGGTCGGCCCAACAACGAGGTGACGTTCTCGCGCGCCGTCCTTTCATCGCCCCGGACGAACTGGACCGCGCGTGCGCTTACCATAGCCCACCCATAAAAAAAAAAAACAAAAAAAGAAAAAAAAATAGCAATATATCTAAGCATGCTATAGTAGGTCGATTTCTCACCCATAGTGGAAGAGGCCCGAGCCCAACAGCGGGACGTGTATGGGCTGAGATGATGACGATGACTGTAATCGAAAGTCGTCAAAAGAAAAAAAAAGCAAAACATATCCTTATAGCAAAAGATAGCATATACATTTTTGATTAGTTAGTAATTTGAAGGGCATGAAAACAACAGATATAAAACACTCCCAAGGCGAATCAAAATTAATGACGGAGTGGCCTTGTGCCATTTCGTGGTTACCACAATGCGCGGCACTAGATTTATGATCTAAGGCATTAATTAACGCTTGTGATAACTATTACTATACTAAAATGCCACAAATTGTATTAAGACCATTCATTTCCATGTTTACTGGTCGGCAGTGGGCGTGAAATGGATGGAAGTGTTGTTAGTTGTATGTATTGCTTGGTTCAGTAGAATAAGGATGAGATTGGCGATTTTAAGGAATCATCATCATCATCTCAGCTCATATACGTCCCACTGTTGGGCTCGAGCCTCTTCCATAATAGGAGGGAAATTGATCTACAATATCGAGCTGGTCAGACGGATTGGCATAGGGTTTTGCTTCGAGTTTTCCTTCTCTTGCATTGATGTTATATCCATATTTATTACCTTAGTCGTCTTTTACGACATCCACGGGCAAGAAAGGGAGAAAGGGGGTGGTGAATTGTATTCTTACTCTGTCACCACACGGAAAGAAATAGTTTAAGGAATAATTGTCAGTTTTTAGGTCCAGTAAAACTGCTGACACGAAATGTAGATGTGTACCATTTAGACGGTAAGAGAGTTACTCTTTATTATATTGCAGAAAGATAGATAAAAAAAAACATATTTGCCTATGTCCCTATAAAAGCTATGTGACGTAGGGCGTAGGTCACACAAAATACATCTATGACCAACTCGATAGAAAGATTTGAAAGTTGTCTTTCAGGTAATGCTTGTTTGAATGAAATAAAAAGTTTTGTTTACTTAAGCATGTTTCTAAAACAAAACTTTACCAATTCTATTATTTAGATAGAGCAACGTGATAATGCAATAATAATTTTTATTTATTATAAAATATTACGAACAGTATTTAGAGATTTCTTTTTGAATATTTTTAAATATTCTATATTGTTACACGGAGGAAGACAGGACGAAAGTTATTTTGCTATGAGAGTACCTACTAAATATTATATATAGTCGAATCTTAAGCTAAGCTGCGAGCAAGATATATTCTTATTGTATATACATATTCTTACTACACAACTTCTTGGTAACACGCCATACTAGGTGGACTGTTAGTCCATCTAAAAAGTAAAAGTATAAAAGTAGCAGGGAGCCATTGGATGCAAGTGACATTACACCATTCTGAATGGCATTAACAAATGGATGAACTCCTTGGTGAGGCGAATTTTCATCTTAATAAATAGATCCGTTTGATATTCGTGGTTTCCGTATTTCCATATGGTGACGTAGTAAGGAATACACTTCACCAACCTATCTTTAGCCCGTAGGTGTCATAAAAGGCGACCGAGATATTAAATATGCATGCAACATCTATGCAAGAGAAGGAAAATCCGTCTGACCAGTGTGGTATAATAGGTCAGCTGCCCCCTCATTACGTAGTAGGTTTGAGCCCAACAATGGGAGGTATATGAGCTGAACGGAAATAATTCCGTTAACACGTTGCAAACTATTAACAATTATATTTATAACTTTGTATTATTATTAATTTAAAAAGAGAAAAAAAATTTATAACATAATCAAACTTCTAAAGCATAGAACTTGGAAAGCTTTCAAAAACATTTGTTTGACAAAAGCTTTTCATCATCCAATCATTAATTAACAAACGAGAGTAAACAATAAGTTGGTGTCAAGGATATGCGGATATTTTAAATCTGGTGACCTTAAGATGTCTCGTAGAAACCTGCCGATGGATTTACCGCAATGAATGCAGGCGTGGGTCTAATCCTGGCTAGATCTCGCGTAGGATAATACCTAGACATTAATCTTTAAAGACGTCTGTTTAATGTTGAGCTAAAAACATTAACTATTTGCACTTGTTATTTTCATTGGAAGACTTTATACACGATAGTATTTCCCTTGTATTTCACTAATCATACGAGTAAACAAGTAACATTTTGTGATTTTGATAGTAAAATATTTCGATCGGAAGTTGCTATTTGTTTTAGCCTTGACCTAGGTCTTTACACAAACCATATGCTTTACTACAAACTAAGGTTAAGACATAAAACTTTATCGAGTAAACAAATATCGATGAAGATATATAAGTAAGTGTATGGTTGAGTATCCGGTTCTTTATTGAAATTTATAATCCATGTTGAATAGTTTTGTGTGGGGACGGAGTAAGAATATTCACTACCCCCTTGCTTGCCCGTAGGCGTCATAAAAGATGACGAAGGGATTATAACATGCATACATTATCTATGCGAGAGACGGAAAACTCGAAATAATACCATGTACTAACCCGTCTGACCAGCATGGTATAGTAGGTAAATTACCCTCAAATTGTGGAGGAGGTTCGAGGTCAAAAATGGGACGTGTTTGAGCTGTGATTATGAAGTAATATCTGGTTGACCGAGCTTCGCTCGGAATATTTTTGTCGAATTTCTTTAGATATATATTAATAAAAAATAAATAATGAAAATTATATAAAAAACTACAAAAAGAGAATAATAATAACACCGAGATTCGAACCGACGCTGTTTAAATGTCACATAATCCAAAATTATAACCGCCCGTCTCCCCAACTGAGCTATCATAACTGATGACGTTGACAGCGAAATTTGAATTCATATTCTTTTAAAATTTAATGTCATTATATTGTTTTACTAAAAACACGGACAAAACAACATTTTCTATATAAAACCTAGCTAGATCGATTTTTTGGACCCGAAACCTCTAGTATGCCAAGTTTCAACAAAATCGTTGGAGCCGTTTCCGAGATCCTAAATATATATATATATATATATACAAGAATTGCTCGTTTAAAGATATAAGATAAGATAAGATTAACTACATTACTTTAACGTAAGTTAGATAATGACGGTGATAAATGCTTCTCTACATTATAGATTCTCAACGTGGTCGATAACGTCCCCTTGGGGTCCTCGGTAAAAGGCCCTGAGAAAATTAGGGGGCATTGATAATTCACCATATTCTTCTTTGGGTCTACAGAAAAAAACCTTATTCTATGAGTAAGCGGTGGGCAAACTATGTGGACTTTTATACGATTGAACAAGTTGAAAGACATTTTTTATTACATGTATATTTCAATGAAACTGCGATCGTGAATGAAATCTAGTAAATTTATTTCAATATTTATGTATATTTTATTACTGTTATCAATATAGAATGATGAATTTGAACACTAGCATAGTGACCTAGTCGTATTTTAATATAAGGAATCACTGCGTGGGTAGGGAATGTGCCCATTGTGGTCGTAATCCGAGAGATCATAAATAAAAAAAAAAAGATTCGATAATGTAACGAAAAGTTTGACGTCAGATGGCAATCACTTTGAAAGTGTAACAGAAAAATCTGGTCTAGTTACATATCGGTTATTAACCAGTGCTTTTCCAGAAGCTTTGTTCCTTTGTTATGCATACATTTTCGTAACCTATTTTCAAATTTGCAATACTCTGTTATTATAAACATTTCTAGATGTGTACAAGTATGTATCCTTCCCTGTGGTGACGTAGTAAGCAGTTCAGCAATCTCTATCTTGCCTGTGGATGTCGTAAATGACGACTACGGGATAATATGCATATAACATCTGTGAAGGATAACTTGAAATTAAACCCTATACCAATATCTGATCAGCATGGTAGGTTAATTTTCCTCATTTTTGGAAGGAGACTCATGCCCAGCAGTGGGACGTATGAGCTGAAACAAAATGATATACAAATTTCGAACAATCTGTTATCATAAAAATTTCTAGGTGTGTACATTTGTACAAGTACTTATATGTAATACTTGTATCGTCATCAACCTGCCGTTTTTCCATCGTACGTATGTTCTGCCATCGTAAATCTTTATATGTATAAATCTTCTGTTCGTGTGTTCGTAATTGAACCGCTAAATGGCTGGAGCGATTTTGATAAAATTTTTGTGGGTGTTCAAGTGGGTTCGACAATGGTTTAGATTAATATTTGAACTCGGTAGGTGGCGCTGCGATCGATTTCAAAGAGAATTCCTTTTTTTTATTTGAACAGAACAGCGTCTGTTGGGTTAGCTAGTATTATATAAGTTTTGTTAATAACTTTATGACCGAATCGTCTACCTAACGTCAACCGTCCTTGAGCATGTTTTGTTGACCAGGCGACATCAAATGGCGGTCATCCCAGGGCGATGGCTCTTAGATTTTTTTTTTTATGACAACCATGAGTAGTTTAAGTGATGGTAGTATTTTTAGTTACAGCACAGTAAACAACAGGTGTAACATCTAATTTTATGTGTAACTAAAACATTAGCATTTTGATGAAACTTGTTTCAAATGTTCCTTACTAATAAATAGCGTTCACTCGCTTCATAATTTACAATTATTAACCTCAGAGTTATCGTGACCATTATATTAATAGTAGGCCTCTGTACGGATTAAACTCGGAAAAACATTGTTGCTTATTAATTGATATATGTTTGTATGAATTCTCCTTGATCTCTTTAACGTTTTGTATGCTTGGAAAACGAGCACTGTGGAATAGTACAGCATAGAATAGTGATTTATGTGCAACAACTAATAAATTTAAAATATGCAAACGTAAAAATTAAAGCGACGTGTAAATTTTATAATTTTTCGTATTCATTTTAAGATATCAACTATTTCAATACCTTTTGGTGGTAGACAAGTAAACAGTCCACCTAGTGGTAAGTGGCCTGTCTACTGTAAGCAAAGAGCTCTCCTCAAACCACGTTTAAAGAAGAACATGTCATAGCACTTGGGATATATCGCAGCACGTAATTAATTCCAGAACCTGCATATGAATGGGATTTATGAATGAAATACAGATACGTACATTTTTCTAAATTAAACATCATGGACTAAGGAATAAATTATTGAACTTGGGGACTATATAAATATATTATCTAGTTTATCTACGGACAAAAATTACAAAATCAGAAGAAATATTTGTGGATCGTATAAATAATTCTGGGTGGTGAATTATGGGAACTAAGCTACGGTATAGAAGCATAGTACATCAACCGCTACGCCATTTCTACAATGATGTTGCATTGTAAGTGAATCATTGTTTGAGATCTATCCTTAGCTTACCATCGTCCGCTGTTCCATAAGGCATTCTCTACAAAGAGGGGATTAAGATGATTAGCTAGTAATAACTTGACCGCAGTTAATAAATATAATATACTCCCTGATACGTTAAGAATAGAATACACCATGGCCCTTTTAACTCCTATGAGAGTCGTAAAAACCAGCTAAAGTATCATAAAGGGAGTGGACAGCGGCGTTCTTTTGGGCAACTCACATCGTTAACTACGATCGGCAACTCACATATCGAGCGTGTTTATATAGTATTATCTCCATTTGTGGGGAGGCTCGTGTCTATCTATGGTCGTCCATTGACTGATGGATGGATAATAAATATACTAAAGGATTAATTAATGTCTAAAAGGATCATTTTATGGAGAGGTGACTAATTCGGTTCAATGTGTAAAGCTACCTTAGCTTAAAATCAACACAATTTATCCAATGTTTTATAGATGTTTGAAGCTATCGGCTGTTCTGTAGATTGCCTCGTTAGTCTAATGGTATAGAAATGCTATATGATTGTGACAGCCCTAAGTGTTGTTAGGATTTTTTGCAGATTACCTCGATTTTAGAAGGTTTCTTGAGAGTTTCTCAGCCGCAATTAGAATTAATAATGAGAATTTCGATAACTAAAATATTTGTTAGGTATACAACTTATCATTAAATGACATCTTGTCAATTAGGTGACAGAGTTAGGATACAAAATGTCACTTCCCTTTCTTTCTTCTCTGTGGGTGATAGTAAAAGATAACTAAGGGAAAGCAAGCACAAAACATCACTGCAAATAAAGGTAAACCAAATAAAACCTACCAATTAGACTAGCGTGGTAGGTCAATTTCTCGTATTCTCCCAACGTTAGGGCGACATATAAGAGCTCAAATCGCACCTTTATTCATAAACTAAATTAACACAAAATTTCAATTTTGTGGGAAATCGCATTTAAAGTTTGACATATTTTAATAAATATCTGGTTGACCGAGCTTCGCTCGGAATATTTTTATCGAATTTATTTAGATATATATTAATAAAAAATAATGAATGAAAAATATATAAGAAATTACAAAAAGAGAATAATAATAACACCGAGATTCGAACCGACGCTGTTTGAATGTAATGCTATGCTATAATGTAATGCTCTAGTATGCCAAGTTTCAACAAAAACGTTGGAGCCGTTTCCGAGATACTGAATATATATATATATATATATATACAAGAATTGCTCGTTTAAAGATATAAGATGATAATAATGATACGACGTTGGTAACATCTACACCAATAAGTAAAATTGGAGTGTCTGTTTGTAATGTCAAAAGGCTTTTTTCATGCTCACACAGTTATTTACACTATACATATGCCAAAAATACACTTTATATTTTTTGTCTGTCTATCTGTCTGTTTGTTCCGGGTAATCTTCAAAACGGCTGGACCGATTTGAAAAATTCTTTGACCAATGGAAAGCTATAATATAAAGGAGTAAACTAGGCTATATTTTATCCCGGTATTCCCACGGGAATGGAAACTACGCAGGAAAGACTGAAACCGAAGCGAGGGCGGGTTGCTAGTTAAAAAATATAAAAATACAGTATATCCTCTAGTATACAAGTTCTTGAAAAACCACATGATTTATCTGTTATTAAGCTAAGCAGGTTTTTTAATAAGATGGTAAAATCTTGGCCTTGATCTAGTTCGACACGATATAGTTTACAATTTAATGTTGATATGTTGCCGGTATTCTTTGAAAGACCTCGTCTGGTGCATTTCTTTGTCCCACAATTTATTGATAGTGTGGGCAATAATTCTAAAACTGTGTTATAGGAGCCCGCACAGTGGTCAACGGTAAATCACATGTAGGTATGACACTGTATCAGGGTGACCATGACTTATATAGTATTCTGAAATATTCTAATTGTTTTCTTTATATAATATTCTTCTTTTTTATGATCAGAATAAAAAAAAATGTAACCACGCTTTAGGTTTACTAGTTCAAATTTCTGCTCTTGAAATATATATTTGTATTATATATTGTGTATTATATATTGTGTATTATATAGGACAGAGCTACCACTACATAATGACTACCGCACATAAATTTGCGGCAATACCAAGGGACTGAAACGTGGCTTTTGAGCCTCTCCCTCACAGAGTAAACGGCAGTAGCAAATTACTACTACTCAGACGTCTATTGTCTGCCAGAGTACTACCGGACAAGCAGGCTCATTTATGGCTATAGGTAGAATAGGTAGAAAACCCTCAGTAGTGTGGTTTTATCATTATTATAATAACAAATAATTTCTTTGATAAGCATAAACTGAGGTAATATTACTATTTCGATAATACTTCAAACTATTTCATTATAATCACATAACAAGATCATCATCAGGTAATCATGTACTGCGCACTGGTGGGCTTGAGTTACGTCCACAATCGAAGAAATTAACCTACTAAACCACGCTGGTCAACCATCTAAATATCATATCCCTTAGTCGTCTTTTACGACTCTCACTGGCAAGAAAGGGGATGGGGTATTGTGTTCTTACTTTGTCACCACATGAAGAATAAAAAATTAAAAAGAAACAAGATGTGAGCAATGAAACGTTGAAGATTATGCTCATTCTAATCGTGTAATAATTTAAAGTATCTACTACAAAATTTAAAAAATAAAACATTTATGCCATATCCAGATAAAATGTCAAATATCGTTTTTATGTATAAAAAAATGGACAGCCGACTTCAAACTGCCTATAAATAAACTATGGTATGTAAATGTCGCATCTCCGCTTTGTTTTAATTTAAAGGTCAATTTATAAGAAGATACAGATATATCAAGCTACAAATGAGTTTTAGTTCTGTGAGATGAAAATATTTGCTTTTAAGGTGTTAATTACCTTAATTTAAATCAAATGTGATAGAGAAATAGAAAGCTGTTAGTTGAAGAAAATGTGATATTACGTCGAAAGGTCAGATTAAGATATACTAGGCTGAATAGGAATATGAATTAAAATTATTTTCTAAGGATTTTATTGCGTTCGTATTTGATTTAGGCTTTACTGCTTTGCTTTATTTTTCAGAGATCATGGTCATGGAAGAAGCATGAACGTTGAAAAGAGTCCGAAACGTCAAGAAAATAGTTTTATTTTATAAGAGTGCGAAAGAGGTATATTCGATATACGCGGCAGGCGCAAATTTATGAACTCTGTGTAACCTTTTAGAAATAACGCGTGAGTCCGTATATATGTAGTTATTCACGATATCAACATCCCACTTGAATATAGGTCTTCCCAGTAATAAAGCTATAATATGTTGCGCTTGGCAGTCTGGTTGTCTATAGCAGTAGGTGTTAAATCTTTCCTAAGAGAGCGCTGTTACCCATTTTTATGATATATGGTCATGAGAAAGTTCGGAAAAGTGAGAGTAATAATACCCTCTCTTCCAAGGATGTAATAGAAAGCGAGTTATAATGGTAGCCCTATCACTTGTACGAATGTATTATCACCAAAGTTTAACTTCATAAAGACGTCTTTTTCATCAACCCATATACGTGTCATTGGACGAGAATTGGCTTACTATAGCAGGCTAGTCGGCCCCGTTCATAAAAAATTAACTTATTCATAATGAACTTCAATTTCAAAGCAGCTTACTAAAAACAGCTTTAAAGATGAAAGGTCCAAATGGATCCATGTTTACATTATACAGCAAGACCATTGCACTCCATTTGCAAAATGTATGCATATTTGAGAACTGAGGTAGATGTACTGTAATACAAACCCACAAACGGGATATAAGAACTTTATTATTAAAGATAAATAAATTAGTAATCGAAGCCATAAAAAGGAGAAGTTAATATTATAACATTCCAAGAAAACTTCAAACAAGTGTTAAAAATGTTACTGCAATCGCACATGTTGGTTTGTTTGTTAATTTATATGAACAGTACGATGGAAATGATTTCATCGTTAATGCTCTGAAAAAATATACTTTGGTCCATTCGGCTGAATATATGACAACTAAATAGACAAGTGTGACGTTAATGGGCCATTTAAAATCATTTAATAAGACATTTATTGTGCCTCGAATTAACCTATTATTGCTTGTTTACGTATTACATAAAACTATTAAATAATTTGACAAATGTCGAAATATATAACTATTTTAAAATACTACGTTCCACGTGTCGCTTAATGGAGCAATAGTTCAGACATGCCAGGCATACTTTATTTTCTGAAAGACGAAATGTGAGGCTTCGAATGGTATTCATGTGTACATTGAATGTCAGTATGCCCCTGCAATGTTAGTTAGACGGTCGTTTTAGATGTGAGAAGGGTAGGTAAAAATAACACCAAAATTTTAAATTATTATGGTTGATTTTTACGTACACTTAGGCGATTATTTTAAACATATATTTATTCTATCAATTACATCGTAATCATGAGCGCAATCTGGGTATTAAAGGTACTTTAGTGAAGTCCCAATAATAACCCTTTTTACAAGTTTTTAATTAGTTTCACCTGTCCCGTCGTCTGTAATCAAATCTTGCAAGTTAAATTTGATCCATTTCTCGATTTCTGATTGAGCTGAAATTTTGCACGCGTCGCATTATTGTGACATAAAGCTGATCTGATGATGGACCTGGAAGCTGGCCATGGGAACTCCGTAACTAAACGACGCAAGTGCATTAAGTTTGGCCTCATTTGATTCATCTTGACGAGTACTTTGATGCTATATGGTAACCAGTGTCTGATGATAGACCTGGACTTTTTTTTTATTGCAAACGGTAGCAAACGAGCAAACAGTACACCTGATGGTAAGTGTTGCTGCCGCTCATGGACTTTTATAAGGCCGATGCCTACCGCGTAGAAAGCGAAGGGAGTGTCAATGCGTGCATTGAGGCTCGGTGATACCAAGGGCACCACCAAAACCCTCCACACGCAATCACCCTCAGAAAGTTGGGCTTCCGGCTCTCTCGCTCACCGAACGAAGCGCAGTAACAAATTGCTACTACTCAGGCGTCGATTTTCTGCCAGAGCATGGTACTGCCCCGGACGGACCGGCCCGCGGCTGTAGACAGATAACTGTCGACAGTGTGGTCCTACCACTCCTAAAATTTTTCAGTTTTCAGTTATTTTATCTATACCAATAAATAAAATTGGAGTCTGTTTGTAATGTCAAAATAATAGGCTTTTTGCATGCTTACACGGTTATTTGCACGACACCTATGCCTAAAATACAGATTAAAAATTTTTTGTCTGTCTGTCTGTTTGTTCCGGGTAATCTTCAAAACGACTGGACCGATTTCAAAAATTTTTCACCAATGGAAAGCTATAATATCAGCGCGTAAACTAGGTTATATTTTATTCTGGTATTCCCACGGGAACGGGAACTACGCGGGTAAAACGACTAAAACCGAAGCGAAGCGAGGGCGGGTTGCTAGTTAACAAATAATAAAAACTTGTTTTAAAAAAGGTTTTTTCCGAAGACATTTAATCAGTTATTTGTATGTGCTACATGCTACTTACGTTATTGCTTAACTGAGATAGCACAAGCTTTGCTATTTGACAATCGCACTCGATGCAATTAAATATGGCAGGTTTCAATGTGATAAGTTTGTTGTGGTATTATTCTAAGAATAGTATGAAATACAGCTTGTATGTAAAATGGCAAAATCTTTTGAAATAGTTAAACTTTCTACTGCAAACATTTTTATTTTTATACATTTCCGTAAAGTTTACTCCGTCGGTAATTATCGCAAGGCCGGCGTCATTATATCACAGCGCTTGACGTGCTTACACCAGTTTTATAAATAGATGCACTATTTGTAGGGCACGTGACGGCAGGTAATGTGTACAATATAAAACATACGTCACTAATTTATATGTTAATATATTATTAAAGTACACACCCATTTGTTATCAGACTATATATAGACAGTTTTATGTATCCTATCGTATTATTGACATATACAGGTGGACAGATAACGGTCTAAGTACCGATCTTCCCTGTCGAATGTAGTGGATTCGATCCCAACGGAGGACGATTCTTTGTGAGATAAACAAATTATTGTTCTCAGTCTGAGAGTTACTTGTGTCAGCTAATTGTATTTTTGTGGAGTGCCCTGCAGTACAATGACTTTTTCCATAATAAGAGATGTTATAGGAGGATAAGGGAAAATATATTAATAAGTATTTTCCATATAAGTCTTCTGTGATATTATTTTTTTTCCGTGTGGTGACCGACTAAGAATATTATTCACTACCCCCTTTCTTGCCTGTGGGTGTCGTAAAAGACGACTAAGGCATATGACACGCATATAACATCTATGCAAGAGAAGGAAAACTCGAAATAAAACCCTATAGCAACCCGTCTAACAAGTGTGGTATAGTAGGTCAACTTCACTCCTATCTAGGAGGAGGTTGGAGCCCAGCTGTGGGACATATATGAGTTGAAATGAAGATATTCTTTAGGTGTATAACTATATTCCTGAAAGGTATTCCTTCACAATTGGTCCGTTAGGATAGAGATTTAGGAATTTGTGAAAAATATTTTTTAAATATATTTTTTTTATTAATCAAATTTCTGTATTTAAAGCTTTTAAATAGCGTCATTACAATTTTCTTGGCTGCTGAAACGTTAAAGCGCAAAATTTACATACATTTATTACTTTAGCAAGTTTTTAATTAATGTGATTTCTAAAACACGTTAATCGCATTCAATATATTGATATAACCAATACTAATTACTTAATTAGAATAGATTGTAACGTTGGACATTTAATTAAATTGATACATACGTCATTGTGACGACATCCGATGTAGCTTTTGATGAAACATACCTGTAATAATACAAGTCAAAGTTAGATAGATATTTTATCATTATGATGATTAGAATGGCCTTATAAAAGACTATAAACTATTATTCCATGTTCCCAGTAATTGGGTTATTAGTTTTTGGCCGATTCTCAAACAAATTAATAATGAAATAGGCAACAAGAACTATACAATTTTTATTTAAACATTTGTGACACGATCCATACTATTCCCTAAATTATTTCCATTGTATAGATTTTGTTTTCAATTATTTTATTATATTATTAAAGCCCACGTATAACTACCATATATGTCCGCTATCAACTCTGAAATAAGATACTCGATCGTTTATAATTAACCTTTGAACACTATGTGCGGTTTGGTCCAACTTAAAATATGAATAGGTTTATTTCGAATTGATAGGTACTGTTAAGAGTCAAAAATTGCGTGATGTCTTATTATTATTTTTTATACTAGTGATTGTGTGAAATAAGACTGGATTGTCAATATTCTCTGTCTGACGACAGAGTAAAAATGCTAAATGTGACTACCCCGCCATTTCTATGAGGGCTTAACGAGTACGGGGTATACAGAATAATATAGGCAAGGAAAAAAAGTTGAAATAAAACTCTGTTCCAGTGTGGTCAGTGTGATAGGTTAAAATTAGGGAATTTGAAAGAGATGGCCAATTATCGAACATATACGAGGTAAGAAGTTACATTTTTTTTTGGGGGGTGGGCCACGGTCGGCGCACTCCTCGGACCACTCCGTCCGGGGCGACAGAGGGGCGTAAACACGCACACCCGTGACACCACGTCGCCTTCGTCGTTGGGCCGACCACCGAAGCAGGGTTACTTGTCGTCAGTGGTCGGCCCGACGAAATACCCCCTGAGGAGTACCCTCCCATCGACCGAGGTCCCACCCTCGGGGAGGACGTCGGTCTTTCCTCGCGCGGTCGGCCTCTCGGCGGGTGACGGACTAACTCCCTGGTCCAGTCACCCGCGGCCTCGGCTAGGGCGGCATCAGGCGCAGGTAATCGCGCCTGCGCCGCCCCAAGGTAAGAAGTTACATAGGGCTAATTTTCCTTCCACAGCAGAGAAAATTCGTCAGAACGCACGAAAAGGAATAAATTGGCACTTTAACATAAACAAGACATGATATATTCATCGCATCAATACTACAAAATGTAGTATAGTGCTCTAAATAGCACATTATCTTTGTATAGAAATAATCCTACACAAAACGTCGTCCTTAAATCAATTCTTGATCATGGTAGTTGAATTTATAACTCGGCCAACGGCGAGTATATCATCGTAAATGTGAAGTTAGTTTTATTCTATATGCGGCGAAGTTATCAACAGTATGAAAACTACACGTAGAACTCAATTATCTGTATGGAATTTATAGTAGAGTTACTAAGGTCATTAGTCAAGTTGTTATATGTAAAAGAATATTAAGAGTAATCTAAAAGTCGACTAAAGGATACATATGTAAATAAAATCTTAGCAAAATTGAGACTTTTAAATAAAATCCTATAAAAAGACGTTTGACTAGCGTAATAGGTCGGCCAAGACGAGGCAGCCAGCGTTGAGATGAATTATAAACCTCTATATTATACTATATCACGTAAGTTATTACGTTACTGTTACGATACTTACGAACGTAACCTACAACGGAACTATATTTTTACAAGCTTAACCCAACTGCATTTCAACGGACTTAATAGAGTCCGTTGAAATGCAGTTTGGTTATCAGGGAAGATATACATTCACTTTTGTTCAAGTACACTTTTAAGGTTCGAGTAAAATAAATTGACTTAATTGCACTCTACCGGCCAAAATACCAGACTTTGTGCTAATATGAGGTAATTATTAACTAAGAAACCAAATTACTAATCAAAATTATAATAAAGAAACTTTTACAATTATTTTAAAATAAAACGAATTCCAACTCTTTTAATCGATAAAATATGCCACACTTCTAAATTCAAGTCTCTAAACTCGATTGAAACTTAAAACCATAAGTCACATAACTAGTTTCGTACTAGGATTATTATCGTTTTTGCATTAAATTGTCATAGTTGATATGGATAACAGATTATAGCAAAATCACTCATTGTGTCGCCAGCGACATTCATTGTCATCCTTTATGATGATTATTGGACATAACATAAGCCAACATTGAATTTAATTGATTAAAAAATTAAGTGGCCGGAAGCACTGTTGATAAAGGCAAAAACTGTTGACAAAAGGATGGAATGAAACTTCACAATAATAGCTTACATATCAGAATAACACATAGGCTATAATTTATCCCGATATTCCCACGGGAAGAGGAACTGCGGGTGAAACCGCAGGGCGCTGCTAGCATATTATATTATATTTTAAGGCTGCTAGCACATTACATTTTAATTATTTTATTATATTTTTTTTAATTCCGTGTGGTGACAGAGTAAGAATACAATTCACTACTCCCTATCTCACTCCACATCTTGTCCGTGGGTATCGTAAAAGATGACTAAGGGATATAATAAGCAAATAAAATCAGTGCAAGAGAAGGAAAGCTCGAAACAAAGTCCTATTCCAACACGTCTGAACAGCGTGGAATAGTAGGTCAATTCTCCTCCCATTGTGGAGGAGGCCGAAGTCCAACAGTGGGACATATATAGGCTGAGATAATGAGATAAATTAAGATATTTTTTTTAATTGCACTGTACTGTTTACCTAATAGTAGGATACATATGATAATATAGTTTTTATAGAGCCAGTGATGACGTCAGATCGACTGGTGTAATCACCAATATTTTCAGCGTAAGCGACTTGTTTGTCATTATAGGGAAAGTTTTATTATAATGTATAGAGGATTAACGGCGTTAAGAATATAATATAGATTAGGATATTATTGCGTTCTATCGGACGGAAGATAGTTAAAATGTTTTGTCATCATCATTCCCATCGCAGTTTATACATATCCGAATTGCAGGGCTTGAGCCTCTTCCACAATAGGAAGGAAATCGAGTTGAATGCTGCACTAGTCAAACGCGCCAGTACATGGTTTTAGCGATTTTTCTTACTCTTATATAGATTGCAAGTCGTTATTATAGAGATCTATATATACACATACAGGATTGATTTAAATATTGATTTAAATTTTGACATTATCCACATTCAAGTATTGAAACATTTTAAAGATTATTTAAGTGCCCTCTCTGCCTATTCTTTAGAGAAATAGTCGTGAATGTATGTATATATATGGTTATCAGACCGCGACCATGACGGGTTCACACGACACTACGACAAACAGCAACTGTCGTCCCACTTCACGCCCACATTTCCTAGTACCCAGCCTCTGATCTGATCTAACCGCTCGTAACACATGTAATATAAGCCTCACTGGAGCGCGACGAGAACTCAATTATTTTCATGATGTAGGTTACATCTTAGACAATAAAATTTAGTAGTAAAGTAATAATAGGTCGTCGCAATACTGAAATACATGTGTACGTAAATTGTAACGACAAGATATTAAATTTACTTTTTTATTTTAAAATAGTCATCATTAGCGTCATCGGCATTTTTTTAAAAGACGACTTTATTATTAAGATTCATTAGAATCTTGTTCACCAACGATGTTAAAACTTAGATGACATTTAAGTTCTATTTATTTATTTAATTCATCAAATTTTAAACCTGTAACATTATTCTAAAATAATGTTAAAGACTGCTTATAATGCTACAGAATGACTATTCATTAATAGGATAATGATATTACCGTAACTAATTATTTGCTATCACTTTAGCACAGGACTGTACCTATTGCCTAAATACGTCTTTAAAAAAAAAAGAAAACACCGTGCACGGAAATAATCCTTGTATTACGAGGGACCTTACAAACATCTGGGGGCACGGCAGTGCCCCCGCCAAGTCGAGCAAAAAAAAAGTCGGGCAAAACGCAAAACTGCCGTAACATACTTTTCTCGAAGTCATTCAGGCCATTTTCGACCCCCTATAACTTCGTTGTTAATAACACTAGAAACGTGAATTTTTAGTAATCTAGCAGGCCTTGTATACACATTATGTATTTCAAATTTCATTAAATTTGAACCACTAGTTTAAGAATTATAACTATGCAAAATTTCGTAATTTTGTCACTCACTGACTGACTGACCGATCATCAATATTAAAGTGGTACTTCTAGCAGACATAGAAGCTTCAAATTTAGAATACAATTAGTGTTTAGTGTATAAATGAAGGAAAAATTATGAAACATTATAGTTTTCATCCAGTTTCCGAGATACATTAACTGCATAAATAATTTTGTAAACTCGTATAAATATATAGGATTACAAAGTTACATTTGCAGTTAATGAAATGTAACTTTGTAAAAAATAAGAATACATTTGTCGACATCATTGCTTCTCTATGGGAATCGTAACAACCGGCTAAAGACTGCGCAGATGACGTAGTGGTTAAGATACCAACGTACCGTGCTAGTGTCGCGGGTTCGAATCCCATGCAAGACAACACCTTGTACGATCCACAAATTGTTGTTCTGAGTCTGAATGTCATTTATGTTGGTTAATTAGGTACATAATCTTTCCGTATGGTACGAAGTAAGAATACAATTCACCACTCTCTATCTTGCCCATGGATAACGTATAAGACGACTATGGGATATAATGTGCACATACCATCTGTGCAAGAGAAGAAAAACTCGAAATTATACCCTAAATCAATATGTCTGACCAGCATGGCATAGTGGGTTAAATTCCCTCCCATTGTAGCGGAGGCCCGAGCTCAACAGTGGGACATATGAGGGACGCGATGATGATGCGATGTTGAATTATATGTTTGTAAAGTCCCCACAATATAAGGATTATTATTCCCTTAGTGCAAGGCGTTGTCATTTAAAAAAACATACAACAGGAAGGAGAGTGGGCAGCAGCTCTCGCCGGGGAAATGTATCATATCTCACTGTGAAACCAACCCGCCTACCAAACGTGGCGACTACGTCATTATTCTTCATAAGGCGTAGAAAAATGAGTTCTAGTCATGGCAACTCTGTTACCCTTGAGCGTCTTTGGATGCAGGTGCCACAGTACCGCACTTTATAGTGAAGCATGAGGAGAGTCTATGTTCTACAATGGACGGAGGTAGGTTGAATGATGATTGAAATAATAGGTGTAGACAGATACCTAGATGTAATTATGTTCAAAGATAACTTGTAAAATGGTCAATCAACTTAATGAAAAAGCGTAGTAGTGTAGTAGAAAAGAGTAGGACGTGTCTTGTGAAATTGTACCAAAATCTCCCAAAGTATTAAGCAAACTAAATTGCTTCAAATTTATCTGAAAGAAAGAACACCATCATTAGGCTCGATTGCCATCAAAGCGGAGAGGAGACTAGAGGAGATATGTTTCGAAAAACCAATCAAATTTCTTTATTTCCACATCTCCCCGCTTAATTTAGGTAGAATTGACTCAAGCGGAAAGGAGTGATGTCTCATTTTTCAGAGAGTGTGCTCTAAGAAAATCCTTTGTTAGTATTCAACAAGTAGAAGGTACCGGAAAGGCAAATAAGTAGGTCTATCTACAAAAAGAAATGAGATACCATCAAAAACAATACTTGTAAAAAAAAGCCAAGCCTCGCAACTGAGTTCTTTTACCATAAAAATTTGTGAGATCCATGTTATACCAAGTCGGTTAACTCATTCAGTCCCTGCTTAAGGGACCTTTCTTCATAAGTTATTACGTAAATAGCTAACCTAATAACTTCTTATAGTGACTATATCAATATTAAGGATCTTTTATATTTAAAATAAATAGATTGACTTGGCAATCGCACTATGTTTAGTACAATTTAATATAATACGTATTACTTGTGAGGTGTGTTTTCATGCGATTGCCAAGTCATTCTGTTTATTTTAAACATAAAAGATCTTTAATATTAATATAGTCACTATAAGAAGTTGTTAGGTTAGCTATTTACGTAATAACTTATGAAGAAAGGTCCCTTAAGCAGGGACTGAATGAGTTAACCGACTTGGTATAACATGGATCTCAGAAATTTTTATGGTAAAAGAACTCAGTTGCGAGGCTTGGCTTTTTTTTACAAGTATTGTTTTTGATGGTATATAACTAACAGACACAAATTACATCCAGACTCAGAACAACAATTTGTGAATTGCACAAAGTGTGTCCTGCGTGGGATTCGAACCGCAGACACTGGAACTGTAGGTGTGTATTAAAACATAGCTATGGATTGAAAATTTCTAGATGGCTGATATGTCTGTAAACAACTCAGATTTATACTACGTAGAAGATATGACACAACAAAATATTTGTGGTCACCAAACGACATACTAACTGACTATGCATAATTGATGAGGTCTACATTCTGGTATCACAAGTTTTTGTTTACCATGTGTACCGAAGTGAAGCTAATCAGGGCCGATTCCACGTAGCCACTTGTTTGTTTGTTTTTGCGGATGGATGGAATAATAATTTAATTAGAAATTATAATAATATTGTGTGTGGTAGTGGCTACGAATACTATCAACCCTAAGGTGTAGTAAAAGACGATTAAAAGTTTGATATCGACTTGGGCCAACTCTATCTGATACTACGTCATCACCATCATCTTAGCCAATATACGTCCCACTGTTGAGTTCAGGCTTCCTTCACTATTGGGGGAATTGACCTACTATACGAGGCTGGTCGGACGAGTTGGCATAGGGTTTCATTTCGAGTTTTCCATCTCTTGCATTGATGTTATATGCACATTATATCCCTTAGTCGTCTTTTACGACATCCACGGACAAGAGAGGGGGTGGTGAATTGTATTCTTACTCGGTCTTCACACGAATAGTTATATCACGTGGTCTTCATCATCATCATCATCGCAGCCCATATACGTACCACTGTTGGGCTCGGGCCTCCTCCACAGTGGGAGGGAAATCGACCTACTATATCACGCTGGTCGAACGTCTTGGCATAGGGTTTCGTTTCAAGATTTCCATCTCTTGCATTGATGTTATATGCATATTATATCCCTTACTCGTCTTTTACGACATCCACGGATAAGAGAGGGGGTGGTACAGTTATACTACGTGGTCAACAACAAAACAGGCGGCCGTTAATGAAATTATTAGCAAAACTTCCAGTATGTTTGATGGAAGAGTAGTGCATATTACGTTGATCATCGTCTTAGCTTATCTACGTCCCACTGCAGGGTTAGAGCCTCCTCCACAATAGGAGAGAAATTGACGCTACTATACCATGCTGGCCGGATAGGTTGGTATAGGATTTTATTCCGAGTTTTGCTTCTCTTGCAAAGCGGTTATATGCTTATTATATCCCTTAGTCGTCTTGTACGACATCCACGGGCAAGATAGAGAGTGGTAAATTGTATTCTTACTCCGTCACCATACGGAACATATTACGTTGACCGCAAGTAATTGGTATAAGAAGATGATAATAATGTTGAATAATATTATAAAATGGGTAAATAAAATAGCGACTATTATATACACGAAACTATTGGCATGGCTAGTCTTTCTATATATAATTTTTCTGTACGTATGTTAGTCACCTAAATTCTCCTAAACGGCTTTACGGATTTAAATGTAATTTTGTGTGTATATTTTAATGGATTCCTGCATGGCTTTAAAATGAAATTGGTCCCGTTCGATGGCTTTAATGTCGCCAAATTTTTTTGCTGTACAATAACATAACAACATATCATATTTAACATCACGCTGCTTTATCGGACAGGTACGCTAGTATTTATATAAATAGCATTACAGCGAGTAAACATTGTCAAAATAAATCACATAATAAATTACTTCCGAATACTGTATACCGTTCGGCCGGTTTATATCGCGAGTTACGCAATATCAGTTAAGATCTGTGGCTGAATAAGATATGCAGGAAGTGCAGCTAAATGCGGTGTGTATATCTGCCGGCTAACTCGACCGCGTCTGCACTACGTTTATGATGTACTAGTATTATTATAACTACTACATGTAGTGACGGGTTAATAATAAAATGAGTCATCACCTTCCTTATTTTAGCATGGAAGTCATAAAAACCGGGGCGAGGGATTACTAGGCGAAAGGGACATCAGCAATCTTGTATAATACCAAACTCTGGTGGGAAAATATTTGTATGTGATGTTCATTTTTATTCAAGTAGTACACACCGTTTCAAATATGATAAACGACACAATTTATTTAAAAGCCAAACATACTTTATTATAGTTCATATTCGTCCCACTGTTGGGCTCGAGCCACCACAATAAGAGGGAATTTGAACTAGTATGCTGGTCAGACGTGTACGTGGTACAGAGTTTTGTTTCGAGTTTTCCTTTTTTTGCATCGATATTACCTGCACATATTCCTTAGTCGTCTTTTATGACACCTAAGGGCAAGAAAGGGTGTGGTCCATTGTATTCTTGCTCCGTAACCACACAGAAAGAAAACACTTATTTTTACTTAAATTATACAGATTTAAACTTAAAACGAACATTTCAACAACTGTGATTCTATTTCTATAAAGAAATGTAAATGTAAGCTAGTATATAAAGTTAACATGAAGATGGTTCGATAACATTTACCACAAGTAAAGAGCTATGTTTCGATTCCTTCCTTGCCTGTTCTTACAGTATTGTCTGAGTAAAACAAAAGGAATATACGATCCACCACGCTATGTATAGAAGCAATAAACTCGGTGAGGGCAGTTTTATTACGTCCACTATATAAACAATACCGTAGGACTACTTAGTAGTTAACTATAGGATTAGAACAAACCAGGTTGGCCACGGTACTCGGGATACGGTACTAGTGATCAATGGCGGTGGGGAGGGAATACCGTAGGTTTTGGCATTGCGTGCCAATCTTTCGTCGCCTCGAACAGAAAGGACTTCGTATGTCCAAACCATAACCAGCCCAAAAAAAGTATAAGAACTAATAATTACGTTTACATTTTCATTGCCTTTGAGGTAGATAAGAAATCAGTCTAGCTGATGATGAGTGCTAAAGACTGCTGCTGAAGAACGGAAGAGGAGTATGGTTTTCCAGTTTTCTCACTAACGAAATAAGTTGTTACTCATTTTCTCCTTTATAATTTCAGACAAATTATGAAAGAAGAGTAAAAACTGAATGGCCAAATGCTTAAGCTTTGCCTTATAATTCGTGATCTGATAGTATTAAGTGAAAAGATCGCTTTTTGAGAGGGCTTTTTACGATGACGATATTTCATTTATTTATAAAAATAATATTAAAATATAAGTGTAAGTAGTAAATAGTAAATTAGTAAGTAGTAAATTCGATACTTCAATGATCTCAAACTAAAAACATTTTATAGACATTTTAACTTTAAAATAATATTTTTTTACTGATACAAAATTAGGACTTTTATATAGGAGGCACGAAATGACTGTCTAAAAATTTTACTTATACTTCAACTACTGTCAAAAGACTTTATCGTGACACAATACGATACAGCGCAGTCATCAAAGAAGATTCGGCAGGAGCTCTTTGTATAAAGTGTATTAAACAAGACAGAATAGACTCCCTTTTCTGTTCATAACGACTGGAGTTTGTCTTTTATTTATTTCTTAATTTCCTTGAATCAAGGAAATCTATTCGTGGCTTTGGATATCTTAAAATAGCAAGTATATTTACGGAATATTACCAAGAAACCCATATCAATTTTGAAGTAACTTCAAATCCTTGTCTGTCTCTGAATAGAATAGAAATAGGTCGTCAGTTTATAGGTTCTAAGTATTACTTTCTAAGCCTGCCACTAACGTATTGTGTTGTATACATTTGGCGAAACCTATTCAAAAGGTAGAGCGGGCGGGTTATGGGCCTCACACTCACTACAGATCACTGAGCGAGGTGCAATTACATTATGTGCCGCCAAAAATAGAGATGTAACAATTTCTTTTGCTTTGTTCTTCTTGACCAATCTAGCTTACCCAAGGGCGAATACTTGCAAAACTGCTATTGAAATCCATTCGCTAATTGTGATCTTCTCCTAACAGTCATATCTATGACAATCAACCTGATCTTTGAAGTCATGCATGTGACTTAACAGCAGCTATTTACAAACTCGTTATTAATTAATATACACACATAAAATACATTCATTGGCTCAAACACCAATTTGCCTTACCGCGTATAAATTTCGTTCATAAATTATTATTTAATTTGCATGCTAAATGAAATTGGCGCAGTATATTCTCCATACAAATGATAATGGAAAAAAGGACAATAATATTGGAAATGTCTATTCGTAAAAAATATTGCTTATAAGTGTTAAAGATTGTCAACTAAAATGACGAGTGGATATCACAGAAATGTATCTCTCTAAAACAAAAAATAAGGATACTGAAACGAATCGCATCACACGTGACAAAAAACCAATCTTAATGTTGTTTATCAAATATTTTAATGGAAAATATTGAGAGATTTATTACTATAGAGTATTTTATTTATCGCGGCTTAAACCGTAACAAATATTTTTCAACTAAAAACAATATATTTAACCTTTACAATATATCATTATTATATATTAAAGGTTAATACGTAGCCATCCGTTCATTTAATCGTTTATTATTAAAACTTGAATGAATATTGTTTTGAATTCGCATCACGAGGAAGAATTTATTTCCTCTGGAAAATATTTCCGATGTCAGTGCCATTCCGTTTTAAACCGAGTAAGGTGAGTGAAATCTCATGATTTAAAGAGCTCATTATAAAATTACATTTTCCACATTTCATAGGTGTTGATTTCGTTAAATGCAATTATTAAGTATAGAACGTGAGTGATTTTGAAAGTGTCTCAAAGATATTGTTATCTATTAGTATTTTGGGTTAAAAAAACAATGTTTATGTTAACCACCTTAAGTTTTCGTGGCGCCATAAAGAAATAAGTGAAGACCAGGAGAGTGGGCAACCGGGCTTTTATTCCAATCTCATAATACCAACAAACGAGGCGAGTAAGCGAGGCGACGGCTGTTATGGCATGAAGCACTATTGTGGTTCACATTCAATTTTAATTCTATCCATCCATCCATCGATTAGCCCATAGACGTCTACTGTGAGACATAAGTCTCCTCATGAGAATGCCACTCGGAACGGTCCTGTGCCATTTGCATCGGTTCCTGCGACTTACAAGATGTCATCAGTCCACTTAGTAGAGGGTCGTCCTACGCTGCGATCTTCGATTTGTGATCGCAATTCGAGAACCTTTCTTCCCTATTTGATCTTACACTAAAAATTGTAAATTAAAACTTTTTACATTTATCTGATTTTGACATCTATCCGCACAAATTTAGTGACATTGAGATAGCTCCAGATAGTTCAGCGTTAATACATAGTACAAATGTCAGAAGTGAAACTTGTATGGTGCCACGTGTATTTTGTCAATATTAAAAAAAAACAAGTTGTGTATCGAAGTGTTGTCCCGCGTAGCATTCGAACCCATGAAGCTGGCATGGTAGGTCGGTATCTTAACCACTACTTCATCTGTGCAGTCAAGTAAAATGAAATTATAGCCGAAACCGTTAACCGTTTAGCGTTAAGCGTTTAAAGCAACCTTGTTGGAAGTCGCTTTAGAAGTTTCACTTCAATAACCCAGTTAGTATCGAATTGAAAATAATATGTCATTATAGTAAAATATATATAGATTTATTCTATAAATCTGAAGTTGTATACAATAGAATTAAAAAAAAAGAAAAACATTTATAATAGGTCACCTATGTAATTGCCGTTCTGCAGTACTGGCCATTTCAAATCAAAATAATTTTTGTTTGGCTAAGAATTCTAATTTCAAATTAATTTTATTTTAAAACATGGAATTCATTTTCCAAAAGTAGTCATTATAAATTCGAGTAATTGTGGAATATGAGTATCGTCGTTGCAGCAACGCGGCACAGGCGGCGCGCAACATCAACGACGTTTACGGAGCTAACACTACAAACCAACGCACCGCATGTTATTGGTTTGCTCGCTTCCGTTCTGGAAATTTCGACCTGAAAAATGAACCTCGCAGTCGTCCGAAGACTTTGGTCGACAATGACGAATTAAAGGCGATTGTGGAAGCCGATGATACACAATCTACGGCTGAATTAGCAGCAGCTTTCGACGTTAGCGTCAAAACAATATTGGTCCATTTGCGTCAAATTGGCAAGGTAAGAAAGCTTGACAAATGGGTGCCCCACGAACTCAATGATCGCCACCGCGAAGTACGCGTCGAGACATGCCTTGCATTGCTCAACAGACACACAAATGAAGGAATTTTGAAACGCATTGTTACTTGCGATGAAAAATGGATTCTGTTTGATAACCGCAAGCGCTCAGCAAGTTGGTTGGATCCTGGTTCAGCACCTAAACAATGCCCTAAACGAAAACTTACCCCTAGAAAAGTAATGGTCACTGTTTGGTGGTCTAGCGCCGGTGTGATTCATCACAGCTTCTTACCAAACGGGGTGAGCATTATTGCAGATGTGTACTGTGCAGAACCGAACACAATGATGGAGAAGCTGGCACATCTCCAACCAGCATTGGTCTATCGCTCGTCTCCGCTGCTTCTGCACGACAATGCGCGACCTCATACTGCACAGCAGACGGTCTCCAAGTTGCAAGAACTGGGGTTGGAAGCTCTCCGTCATCCGCCATACTCACCAGACCTTGCGCCTACAGACTACTTCTTTTTCCAGAATTTGGATAACTTTTTGGCGGGAAAGAAATTCAATACCCGAGAGGCAGTACAAAATGCCTCTGAAGAATTTGTTGCCTCCCGTCCAGCTGATTTCTCTAAGAAGGGCATCAATAAACTGCCGCTGCATTGGCAAAGATACATTGATTGCATGGGTGATTACTTCGATTAATACAAATAAAAAATACATGAAAAAAAAATCGTTTAATTTTTTTCATACATAACAGCAATTTCATAGGTAAATACCTAATATTATACTATATTCTACGAAGTACTTAATGTTTTTCAGACAACCTACTGTAATATTATTATACTATTCTTAGTCGTGAATTGCTTCAAATATTATCTTAAGTATCAATTTATCTAGACACAGTCTACGCCCACATTCTTAAAGTACTTTATAAAAAATGTTGATATTAAAATAGGATAAAGGGTTACATGTCCGACCTCTAAACAATTACATTATGTGAAGTACAAAATGATAGGACAATATTACGTACGTAGGCGTTCACCCTTAAACGTCCCCGGATAATGCTATTAATATAAATTTATCAGCATACAATTTACCTGTAGGAGTCATATGAGTACGTCATTACAAGGGTGATGAAAATTCAATAAAGTATTATTAGCCAATAAAGTACTTATTTAATAAAATAATACTTATTATCCGTGTGATGACGAAGTAAGAATACAAATCACCGCCCCCTTTCTTGCCCATGGGTGTCATAAAAGATGACTAATAATATATAAAGATAACATCTATGTAAGAGAAGGGAAACAGGAAATAAAATCCTATATCAACCTGTCTGACCAGTGTGGTATAGTATGACAATATCCCTCATATTATGGAGGAAGCTCGAGCCAAGTAGTGGGACGTATATGAGCTGAGATTATAATAATGATGATAATAATAATACTACATTATTTCAATGTATCTTACAAGTTAATACAATAAGCTTTGCACCCCTTATATTTTAATTTATCTTAAACTGACGATCGACTAAACGATCCATTGAGCTTTATATTACCTTTATTATCCCTTTCGTCACCTCAGTCGGAACGGTGGGTTATGGGGCCACGCTCCAGCATGGCCCCATAACCCACCGTATTCCCTCCCCTTCGCCATTGGGTCTACCACTGGTACTGACTTCCTTGTCGTCCGTGGTCAGACCGGCTAGCGCTTTATACCACTTTAAAATAATATTAATAATCGTACACTTTGGAAATATTCAAACCAATCGAGCGAGTTTTGAGTATATACGAGACTACAGCACTGAAATTGATTATTGAATAAATATAGATTAGAACCTCCGTGTGGTGATGGGCTAATGATCGCCGATCACCTTTCTTACCCATGGGAAACATAAAAGACGATTAGGGGATATACTATGCAGATAATATAGATAAAATGAATATAAACTCCACATGAAGCTCAATATGTCCGTCTCATTGACTTGACATAGAAGGTGAATTTCTCACCCCAAGAACCAACAGTAGAACGCACTAAGAAGTGATAAGAAAATAAAAGATATATATGAATATACGGATGCGGCATAAGTACATAAATATAAGACTTAATTACTTGTAAGTGCCAAAATTAGGCTTTACCTTTTTACATCAAGACCAATTGATGTATAAATATGTAGAAATATATAAATGTATATTAAAAATACGAGCTAACATAAAATTTCTACAGAAGATTTAGTGTGTTAATTTGTTAACGATAAGCGTTATTCATTTCCCTTCTATCGTATAGGTATCAAATGTAGGTTTACAGTTTATCAGAAACGACAACCGCTATTACTTTATATAATATTCTCTGAAACTATAAAATAACAATTTCCGTGATGCTGGATTATATTTTCGAGGGCATCATCGGTTTTATTATGAAATAAGTCTACTTTTGTTGACCTTTGCAATACGAAAGCTATATATTTTATCCTATTGTCCGTTTTAGTGATCCATTAAAGATTGCACTAAAAATAAATGAAAATACGTTTTTAACTATGCGCTATAAAAACCAAGTTTTCATGGCATTTTAAGATGTATGTTATGACTTACCCGCCACGACTTCTGGTAGGTAAACAGTACCTACTGAATATTTTACCTTTGCGTTAAAATTTAAGTTTTCTATAAAGAAAATTTAATAAAAATAAATATATTACTTTTAAATAAATATTATATCATGATTTCTAGGCGAATTGTACGGGATATTTGATATTAAATAATAATAAAATATTTATTTCCGGTCCTTAGCTGTTAGTAACAAACTAAAGATAGTAATTATATCACTTTTTTAAAATGCAGCAATAAGTCGCATCCAACTTTGCATCATCGATGTTTTTTTCTGATCTCCAACGCCCAGGACACTGTTAGAACTGCTTACGTAGCAGTGACATTAGGAAAGCACTCATATATCTCATACATATCAATGCGTGCCTCCGCGAAAGCAATTGATGCACTATGTTGAAGGCAACACCAGTAATATTCTAAGCACATTGTTCTATTCAATACATAATAAAGGAGCTTATCAACGATAATTGACTTTTTTAAACCCAGTATTAGTGAAATCTAAGAAAAAAGATTCAGCCAGTGTGCCGCATGGTAACAGTTATAAACACCACCAATCCACACGTTTAAACACACCAAGCAACACGTTTAAATAAACAAACCTCTCAATGTTGTATTATTAATTAGTTGGTCACGTAATTTAGTATAGTTTGGCAACCTTCCTTCTCGAAATATGATTCGATCATATAATCAAATTATCTGTATCGGTTGAATAATCCAATTTATAAAGGTCTCTATTATCAAAGGGATTTCCTATCATAGAAGGTTTGAAAATCTGCGTTCGCCAACCCAGAGATAAAAGCAACGTAAATATCAAAAAGCAAGTTTCTTCAAAAGTTTAGGAAAAACTGTTAAGAAGTTTTTGCGTAATATCGTAAAATGATAAGAAACAGGTACTACTTCACTGGGGTTTGAGTGTACATTGATATAGATATAGTAGACAGGTATAGATTTACATATTTATATAAGTTTTAAGAAAAAACCAAAGATATCTTCAGTTATATCATAATAATTAATTATATTAGCAGTGTCAGATCAGAGTAACACATTCCCAGAAATTTTGACTGCTACCAGTGTCGCGTCCGGACGTTGAAAATGTTCATTCTTTCATCTAATTTTAACTAGGAAATGTCTCATTAACGAGTTGCATTATCGTCCCTAAATATAATGTGGACAAGCTGTCATAAAATATTCAGGTCAAAATATTTGTATTTGTAAATATCTGGATGTTAATCCATACTAATATTATAAATGCGAAAGTAAGGATGTTTGTTTGTTTGTAACGCTTTCACGCTTAAACCACCGAACCGATTTCAAAAATTCTTTCATCAATGGAAAGCTATAATATCAGGGAGTAAACATAGGCTATATTTTATCCCGGTATTCACACAAGAACGGGAACTACGCCGCGGGTAAAGCGACTGAAACCGAAGCGAAGCGAGGGCGGGTTGCTAGTAAGATATACATTCGTGTAAATTAATATTTAATATACAATAATTTTCGTAATCCGTGTAGTGACGGAGGCAGAATATAATTAACCACTACCTTGCCAGTGGATATCGTAAAAGACGACTAAGGGATATAATATGCATATAACATCTGATGAGACATCATGCAAGAGACGAAAAACTCAAAATAAGTACCTATACCAACCCGCTTAACCAACGTGGTATATAGTAGGTCAATTTCCCTCCCGTTGCGGAGGAAGCTTGAGCCCAGCAGTGGGACACACATGAGCTGTGATGAATAAATGAATGAATACCATAATATAGATCGGAGTCAACGTAATATGTATGTTCCTCTTCCGCAGTACATATTGCAAAAGTTATTGGCAATAATTTTATGATCGGCCGCCTGCCAGACGTCAACTCTTGTGGTCGGCCCAAGCGGCCCAACGACGAAGGCGACGTGGTGTTCGGGTGGGTGTGCGTGCTTACGCCTCTCTGTCGCCCCGGGCGGAGTGGTGCGAGGAGCGCGCCGACCGCAGCCCACCCCCAAAAAAAAAAGACGTCAACCCTCCTTGGGAATGTAATTGTTTAGCAGACTGCATCAGATGGAATGGCCTAGGTCGATATTAAAGCCCTTAGTCGTTTTTACGACACTCACCAGTAATTTAAAAGTTGGTAGTATTCATAGCCATACATCACAATATAATAATCATCATCATCTTGCTCTTATCCCAATTACTTGGGGTCGACGCAATATGTCATCTGTTTTGACATATTGCAAAAAGTTTCGGCAATGACTTTTATGACCGGCCGCCTGCCTGACGTCAACCCTCTTTGGGAATGTAATCGTTGACCCAAATGGTACCAGATGGAGTTGGTCCGGGTCAATCTAGGGCTCTTAGTCGTCTTTTACGACACCCACGAGCAAAGCAAGGGTTGGTAGTATTCGAAGCCGCTACCACACAATATAATAATATATGTGTAATAATGGTGTAAGAATAAATTACACCACCTCAGTCAGTCTCGCAGTTGTTGTAAAGGAGGACAAGGAAGGATATAAACAAACAAAATTTTTGCAAAAGCCAATTCGAGATGTTTTATTTTGTGGTATTAAACATTTTGTAGACGGGCCCCCGCTGTTAAAGGAAATGAAGTAATTAAGGGACATCAGCAGAAAACCATATTCTAATCCGCATGGCCACATATGTCCCACTTTAGCCTCGAACCTCCTCCATATCGGAAGGGCAATTCAATTATTCACCACGCTGGTCAGGGCGGATTGGTATAAGGTTTTATTTCAAGTTTTCCTTCTCTTGCATCGTTGTTATATGTGAAATATCCCGTAGTCATCTTTTACGACACTCACGGGGAAGATAGGGAGTGGTGATTTGTATTCTTACTCCATCATCACACTGAATAACGTGGTATAGTAGTCTAATTTCCATTTTCATTAGAGTAGGCCACTAACAGTGTGCCGTATATAGTTTGAGAAGATTTAAGAGAAAAATGTATTAGTCGCATTTCATAGTACTCATTAGTCCCTAATTTCTTTGTTTCATCCATATATGAAATTTATGTCAGTGGCACGTCGCTTCCTTCGTTAATTCTTAGTATTATTACATTTTTAAATACCGCTATTTCTTTCACATGAAATATGTTCACGACGTCCTTGATTTATATAGATGCTTTATTTAAAATGATCGCGATATGGGCCAGAAGCGAAACATTCTTAGAAAAGTTCATTACGTGTAAGACAGTAGTTCTCATTTGCGGTTAAAGACACCGCCCGATAATTATAACGACTAAACATAAAATAAACAGTGTCTATTTTAGATCGTCGAATAGCGAGATTATTTATAGATTGTGTGTTGCAAAATACATGGCCGAGTTATGTCAGACGGAATATCCAAACGCATGTGCACGCGCATATGCGTTGATGGTAACGGTGCGGGTTGCATTTATGAAATTGGATCTGTCATCGGAATATGAAATGCGTTGAAGGGTTATGTACATTAATGTACGCTAATTGGTCTGCGGTATATTTATATTTCTTTATATTTGAAGTGCTTTCATTTATCATCATTCGTCTTTCGTCGTAAACGTAGATATTTCATGTGGGGACGAAGTAAGGATTTAATTCACCACCCTCTTGGCTACCCGTGGGTGTTGTAAAAGACGACTAAGGGATATAATATCCAGATAACATCGAGAGAAGAAAAGCTGTAAATAAAATCGTTTACCAACATCTTTGCTTTCTATTGTGAAAGAAGTGCCTTCCCTAAAAATGACAGTGTCATAACTGCCACGCTTGGCAGGCAGTTGGCGGCTGCAGTCAAGTGTAATACATTTTTCAGGAGAGGGCTGCCCAATCTCTCGGTAATAACCGACTTTTATGACTCTCATGAGTAAGTAAGGGGTAATAAGAATTGTGTAGTTATTTAATTGCCACACGGAGAAGCAGCCATTTTAATGGGTATTTTTTTGCTGTCGGTGTGAGCTTACGGTGGCAGTGGGGCGGCAAGATGACCACAACTTATCTTAGAAACGCTACGTCGTTGATGCTACGTCTTATGAACGGACTACTGCCACCGTAGGAAATATCTGTATATTGAAATGTATGTAAATAGATAGAGAATGTGCCCGTACACACCGAATAGAAATCTACGCACCGAATATCCGTATTTCATAAATTGTTTTATATTTCATCATTGCAACTAATATACGTTCTCCGGTTGGGAGACAACTTTCTCCAGAATGGGAGGGAAATTGATCTACTATATCAGACTAGTCAGACGGGTTGGTATTGGGTTTTATTTCGAGTATTTCTTCCCTAGCACAATGTTCTGCATATTATAACGCTTTAGTCGCTCTTTTACGACACCTTCGAGCAAGGAAGGGGGGGTGGGGAATTGTATTCTTACTCCATCACCTCATGGAAACTTGTTTTATAAATACATATGGAGATTATTATAAATATCCATTTCTCTATGATCGTGACTCCATAATAGCAGAGTTAGTGTAAAAAAGCAACGCCGAAAACTGGGCTGGGTTCTATAAGTTTCAATAAAATTAAAAGAGGGAATGGCTCGATATGAAACGGGTGAATAATGATGAAAATTTAGCAAAGTGAAAATTTGAATATAAATTCATGCCAATTCATTCACTTATACCTCAATAATTCACTTTTCTTTGACGTTAAAGACCATCATAAATCAAGAATGTATAATACATTAGTCTTGTATTACATAATTTGTATTCCAACACCGTAAACATATTTCGTATTTCTGTTTGTAGTGGAACCTTGAGATTCTTCGTAACCACGGGGAGTATTCCGGCCTTGGCGTGCCACTTATATTGTGTACCATTTCTGTGACGAAACATGTTTAGATTATTTTAGCTCATTTAGAACAAATATAGAATTAACTAGCAGGTAAACAATATATTGCTATGCCGTAGTTCCGAGTTTGGACTCACGGTTTACATGATGAAGTTTTCAAAGTTAAGTGCGATTTAAATTGCTGTTTTTAAATTATTACAAGTTTTGATTTTCAATTACGATGTTTTGACATGTTAAATCTTTATAAAAGTCATATATTACGCGAAAAAAAGGTCACTCAGATAACTTGAAGTTAGATTTATTGAAAATCTCTCCGGTTAGATTGGGCAGTTAAAATACTTTGTATTGTCAGTGATAAATTATCTTCATTTTCTTCAGTTCAGTCCAGATTCTTATCTTTATGGTAAATATTTCACCATGCTATCTGTCGGATAAATTTACACTTCATTTGCTTGAAGGATGCTATGCCTACTTTTTACTAAATTTGTAAGTTTGAAAGATTTTTCAAAAGTGGTAGGCCCTGTTTTTCTCAGAGTGAATTACTACAATTCTATGGCATATATAGGACAATGAGATGATAGAAATATGGGTAAACATAACATGATTTTTTAAAATGAGAGCTGTGATTTATGTATAATAATACCAGAATTTCTATTAGGCTGTAATTTTTTTAAGAAATTTGGCAATTGAAATTCTAGAGATGTTAATCTTGTCTTGTTAAGTGTTTTAACTATCTCTCTCATAATATGGTGATTGGGTACATTTTTTCTTAGTCCAAATTTAGAATAACAGTAGGTTTAGATAGACGCCGGGACGTTGATGAAAGCGTAAATAACACAAAGGGTAACTCGTCGCATGGGTCACCTGAATGCAGGTAGCGGTATCGATGGCCCACTCAACAGGTTGAGAGGAAACACATGGCGGGTTAGTTACGGGGTCGTTCCGTCGACCCGGATAGAAAGAGAGCGGCCCAAAAAAACAAGGTTATAAGATTTCATTTATTTAGTAAAGTTGTTAGAGATTGCCTTAGATGAATAAAGTGAAGTGGACGATAATATAATTTCAATTAGGAGTTGCCCAACAATCACAAAACAATTAAACCAAAAACATTCATATTCATTTCGGCTCATATACGTCTCGCTACTGGGCTCAAGCCTCCTCCATAATAGGAGGGAAATTGAGCTTACTATACCACGCTGGTCAGACAGATTGGTATAGGGTTTTGTTTAGAATTTACCATCTCTTGCACAGATGTCATATCTGTAATAAATCATCATCATCTTGCTCTTATCCCAATTACTTGGGGTCGACGCAATATGTCATCTGTTTTGGCATATTGCAAAAAGTTTCGGCAATGATTTTTATGACCGGCCGCCTGCCTGACGTCAACCCTCCTTGGGAATGTAATCGTTGACCCAAATGGTACCAGATGGAGTTGGTCCGGGTCAATCTAGGGCTCTTAGTCATCTTTTACGACACCCACGAGCAAAGCAAGGGTTGGTAGTATTCGAAGCCGCTACCACACAGCAGTCTATCTGTAATAAATGAAACTATATAATATCAAATATTAACTCTAGAGATGGTATTTTTAATAAACACTAAAAACGTCAGCAGATAAATTAAAATTACTTATTATTGCCAAATGCTAGACATTGACAGAGATAGTGGAATAAAACATCACAATACATTGTAAATAAAATCAGTTTTACAATTTTATTGTTTTGTATCTAGACATCATAAAATATTGGCGACTACAATTTTGGAACAAATACATTTTAACACACTTAACTGTCTATCAAATAAGGTTTTTATCATCGGTCTACGAATTGATTTACGTTTTATTCTCTCACAAACTGTTGTTTTACATTAAGACATAAAAATTTAAACCGTCGAGTTATTTGAGAAGGTTACGTATTTGAAATATTTGACACCTTATTGTAGATTTCAAATGGCCCATTTCACAGCTACTTTGAAGTGATAAATCTATGTCATAATATTGATTACAAAACTATTCAGGATTGAAACAGGTCACGTTGAGTAGAAAACTATGTTTACATAAACCGCATTTTAAAATCGTTCAAGATCATTACTTGACTCTCAAAAGGATCAGGAATAAAAGAAAATTTGTGTCGTTTATACTTAAATTTAGAAAACGTGTACGTGGAACTTAGTTATAATCAGAATTAGCACGGCGTAAATTCTTTTACAATGACTGAGTTATAAGATACACTCTGTATTTATCTTTATGATCTTTCATACATGTTGTTGGCGTAATATTAGATACATTATTAAAATTGTTGTCACGTCGTAAAAACTCAGTTTGATAATTCTAAATATATTACGAAATATACGTGGGTTTACCCATTGAAGAATAATACTTTGAACATCTGCCTCATGATTAATGTAATATTTATTTTGTAAATAGTGTTTTCAATTTTCAGCAAAGGTTTTTAGCAAAAATTTTGTGAAAGGTAATATAAAATTTAGTATTAGTTTATCAGAATATCGCGTATTGGTAATATGAATGTGACGTGTTAAGAATGTATCACCGGGCTATTTTCCAGTTATCTAATTTAGTAGTTCTAATGCTATATATCATTCCGTGTGGTGACGGAGTAACAAGAATACAATTCACTACATCTTGCACGTGGATGTCATAAAGGACGACTATAGGATATAATAGACATAACATTTACGCGGGAGAGGGATAACTCGCAATAAAACAGTTCCTTCCTATTGGGGAAAAGGCTCCAGCCCAGCACTGGGACGTTCATGAACTGAGATAACGAAATTGTGGATCACCGGAACCGACTTCTTTACTTCATCTCGGCGGGTTTTCTTTTCAGGTATCTAATTCGTCGACACCCGATAAAGCGCTGGAACGTCATGTGATCAATTTTTCTGCTGGTGGCGCGTTAAGCTCAGTCTGATCACCCATGGCTTAGGTCAAGCAAGATAGTTTGAACTAATATGTCTTCCACGAGAAAGTAAAGGGCGGTGACAGATAGTATCGTTAATCCATTACCAAGTGTGGTAGGAATGCTAATAGATAGCATTATTGTAAAGGCGGTATAGCAAAAATTAAAACAAATAATATAAAATTGACAGAAATAGATTAATTGCCCACATGTAATAATCGCGAATATATCAGAATGTGTTAAATGTACGTACGTACATTATTAAAAAAAAAAACGATTGCGATGAATATAAACATAACGATGATTACTCGATCGCGTAAAACGTGCTTGTGTAATGTAAAAAAAAGGTAAACAAAACATACCTACATACAAACGGGTCAACAGTTTACATTTTACGATGTATTCAACAGTTTTACAGTATATTTGGACGGGGCAACACTATTACGCGAGTTTTATGGTCTTGTTCCGTAAACCGAGTTACGTCGGCTTACGCGTCAGACCCATTTTTTTTATTTTAACTTACTACTATTATAAATATGATAGTGTGGATGGTTTGTTTGTTTCTCAATCACGTCTGAGTATCTGATCGGATTTAAATTGAATTAGGTAGAGAGATCGTTTGGAATGGAATAGAACGAGGGCGGCGCAGGCGCAAGTACCTGCGGCTGATGCCGCCCTAGCTGGGGCCGTGGGTGACTGGACCGCCGCATAGTTTATCACCCACAGAGAGGTTCACCGCGTGAGGGAGACGGTCGTCCCGGGAGGGACGTTGGGGAGGGACGGTACCCGAAAGGGTAACTCGCCAGGCAGACCATGACCGACAAAAACCTCTGTACCAGTAGTCAGCCCAATAGCCAATAGGTGGAAATACGGTGGGTTATGGGGCTCATTGACGTGGATTAACAGCCTGACTGGAAATCCATTTGTAAATGTCCAGAGTGATAGATAGACGTAACTTCTTAAAGTATTGCGTAGAAACGCGTCACAATGTTTTATTGTTATAGACAATTAACCGAATAATTTTAAGCATCATTTTAATTTGTTATTTAGGAAATATCTTTATAAATTATTATATTTAAAAATTTCAACAAGATCACTGTAGAGTTAAATGTTTTTTACAAGCTTTTATTTAGTTTCACCTGTCCCATTATCTGTAATCAAATCTTGCAAGTTAAATTTGATCCACTTTCCGGTTTCTGATTGAGCTGAAATTTTGCATGCATTTTGCATGTATAAACCGGATGACAATGCAATATTATTGTGACATAGAGCTGATCTGATGATGGACCTGGAAGCTGGCCATAGGAACTCTGTAATTAAACGACGCAACTCCATCGAGTTTGGGCTCATTAGATTCATCTTGACGAGTACTTTGATACTACATGGTAACCAGAGTCTGATGGTGGACCTGGATTTTTAACATTTTATTTTATTAACAAATAATAAAAACTTGTTTTAAAAAAGGGATTTTTATTTAATTTATTTTTTACTTTGGTGGCAAATGAGCAAACAGCACACCCGATAGTAAGTAATAGATACTATCGCTTATGCTCCTTTGCTAGGCTGCTGCCAACCGTGAAGAAGGTGAAGGAAGTGTGAATGCGTGCTTGTGGTTCGATGATACTAAAGGCATCATTAAAACACAACACACGCAAATACCCTTCGAAAGTTGGGCTTCCAATGCAGTAACAAATTGCTACTACTCAGACGTCGATTTTTTGCGAGGATGTGGTATTGTAGACGACTGGTGATAGTGGGGTCCTACTACATAAATTCTGTTCATTACTGTGAAACTAGAACATACATTGATACATCCTCACAAAATTTAGCTTTTATAATAACGGTAGGATACACGTAGCGTGTAGTAAATCATATTCCAAATTTTCATATGTATCATTAACCAATGTGATGAATCTAATTATGAAATTAATTTATAATTAAGTAGCGTGTCCTGATTTGATAGTTACTAATATAATGGTCTATAAAAATAAAATTTATTAAGAGCCTATCAACTACAATTAATTATGTGGTTTAGTACAATGTTTATTGGGTGAGTTCGAACGATAGTCAATGGAAGTAATTTAAATACTTGAATAATAAAATTTATTTCACTTTCGCAACTCGTAAATTAATGTTTTGGTGCCAAAGGAAATAGGTTCATTATCCTATTATTCATAGACTAAAAAGTCGTTTAGATTATTATAGAATTGTAGCACAGATAGCGTAGTGATCAGAGTAGCAACCTCCTATGTTAATTATCATGGGTTCTATTTCCAAGCAGTAAAGCTCTTTGTGATCCACAAGTGATTAATTCGAGTTTATAATTGCATATTTATATCATCTTCCGCTACAGAAGGATTTATTACTCAGTGCAAGGTCTGAAGATCTCAAAAAATGTGCTTTGTGGTGGCTTTGCTGTGTGGTGGCGGCTATAGATACTATCAACTCCTCTATTGTTTTTGGGTGTCGTAAAAGACAACTAAGAGGTTTACATCAAACTGGACCAACTCCATCCGATGCCATTTGGTCAACAATTACAGTCTTAAGGAGGGTCGACGTCAGGCAGACGGCCGGTCCTAAAACTATTGCCAAAACTTTTTGGAGTATACAAGAACGAGGAAGAGCATTGATCCCAAGTAATTAGGTTAAGAATAAAATGATGATGATGGTGATGAGAACGCTGTTTTCAAATTCTAAGAATGTCGTATGTGACATTATCGAATAATTTTCTTCAACTAGGAAACGTGAAAAAAGCGCCATTATTTCTTCTTCTTCTTCCTCTTATTTGATGGCAATGAGCTACAATAGTATGAGCTATTGGTGCCAGTGTCGAGTATTATATTAGTTATTCACGTCTTTAAGTCTTCCGTCTTTCAGTCAGTCGTTAGCATAACTTCGTACTGATGTCCAAGTCATGCCTTCTCCGGGAACTTTGGCAGAATGTCAAAATGCACGCAATTCACTATTATATCATATTCACTACATTTCAGAATATTATGCGCATTATATTACATAAAATATCAGCAAAATTATTTAATATAACACTGTAAAACACTAAAATAATGAAAAATATATAAAAGCGCTACATGACATTTTGACATTCGCGTCAAAAGTCCACCATTATTTCACCAAACCTTTTGTAACGTTATGTCAGTAAGCATTCGTAAACAGTCAGCCTTAGATTTCCTTTTTTCTCTTCGGCCATGAGTGCTCGAATCTATAATAGGAACTGATCTAATATTATGGCTTACAAACTCCTTGGGTAGCGCTGTGAAAATATTTACAGAAAAACAACAAGAAGGCCTTGACTGCAAAAACGATGCAAAAACTTTTCTCGTATACAATGCTGAATTTATTTTTGGCTTGTTTAACATGTTTCAACTAAAATAAGCAATGTAGCGATATTAATAAATCAATCCGTATGGTAACGAACTAAGAATTCGATGTGTCATCAAGCCTTTGGTTTGCGTAAAGGTCGATCGGGGGACGCAAACGCAGCTGGTTAGACCGATTTGTCGGTAGCCTCAGCGAAATGGCGGACAGGGCAAGCGCCAGTGTTTGCACCTGGTACCGCCGTAGCCGAGTCTGCGAGTCGTAGGCCTGAAAATGATTGACTACTCATAGTGAGATCAATGGCTTGGGGTCTATGTTTTAGCGGTTTTTTGCTGGGACATTGACGTGGGGAGGTAATCTGCACATTAACTCGACGGACTGGCTACAGAGGTCAAGTTGCAATAAACCGTTTATATAGGCGAAAAGACGAAAAAGAAGACTACGGAGCCCCCAGAAGGTTCTAACGTCGCGCTTCGGTTATACTCTATTCAAAAAAGGGATAGAAACTGATAAACTCACTGCAAGGGAAAGATAATAATTTATTAATAGCAATGCAACAACAAAGTCGCATTGGAAAATAACGGCAACATTGCTATTACTGGTTGGGACGAAAGATTATCAACGAAACAAATGATCATGATAATTTGGTATCTTATTCTCATCCTTGAAGTAAATCCGCTATATACATATACTTAGTAAATTTAACCTAACATACAAATTGCCATAATTAGACATTTACATTGTATAACGCAATAAAAATGAGGATATGACCGAAAGATATAGCGCTATTTCCTAATGCTATATTATTAGTGGATATTAAATTAGGTATGTAGGTATGAAATCGATTTTGTAATTGTTCAGTTTATTTTAAACTAAAATATTTAAAAATGTTTAGGATAAAATACGGTTCCTGATTCGCTACCACCGATGTCCGGGTATCAGTACCGTTGGTCAGTCCAATTGGTGATAGCAAGTTGGTATGGCATGTTATGGGACCATAAGACGCCTTCCGTCGCTCTGAATGGTATGAGTCGGTTGTATTCAGAAAGAAAGTAGGCTTTTTATTTGCCAACGGAGATAATACGTACCTAACCCGTCTTCATAAAAAGTTCTCGACAGAAATCCAGAAATTAATCTGTCATAATTTGGTCATTGCAAATATCTATCTCTATGTGTGTTGACGGGTTAAGAATACAATGGATCATCATTCGTTGCCTTTCAGTCAGAGTCATAAAAGCAGCTGCGAGATTATCAGGCGAATGGATAACTATTAACACCAACTATGACCGCCGAACGAGATTATGGCTTTATTCCAAGTTAACTATTGGACAATTCACATATTCCATTTATGTTCAATAGTTTCCACGCCGATAAATGTATAGACAGATGGAAGAAAAGATTGATATTTGGCGCATTGAAATATATATGCGTACAAACCCATATTTACCCCTTCGGATACAAAAGTATGAGAGTATAATACAAAATAAAGTATGGTTTATAACAACACAGTAAAAATTAAATAAAAAAAATATTATCTGTATTAGTCAAATCGCAATGAGTGGGCGGGGAAAATATTTAAAAATATATTTACATCACATGTGAATATTCATTTAATAACACGGCTGAGGTGTTGAATACATGATATATAATAGGAAAAACCGTGGAACGTCATTTCGTAGAAAATGTTATTTTGTCAAATGTTTGGAATTATGATTTATACTTGCATGTTTGAACTGATTTAGCTGATATAGGATCAAATAAATCAGTAAACACCAACCGTTTGATAAAGAGTTAAGAATAAAATGTAATCGAAATTCATTTCTTTTTTGTGGGAGTTATAAAAATCGAGTAAGAGATCACCATGGATATGAGCAGAAGTTCTGCTGTTTCCTGCGACACAAACTTAACAGATCTTCGAGATAACAACAAATAGATGAGTACTGAAGTCGTAAGGTAAAATAATTTCAATCTTTCGTTCGACTCAGCTCATATACGTCCCACTGATGGGCTCGAGTCTCCTTCACTATAGAAAGGAAATTGATCGACTATACTATCCTAGTTAAATGGGTTGGCATTATTTCGAGTTTTCCTTCTCCTGTATATACTATTTTTGCATAATATACAAGTAGTGAATGAATGTTAGAATATCGATTACATTCATTACAAAAAAAAGCCTTTTGTGGATATTTGCAGGTTTCAGTTGGAGGTGAATAAATAATTCGTAAAGTGAAAGCAAGTAGGTAGTTAGTCTCATTCTAATGTAAATTTTTATGACATATGTGGGAAAAAATAGGGGTGGCGATAAGTAACATTATAATGTTATATGATGGCAGACTTATAAGTCTGCCAATAAACTAGTTGTAAATAACAATTGGAAAAATCACATTAAATGAAAAAAAAAATTAAAATATAATATAATATTTATAAAGTGCCAAATTAAAAACGTGGGTACATTATTAATGCTTTATTTATCTTGTAATATATAAAATATAATAAAAATATTTAATAATAAATTGTGAAACGTGATATTACAACAATGTTGCAGATTTACTGCAGAGTTCAATGCCTTTTAGCTAGTTACACAGCGGTAAGCATTTTAAGCCACGATACGGTCCTGAATAAACAAAGCCTATTGAATCGACAACTGAAATAAACATAAATTCACTTACTCTGTTGTTAGGGCTAGTAGTAAAATAGGACAATAAATTTTCACCAAAGACACCTAAGTTTTAGATAACATCTAAGGCAACTTAAAGATCAATTTTAATGTTGAATGACAGATCATCATCGTCAACTCAACTCATATGCATCTCAATGTTGGACTCGAGCCTCCTCCACAATGCTAGGAGGGAAATTGATGTATTATATGGTGGTTAGAAGGTTTTGTCTTCAGTTTTCTTTCTTTACCATAGACATTATAAACATATAAAATCTCTTAGCCGTCTTTTACGACACCCACGGGCAAGATAGGGGTGGTCATGTGTATTCTTATTTCGTCAACATACGGAAAATGAATGACAGATAACTTCAATCAAATATTAACATCAATGTGCCTTAAATATTACCAAAACTTTAGGTGTCATTGGTGGAAATAGACATAAGTCTTTAATTATAATACCTACTTATTATGCCGTGGTATTAAATGCAGTTAACTAATATTGATGAAATACTTGAACTTTTCCGTGTGGTGACGGAGTAAGAATACAATTCAACACTGCCTACCTTACCCGTGAATGTCATAAAAAACGACTAAGGGATATATAACCTGTCTGACTAGCATGGTATAGTAAGGTCAATTTCTCTCCTATTGTGGAGGAGACTCGAGCAGGCGTATATGAAATAATATCTTTAGAAACTGTAGTCTAAGTGTCTATATGAAATAATATCTTTAGAAACTGAAATATTAAATAAAATTTAAATTATCAGAAAAAGTATCGTAACCGTACTTGAAAAAGTTAAATTATATACTAAGATATTTTCCTATATTGTAAGGTTGATAACCCTATTAGGCTTGCTTATTGCCGAGGAAAAGGTCGACAAACTCAATATTAGGAGCCAAATTGAAAAGGATATTAAAAAATTAAAAATTAATTACCAAACAAATAAAATATTCATATTTTTCATTAAAGTTAAGTAGGCAAGGCTTAAAAATATTAAAATTAAAGAAAACCAGCATTAGTATTCAATGATTAATTAATAGAATATTAGCAATATCGCGAAGATGGGCATGTAATTATTTTGAGTTCAATGTCAAGAATTGTGCTGGGGTCAACGTTCACTACTGGCCTGAAGGCTCGTCGTGAAAAACGGTTCAGCTTACAGTCAAAGATTATTATTATCATTATTTCGGAATTCATAGATGACGTAGTGTTCCAGTAGTGACATCATTAGTATCCTGACAAGTGCCGTGGGTTCAATAAAGATGAGTGATGAGTGTCATGGGTTCAATGGTTCCGAGTTGATATTATTTGTCCATTAATTGTAAAGTTCCCCGTGACATAGGGACTTATTTAATAATGCTTATTTAATATTATCTTTAAAAGAATACCAAATTTTCTAAATAGTGCCCCCATTGTACTATTGTTTCGATTTGCTGGTGATGGGTAAAAAATACCATGTGTCCTCAGCCCTTACCCTCGCGTGGGAGTCACAAGAACAGCTTAAAATTACTAGGAGAACAGGCGTTGCTCTCCTAGGCAATTTATAATGCTAACTGCGATCGCCAATTCGACTGCCAAACATGGCGACTAAAACAGAATACCACCCGGCTAACGAATGGATTCGTCGATCACAGAGCACGGAAATAAATTTGTTCTCGTAATATATGCGTCACAAAACAATGACGTCGGTATATTAAATTGTGACAGCGAAACACAGTAATGTATAAATGAAGTTTCCGTCTTGCAAATTTCGCGTTGACGTAGGTTCGAAACTTTTTTGTTTCTAGGAAATTGGGTAACTCATTTTTATTTATACAAGTTATTACAAAGAAAAGGTTTTTAGATGATGTAAAACGTTATTACATAGAGGTAAGAAGATAACGTAACGTAAACGTAATAAGCAATAATCGTACTTATAATTATTCTAGATATAAATATTTTAGTTCTAGCTAATCGTCTAAAGGCTTCTTTTTTTTTGGTAGACAATGGTATGGATACACCCAGCCCAATCTCTCCGGGGCAACGGATGGGCGTTATGCGGCTTCTATATATATCCTTCTCTATATATATCTTCTCCTATATAACTTACCGTGTTCTCTCATCATCGCCATTGGACCGACCACTGATATCAAATCCTTGGCCGACCCGGCGGAATACCCTTTTGGGTACCATCTCTTTTGACGCTGCATACTAAAAAGGCTTTTAATTTAAAACACTAACTGCATTCTCACCATTGGCGGGTTCAAAGCTCCTCCACAATGAGAGGGAAATTTACCTACTACCAGGCTGGTCAGACGGGTTGGTACAAGGTTTTATTTCGAGTTATCTTGCACAGATGTTGTATGCATTTTATAAATCTAAGTCGTCTTTTACGACACCCACGGGCAAGAAAGGGGGTGGTGAATTGTATTCTTACTCCGCCACCACAATAAAATGGCATTCTAGCTTTAGAGCATTTATGTATTATAAAATTTTACTATTTCCATCTGATACGTATAAAATCATATTGAACATAATATCTTAAGTTGCGAACCATGGAGAGGTTCGTTATAAATTCTTTTTATTATTCTCAATTCTTATTTTTAAATCTCATCGAAACAGAAAGGCTTCTATGAATACCTGCGAGGTTCTCTTCATATTAAATATATTATGACACTGATTACACCTTACCATAAAGAAATACTGCGTAATGCCATCATCGCTTAACCTGTTTATGGCACTGAGAATTTTTAAACAGCATACATCTATTAATATCTATTCTATTTTTGCTTGGCTATTTTAGTCCAATATTACGATCGAGAACATGACAATAGTGTAGTGTAGGGTATATTAGGCGATTAATATCAATAGATAACAGCGAACTGAGAGAGCCAAAAGATGCTACTGTATTTCTCTCAATCTAATAAACCAATAAGGCGATGGTTTAGTAAAGGACTTATAGGTAATACCCGCCGAAATACACAGAGTAAATAATCATTTGATTCATCATCAACATCGCAACTCGTACACGTCCCACTGCTGGGTACGAGCCTCCTCCATAGCTGGATATTGACCTATTACCTTGTGGCCTATTATGCTGATCAGTTGGATTGCAATAGGATTTTATTTGGAGTTTTTCCTTAGTAGATATATTATATTTCTTAGACGTGTCTTACCAAATCCACGGGTAACATAAGGTTTAATGAATTCTATTTTTATTCCGTCACCATACAGACAAATCGCTTGAATATTTACGTAAAAAACTCATACATATTATCGAAAAATACTGGCTGATTTGGATTTAAATTGAAATTTCAAGCAATGAATCAAACACAATAATTTCGTACTAACAGTCTTCTATCTTATCAGAAAGCTATTACTTTAATAATAAATAGATTTCACATTTCAGATCATTATATAAGCACATCCTTTATATTTGTAATGTATATAAAATTTCTTATTGAAAAATAAATAATAAAAATGTAAAGACTAACAGTATTTTATGAAACAAGTTCACGAGATGAATTATAAAAAAACATTTCCTCCAAAAATATGTTGTCCTCATGCATGTTATATGTTTTCAACAATTTCGTCACCAAGATTTTCCGCAATGATCAGACATTTCAAATATAATTCACATCATCTAAAATAACTATGTGAACACGATTCTTTTTATACATAAATCGAGGAAAGTGTGAGGAGCAAAAATCAATATAAATTTCTTTTCATTTTAATTTTGTTAAGACAGTTCACTGTTCAAACTTACGGTTATAACATTTGCCCAATTTAGGTATGCCTATTACTTACCGTTTTTACATGTTGATGTAATTTTAGAGGAATAGGTAAACATAACGTTTCAATTTACTGTTTAGCCGTAACAAATTAAAAAAAAAAAGAAATAGCCGTTATCAGAGGACCAATGCAACAAGGTATTGGCAACTAGTTTATAGAATATATAACTTTAGACGGGTTTTCTTTATATTTCGATGAGATAGGTAGTTTCACTCAAAGGGAGATATTGATTTGCTGATTAGATAAGTTAGTCAGTTTTATTTAGTGTTTTGGTTATCTTAAAATCTAAATTAGTTTTCGCATAACTGCGAACAAGAGTAGATGATTTTTATATTATTATCATTCTTATTGATAATTATTTGATTTCGCTTTTTTCCTTTTTATTTTCTCTTCCTCGTATATTTCAAATGAATAGGGTTTGCTGAAAAACAGCTGTGCATAGTTTTTAGGCAGAGCTGGCATTCTATTAACTTTAACTATATAATAGTTAAAATTACTGTGACATAATTATTGCTAAGTTGTCAAATAATTCTATTCTATTATATTAAAAATCACATTATTTATTTGTCTCTTAAATACAGTCGTCCTTGAACCTTAATAGTAGTAGTAGTCGTCAGTTTATACCAAATTATTTCAAGAAAACAATATCAATAATGTATAATGTTCTTAGTCAATACCTTTCACATCTCTCAACCGATTCAATTAATATCATAATAAGATTACTTACATATAAATGTTACACACACATAGCAATAGTATAGACGCTATTGACGTCACAATACATCTGTATTACGTCACAACCCTTTAACGTTATCATAATCGAAGTTCTCTTTTGTATGCTACGATACAAAGATCTACTCATAGTCACTTTGTATGTTTTGTTTCAGTTATCTAGTTATACATAGGCATATTACATAGAAAATATACTAAAGATATGCCATATATGTATGTTGTTGCCTTTTTATGTGGAGAATATAGAGACCTACTACTTTCTCATAGTTAATCAATTTGCAAACATTAAGAAAGGACGGAATACGGAATAGGATCAAGGTGAAATAAGATCCTAGCCGAGGCCGCGGGTGATGTGACCGGGGATTAGTCCGTCACCCGCCGAGAGGCCGACCGCGTGAGGAAAGACCGACGTCCTCCCCGAGGAGGGGACGTCGGTCGATGGGAGGGTACCCCAAGTAACACTCACCATCAGGTGTACTGTATGCTCGTTCGCCACCATTTGCAATAAAAAAGTCATCATCGACTTAGTCACATGACGTGTTTATATCTGTGACTATGCCAATGAAAATATACCTGTACCAATAGATGTCAAAACCAGATAAATGTAAAAAGTTTTAATATATAGATTTTACTTTTTTCATAGTTGACAGGTTGACGTCAGGTAGGCAGCCTGTCGTAAAAGTATTGCCAATAACTTTTGCAATATGTACGATGGAAGAGGAGTACTAATTGCGTCGACCGCGAGAAACTAGCATAAGAGCAGGACGCCGATGACGAATGGTTGAAAGCAGAAATGAGATCCGAAGTTATTTAGATATTTTTTTATTGGCGTTGGTGGCAAACGAGCAAGCAGCACACCTGATAGTAAGTGATGCTGCCGCACATGGACCTTTGCAACATCAGGGGCACAGATAGGCCGTTGCTTAACGTAAAGAAAATGCTCGTCTTAAACCTCGTTTAAAGAAGGACATGTCATAGCGCTCGGGAAACATAGCAGCAGGTAGTTCATTCCGGAGCCTGCACGTACGTGGGAGAAATGATCGCTGGAATCGTACAGTTAAAGGCCGTAACGTTTCCAGTTGAAATGGATGAACCCTGCTGCGGTGTCGAATGGTGTGTTGGTAAAACGGTGACGGTGGTACCAAGGTAAACAGTTCCTCAGAGCACTCCCTATGAAAGTCTTTATAAAAACCGGTGGAGTACACAGAATGACCCAAAGTCTCACCGCCGCTCCAGTGACTCCAATCTGTCCGTTAATGTCATTGCTTATTCTCCTAAAGATCTCTCAACCAGTTTTTTACCACAGTCCACATAAGTCCCACTATTGCGCTCAAGCTTCCTCCACAATGGGAGACAAATTGACCTCCTCCCACGCTGGTCAAAGGTGTCGGCATAGGGTTTTATGTCCAGTTTCTTTCTTACATAGATGTTATCAGCACAATATATCCCTTAGCCCTCTATTACAACACTCACGAGCAAGAGATAAGAATGCAAATATCGAAACCAAAAACATCGATGTTTGAGAATAACATCGATGTACAAAAGACAGCGCCCTGAAAACATCGATGTATCGAAACATGAAACACCAACATGTGCGTGATGTGACGAGCTTTTTTTTAGTTATTTGGAAACAGAGTACCTGAACTGTTACGCAAGAGCTCTGCTAAAAGTACCTTACATTTTATATCATGCAGGCAAAACAGTGATGTCAAAACATCGGTGTCTTTTTTTTATTTTTTTTTATTAAAAAATCGGTGTATCGTTTGCATCCCTAACAAGAGAGGGAATTGTAAATTGTATTCTTACTCTGTCACCACACGGACAACCGATTTTTACGATTTCTTACTCTTAATTCGTCGCCACGCGGCGAGATAACACAATGATCTATAAATATCTAGGCAGTATTGTCGACGAAAAAAGAATTTATTACAGTTAAAAATGTATCTATAACAGATACACATCCTTAATACCAAATTTAGTATCAGAATATAAAAGCACCTATTTATAAACTAAATTTACATGAATATGATTTCCATGAAATACGCGACCTAAATTTTATGATAAGCGTTTCTTATAAAATCATCCTATTTCGATTTCCTTTGCTATATAAGACACCACTTCTAAGAAAAATAGGTAAGAGTTTGATGGGGACATATATTTTATTATGCGAAAGGGATTCCTTGGATTTAAATATGATTAAGTAAATCCGTGTCATTTCATTTTATACTACACGCACTTGCGAGTAAGAATACAGTTTACTAGGTCTTTTTTTGTTTTGAATGTCGTAAAAGTCGAATAAGCGATGTAAATAGACAATATCTTGCAGTGGTAAGAGCAGGAAAACTCGAAATGAAATTCTATGTTAAACTGCCTGACCGGTATGGCTTAAGTGTTCATTTCCGTCCACATTATGAGCAGTTACTAATTTATTTTAAAGTTAATACCTTAAAATAATTCAGGTAGAGTAAACCACATTCTTCTGTGTGGTGGCGGAGTAAGAATACAAATCACCACCCCCTCTCTTACCCGTGGGTGTCGTAAAAGACGTAGAGATATAATAGGTATGCATATAATATCTATAAATCTAAAATAAAATAAAATATCTACATAATCAGCATCATCATTCATCATCATCGCAGCCCATATACTTCCCACTGTTGGGCTCGGGCCTCCTCCACAATGAGAGGGAATTTGACCTACTACACCGTGCTGGTCAGAAATGTTGGTATTTTTTTTTTTTATGGGTGGGCTATGGTAAGTGCACGCGCGGTCCAGTCCGTCCGGGGCAATGAAAGGACGGCGCGCGGACCCATAACCCACCCGTACCCACGTCACCTCGTTGTTGGGCCGACCACCGGAGCAGATGTGACTTGTCATCAGTGGTCGGCCCGACGGAATACCCCTTCGGGTAACCTCACCTCTCAACGTCCTGGGACGTCGGTCGCCGTCGCGCGAGAAATGTTGGTATAGGGTTTCATTTCGAGTTTTCCATCTCTTGCATAGATGTGATGTGCAATATCCCTTAGTCGCCTCTTACGACATCCACGGGCAAGATAGAAAGTGGTGAATTGTATTCTTACTCCGTGACCACACGGAAAAATCTATATAATATTTAAAAAATATAATATCTATGCAAGAGAAGGAAAGCACGAAACAAAACTCTGACCAACACGTTTGACCAGGGGGTATATTAGGTTAATTTGCCTCCCATAGTGAAGGAGGCCCGAGCTCACCAATGGACGTATATGAGCTGAGATGAAGCCACATTAGCGCCAAAACATTTTTAACACATGATTACAATATTCCTATATTACTATTTAAATTTTTTATTGCTTAGGTTGACCTAATCACCACATCTCATATTAACGGGAGGACTAACAGTGATGTACTACAGCAGTACCAGAAGTATAGCCAACGACTTGTTTCGAGTTATGTTGCATAAATTAACCAATTTTAACTGAATGTGATGCATATATAATTAATTAAATCGATATTTAATAAGATAAGTATAAATCATAATATCAAAACAGTCGTGGTGTCATTGCGGTTAAAATAAAAACTAATCGCAAAGACACGTCAAGGCAAACTCACAATGTGTTTTGAATTCTGAATTGTAATATTTAAAACAGTATCAAAAAAATATATCTTTATTTGAATCATTTAATTATTTTCATTGATTTAGCATTTGAAATGTTAAGTACATATATATTTTGTCATCAGAAATTTCTTAGAAACAATAAGGTAACAATACGTTATGTCAATAACTAGCAACTCGCCCTCACTTTGCTTCGGTTTCAGTCACCTTACCCGCGTAATTCCCGTACCGGTGAGAATACCAGAATAAAATATAGCCTTTTTTTCTTTTTTTTGTGGGTGGGCCGCGGTCGGCGCGCCTCCGCACCACTCCATCCGGGGCGACAGAGGGGCTTAAGCACGCAACTCGCGCGACCCACCCGAAAACCACGTCGCCTTCGTCGTTGGGCCGACCACTGGAGCAGCGTTAACTTGTCGTCAGTGGTCGGCCCGACGGAATACCCCCTGTTGGGGTACCCTCCCATCGACCGACGTCCCCCCCTCGGGGAGGACGTCGGTCTTACCTCACGCGGTCGGCCTCTCGGCGGGTGACGGACTAATCCCCGGTCACGTCACCCGCGGCCTCGGCTAGGGCGGCATGAGGCGCAGATAGTTGCGCCTGCGCCGCCCCAGTCGCCGGCGGCGGATCTCCTCATCGAGGCTGCGCTCCTCACGCAGGCGATCCGCCGCCTCCTTCCGCGAGATCACTGTCTCGCAGAAGGCTGCGACCGCGTCCCAGTTCCTGACGCTGTCGACCATCGCCCTAGCGATAGCCGGCAGCGTCAGGTCCGTACCGATGATTGCGACGAGTTCACAGCGCTGCACTGCCCAAGCCCTGCAGGCCTCGAGCGTATGGCGCGCCGTGTCCTCGTCGCAATCGCAGTGGTGGCAGGACGGTGTACTCTCCCTCCTAACGACCTTGTGCAGGTATTTGGCGAAGCACCCATGCCCCGTCAAAACCTGCACCAGTCGGAAGGAGAGCACCCCGTGCCGCCTCTCCAACCACTGCATCAGCACCGGCCGGAAGGCCTCCACGGTTCGCACCCCGAACCGAGGCCTCTCCAGCCGGACTGCCCAACGGGCGATGACGTCTCGGCGGGCGTCGACGCGCCAGGCGGTGAGATCCCTTAACGAGACCACACCGCCCCCCGCTCGCACCCACGTCACCCGCCGATATAGTCCGGCGAGCATCTCCGCCTCCAGGTCCCACGGGGGAGTCCCGACCAACAGGCACGCTGCCTCCGTCGCCACCGTGCGGTATCCGCGGATGGCCCTGACCGCCATGACCCTCTGTGGTCGCCACAGAAGGGCCCTAAGTCGGGCGGTCATGGACCCCGCCCACACCGGTGCGCCGTACAGGGCCATCGACCGGATGACCCCCGCGTACAGCCGTCGGCACGCAGCGCTCGGTCTGCCCACGTTCGGCATAAGCCACGATAGGGCGGACGCCGTGCCGACGAGCCACGGAGCGAGCCTACGGAAATGCTCCCGGAACCACCATCGCCCGTCGAGCACCAGGCCCAAGTACCTCATATGGGCCCGGATGCTGATGTCGACCGAGTGGACGGTGATCGAGACGCCGATGGGAGGGCTCATAGTGCGCCCATGGAACAAGAGGGCCTCCGTCTTGTCCAGGGCGACCCTCAACCCCAGCGCCTCGATCCGTCTGACGACCTCCTCGGTACCCGAGGTCGCCAGGCTTACCGCCTCTTCTAGCGTCCCACCGCGGGCTGTGACGAGCGTGTCGTCGGCGTAACAAATCACGCCCAGCCCGGGCGGGAGGCTCCCCCTCAACGCCCAGTCGTAGCCGATGTTCCACAGGGTGGGTCCGAGGACCGACCCCTGTGGGACACCGCACGTCATGGGCGTCCGCACAACGTCCCCTGCTCAGTCGGTGCAGAGGACGCTGCACCCCTCCAAATAGTCTGCCACTAGCCGCCTCAGGTAAACTGGCACCCCGTGATACTGGAGCGCCTCCCTGATGCAGCTGAATGGCAGACTATTGAATGCGTTGGCGATGTCTAGGGACACCACCAACAGCACTCCCCCGCCGGTGACGGCCTCAGTCGCCACGGCCCTCAGGCGCAACAGAGCCGCGATCGTCGAACGACCCCTCCTAAACCCAAACTGGGCGTCCGACAGATCGGGCCCCGTGCCGACGAGGTGCCGCTCGATGCGGGCAGCTACCACCCTCTCCAGTAGCTTGCCCGTGTCATCGAGCAGCACGATAGGCCTGTAGGCCGAAGGCGACTCCGGAGACCGTCCCGGCTTCGGCAGGAGCACCAGCCTTCCCTCCTTCCAGCACCCAGGGAACCGTCCGGACGCTAAACACGCGTCGAACAGCCCCCTGAGGCGGGGTCCCAGGTGTTCGAGGACCAGGGCCAGCACGCGGTTAGGAACACCGTCGGGCCCGGGGGCGGTAGACTTTGCGCGCATGCGCGTCACCGCCACCCCCATCTCGGGTTCCGTGATGGGCGGAACACTGTCGTCGTCGGCCTCCCGGTCAGTGTCTGGCGGAGCCATGACCGGGGGCGTGTGTTCCGCCCGCCGCGGGAACAGGTCCTCGATGACCCGGGTGAGAAGGCCGGGCCGGAGAGTCTCGGTGAGGGGAGGGCCCCGCGCGCGTAGCCTATTCAGCACCGCGCGATAGGGGCGTCCCCAGGGGTCACGGTCGAGACCGTCCAGCATCTCCTGCCGACTGACGTCCTTGGCGGAGCGGACGGCCAGCCTGAAGGCCGACCGCGCATTGCGGTAGCCCTCGTAAAGCACGGCCTCCCGCTCCGCATCGCGATGGCGCCGCCGGCTGCGGGTGTAGGCCCTCCGGGCGCGGATACACGCAGCCCGGAGATCCGCCAGCTCCCGGGACCACCAGTGGACACCCCTCCTCGGGGGCAGACGCCGTACCCGGGGCATGGCCGCATCGCAGATCTGCGTCAACGCACTGCGGATGCGGCCAGCCTCGGCGTCCACCCCGTCCGACTGGTGGGCAGAGGACAGCCACGAGTATACGATGGCTGTCTCCGCCAGCTGGTCCCGGTCTAAGCGACCTACAGCCCATCGCGGGAACGCAGGACGCCCATCCGCCCCGTGACCCCTGCTGGGCGTCGGGATTGCAGGGGAGACCTCCATCCGGATATACCGGTGGTCCGACAAGGTCTCCACCTCCTCCACGACGCGCCAGCTCCCCACGCGTGCGGCGACCTCGGGGCTAGCGAACGAAAGGTCCACTATCGACCCGCCCCGTTGTCGCACGCACGTATGCACCGAGCCCCTGTTCAGCAAACAGAGGCCCAGTGCCGCCGCCCACTCCTCGATCGCCCGTCCTCGGTCATCCGTCCTAGAGGACCCCCACGCCACGGACTTGGCGTTAAAGTCCCCCAGGACGAAGACCTGGCGCGATGCCAGTCGCCGTAACGAGGCCTCTATGATGGTGAGGAAGGCCTCGAAATCGGTCACACTCCAGTTAGGGGAGAGATAAACTCCGAAGAGCGTAATCTCCCCCCAGTCCGCCGCGACGTATCCGACGCCCCTGTCCCTAAGGGTCAGAGACGACGAAGGCCACGACGTGGAGGCGACGATTGCCACGGTGCCATCGGCGCTACCCAACCAGTTAATCCGGTCGGGCACCACGTACGGCTCCGCGACTACGGCTACTCCTATCAACCACTCCGCCATGGCTTGCAGGAACACGTCCTGCGCACCGGCGGAGTGGTTGAGATTGGCCTGGAGGAGACGAATGGATACGGGGTCCATTAACGGTCCGTATCCATCGTCACCTCCTCCGCGCTAACGGGCGATCGGGCCGCGCTCGGAGCGGGGCCTGGCCCGGTCGATGGGCCGCCCCGCCCCTTCGGGGCCGATGCCGGGGGTCTGCAGTCCCCAGAGCCCATGCGGTGTTTGGCAGGCCTATTGCCCGCCGCACACGCGGGGCAGTGGGGCACCGCAGAGCACGATGCCGCCTGGTGTCCAGCCTGACCGCAACGGAAACATAGCCCGCTGCAGTCAAAGCAGTTTCTGCATGTCGGTCGGGTATGCCCGACCGCCATGCATTTATAACACCTCGCAGGCCGGGGCTCCAGCACGGTTACCCGCGCCGAACTCCAGCCCACGAGGAGCCTGCCTGAGTCGGCCAATTGCTTGACCGACTCCACTGGGCACTGCACCCAGACAGCACCGACGCCGCCCGGACCAGGGCGGATGGTGCCAATCCGGAGGGTGTCCGAGGCACACCCGGTACGCGCCATAATGGCCTCCCGGATGTCCTCCACCGCCACGGAGTCGTCCAGACCCGTGAGGCGCATATCTGCGCACTTGACGGGCCTGGCGATTCGGACTCCATCCTCTGGCCCGAACAGCCCCCTCAGCATCGTGGCCAAACTATCGGCCGTCTTCGCGCCCTCGGCCCCAGGGAACTCGAGTATTCGAGCCCCTGTCCGGGCCTTGCGGGTCCTCGCCTCGACGCCCCCGATGTCGGAGACGTCCAGCTCCCGCCGGGCGCGTCTTAGGACGGCCTCATAATTCAGGCCCCTCTCAGCCGCCTCAGGCAGTACGGTGATTACCACCGCAGCCATCTTCGGCGACTTGAGGCCCCTACGCGACCTTTTCCCCTTTCCGCCGGCTCCCGCCTGGGGAGCGGCGGTCACAGCGGCACTCTTGGCCGCCGCTCTCCGCTTCTGGCCGCGTGCCTTCCTGCTACGCTCAGCCACCTGCCAGCCCTGTTCGAGCCTGACAGCAGCGCTGAGCGCAGCAGGCGCAGTCGCGGGTTCGCCGGCCGGCGCCTGCGGTGCAATCGCTGGCGCCGGCCGCGGCCCGGCCTTGGCGGGAGCCGGCGCCTTGCCGGCCTTCTTGGCCCCCTTGGGTCCCGCCGCGGCCGCAGCGTAGCTCACCACGCGGCCACCCTGACAGGGCAGCGGGGTGGGAGCCGACGCTTGCGGCCGCCTCGTCTTGTCCGCGGCGAGCGGCGGTCGGAGGGGCGGCTCAGGCGGAAGCCTGGCCGCTACGGCCTCGATACGCGCATCCATCATTACCCCTACTCGGGCTAGGATGACGCGTATCGCCGACTCCGACACGCCATGCACCTCGTCGGGCGGCGGCTCCTCCCCCTTCCGAGGTCTACCGCGGCCACGAGCCGGCGGAGGGACCACGACAAGGGGAGGCAGTGGAGAAGCCACGACGGGCGCAGCCGGCGCAGCAGCCGCGACGGGCGCAGCCGGCGCCACGGGCGCAGACGACGGGCCCGCCCTCGCTGGCGCGGCCCGCTTAGACGGTGGGGCCGGCGCCGGCGACGCAGCCGGCACCAGGCGCTCGAATTGAGACCGCAGGTCGGCCATGTCTTTAGCCAACCCGCGGTTCTCTCTCCGCACCGCCTCCAACTCCGTCTCCAGCTTGCGGTAGCGTTCCCGCAAGCCGGAGACCTCCTCACTGAGGCGGGCATTCGCGGCCCGTAGGGCCGCCACCTCGCCACTGTGGCCTGCCAGAACCGGAGTCCCCGGCCTCGCCGATCCACGACCTCTGCGCCCACGGGGCATGGTCGGGACTTTGGGAGGAGGCATGATGGTGCTCCCCTCCGAGTCGGTGTTCGAGCTGCTCTCCTTGAGGGGGCGCTTCCGGACGCTCGGGGGGAGGGCCTCCTCCCTCTCCTTCGTATCTACCGTGGTGGCGATGGTCTCCTCCTCGGCAGCCTTCCTCTTCTTCCTCTTCGACGACGGCCTACCTACACCCTCAAGTGACGGCCTGCCTATCATCCCCCTACTCCTACTGGACGGACCTGCGGCGCATCCACCGCCCTCGTCCCTACTCCGGCCGACCTGCGTCCATTCAGCGCCGTCTTCATCGGCGGACGACTCTGCGGCACTTCCGCCCACGTCCGTTAGGACCATCTCTGAAGCCGTGTCCAACTCCAGACCTTCGGATGGCCCTGCGGCATTGCCGCCCTCATCCTGCGACGGCTCTGCGGCAATGCCGCCCTCGTCCTCGGGTCCGCTGCTGCAGTCGACGCTGACGCTCTCGTCTAGCGACAGCTCTGTGGTCGACCCAGTCTCCTCCTCCGATGGCTGGCCAGGAACGCCACCCCCGTTCTGCGATGGCCCTGCAGCAGCAGTGCTGCCACCCTCGTCGCGCGCAGCAATGGCGGCTGCCAACTTCCGCTCCCGCTTCTTTTTATCACGGAGCGCTTGGGCACGGACTCGCCCCATAGCCGTGATTTTCTTCTTCTTCTTCCTCTTCTTCTTCTCCTTAACTTCTTCTATCCCTTCCCCCCGGTGAGCCTTTTGATGGTGTGCCGGGCTCTCGGCTCTCAGTGCAGTTGTTGTCTCCCTCCCATACGTATGGAGACTGACTGTGCTGGTGACTGTGCGCCTCTCGCGCTCAGAAACCAGCACAGTGAGGGATTCCCCGGCGTGGCCGGGACCCTCTGGAGTAGCTACGCTCGTTTCAACTCCTGCCATGGTGTTTGGTCATTTTTAAGTCTCGCCTTGACTACCACTCTAACGACTGGACGCTCGCGCGCTTCTTAACCCACCAGTCATACATCTCCTCGCCGAGTGGCCAAACTTAAGATTGGGGTAATTTTTTATAGGGGTTTTCTTCCCCGCGGTCCGAAGACCCCCGGTCCTGACCCCCCTGCTCAGGATTACGGTTTGGGCCTTCCGGGTCTGGCCGCTCGCGAGCGACCGACCCGTCACGCCCCCGGGCCGTGACGCAACCGTCCCTGGCGACGGAGTGCCATGAGGCACATCCGCCCCATTGGCCCCGGGTCAGATCCGCCGTGCGCTCTGCCACCAGAGCCGCACGCGGAGACCCCCCCCTGCCGGAATCTTGGCCGTCCAAATGGCCGCATGACGTCCAAATGGACGTTACCAGGGAGCACCACGAGGAGGTGCTCCGGCCGCGCCCCCCATATAAAATATAGCCTACGTTACTCCCTTGTATTATATCTTTCCATTGGTGAAAGAATTTTTGAAATCGGTCCAGTAGTTTCGGAGCCAATTCGTTACAAGCATTTCTTCTTTATAATATTAGCATAGATATCGTTACTAATATTATAAATGCGAAAGTAAGTTTGTTTGTTACGCTTTCACGCTTAAACCACTAAACCGATTTCAAAAATTCTTTCACGAATGGAAAGCTATAACATTAGGGAGTAACATAGGCTATATTTTATCCCGGTATTCCCACGGGAACACGTGGGTAAAGCTACTGAAACCGAAGCGAAGCGACGGCGGGTCGCTAGTACTAGATTGCTTGAACATTGTATTTATAAAATGTCTTCATATTTTTTAATAATACTTTTATTATAAAATATTGCATATTTCGAACGACTATTTGAAAATAAAATATATTTTCACCAAATTATAAAGTTTGCTATGTGGTGGCGGAGTAAGAATACAATTCATCATACCCTATTTCGCCCGTGGGTATTGTAAAAGACTACTAAATTAAGAATATAATATGTCACCACCGTTTAATTTCCAATGATATTATTAAAAACCAGGTGAGGGTTCGTCAGGTATATAGGCTGCTACAGTTTCTTGTGAAATTATAACATTATTTTAAGGCATCGAAAATATGTAATTAAAAAAATATCTCATTCAATAAAGAAGTGCTTGCCACAATATTTGATGCGATGTATAATGATAAGATCTTAAAAGTTCTCTACATTAATTAATCTAATAGCCTCGTGAAAATGATGAGCAAAATATTTTGCATGTTGCCAATAGCATAGTCGCGACCTTCGGAGTTTTTTGTTGGCTGACATTTTCGATGGCGTCCTTGACATTTATACGGTGGGGATATCCATTTCTATGCCGTGAAATAATTTGAAAATACTATAAGTTGACGACAAGTTTGATAATTCCTGTGTTGTGTTGATATCCTTGAGACATATATAGCGGGATGAAAAGCTTTGAGTCAATCAACTACTGATATATCAGTGTATAACAAGAACTGTAATCTCATAAGCCACAGCTAAATTGATACTCAAAGTAAAACGATTACGAACGACCTAATTCTTTTCTAAATCCTGACATTGTTACATTGAAATTGAAAAAATATTTTTAAATAGAGTTCGTATTTAAGATTTTATATTCGGTGACAGAGTAGATAAGAACACGTGTATGTATCAATGTTCCTCGACTATTGGAGAAGGTCGTGTGGTGACGGAGTAAGAATACAAATCTCCACTCCCTATCTTGCCCGTGGATGTCGTAAAAGACGACTAAGTGTGCATATAACATCTATGCAAGAGAAGGAAAACTTGAAATAAAACCCTATACCAACCTGTCTGACCAGCATGGTATAGTAAGGTCAATTTCTCTCCTATTGTGGAGGAGGTTCGAGCCCAACAGTGGGACGTATATAAGCTGAAATGATGATGATGATTGGAGAAGGAATACTCGATACAAAATTTTACCTAACCGTTTGACCATGACTGACAGAAGTTATAAGATTGATGAAAAACAAACCGTTATTTGTTCCGTTTGATCCTTCGTTGTTTCCCACCCCCCTATCTTACCTGTGGGTGTCATAAAAGACGACGATGCATGATAGGGATAAATCGAAATAAAACCTATCTGACGACTGTGGTATACCAAGTTTTTTTTATGGAGTTGGCTGGATCCTAACAGTGGGTCGTATACGAGCTGAGATGATTTGATTAAATACCCTAACTAATGTTATAAATTACTGCTTAGATAGCGTAGTGGTTTAGATATCTAACGTGCTAGTATCGTGGGTTCGATTCCAAGCAGAACACTACTTTGGGCAATACACAAATTGTTGTTCTGAGTCTGGGTGTAATTTGGCTAAGACAAAAGGCAAAAATAATAAAAGGATTATTTCTTTTATTTTATTTAATTATCCTATAACAAGAGAAATTTCGGAAGTGAGTTTTTTAATATACTTTCTTGACGGATTTTCATGAAATTTCGCATACACGTTGTTGGGATATCAAAAAGGGGTTGTTGCTGAGGGATAAAAAATTATTGATAAAATCTATATTATCGTGAGTGAAGGTGCGGGCAAAGAGTCAAGAGAACGGTGGTTTCAATGTCATATCGTAATTAAGTCGGAGTGGCGGTCGATAAGTGCGTCAACAATACTGCTTTTTATTTATTCCCAGCTTTGAGCGTTGCCCTGTGCTAATACGATTGCCGTCTAAATTAAGTGACTTTTATTGTGACGAAATTTTCATAAAGTTTTTATACTACGGTTAGGATGTTGAACATCAGCATTTTCTTAAAAACAATAAGGTAACAATAGGCTTGAAATGACAATGATGCTTGATCAATGCATTCCGCTATACCAATTAATAATAAAAGTCAAATTGCATCTATCGAGAGACTTTAAAAATAAAATACATTTTTATCACATTATAAAGCTTTCCATATGGTGACACAGTAAGAATACAATTCATCACCCTTACCAGCACGGTATAGTTTGTCAATTTCCCGAGACTCGAGCCTAACAGAGCGAATAATTAAATGTCTTGTATTCTGTCGAAAATTAAATATTACTGATGTTTTTATCATGAAACTATCCAGTCGAAGTTATTGAAGCCCGTTTCAATCTAAAGATATGTAGATATATGAATTTAAACTTACATTGCTTTGTAACATTTTTACTTAGATTTCATAGCAGGTGCTAGATTTTAGAACATTACTTTTACAATAACTGAATAAAATAGCCTCACAACCAACCCTATGGAAGATTCTAAAGTTTGAAGGAATAAATTTTCAAAATAGTCTATGCTTTGTAAGTTATATCATACTCATATATATGTCATCTATAAACTTTATATATACTTATCGACAGTAATAAGAATTCTATATATAAAATCGCAATTTTATATCACACTTCAGCAACATACGCAATAACCGCAATTTTAAAGTTTTGCGGTAACCCATTAGCTGAGAAGCGATATAGGCCAATGGTATTAGTAATGATATAAAAACTAAAGCATTGCGGTTGCCAATATATTTCATAGTAAATCAATAAAATAATAAGTTTATTTATAGTTCTGCATATATTTTAGTGTAGGTCAATTTTTATGATTCATTTAATATTAAGCAAAAACCACTTAGTATCACGTCTATCGATTTATGCGCTTGAAAATTTATCGAGTTGTGTCCTATCAGCCTAGAGAATGAATGAATTGTAAATAAAACTTCAGGTTTTATCGCGTTTGTATTTGATTTTTGGTTACCCGACGTTTCGAATACTTTACAGCGTTCATGGTCACGAGCGAACCGCCCATGTCAGATAAAATCCGAAAAGTAGTTTTATTTACAATGTGTGGTGCTCGCGTAAACATCAGAAATCAAAATGCATATTGTTATTGGTTATTTATATTTCGCTACTAGCAATCCGCCCTCGCTTCGCTTCGGTTATAGGTTATAGTCGTTTTACCCGCGTAGTTCCCGTTCCCGTGGGAATACCGGGATAAAATATAGCCTAGTTTATGCCCTGATATTATAGCTTTCCATTGGTGAAAGAATTTTTGAAATCGGTCCAGCCGTTTTGAAGATTACCCGGAACAAACAGACAGACAGACAGACCGACAAAAATTTTTTAATTGCTATTTTAGGCATAGGTGTCGTGCAAATAACCGTGTGAGCATGAAAAAAGCCTATTATTTTGACATTACAAACAGACACTCCAATTTTATTTATTGGTATAGATTAAACAGGCGCTAAAATAAACTATTTCATATCGTTACTACTACTCATTATCGTCTTCACATGCTCTTATCTTAAATACTTAGGGAGCAACGCAATATGTATCCTTCATCCATCGTAGATATTACAAGTTTTGGCAACATATTTACGTCCAGCTACCTGCCTGATCTTCACTCTACTTGGGAATGTAATTATAAACTAAACGGCATCAAATGGAGTCGGCCCAGGTCGATATAAAGCTCTTAGTCATTTTTAACGACACCCATGAGTAATAAAATGGATGATAGTATACGTAGCCGTTACCACACAGCTACTGCTATTTCAAAGAAAATTATTAATATAGTATAGACAAATACGGGCCTTGTGCGAATATCATATAAACATAACGAGATTACTTCGAATGGGAATCAAATATTCTTCTGTTGCTAGCGAATTAAGAATAGTGTGTCACCGTCTCTTTCTTTCCAGCGGGTATCGATTGAAATAATGTACGCAGAGTCGCAATGCAAAAGTAAGAAACCCGGTATAAAACTCTATATCAGCACGTCTGATTATCATAGTGTAGCAGTAAATATCTTTCCTATTACCGAGTTGAGCTCGACAATGTGTGTATATATATATATATATATATATAGACACTAGTCAATAACAATATTGAACAAAAAATCTGTTTGAATTTATGACTGAAAGATTCACTTGTTGTGTCAGATCAACGATACAGTGTTATCAATTTGCCACGAATGTCATATGCAGTGATATTATTATATGCATTGCTTAACCTTCTCATAAGAAGGTTAAGCAATGCATATAATATCACTGCAAGAGAAGGATCTCGAATAAAGCTTATCCAACTCTAGTCTAGTTCTAGTCAGCGTGGTATAATGCCCAAATATTCCTTGTGAAGGAGGCCCGTATCCAACATACGTTCTTTTGACCCAAATACGTTATATTAAGAAATATACCTAAACCAAATAAAGGCTAATTGGAGTTGGGGAGCGCGCCAAAAATACTTGGCTAATACATAAACCATAACATTATTGTAAAAAGTTGATGAAATTTCTAGTTTTTTGGTATATCAGGAAACAGTCAGGTCGCTATCTAACGAGAGTTTGGGCATTCGACTCTCTCTCATCGAACAAACCGCAGAAGCAAATTGCGCCTACGTAGTCGTTGATTTTCTGTAAGAGTGGTGTATTAACCTAGACGAGCTGACCCATTTAAGGCAATAACCAAAAAACTATCAGCGTCACAGTCCTACAATTCATAAAAACGTCAAGAAAATATTTAATTCTAGCTGAGAAAATATCTCGGTTCTTGTCAAACAACAAAAACTGGGTCACTTGAATAACAGACGTCTGGCAAATACTGAATCAAAATCGATTTGTTTACTCGGCCCTTTTGTTTTGTGACTTTCGGAAAGCACCCTAATTAATAGTGACCTACCTCGTAAAGTAGGATGGAAAATTTACATAAAATCAGCTCCAAACTGATTGACTAGTCAGTGCAAATGGGGTGACACGGAAACTTGACAGAAGATAAAGGAATGTTTTCGAAAATTGTCATGACGACAGACGAACCACATAAATGGTGAACGATTGAGTCACAGTTAGGAAACGAAAAGCGTGTTCGAATCAACCTAAATGCGTCCTCGCATTAAAAATCGTGAAACGTTTCTCATTTATATAAATGTTAAATAACAATTTAACATCTAGTTCGGACGTCATCCGTAGGTTGCATTATAGTGAAATTTCGGGAACTTGTTGAGAGAGCAATAAATAATACTAGAATGGAATTGGAAGTATCGCACATTGTTCGTTCTAATATTATTATTGGAACTAGGAAGTGGATTTCATTAATTTACTTGTTGCTTATGAATTCTGTGGCGTTCTTTAGGGACTCCCGATGACGTTTCGGAAACAAAGTGCCGGCACGTTGTCCTCACGCAGTAGGCCGTCGTAGGTCGTTTTTATAGTAGGGAACTAATAAATTTCGTAGACACAGTCGTAGAGCTTGAATATCTTAGTGTCCAATATAAAATGATTCATTAACATAATATTTATTGCAATGAGTCATATGGACTTAACAACATTTGAACTTGAGTCACGTTAAAAAAAATATTCAATTGTTCTCAACTAGATCAATATCCAACAAACACTATTACGTTTAATAAACAAATCAGTGGTTAGATAACGAAGTTAATCTTTGGTGAAATTGAGTAATTGTTTTGTACAACTTTCGGAGAAAGCACGAGATTTGAATCTCTAGAAAAATGGTGCGTTGACAGAAATGTGTCGTGTTCTCGACGGAATTACTCGAGGAAGTTAATGAGTGTAAGTGGTAGAATTTGTCCTACATGCCGTTCGATGGTCGGGATGGTTTTGGAAAACAATACTAGCGTAATAGTTATTTATATTTTGACTGGCTATTTAGAGATGTCGCGTCGCAGCGGACTGATGCATACGCAACGTAGAGGTTTGTAATCCTCATTTGTGTTAGATTGCAGGTTTGATGTTGACACAATTCTAAAATATCTTTGCACACAAGGAGGTGAGAAACTTAACATGGTGTGAATTGGCTTTGTCTTGCTAATTATAAATTTGAAAATGTATATTTGCGTACAGTTGATATTGCAAACTTTATTATGTGCTTAAAGAGCCAGATGACTCTAAACCCCAATTTAAGGGCATTACAAAGCAGTTAATGTTCTGTAAACTCAACGTAAATGACTAATAAAACAATGCAATTAAGTTTAATTCTTAGTCTCACGACTTTATACACGAATGGTTAGGCAGAAATATAACATATTCACAATACGACGTAGCTTAGTCACCAAATGATATTTTGAAAATTTAAACTCAACATTATATTATTATCTAATGGCGTGTCAGAAATTGAGTTCTTGGCTAAGAAATCGTAGCAGCTATATAAGGAATTATTGATATCAGATGTATTTTGAAAATTTTATATTTAAAACATTTTCTTTTCTATTTTTATAGAGGTGTATTATGACGAGAAGTATGTGTAGTAAAGAAATAACAGTTGTATTGCAAGGACTTCACAAACATGCCATTAAGGGGCACAAATTATAACCAGACTCAGAACACCAAATTGTATGTAGGACCAAGTAATGTTCTAGGTGAGCGTTGTTCCAGGGATACTTAGTATGGCACAGAGGAGGCCATCTTTGCAGTCATTACCACGGTACACATTATTACGGCGCACTTTAATTATAAAGGAATCAAATAAATAGGAATACACTCGAAGGAAACTCGTTAAAATACTTATAATTGCGTTGTTGCTACTGCTAAAATGCAATATTAAAAAGCAGTTCGAGTTCTTCTGAATTAGTTATCGTTTTAGTATACACTAAGTAAATAAACAATAACGTTAAGGAATCTATTATACTTATCACAACCTTATCGTATCGCGGGGTTTTTATACTCCTTTACAATCAATGACAGATTAACATTCCTGCAAGTCAATGAAAACTCAAAATGAATTACAAAACCTGTCTAATAAGCGTCATAGGTCAATTTCTCTCCCACTGTATAGGAATTCATACTCCACTTGTCAAAATTAGATGTTTTCATAACACCGCATTACATAGCAACTACAAATTACGACAATGTAAACACGAAATACTAGACATGCTATTCATCATTACTATCATAACAACAACAGATGAGTCTTATTTTCCTGCAAAAGTTCCATGAAATCTCCACGATACATTTCTAATGGAATGCTATTAATCGCATTCTTTTGCTTGATATACAAAATATTTGTGTGACTATTTACAAGTGCGTAATTATAGGACGAGTTTAAATTTATCCGCGGCACATAAAATCAATATCGATCGCCATTAAACATTCATAAGTCTAATACAAAAACATATTTATCAAATCAATGATTCATCAAATAAAAATTAACGAGGTGCTTGTTTCGATGATATGTTTTATAATTCACAATAACACTTATTGGATTTATTTTATTTGTCATATTTTTCATTTGATTATTTTAAGATATCGCAATTTCTCAGCTGCTAGAAATTGCGGCCCAAACGTTAATAAATATTAAGACCCAAGAAATTTTGTTATATTTTAGCAGGTAGATGGATAGTGAGAGTTCAGCATGAGCATTACTAGCTATGTAGAAGGAATCTCGGGCCGACCACTGACGATAGGGAATTTGGCACCGGTGGTCGGCTCAACGACGAAGGCGACGTGCTACGGGTGGGTTATGGGGCCGCGCGTCGCCCCGCGCAGAAAAAAAAAAGATGAATTATCCTACTATTTATGATCAATTGGGTTATCGTAATGTTTTGAGTCTTCCTTCTCCTGCATCAGTGAATATCTAATCATCATTACAGATCATGTATGTCCCACTACTAGGCTCGAGCCTCCTACACATTGGAACGAAAATTGACCTACTATACCACGCTGGTTAGGCGGGTTGGTATAGAGTTTCATTTCGAATTTTACTTTTCTTACCTATATGTATATTATATAAATCCCTTAGTCGCCTTTTACGACACCCACGGGCAAGAGAGGGGGTGATGATATGTATTCTGACTCCGTCACCATACGGATTTATCAAAAGTCAGGAATTTTTGGTTCCTCTTCCAATTTAATGTCGTCTCAGAATTTAGGTTAACATTACAGCGTCATTACGTTGTAAGCGTTGCTAATATGTTATTTAAGAATATAACATTAAACAAACTATTTTGAAGAATATAGTTCAATTTGCGTGGGAATACCCAACAGATAAAATAATAGCTATTTCTAATTAACAAGTATTTTATCTTCATATATGTTGGTATAACTTGGAACGTACACTTTTACTTAATAATTGTATAGTTACCTGAGATGTGAAGTTACCTATGATTGTGAAGTTTTCTAAAGCGGAGAATTCTTTACATACCTGAAACAAAAAACATAGATTATTGATTTTCTTTAGAAATAAAAGCGTCATCAAAGAGTGCATTTAATATAAAAATGTATTAACAAAATTAGGCGTTTATTATAAGATTTTTTTTTTTTTTTGTGGGTGGGTTGCGGTCGGCGCGCCTCCGCACCACTCCGTCCGGGGCGACAGAGGGGCTTAAGCACGCAACTCCCGCAACCCACCCGAAAACCACGTATTATAAGATTATAAGTATTATTATAAGATAAATACGATTTGTATTATATTTTAAAGATTCAGCTTTTAGAAAATCAGCATTAGGTAAAATGTATAATTACTTTATGTATAATAAACTTCTCGAAGCTTTTATAGACGAAGCTTTCATAAAGCTATGAAAGAGGTTCTAAAAATATCACACTGTGAGTAAAGGAACGAAGTTACAGTAAATTTTACGCTATATGAGTGATAGAGTATATATATTATATATATATATATATATATATATATATAGGTATTCTGTACATAATATGTATAGAAATTGATTTCTCAGACGTATTTACGGTCCCGATTTAGTATATTAAGCGATTAATCAAATTTGACATTTCTAGGGCACCGCTTGGATATTAACAAAGAACAACTAATTTCGTACTTATTATAACTTTATTTGACGTCCAATTGTGGGCGGTTTATTGTTTGCTGTTATGATGAAGACAGTGACAATTTGATAGACCGTTTTATTGTTTTGATTGGAGCTGTTTTATAATTGTTAAGATCATACCGTGATTGTAACATTTGACCATTTGAGACGTAACCAAAATACCGAAATTAATATTGTTAAATGAGAAGTAATCACTATTCTCTATGTGGTGATGGAGTAAGAATACAGCTTCTCACCCCCCTCTCTTGCCTGTAAAAGATGATTAAGGGATATGATATGCAGATAATATCTATTGTAAGAGAAGGAAAACTCGGCATAAAACCCGATGCCCACACGTTTGACGACCGCGGTATCGTAGGTCAGTTTCTCTCCCATTATGAATGAGGTCCGTGCCCAATAGTGGGACTTAAGTGGCCTGCAATGACAATAATGATGATGAATATTGCTAAATGATTAAATTTAATAAGAAAAAATTTCCGCATAGGTAGTTTTTCTATTCTCCAATATATTTATATTGTGTTCTACGGTCTAATCTAACCAGATACGTCGAAAATTTTTCCGAAGTGCATTTACTCTTCTATATTTTTCTACTATTGGAAGGGATATTTTTATATTTTGTTGTTTATTTCAATATTGAATAATCAGTATTATCTGCCAGATACTGGCGGCTAATACCAATAGCGTTAGACCCGCACACATACACATATTTTATTAAAAAATATTTTCTCACATGGGGCAAATAAGGGATGACGACATTCTATTCTTAATCCGATAAATATGAGACTGCCATAACAAGTACACTGTAGTAATTATTTTGATGTATAACACGTTAAAATAGAAACAGAAATTGAAATAGAATTTAATTATTTATAGAAAACAAATTGAAATCGGTATTTCTATTAATTTTGGGTTAAACTAAAATTTACCAATATTATTTAGGACGTAAATTAGGGTAGGATATAAATTAATTTCAGGGAAACAATATAAATGTGATTTATGTATTTCCAATAGCATTTATAAGTGTTTTCATAAAACTAGGTCACTATTAGCAGCCGTAACCTTGAGAAACGTCTCGAGAGCTTATTAAACATTTGTAGAAGAGAGTTACAAATTAATTAACAATAGTCGGATTTCCAAATTCAATTTCCAATACAGCAGAGTATTTAAAAGGATCAAATCGGCAACCTTCCTATTCGCGGCAAAAATAGGACGAGATTTCATTTCAATCTAAAAAGGTGAAAACACAATTCTTATAAACCATTCCAGTAATTTTATATAAAATAAAGATATTCATTAAGAACCAGTTATCACTATTTATACGAATATATACGATACTCGTATGACAATAATTTATATTAGAACATCATCACCAATATAAGATCCAGTGGAGCCATGGAGATCAGCTAAGCTATTATTAAACGAATGAGCAGCAACTCTGAAATTTATAACACCTACTGGGTTTGTTAAACCGGTCTCTAAACGTGGCGAGTACAGAATTATCCTTATTTTGTGAGGTCTATGTTCAACAGCAGTCATCTGCCGATGGCTGACGGATGAATAGATAACTACTTAGACCCCTTCTCCATCCATTATTAGTTATTAGCACACTATAAGAGATTCAAATTTGTCTGCACTTACTAAATGCGTATAAACATGCACTTTATATTAATTTTTTTCTGCTCTTACAGTGTTGTTACCTGCTTGCTTTCTATAATTGTCTCGTTCGATGGAAATTTATTCTTTTCATTTTAATTTCAGCCCGTATGCGTCCCACTAATGGGCTCGGGCCCCCTCCATTATGAAAAGCAAATTAATTTAATATACCATGACGATCGAACGTGTTGAGTGTTTATTAACCAACTTCTAAAAAAAGAGGAGGTTCTCAATTCGGATGCTGGTTTTGTTTTTTTATATTTGATCGCGCATAACTCCGTCGCTTGCCAAGCGATTTGAAAATCCTTTTTTTATTGGGAAGGGTATACTTCTCAAATGCTCTCATGAAAATTTTATCGAAATTGGACAAGGGGTGCTAATAATCAATAAATATCTAAAAAAACATTTACATTAACGAGCTTTTCGTTTACTCTTCATTGCGTTTTTTGTTCGCGCATAACTCCGTCAAGACGGTTTTTTTTTGACAAAGAAATCATTTTAATCTTCATCATTTTTCATCATTTCAGCCTATTGCCGTCCACTGCTGGACGTAGGCCTCCCTCATGTTGCACAAAAAGGGGATATTGCCGTAATAGCCACGCTTGGCAGGCGGGTTGGCGATCGCAGTATGGATGTTTTACGTTTCCCAGGAGAGAGCTGCTGTCCACTCTCCTGGTGAACCCTCAGCCGATTTTTACGACTCCCACGGGCAAGTAAGGGGTGGCGACACATGTATTCTGAAACCATCGCCACACGGCAAATTTTAATCTTACTAAAAAGAATATATTCACATGTTCCTAGTTTTTTTTAATAGCTGAACATTAGGTTACGTATTAAATCAGATTATTTCAAATTGGGCTAATCATTCTACACAGTCCTTGTTCTGCAACAGTGGTATTTAAAATATTTTAAATACTCAATTGTATTTATTCACTAACGATGCTCTCTGACGCCTCGGCTTATTGTTTTATCGGCCCACTATTAATTAACATAAGCATATCACTAATATATCTACAAGTCATTCTTCTGCCCGTATTTCAATTACTTAGTATAAGTATTAGCAAGACAAATATATGTCGAATTGTTCCATACATTGACATGATGTCATTTCTGTGTTCATTCTCTTTATAATTTTTTTTTTGGCAGGCCCTGGTCAGCACACACGTCACCCATTCCGTCTGGGGCGTCGCAAGGGCAGCGCGTAGCTCGATAACCCACCGTATTCCTTCACCTTCGCTATAGGGCCAACCACTGGTAACTGGTTCTTTGATGTACGTGATCAGACCAGCGCGACACTCTTTCGGGTAACGGGTAAAAAAAGCATCTTTCTTTTTTGGTCTTCTTAAATCCTCACAGTTTTTCACGTAATTATATCTTTCCTAACATTCTTTTGAATCTAATGTTATACATAATTACATATATAAAAATAAATATAATATATACAATTATACATATTAAAAACAGAACTATATTTATTTCTACGACATTGCCCAGATTTCTTTTATCTTTTCTAGTATGTGTATTCAGGATCCAGTATTTTCTAGCTATTGTTTATACATCATTGACCTAGCGGCGTTTGGGTCACCATCTTCTCCTTTTTCTGGTAGGAAACCTATTCAGTAACAATAAAAATATATAGTAGAAGTCGTAAAAATGATATAAGGGTCTCACCAGGATAGTGGGTAGTTTTGCGAGAAACATATTAACAAACCACAAATCTGCCAAGCGTGGCTGATAACATACTCTCATTTTTGGAATAGGCATGCGTCCAGTGGAAGTCGAAAAGCTCAGTGAAATTATGTAAATATAGAATATTATGTAACAAAATGCTTCTTTTATTCATTTTTATAACGATGAAATAATTGATTACAAATTCTACAATGCCAATATTTTGTAAACGACATATTAACTATAAACAAAAATATTAAAATTTAAAGTAATCTCTTAACCTTGTAAAAGAAACTTTTTTTAATTTAAACTAAGATCGGTGATAGATAAAGTATTAATTATACGGATATGTTAGCGGCTGTGTTGCTAGGTCCGTCCTCAGTGTTAACCATATATGGTTTTAGTGTGCCGCCACACACATAGTTTGGTTACGCAAATTCACAAGACGACCGCCCCTTATATTAAAAGCTGAGCCGCTGACAGGGACTTAACGACTTGTCTGCAGGAAGTGATTATTGTTTATTTTTATAATTGGCATGACAGGAAGTCGGAACAGGCTTTTTGAAGAAGGTAGCGCACCTCACACGCGTTCGAACTCGTAAATAAAACAACTTGATTAACGACACCGCTAATTGACCGATCGTCTGAGACTGATATATAGCCAATTTACGTAAGCAGTACCATCAATGTGCGAATAATGTTTATATATATATTATATATAATATATATGTATATATATTTTTTTTAAAGGAAACGCTTAAGAGTAAGACGTAAACCTTTTTTGTAGTAGATAACTTTATAAAAATAGGAACAACGAAAACTAATCACAATTGAAATTAGAATAATTATTTGGTAGTCGAGCAAGTGACAATCAAATCCACCAAACAATCGGCACATCGTTCCTGGCCTCCTCCAGAATATGAAGGAAAACTGACCTACACTGGTGTACTATGCCAGTAAAACGTGTTGAATTTTTTTTTATGTGTGGGCTATGGTAAGCGCGCACGCGGTCCATTCCGTCCGGAGCGACGAAAGGACGGCGCACGGGCCCATAACCCACCTGTACCCACATCACCTTCGTCGTTGAGCCGACCACCGGAGCAGGGTGACTTGTCGTCAGTGGTCGGCCCGAAAAACGTGTTGATATAGGATTTCATTTCGAGTTTTCTTTCTCTTGTATTGTTATCATCATCCTTTTAGCTCATATACGTCCCCACTGTTGTGCACGAGCCTCCTCCAGAGGAGGGAAATTGACCTTACTTATACCATACTGGTCAGATAGGTTGGTTATTCCTTAGCCGTTTTTTACGACACCAACAAGCAAGAAAGAGAGTGGTGAATTGTATTTTTACTCCCTCACTGCACGGTAAGTTAGACAATTGTAACGCTTCTACTAAAGAAAATTTGATAAATCATTATCATGAATGTTACAATAACATTTTTCTTTTTGAAGATATTTCTTCTTTAGATTATAAGTTTTGGACGAATCGTTTCGTAGTAGGAGCGAAATTAGCCTACCATTTTGGCCAATTGATATAAAGTTTTGTTTATAGTTTACTAGCAATCCGCCCTCGCTTCGCTTCGGTTTCAGTCGCTTTACCGCGTAGTTCTCGTTCCCGTGGGAATACCGGGAGAAAATATAGCCTATGTTACTCCCTGATATGATAGCTTTCTAATGGTGAAAAATTTTTGAAATCAGTTCGGTGGTTTAAGCGTGAAAGCGTAACAAACAAATAAACAAACAAACATCCTTACTTTCCCATTTATTAGTAAGGATTCTCTCATACATATAGATAAAATATGATTAGGTCCTTACTAGTTCCTAACATTTTCGGCATAGGAAAGTTTGACAATAGGTACATACAATAATATAGTACATCCGACAGGTGTTATTAATAGTTAAATATAAACTTGTCGAAATTTTCCTCGAAGTGAAATCCCAGGAGAAATTTTACCTATTACGAATAACAGAGTTCAAAGTCCTATAAAGATACTCAATCAATTTTACCTGTATCGTTTTTACACCTGTTCCGTTTATAAATTGTCATTCGTGTTGAGTTCAATAAACTCACTGTATTGGGATGTTCATAATATTTTCACACGACAAGGGACTGAATGACGCCTACGCTGCTGTTGTTAAGAATATAATTCATTCGCTTCACCCGACACATGTAGCGACAAATGAATATAATGTTGTAGAGTTATCCCGAAGGTCGAGCGCTTAAATATAGCAGCCGACTCGGTGCTTAGAAACATACATGCAATACGAACAATGCTCAGAAGTGTAAATAAAACACATTACAATGGAGACTGAGACAGTTTACAGCATCTAACATGGGGATATTCCATTTACGGATAAACCTATCTATGAATAAAAGGCTGCTTATATATTTTGTGAAAGTTAGAGGGTTATCTAGCCCAGATCGGTGTGTTGATAGATCAAGAATTAATGTGAAAACATGCATTTCTTTCCCATGAGTTGGGTTTTATATACGACTATTAGACGATTATTCAAAAACTCACGTAAAGGATACATGCAAATAATATTTATGCAATAGAAGCAATTAAATAAAACCCTATAGCAACACGTCTGACTAGCGTATGGTAGGTAGGTCAATTTCCGTTGTATTGTGGAGGAGGTTCTAGCCCAGCAAGAGGTTCTAACACATGTAAGCTGAGATGATGATGATGAGATGATGAATATAGGCTATATTTTTATGCCGGTATTAACACTGTAACGGGAACTACGCGAGGCAAACCACGAGAATTTGGCCGATATTAAAAAATCATTTACCACCAATGGCGAGCTGGTTTGTCACCTACTAACATAGGTTATATTTTATTTCTGTATTCCCACGGGAAACACAGTTGCGTGGGTGAAACCGCCAGCATATGCTAGTAGTAGATAACGCAATAGCTTTGAAGTTTGGTTACATCTTTATACTTTTGCATGAATTGGTGGCTCGGCAGGCAAAAACTTCTAACAAGTAACTTCTATGTAAATAGAAGTAAAAGGTTAAGGACCTGAAACTCATCACTCGCACATAAATATTTTTAAGTTTTGTTACAAAATAAACCATTTGGTGAGCTGTGAACAGTATATCTGTTTTATATTGTACTATTTAGCAGCTCGTACATTTAATTGTGTTTATTTCGAGCTTGTTTATTTGTGTACTACAGTGAACAATGGCGATGGCATACAAATGTAACAAAAGAGGGTTATTTCTGCTGAGGTCAAATGCCTACGCCAAAATTACGTGCATCTGATGAGTTGAATCAAGAAGCATATAGAATATTGCACGGCATTTTGTTGGTGTAATAATTCATCAAAGTCAAATCAGACAGTCATAATAACTTCCTCAATTATGCATTGTATCTAGCAACAACTTATTTGGCAGAATTCTGGCTCACTGCTGCGCAGAGTTCGAGATATTTCCAATTACATACAGAACAACATCCCGGTAGGTATCTCGAATATTATATAAAATATTATTTAACGACGCCTCTACTACACTCGATAAGTATTAGATTTTTTTTTATTTACTTATCCTCTATGGATGTTGTTTGAAGTAAAAGATGTTATTATTATGATAGTAGGTACATATATAGATCATCATCGTCATCAATCTGCTCGTATTACAATTTCTTGGGGTCGACACAATATGTACTCGGATTCCATCGTACATAATACAAAAGTTTTGGCAATAATTTTAAAGCCGACCGCTTGCTGGAAATTAACCTTTCTCGGGCATGCAATTTAGGAGCAGGTACGGCATTAGATAGAATTAGTGCAGGTCGATATGCATCTGCTCGTGTCGTCTCGTGCTCTTAGACATTTTTTACAATATCCACGAGCAGTATAAATGTTGGTAGTAGTATTCTTAACCGCCACCACACAGCAATAGTAACAGCAACAACATATCTAAATACAGTAAAATAAATAAGAAAAGTTTGATCTGTTAATCGATAAAGGGCGGTTTATAATGTCCCACGCCATTAAATGCCTTTAAAAGACAGTTTGAAATATTGAAATTATTTCTCTTCTATTTTTATCATATTACCGACTTTTCTTTTTCTCTCATCTTGTTATTTTGTCGTCTAAGGGATAGTACATTCTGATTTCATGATAGTATTAGAGTATTAATATCTGGTTGACCGAGCTTCGCTCGGCATATTTTTATCGAATTTATTTAGATATATATTACTAAAAAATAAAAAATAAATAATGAAAAATATATAAAAAATTATAAAAAGAGAATAATAATAACACCGAGATTCGAACCGACGCTGTTTGATTGAAAAAATACCAAAATTATGACCTGTCACCTTCCCAACTGAACTATCGCAACTCATGACGTTGCTATCGAAATTTGAATTCATATTCTTTTAAAATTTAATGTCATTGTTTATTTTGCTAAAAACACGGACAAAACAACATTTTCTATAAATAAAACCTAGCTAGATCGATTTTTTGGACCCGAATCCTCTGGTATGCCAATATTCAACAAAATCGTTGGAGCCGTTTCCGAGATCCTGAAAATATATATATATACAAGAATTGCTCGTATAAAGATATAAGATATTCATGACAGTAGGAACATTACACTTATATCCATCCATTAGCCAATTGACATTTGTCATCGTCTCACCTCATCCATGTCCCACTATTGGGTTTGAACCTTCTCCTCAATAGGAGGGAAATTGATGTTGGTGTAGGGTTTTATTTCCTTCCTCTTTTTTCATAGTGAGTGGGAAGTTCATTTTTAATCCGACACGACACAAAAAAATTAACATCCACTGATTGGCATTTAGAACTCTCCAAAGGGATTAATCTTTTAATCGCCACGCTTGGTAGCTGAGTTGGCGATCGCAATTGCTATTATGTTGTATGGACATTCTCTTGTTGTTTTGACACATTTTATTTTAAAATTATCACCATACAAGAAGATTAAATTTAATAATGTTCAACTCAATTCTTTAATACGTCCAATTATTCATTGACTTTTTCAAGAGCACGAGGTATATTTTTATTTAACCTATCACGATCGATAAGCAATAACACGACAACAAATAGTCGCATAAACAAAGGATAACCCTGTACAGTTTACAAGAACAATGGCATTCTGACACCTGCCCAACATTGACCTGACGTCGACGCTAATGTATGGACGCCGCCCCCACAAAGCCTTCTAAAGATGAGAAGATCACGATAAAGTTGGCGCGTTTGTGTCTAATCCTTGGTACTCCTACGATAAATCGTAGGCTCTACATTCTTGTATATGTATAATGAGTGATTGCCTCGTTAGTTCAGCGGTATGTGCATATGACTTCGGATTGTTGAGACAAAGGTTCGATTCTCGAGTTGAAGAAATGAACGCAATAGAAGTCAAAACGCCTGCCTATCCTTTTGGGATTCACTAGTGAGTCTAAAATATGATATCTACGCTAATTCTTTATTGAATGCCCAATGGATTATTTAGAACTAATTTGTGTCTATAACTGTAATATATTAAAAGCAACTGTGACTTCATAGACGGCGTAGTGTTTAAGACGTCAACCTTCAATACATGTCGAGCGTTCAATCTCCAAGCAGAACAATTATTCGTGTAAAATGATCCACAAATTGTTGCTTTGACACTCAAGAGTGTAATTTGTGTCCGTTCATTTTATATTTGTAAAGTCCACAATTACAAGTATAAATCCTTAAAAAAAATCAAGTATTTATACATTAATGTGGTTTATTGACTTAAAAATTTTAGATTTGATAGATTTGTTACTTATAGATATTTTCTACAGTGCTTCACCAAAACAAATTATTTTTGTTCCTTAAAAAGTCTAAATAAATATTTCTGTCAGTCAATACAGCATTAGCGTAATGAAAAATTGTTGAAAGAGAGCCAAAGTGTAGCAATAAATAAGAATGGGGAGCCATAGCAATTTCCATATATTAATCTGAACACACGTGTAGAGAACATGCCCGAGGATGATTTCGCTAAAGTTATTGTAATATTAAGTATTACCCCAGTAAAAACATCAATAAGACAATGGGAGCCCAGTTCAATATTATGATGGCGTGGTTGTCGATTTCCCGATAAGACTTGAGACATAAATGGATGCTAAGTTCTATTTAGTACTAGTACCCGCCCTCGGTTCGGTTTCAGTTGCCCTACCCGCGTAGTTCCCGTTCCCTTGGGAATACGGCGACAAAATATAGCCTACGTTACTCCCTGATATAGCTTTCTATTGGTGAAAGAATTTTTGAAATCGGCTCGGTGGTTTAAGCGTGAAAGTGTAACAAACAACAAAACATACTTTCGCATTAATATATAATATTAGTAAGGATCTTAGAATATTTGGATTACTCTCTTCATCGCTGCGAATATGTAAAAGGTTAAGTTTTTAAGAATAACAGATGGCTCAGTGGTCTAAGCAGCGATTTCCCATGCTGAGTGTCACGGGTTCGATTCCCCACATAGGACATTTTTTTTTTGTTTAATTTTCTGCGTTAAATGCGTTTGTTAATTTTATATTTTTAAAGTTCCTTGCGCCACAAGAATTTATTCCTTATTGCAGGGTGTTATAAAAATATATACGTGCATTTATAAAAAAATAAACATGTATGCCTACATGAAGATTGTATCGTTTTGCATATTTATCGTTTCTGCAGGCTATCGCAATATACAGAACAGGCGCGACATGCTAAAGAGTGGGTGGCGGTCTTAAGGGCTAACAAACCTTAACGCAATTTATGAAACCTTACGCCAACTAGTCGTAGGTCATTAAAATAAACGAATATTTATTATCATACAACAGTTAAACAATAATGTGTCAGAATGTCGAAGAGAATAATCAGCTGTTCTTTTATTCTATCGAAGTAGCTATAAAATTGTAATATTCCCTTTTATAAATACAGGTACGCATTGATGCTAAATTTTATTAGCTTTGAGTTTACTTGTACATATGCCTTTTGGAGTTAACGAATTTGAGTGCTACTGTCGCTCATGCCGTCACCTTTGCTAGGCCGTTGCCTACTGAGAAGAAATTGAAGGGAGTGTGAATTTATGCAATGAAGTTCTGTCCCTGTTAGGTTTAATATCCTTTTAGTAATATTAAACCTTATTGTAAAATCATAGTTTTTCTTTTAATTGATTCTGCTTTAAAAAATAAAGAGAAAACAAAAGAATATTCATTCGATTGACTTATGATAAAAATGTATGTATTTTATTATTGAGTAAAATAAAATTTATTTTAATGGTTTCCACTGCTTCTTACTTAACAAAGGTTATGGGCCCAGAAGAATAGAGTACGAATAAGAGTATTAATTAGAAGATTCAACATTCGAGGTATCTATAGGTCTATTATTATCGAGATGAATTCTTTAACTCGTATTGAACCCTTAAATAAGGATAACTATGAGAGTTGGAAGCTTCAAGCGGAAGCTATTCTAGTAAAAAGTGATCTTTGGAAATTAGTTAACGGTATGGTAGAAAAACCTACTGAATCTGCGGCAATTGCAAAATGGCAACAGGAAGATGCTAAAGCAAAGGCAGATCTAATACTTTCAATAAGCCCATCAGAATTGCGTCATGTAAGAAAGTGCACAACTTCCAGAGAGGTATGGCTTAAACTCGAATCAATATATGCATCGCGTGGACCTACTAAAAAGGCTACATTATTAAAAAGACTACTTATACATAAAATGAGTGAAACTGGAGATATTCACGAAGAGATGAGTATTTTTTTTGATGCAGTCGATAAACTAGAGAGCATGGATGTGGTAATACATGAGGATTTACTATCGATTATGCTTTTATACGCCTTACCCGCAAGTTTTTCTGATTTTCGTTGTGCTATTGAAAGTCGAGATAATCTTCCTAAACCAGAGATATTAAAAGTAAAGATCTTAGAACAGTATGAGTCTAGGAAAGTAAATAATGATGTACATGGAGTTGATGCAATGTACGTTTACAAAAATAAAAAGCTCCAGAGGAAAACTACAAGTAGAAAGAATGGAAACGTATGGCAAAGAAGAAAGGCAACTTTAGTGTGTTATCGTTGTAACCGTCCAGGTCATAAGGCTCCTGATTGCCAAGAATCTGATTTACAAAAGTCAAACTACACCTATGATAATGTAGATAAGGGACTAATGTTACAGACATTTCAGATTTGGAGTTGATTACCACAAAACTTATGCACCTGTAGTGAAGCTAGATACCGTTAGATTGTTAATGGCTCTCTCTGTAGAATTAAATCTTGAAATTCATCAGTTAGACATTAATACAGCCTATTTAAATGGTTTTCTTGATGAGGAGATTTATATGAAAACTCCTAAACTATTAAAGGAATGTCTACTTGATTTGGTGAATAATGAGAAAGAAGATGCAAGTGTGGTTGAACGTGCTAACATAATGTTGAACAATCTGAATTCGGGTTGTGATGTTTGTTTATTGAAAAAGTCATTATATGGGTTAAAATAAGCAGGTAGGCAGTGGAATCAAAGACTGGATAAAAAACTAAAAGACATGGGTCAGAGTCTTAATGAACCCTGTTTTTATATGAGAAAACATGAGGATGAACATTTATTTGTATTAGTATTCGTAGATGATATTTTAGTTGCATCCCAAAAAGAAGATCGTATTTCCCGTTTCAAAAATGAATTAAAGAATGAGTTTGAATTCAAAGATTATGGTCAAGCTAAATATTTTTTAGGTATTGACATTAATAGACGTGACAATGCCATTAGTTTGTCTCAACAAAATTATATTTCAGAACTAATAATAAAATATGGATTATGCGATTCCAAAGTTTGTAGTACGCCAATGGAGATAGGTAGTTGTAAACCAATACGTGAGGAACTCACAAATGTATGTGAACAACAGAGCAGTGAGAGAGAAAAATATCCTTATAGAGAGCTAATTGGTTCTCTCATGTATTTAAGCACCGCAACAAGGCCTGATATTACAAATTCTGTCACAAAATTAGCGCAATTTTCTAATAAACCAGAAAGGAAACATTGGTTGAGTGCTAAGCGCATTCTAAGATATTTGAAAGGAACGGCCTTACTTACAAGAAGACTGGTAAGTCTATTGAAGGTTACTGTGATGCGGACTGGGGGAATTGTCCCATAGATCGACGTTCATTCTCTGGATATGCTTACATTTTAGCAGATGCATGTATATCGTGGTCTTCGCGCAAACAAAGAACTGTAGCCACGTCAAGTTGTGAAGCGGAATATATCAGCTTAGCGGAAGCCATGAAAGAGACGCTTTATCTGCACAGTCTATTAATAGAGATAGGATTGGAAAGGTATGCATCTATTTCTCTAAATGCCGATAGTAGATCTGCTATATTTCTTGCTCAAGATCCAGTGTTTCATGCTAGGAGCAAACATATAGATATTAAATATCATTTTGTTCGACAAGTTCTAAGGGAGAACAAAAGCATAAGCTTGGGACATATACCTACACAGGATATGTTAGCAGATGTGTTAACTAAACCATTAGGTAAAATTAAACACTATAGATGTGTAAATGGTTTAGGAGTGAAACCTATTCATTAGATAGTATTAGTTAGTTAAAATGTGTAACAACTGTTATATTTATATAACTTTGATTTTGAAGGGGCGTGTTAGGTTTAATATCCTTTTAGTAATATTAAACCTTATTGCAAAATCATAGTTTTTCTTTTAATTGATTCTGCTTTAAAAAATAAAGAGAAAACAAAAGAATATTCATTCGATTGACTTATGATAAAAATGTATGTATTTTATTATTGAGTAAAATAAAATTTATTTTAATGGTTTCCACTGCTTCTTACTTAACAGTCCCAACCCACCACACGTAAACACCTTCAGAAAGTGCTTCCGGTTATCTCGCTCGCCGTACGAAGTGCAGTAACGAATTGCTACTATTCAGACGTCGATTTTCTGCAAGAGGTTACTATCCCAGCCCGCGGCTGTAGACAGACAACTGTCGGGTTTCGTTAATTATATTGGAAAGACGCCGCCTATGATTTCATTGATGATTTATTTTACATAAATAAATACGAACTACACAAATAAATGAATTAAGTTTGAATGAGAGTGACGTATGAAATTCGTCACTACTAATATTATTTTTAGAATATATTTAAAGACGATTTCTGATTACACTGGAATAAAATACATTATATTTATGTAATTTATGTAGTGTTTGTAAAACTTCTATACCTTAAATATAACAAAATATGAACATTACGCAACTGTTCGTTAGGCAATATCAGCAGTAGTATTTATTAGGTGTTATTTCATAAATATGTATTTGGAACATTTTACAGTTTGGTGTCTCGATAATTGTTTTGTTCATTGATTTACAGTCATGAATATTTCCTGACATTTATACGAGTATTAATTTAGATTTAGGCAGGAAATCCTTAAATGCCTGTTTAAATGCACAACCGTATTCACTTTCAATCCATGAAAGTGTCAGTAATGGGTACGAATCATAGTCTCATATTTCATTAATTTCAATAATACAGGAGGATTTATTTTTCAGGTTTAATTATCTTCTAGTCATCATCATCATCTTGCTCTTATCCCAATTGCTTGGGGTCGACGCAATATGTCATCTGGTTTGACATATTGCAAAAAGTTTCGGCAATGACTTTTATGACCGGCCGCCTGCCTGACGTCAACCCTCCTTGGGAATGTAATCGTTGACCCAAATGGTACCAGATGGAGTTGGTCCGGGTCAATCTAGGGCTCTTAGTCGTCTTTTACGACACCCACGAGCAAAGCAAGGGTTGGTAGTATTCGAAGCCGCTACCACACAGCACTTAATTATCTTCTAGTGATATTATATAAATGTATACATACACCACATACCCGCGCGAAAGAAAGAAAAGTTAAATTGTATTCTTACTCTGCTTGAAATGATAATTTTGTGAATTATTATTTATAGTTTCCTAGTAACGTGGCATAACTTTTGAATGTAAGAAACGTATAAAATTCCCAGAGGAATATACACAAGGAAAATTTAAATAGTCACACGACACTCACGTTTATAAGAAAAATTTTCGCAATAAACTGTCAAAAGAAGCATTTACATTACCTATAATTTATGAGATATCGCGTTATTTTATAACAGTTCTTAAGTTTAAAAACTATTTATACATATTATATTATGGGGGTTTCCAACACTTAGTGGATTCTAATGACACTCCGTTTTATTGTGGGACGTTATTCGGATTGTTTACGCATTCCTGGATAAGAGAGGTGGTCGTGACTGGAATCACGTACGCACCGTAATTTATTTAGACACGAAAGAATCTTTTATTGGCAATCAATGACATTGAATAATACCACACATAAATATACATTTTTATAGATTGTTTCTCTAAAGGTTAAACCTTCTATGGAAAGTTTGTCTTTCTAAGAAAGTTTCAAAACCTTGTATGGAAAAACTAATTACCCATTTTATATTATTCGAAAAATCGCCATTTAAGGAAACCATCCATACATTTGACTTAAAACCACCTTGACATAAAAAATAAAATATCAATTTATATACGCAACCACATGTATTAAGTGAATTGAGAAAGTTTACACTTTTATATATTACATAGCTTGTAGCCTTTAAAATTTTATTCTAATCATGAATGATGTAGCTCTAATTTTTAGATTTGAAATCTTATATTATTAATACTAATTATTAGATTAAAAATATATAAAACATAGCTGTAATATCACAATTCTTTTATATTTCTTGGTTATTCCAGTACTTTACCCCATGCTATTTTAATAAATGACAAATTCTAAGCTTTTATATCATCGTTCATCATCATCGTCATTCATCATCATCATCATTTCAGCCTATCGCCGTCCACTGCTGGACGTAGGCCTCCCTCATGTTACGCCACCAAGTGCAGTCCTGTGCCGCCTGCATCCAACGACACCCAGCACCGAGTCGTCGATCCACCTAGCTTTTATATATTTGCTGCAAAATATAATCAATATGATTATATTTTTAGCAGGCAGAATTAGAGTTGGAAAATCCTTAAGAAAAGAAATGTAGTTAAAAAAAAGGTCGTACAATATGTTCTCTCAGTTCAAAATAGACTAGGCATCTGGTATTCTATAAACGACGACTTAATATATTCTGTCATTAAATGATATTTTATGATATACATTAATGGTATCATATAAATATTTTATCCGTATTAGTATTCCATGGAGGCTGTGTTCCTCTGAAGGCTTTCCCGTTCGACAATTAGGTCAAGGAGAGATATCTCGTGTGCAATGCCCCAAAAAACATTTGGCACTACCAAGTTTCTCTACGACTTTCGAATACAAATAGGAGTGATATATAAGGATCTGGTAAAGTTTTGGCATATGTTTAGAAAGCTTCGGTGATTTAGAGCTAAAATATTTCATAGACGCTGTTTTCAAGTCTTTTACGATAACCCTAAATTTTCTTTCGCACGAATCTTACTACTTTTTCGTCCTATAAATAATAAATCCAGTATTTAGACGAATAGCAAAATATAAACCACATGTTTAATAGTAACTGACGCCTTGGCAGAAATTTGAAAGCGTCAATATGATAGTCTAGTATTGTATTCAATATCTTTTGACTTGCTGACAGACAATGACTAACATGAAGAAACTGATAATTTATGAAGCAAATTATAACTGGGAATACCATTGTTATCAGTATTGAGCTATTAGTAGGAGCCCATTCGTTTTAGTAGCAGATTGCCAATACAAAAAAAGAAAGAGTGGTAGCTGATTGTGCGTTACAAATATATATATATATAACTTCTAAATGTATTATATTATCATTACGTCATCCTTGCAAGTAACATGGCACCTATTCTCTGTACAATCTGTTTTAATTGTAAACAGATCGTTAAATGTGAATTATAAAGTTTATTGTACAGAGAAATGTAGTGGATAACGTTAATAACTAATTGTACACTTGCCAGAAATACAGTTAAGGAATGCTTTGGTTCTTGAAGGAGGAATATGGGAATTCATAAATTACTTGCTATTGAAGTTGCATTTCATTTACGACCAAGATTGCTCAGTATTTGTTTAGTTTATAATTGTCCTGTGAAAAATCTTAGAAAAGTATTTGGAATATGTAGTGATTAATTCACTTATTCGAGGCAAAATTGTTTTTCTTCAAACACTTTATGGTTGAGACCTTATATATATTTAAACAATGAGCCAGCTATTACAGCTACGAAATTTATGACTCTAATAATGGTATTAATTCCTTTGTCAGATTATTATTGACGCATTAAAATTTTATAAAACATTAAGCAAAGTTATTTAATAAAACTCGTAATTTCTGTATAAATTATATATATAATACTGTCCTATGGATACTGAAAATAGTTATTTGCAAATTATGCAGGTACCTGTTAAAATTTTTGTTATTCAATCATCGAGCAAGTAGATTCTTTCTCACTATATTCATTTACTTACATATTTATTAAAATTATATTTTTCTATTATCATCATTATACTACTTTTATACTAATTACTACTACCCTACTCTATATGTACACACAATATTAATAATCGTATGAATATCAGAAATAGTTCTACAGTACTTACTGTAATGAAAATATGAGAGAAAAGTTCCTTGGATTGTGTTCGCATTACAGGGACAAATAATTTGCCAGTTCAAAGGCATTTTGAATCCCATCGCATAAGGCAGAATGACACCTAAAGAGAAAACTGTAGCAACATCTAACGAACCCTTATTAACATGATAATAAATGGTTGGTACACCAAATAAATTTTGTATGACGTAAAGTGACACTTGCTCGCCGTTTAAGGTCACGTTTCATGCGCCAAAAATACATCATTTATATAAAATTTATTATATATCCCTAGGGTTGTCGTATATAAAATCTGAAATTTGGATGCCTCCTATATATTTTATATACATGAGACTAGATAACTAAAGCCTTGGAAGGGACTCTCAGTTTTGAAATCAACTACGAGATATGAAATAGTTTTGATCAAATTTATTCTTTGATTTAAATATTAAATCATCAGTCTGAAAACGTTACACATTAAATAAAATTGGAGTGTCTGTTTGTAATGTCAAAATAATAGGCTTTTTTCATGCTCACGCGGTTATTTGCACGACACCTATGCCTAAAATACAGATTAAAAAATTTTTGTCTGTCTGTCTGTTTGTTCCGGGTAATCTTCAAAACGGCTGGACCGATTTCAAAAATTCTTTCACCGATGGAAAGCTATAATATCAGGAAGTAACCTAGGCTATATTTTATCCCGGTATTCCCACGGAAACGGGAACTACGCGGGTAAAACGACTAAAACCGAAGCGAAGCGAGGGCGGGTTGCTAGTTAATAAATATAAAAAATAATATAGTAAAAGCAAAAGGACCATCTTTTTATTTTGGGAGGGCTATGGTCAGCGCACACGCCGTCCGATCCATCCGGGGTAAAGAAAGGGAAGTGCGACACCATAATCCACCGTATTCAATCCTATTCGCCATTGGGCCGACCAGCGGCCCAGAATGCCTTGTCGTCCGTGATCAGCCTGGTAAGAGACCATCTTACGAGCCTATGGTTATCGCGTAATCAATTTTCAGTATTTTGTAATGTTTAAAATCCGATGAGAACTTTAGTCTTTGACAATCTATGAAACAATACGATTATTTAAGAAATTTAATACGTGTGGTGACGGAATCAAAACACAATGCACCATCCATTTCGTTTCTGTGTTATCTTAAAGTCGATTAATATATAATTGATATAATGTCCAAATAATATCAACACAAGTGCAGAAAAACTCGAAATAAATCCCTACCCATCAGACCAGGAGTGGTAGGACCACACTGTCGACAGTTATCTGTCTACAGCCGCGGGCCGGTCCGTCCGGGGCAGTACCATGCTCTCGCAGAAAATCGACGTCTGAGTAGTAGCAATTTGTTACTGCGCTTCGTTCGGTGAGCGAGAGAGCCGGAAGCCCAACTTTCTGAGGGTGATTGCGTGTGGAGGGTTTTGGTGGTGCCCTTGGTATCACCGAGCCTCAATGCACGCATTCACACTCCCTTCGCTTTCTTCGCGGTAGGCAACGGCCTTGTAAAGGTCCATGAGCGGCAGCAACACTTACCATCAGGTGTACTGTTTGCTCGTTTGCCACCGTTTGCAATAAAAAAAAAACCAGCATGGTATAGTAGCTAAATTTCCTACTATTGTGAAGAGATGTTCGGACATGATGATGATTTATCATGGCTTAATTGATTTTTTTGGTGCCGATGTATATTTTTTACAATATATATATATGGTAACAAGAGGACTTCTCCCTTTCACAATAGCAACTTTTTATTTTAGCGTTTTGGACGCTTGTTATGCATGTCCTCGTATATATGGCAAAGGAGTATGTAGGACTTGCTTGCGCCAACTTCATTACCAGAACGTACACCAAAATGCAGAGCGCCTTTCAATGAGATGTCACAGGTAATTTTCGGTAACGAGGTTTACGAATTCTATGACAACCCTGACTTTAAAAGAATATAAAACTTTCTTATAATACGTGAATTTCTTATTGAACATTTGGTATCCTCACATAAGAATGAGGCCGACATCTTTTATTGTGCTGTAAACAGCGGTTAAGTTGAAGTGAAATGAATTGTGGCTTCCGCATTACGCACATTTAGATCGAAGTGTTTTGTAGAAATGACTTGTTTATAATTTATCGGTAATGTGTGTCACTCGGCTCCTAACAAAGATCTTGCTGCAAAATTGTTGTTTGTCGTTTTCTGCACTTAGTACATGATGTTGGGATTAATTTTAATGTGAAATACACAGTAAAGACTCATAAAAGCTCCGCTTGCGGCTGAATCTTAACTATAGTAACATATAAATGTTTTATAAATAATGGGCCTTTGTAATACGAAACTTTGGGAAATATATTGTTAAATATAAATGGTATAAAATTGAGTGTCATAACAAAAAGATCTCTTGATTTCTAAAATAGCAACAGTAACAATAATACCGTATCAAAAAAATATAACAATTTTACTATCATCATTATCATCAATGTAGTTCATATACGTCCCGCTGCTGGGCTCGAGTCTCCTCCAAAATAGGAGGGAAATTAACCTATCTGGTCAAACTGTCCAAATTTCTGGTCAAACGTGTTGGTACACAGTTTTATTTCAAGCTTTCTATCTCTTGCATAGATATTCTATGCATATTATACCCCTTAGTCGTTTTTACGACACCCACGGGCAATATACGGGGTGGTGAACTTTGTTCTGACTCTGTCAACGAACAGAATTTCACGATATAACATTTTTATTATAATTATATAATTTTATGGTAAACCATATGGTTTAACATAAAATTTATACGTTATATAAAATAGCTTTGCCATACTTTAAGCAAGCACTTAATATCCAATTTACTAAAGTTGCGACATAACTTGTTACTTAAAATCTCTTTATTTTGTCTTGCACTGCATGAATACAAGGGAACATCGATGTTTACTAACATCGGTTCATTCTTGAAACGTTTGCTTTAAGATATTATATGTGACAACTTTTATATAAAACGATTTAATGGGTTGAAGTTCCACCTATGCAAATAATATCGATGCTAAAGAAGAAAAACTCAACATGATATTCCATGAGATATGAAAATGTGCAAATGTTCCTTACACAAAGGGATGAAATAAGCACGGCATTTTGTCGTTACATTACTGATGGGTGTTCTAAAAGATGACTAAAAGCTTTAAATCAACCTGAGCCAATTCGATTTGATACCATTTGGTTCAAAATTACATTCCCAAGGTGGGTTGACGTCCGGTCATAAAGCTATAGGCAAAACCTTTTGCATATTGCATACGATGGCAACAAAGTACATATTTCGGCCAAGTAATCGAGATAAGAATAGTATGATGATGATGTCTGGTGAAGAATGCCACGTATTTGCATCCGCTATCTTTTCCTCTTTGCATCCGTTATCTCTTAAACATAAACACGATGAAATTCTAAAACGTGTATTTATATATTTTATCGGACATTTCTCAGTAGCTGTGTGCATTTAAACTTATCTGTTAGACAAAAATGTATTATAGTAAATCACTTGTGTCGGTGAGGTATTTGATTAGGATTAAATTGAATAAGCATATGTAACAGCTTTCTTGGAAGAAATTTCAGTTTTAAAATTCAGTGTAGGTATCTTTAATACTAGGTATATCTTCTGACATAAATATGAATTCCTACAACATTGAGAATGTTACTTGGATATAAAATAACCTGACTATAGAATTTTTTCGTGTGGTGACGGAGTAAGAATACAATTTACCACTCCTTCTCCTGCCCGTGACTGTCGTAAAAGACGACTAAGGGATTAAATATGCATATAACATCTATGCAAGAGAAGGAAAACTTGAAATGAAACTCTACACCAAGACGTCTGATAGGCGAGGTATAGTAAGTCAATTTCTCTCCTATTGTGGAGGAGGCTCGAGCCCAACAGTGGGATGTACGAGTTGAAATGATGATGATAGAATATAGTACAGTGATGGGTTAAAAAAATAATGTGCCATCATCCCTTACTTCTCTTGTTAGTAGTAAAGCAACCCAAGAAATTCTCCGGTGAGTCGCTGCATTTTCCTGGAATACTTATAACATCAACTATGATTTCGGCAATCGATTATGATCTTATTATTCACATTCACCCTTCATAATCACAGATGGCTTAGTATTTGACTGCACATATGGCGTAGTGGTTAAGATATCGACCTCACGATTTCAAATCACGTTGATATATATATATATATATATATATATATATATATATTTGTATAGTCTACACATCAAACAACCACTTGGACGAATGACCGTGACTTACAATAACCGCATTTATTTTAACATAAACATCAGTGGCATCTGTGCAATTGAAATATTAAAGAAATTTTATTATTATTGTTGTTATTTAATGTCGGTTCCTGGCAAATATGATCCGAAGAGAAGTGTTAGCCTATTGGGTACTTTATTAATGACTTATAAGAGAGATTGGCTAGCGGATCACGTTGTGTATGAGTTTCTGCGGTAAGTGTTTACGTTATTTGCAAACTACAGAAACTTTCAAACCAGTCTGTATTTAAAATGGCATTTTCTGCAAAGTTTTGTATATACAACTAAAGTTTTGATTAAACCTTAGTTTGCTGTTAAGTTCCTTAGAAATAACGCCGGTTCTAGATAAGACAAGGTTTTACAGTGATATTGTATAAATGCCACAGTCGCATTAATTTTTTTTATAGTTTTATTATTGTTATTTATTTGTGCTGTGTGGTAGCGGCTTCGAATACTACCAACCCTTGCTTTGCTCGTGGGTGTCGTAAAAGACGACTAAGAGCTCTAGATTGACCCGGACCAACTCCATCTGGTACCATTTGGGTCAACGATTACATTCCCAAGGAGGGTTGACGTCATGCAGGCGGCCGGTCATAAAAGTCATTGCCGAAACTTTTTGCAATATGTCAAAACAGATGACATATTGCGTCGACCCCAAGTAATTGGGATAAGAGCAAGATGATGATGATGATTGTTATTTATTTACATTTTTATTTGTGTGGTGACGGAGTAAGAATGCAATTCACCATTTCCTATCTTGCTCGTAAATATCGTAAACGACGACTGAGGGATACAATATGCATAAAAACACAATACAAGAGAATGACAAGTCGAATAAAAACCTATAGTAACTCATCGGACCAGCGTAATATAGGTAGTAGGTTAATATCCTTTCTTTTATGACGGAGGCTCAAGCCCAGCAGTGGGACGTATATGACCCAATCAAAGATTAATAATAAGCATGTAATTCATGATTCACTGATTATAATAAATATTTACGCACTATTGTTGTGGTAGAATGCTACGGTGTTCTATTCTATTTACTATCAATAGATAAACATATTTCTAGAAAATAAATAAATTTGAATAATTTTTATTAGTTGTTATTACGAAGCACGTGGTTAATCAAGGATTCCGTTACTTCTTCGCTTGGTTACCCAAGGAAGTACGGGTACGATTATCGGGACTGAGTATTTAAGGGTTGAACGCTTCCTTTGTTAAGTCTCTCGAAGTATGGCTACGATTATCGATCCTGAAATTATATGAAACTAGCAACCCGCCCTCGCTTCGCTTCGGTTTAAGTGGTCTTTCCTGCGTAGTTTCCGTGGGATTACCGGGATAAAATATAGCCTAGGTTACTCCATGATATTAAAGCTTTCCATTGGTGAAAGAATTTTTGAAATCGGTCCAGCCGTTTTGAAGATTACCCGGAACAAACAGACAGACAGACAACAAAAAATATAAAGCGTATTTTAGGCATATGTATAGTTGACCACTGACGACAAATCACATCTGCTCCGGTGGTCGGCCCAACAACGAGATGACGTGGGTACGGGTGGGTTATGGGCCCGCGCGCCGTTCTTTCATCGCCCCGGACGGACTGGACCGCGCGTGCGCTTACCATAGCCCATCCATAAAAAAAAAAGGCATATGTATAGTGCAAATAACCGTGCGAGTATGAAAAAAGCCTATTATTTTGACATTACAAACAGACACTCCAATTTTATTTATTGGTATAGATTATATGAAATTATATTAAATGCTTACTCTGTCATATATTTATTGAAGTACGAGTATGGTCATCGGGACTGCATATTGGAGTGTTTTTGCTATTGTATTCATGTTTTTCGAAGTACAGGTGCGATTATCGGAGAGCGTTTCATCAGTCTTCCCGAGGATCAAAATTCGGTGTTGTTTATGGAGATCACTGGTTCTTGGCTTATAGGAGTTATAGCGATGGGATTAAGTAGCCCAACATATTAAGCTAGATGTTGCCATATGTTTTATTTTAAGTATTACAGATATTTAATCCAATTATTTTTTTTTCTGTATTAAAAGACTTGATATATAAAAAGAAGCGATTGTGTGGTCTCTATTACAAAATTGATAATGCAACAAAATATACTTCTAATTCAAACGTGACAACCCTATTATGTTGCCAACACAGCCAGGTGCGCGTGCGCATATGGAACAATTATGGCGGTCGTGCGACAGGAAGTCTATAGTTTATCAGTAAGATAACAGGCACATCTCTTGAATTCTTAATGTACACTCTCTATAGGGGTATCTCTATTAGTAATTAAGATTAGGCACTTCCATACAAACCATATCTGTCTTGTGTATTATTGTTATTGTGTTTGATAATTGCGATTTATTTATTAATAGAACATAATTTATGAAGGAGAAAGAGTTCCGTTATAGAAATCGTAGAATGCGACTTTGTATACATATCAAAAGAATAATAGTTTCGAACCTTGTTATATGAAGTTTGAAACCTTTCAGTGTGGTCACGGAATAAGAATACAATTCACCACATCCTGTCTCATCCGTGAATGTCGTAAAAGACAACAAAGGGATTAATAGGCATATAACAACTATAAAAGACAAGAAAAACTCGAAACAAAATCCTATACCAACCTGTCTGACCAGCATGGTATAGTAAGATCAATTTCCCTTCTATTGTGGAGAGGTTCGAGCCCAATTTTGCACACCGTGTGCAGTTTGATCCAACTTGAAAGATAGGATAGCTTACATCTTAATTTATAGTCGCAATATTATTTTATTGAAAATTCCTCCAAACGATTTTAACAGATGGCGATATCTGTTGACTGGATTGAGTAATTAATTAATAGATGGCGCTGCTATGTCAAACCTACAAACGTGTCATATACGATTTTAACTTGCTTTTTTACATAGATGCCATTTGTAAAAAAATATGACGACCTCCATGCCATGATGTCCTATAGTTCCACTTAAATAGTTTAATAAAATGTAATATAACAAAAACATTAGCCACAGCAACGCGTGGCCGGGTCTGCTAGTATACTATAAATTAGAACGAGGCTATAAAATAAACTTTAATAAATATTTGAAGCCAGGTTTTGTAATCTCGTAGTTTGAAAGACACCACGTCTGTATTAGTCCGTATTAGCAGGTACAATCAGTATGAAGTTAAACTATATTTTACAGTGTTATCGCGTTTATTTACGGACTAGCTGCTATCCGCGACTTTGTCCGCGTGGAATAGTTACTTTGGGCTAACGTTAACTTTAACCCGCGGATTTGTTTACAGAGAAGTGCGTGAAGTGAAAATATTTTTAAATAATATGATTCTGTCATATATGATATTTTTTGCGAAACTAACAGTTTACGTAGCGAACGCAGCGGCGGCTCTCACAAGGGAAAAAACCCTTCGATTTTTATACATTCTTAATTTCTACTCCTATAGGTCTTAGCGTAATGATATATAGCCTTCCTTGATATTTGGGCTATCTAACACTGAAAGAATTATTCAAATCGGACCAGTAGTTCATGAGATTAGTGCGTTAAAACAAACAAACTCTTTAGCTTTATGTATTAGTATAGATAACGAACAGATCGCTCGATAACCATGAATGCTAAAATGTATTTCAAGCGTCAGGAAAGTAAAAATCGCGATAAAAACCCAAACAATAGGTTTGTTTCGCATGTCAATTATTCGCATAAAGCTCAGCAATTACACTATATATAAGTATATATAATAAATAATTTCTAAGCCAAAATTGTTTACTATTAAACGAAATAAAATAATTTCATAAAACATAAGAGATAACGCATTTAGAAATATAATGATATTTGTATAACCATAGACATGTAATGTAAACGGCTCGTAATAACAAAACAAATGATTCCGCGTAGAACAAAATTCCATGGCACTGTTCAAAATATTTGCACTACACAGTGGACAGTAATAGGGTTGACACTTGTATATTTAACTGACCAGAATCATATAAAAATGATTGACCACAAAAAAATAAACACAGTTTGATTATCGGTTTAGTTAGAGTTCAAATGAGAGTTTGCGTGTTTTGGTGATGTCTTTAGTATCAGCAAACATCATTGTATGCATTCAAACTTCCTTCACTACCTTCACGGTAGGCAAACCTAGCAAAAATACATAAGCGACAGTATCATATACCATCAGGTGTGCTGTTTGCTCGTTTGCCACCAAAAGATATGAAAAAAATAAATTGTAACATAGATTTACAATTTTGGTTTTAACAATTGAAGTGTTGGACTAACAATTTATACCTATACGTACATCACTGTATATACTCCAGGCGTTTATTTTTTACGTCGATCGAGGAGAGGATACTCCTCAAGGGGTATTCCGTCGGACCGACCACTGACGACAAGTCACCCTGCTCGGGTGATCAGTCTAACGACGAAGATGACGTGTCGCGGGTGGGTTACGGGTGTGCGTGCTTAGGCCCCTGTGTCGCCCCGGATGGAGTGGAGCGAGGAGCGCGCTAACCGTAAAAAAAGCCCATTTAAACCAGTGAGATGTAAGTGTAGGTGCTGGTTGTACATTAAGTAATTATTCCGTGTGGTAACGGGATAAAATATAATTCCTGCCTGTTTTACCCATGGGTATCGTAAAAGATGTCTAAGAGTCATCTGAAAGATGAAAGATGTCAGATGAAAGATTTGTTTGTTTGTTTTGAACAGGCTCCGAAACTATTGCACCAAATTCTTTCACCAATGGAAAGCTATAAGGGAGTAACATATGCTATATTTTATCCCGGTATTCCCACGCGATTGGGAACTACGCGGGTAAGGCGTAAAGGCGAAACCAAAGCGAAGCGAGAGTGGGTTGCTAGTTGTACATATACAGCTACGAAAGAGAAGGAAAAAGAAAAGAAAAATTAATTCTGCATAATCCTTTTGACACAAAAGTGACAACCCTAACATACAGGTGGAAACCAACAATTTCGGCTAACCAAAGGCTACGAGAAAAATATTATACCTGCGTCACTGAGCGCTAAGCTCAAGGCCGCAGACAAATAACCCTAACGAAACCACGTTTCCATTGCATGTTTACTACAACCATAAAAGGGCTTCCCGAGCTTTTAAGCTAAGTACCGGAAGGTTTTCTAATTTGCGAGAGAATCATAATAACATGTTTATGCGAGATAAAAGGTAAAGGTTATTTACAGAGACATGAAATATAGAAGAACGATTAAATGCTATTGAATATTTAATGTAATCAGCATAAGAGTAAATCACCAACTGATACCAATAACTTGGTTTTGTGAAAATCATTTCCTACAATTTTTAAATTTAAAAATAATTGCATTTATTTTATTGTTTATTAGCACCTTGCTTCGCTTCGGTTACAGTCGCTCTGTTTCTGCATTTTAAATCTGGGATATCTCCTAAGATATGGCTTTGGGTTCGAGTACAGGACCGGTTAAAAATTTTACAGGATTTTCTATGAGTAAAAATAGCCTAAGCTACTCCTTATATAGATAGTTGTAGTGAAGTATTATTAAAATTGGTCTAGTCGTTTTGAAGATTACCCGGAACAAACACACAGAAAAATATTCTAAACTAGTTTTTAGGCGTAGTATCGCGCAAATAATCGTGTAAGCATGTAAAAAACTTATTATTTTGATCTTAGATCTCTTATTCAGCTATAAGCGTATTTAAAAGTAATTGTAAGAACCACATAGTAAGAATTTAGTTTATAAATGCAGATAAAATAAAAATGAAATATTTAACTTAACACATACCTGACTTGGATGGTGTCTGTATAGATACAGCTTGGGTCCATGCAGCACCGCCCAAACTTGCTTCCACGATCTATCACTCGCACGCTACACAAATAAAAATATATTCCTATCAATATCTGACCATTAAATTTATGTTAACATCTACTGTTGAACAAAGTGTAACATAATAGTCTAGCATAATAATAGCAGATTTCCTGTGGTTACATAGTAAAAATACAATTAATCACTCCCTCTTTTGCCTGTTGGTATTGTAAAAAACGACTGAGGGATATATGCAGGTTAGTGTTGCCCAAAAAAGTCTTGGTCTTGCGAGAAATGCGAGACCGAGACCAAGACCAAGACCGCTTAATTTTTGTAAGACCAAGACCAAGACTGGTCCTGCAAGACTTGAGCAAGACCAAGACTGAGCCTGCAAGGGTCTCGCGGTCTTGCATTTAATTCAAATCACCATTCCAGCTTATATACGGTGGAGCTCGTGTCTTCTACATAATAGGAGGGAAATCGGCCGTGGCCGGAGAGGAATCGCCATAGTGATCGGCCGTGTTGTTACAGAGTTTCATGTCAAGTTTTCCTTCTCTTGCACCGATATTATATATTATAGCCCTTAGTCGTGGGTTCACACTCGCGGGTAAAATAGGGGGGTGATGAATTGTATTCTTACTCCGTCACTACACGGCAAGTCAAATCAGTCTTGAGATATCCATCTATTGGTTAATCGATTCCAAATGTTGATATTGGCTTTCAGAATTACTCATCGGAAAGGCTTAAGGACAAAAATACCGTAATCACGAGAGTGCTCTTGCCCATTATACATATTTATATATCCGTTTATTCATTAGCCCAACGACGTTCACTGTTGGACATAGGAATATGCCTACAATTAATCTACATAAATGTCCGTGTAGGGACAGAGTACGAATACAATTCACCACTCTCTTACCCGTGGATGTCGTATCAAATCGGACCGAGGCAATGGTGTTAGGAAGCCATTATTTTTTTTTATGGGTGGGCTATGGTAAGCACACGCGCGGTCCATTCCGTCCGGGGCGATGAAAGGACAGCGCGCGGGCCAATAACCCACCCATACCCACGTCGCCTCGTTGTTGGGCCGACCACCAGAGCATGGTGACTTGTCGTCAGTGGTCAAATAACTCCGTCGCTTGCCAATCAAATTGAAAAAATCTTTTTTGTTGGAAAGGGGGAATGTTAAAGAACATAAAATTTTATGTATCAACTGCCCCGTGTGGTGACGTCTTAAGAAAACAGGGTCGAAATTCCTTCCTTTGTCATAGGAGTAGTAATTCTGTCTAATGTAACACCAGGGGAATAGGAGAGTAATTTTCCCCAGTGGTAAGGGTTATATTCAATAGTGGACTATAGGCTAGCAGATGGATAGATAGGATAGGATGATATTTGATTAATTTAGTTGGATTTTTCATTGCCACGATAAATGACTGTTACGTTATTTCAACTGCAAGACTTGCAATACTTTGCGAGACTCTTGCTGCAATACCAAGACTAAGACCAAGACTCGAGTGTGCAATACCAAGACCAAGACGAGACCAGATGTGCTGTTGCAAGACCAAGACTGGTCCAAGTCTCGTCTTGGTCTTGAATTTGGGCAACACTAATGCAGGTAATATCGATAGAGATGCAAATTTGGAAACCAAGAATATCGATGAATCGAAACATCGATGTTTTTCTTTAAAGATCTATAAAAATAGTAATACTTGAAAGTATCGAGTAATCTTCATAGATGCTATCAGATACTTTCTTTGCGGGATTGCGATAAACTTTTTTTGCTTGCATCCCTAAACATCGATGCAAAAGAAGGATAGCTCGATATAAAACGCTATTACAACGTATCTGACCAGCGAGGAATATGAGGTCCATTGTCATTTCATAGTGGAGGAGGACTGAGCTCAAAACTGTTACTTAGACTGAGATAATGAGATGATAAATAATAGTGCAATTTCAGTTGGTGTTACAAGTTTTTTTTGAAAGTGCTAATGCTTATATGCCTCCTACCGATTGTGATTCGCATGGCTAAGTAAGGATGTGGACCTATTTCATCTTTTTTTAAGGTATCATTTAGTATAAATTAAAATTTAATATATTAGTAACGTGTTCCGTGTGGTGACGGAGTAAGACTACAATTCTCCACTCCCTCTCTGGCCCTTGGGTGTCGTAAAAGACGCCTAAGGGATATAACACGCATATAATATCTATGCAAGAGAAGGAAAACTCAAAATAAAACCCTATACCAATCCATCTGACCATCACGGTTTAGTAGGTCAATTTCATTTCTGTCGAGGAGCAAGTTTGAGCCCAGCAGTGGGACGTATATGAGCTGAAATGATGATGTTAGACTAAGTTCGACTTTCTGCTGTGCGGTGGCGGCTACGAATATTACCAAGGCAAAAAATACAAGGGACATTGCTCGTGGAATTCGTAAAAGACAACTACGAGCTTTATATGGACTTGGGAAAATTCCATGTGATGCCGTTTGGTCAACAATTACATTCCCAAGGTGGGTTAACGTCATACAGGCGGCCCATAATAAATTATTGCCTGGTAATAGTATCACTTCGAAAATAAGTATAACGTTGCTGATAGAAAAAGCTAACTAGAGATATATGTAAATGCTTGTACCTTGCCATTGCAGACCACCATTTTAATCTGCACGTTGCCTTGTTCATCACCTTCTGTAGCTTCTACGGCATTCTCTGACGTTTCTTCTTCACCTTTCTTCGTTGGTCTATATATAATAAGACATATTAGAATCATGAAGAAAACAAATAAGCCATACAAAATATTCCTGCGAAATTATTTAATATTGAAAATCTTTTCATTCGCTTTATAAAAGCGATGCATATCGCATTGAACTTATTTTATAAGCCTTTTTAATTTTAATTCATATTTAATAGGCCCTCAATAAATATTAATGATTTTTATATTATAGCTAGTAACTATTAGTAATACTCAAAAAATGAAAATGAATAAAGTTTAAGGGCAATTTGTTCGTTCATATAATGACTACAAATATAGTACCCGACGATAAATATTATACATCGAACCTAGGAAAGAGACAGACGACCATTATGTCGCTTTTTAAAGCATTGTCCCTGTCGCACACTACTTGTATGACGGCGTATAGGATACATATGCACGTAACTGCATTCTCTCGTAAGTATACAAACGACTCGCGACTGAGAAATGTCACACAGATAGTGCGCGACATAGAAAAATAACAATATTTCTGTGATTTGCGACAGAGACAACGCTCTACAAAGCCAAAGTTAACCGATTGCCTATTGCCAAGATTCGATTTGCCGTACGCTGTATTTATGGCCGGGTACTGTATATTGAAAATGTTGACACTTTTGGATCTATAAAAAAATATACCTCACCTTTTTATATTTTTAAATTACACATACAATTTTATTTCAATCAAAACAATACCTACACTAATAACGAATAACATATAACATGCTGTACATACATTCATATACGTTGAACTTTCTGTACATACGAATTATCATGCACACATTGTTGGAACGACATCTTCATGCACATATTATATTCTGGTACTAAATAATGTCGATCTCAGTCTTAACAGATTTGCAAAATTTATTTACAAAGCTCGTCCTCAAACACAAGTTATTGATATCATGGATGATTTCGTTTATATAATGTACAACGTTTCGCATTATTTTTTATGCTTTTACTTTCAATCAGTACTTACCGATGATATACTCAATAATGATTTAAGCAGTGCAATGCAATAGTATCATACTATTTATGTAAAAAAAAAAACATCTAGAACTTTTCCATTACAATTTAAATTTGGCTACTAGCGGCGCCATCTATAAACACATTCGTGTCATTACACACATTGTGAAAAGCGCCATCTATTCGAGCATTGACGTACCGCGTGGGGAGGACAGCTTGCGGGTCGAATATCCGCAGCAACGGTGTTATGTCATCCGTGAATCGAGGAGGCCGCCACTTTCGCACACTGCGTTTCAAGCCAATCACATTATCCCCGTTAGTAAAATTTTATAAATCACTAATTTTCAACGCAAAATGTTAGATACACAGTACATTGGTTACTTACTATCTTACGTACGACGATTTGTTGTAATGAAATCGTCTATCTACAACATAAATCTATTTGATACAGAATAATATAGTATCGATGCAATTTAATCAAAGAATGAGATGTTATCATACAGACCGAAAGTTAACTACTTGGGATATCTATAGATCTAAGAAATACCAATTTCCACTTACGCTTAATAATTTACAACATTTATAAATTTCATTTAAACAAGAAGTTAAACGAATTTTACAAAGCGTGTTGATAAAACAAAATGTATAACTATAGTAATATCTAATATAGTGTTTTAGGCAATATGTATCAATACGTACCCTCTAAGACCTTGAGGGTCACCGTCCGGTTCGACGTCGCTGTCCAAATGTAATCGGTCACCCCATGTGGCTTTCAAGTAGGAAACTCTTCGCATGGCACGTTCTTCTTCTGCTTGAAAGAAAATTAGGTCACATTGTATTATACAACTTTTTCATATCACAGTTTCACTGCCTATTATTTTCAAAGAACTAACGACATACCTTTTTTCAGGACAAGTGGTGACTTACGTAAAGAAAAATCATGAAACATCACAATTCACATATGCCTTTTTTACTGGGCTCGAGTCTTAGGAGAGATTTTGATTTAATATACCAACCACGCAGATCAGACAGATTGGTATAGGGTTTCAATTCGATTTTTCATCTCTTTCAGTAATGTTATCTGCTTGCGTACCTTAGTCGTCTCTTACGATCACTCACGGGCAACAGAGGTTGTTGCTGGGAATAGTTAAATACGGGTGACACAGAAACCGCACTTTGTGGTGAACCATAAGGGACAAAGAAGTATGATGATACTCAATTACAATGCAAAATTATAATGCAATACTGACCACCGAGTTGAGCATCTTTCTTTTGTCGTCTCGTTACCAAATCATCAGCAAAACCTGTCAAAAATAACAGATTTATGAAGCAATCATAATAAACATTACTTCGGAACATTAGTATATTAGACACAGAATGTATCACGACGGTTAGTTCTGCATTAGTAGCACACCTAAAAGCACACTGCATTCCTTGACAAACGTTAAATACAGAAGAAAGATTAGGTCCGGGTCGCCTCCTCCCTTGCGCCCTTCGTACTCACAAACAATGTTAAATGTATGTAGGATGAATGCTATGAATTTGATAGTTATTTAATGTAATTAAGCTCGCACATGCATCGCGGCGTTGAATATATCTAAAATCAGTGTTGCAAGCCGTAATAACTCGAGCACATTAGGGTAGTATTGTTCTAAAGTGTTGCCATATTAAACATAAATAATAATTCTTGAAACTTATAAATTGTGACTGAAATCAGTCGGAAATTATATAATTAAAATAATTGATAACGCTTCTTATATAAGTAGACCTCTAGTTTCTGCAATCGCAGGGATGGCCATGCCGTATTTTATTTATTTGGTGCTTACAAAATGTGGTTATGATTATTAAACAGAATTGGAGGATTGCAATTTAATTTAAAAATAAAAAATAATTATTTTATTAGATTCTTTAACAATGAAAACAGGCGCCGTTTACATAAGAGTAGAATAAGAATAGAATAGGAAATATAATTTTTTTTCAATTGTCTTGCAGGCACCAGCTTATTTAACAATTGTTACGTAAGTTTTTGTGGAAAATATAACGTTTATTAGGATTTACCACCAGGTGGCGACATTTATTTCAATGGATTTTATTTTTATTTGATATTACCAACAACACCTCAGGTGAACAAATGACCATCAAATAATGTATTGCCTTAAGTGCTAAATATTGTTATTTTTCATCATTAGGGGAGAAAATAATATTCTAAAAGGTGCATATGATGCAGTATTATTGGAGAAATATCATAAACAAAACTATATAGAGATAAATTGGACAAGTAGATTTTAGAATTATACTTCTTACTGATGTATAACCAATGTGCTCGAGTTGAAGGGTGAAGGGAGGGAACGAGAGCATTCCAAGAAGTGGTCGAGTCTCGGCGGGACCTGAGTCAGCGGGTGTGCTAGGCGTCGGCGAGGGCGATGTGGCGGCCGAGGCCGAGGCCGACGTGGAGGCCGACGGCGGCGCCAGGCTCAGCTGCGTCGGCCGAGTCGGCCCCTCGGCGGCCAGTGACACGCGGTTCATCGCCTCCATTTGCTCTTTGTTCAGGCCCATTCGTCGCTTCGCGTGACTGCCATCTTGGGGCGAACAGTGGAACAGTGCCATTAGACGCGGTGCGCCAAGCTGTGTATGTGTGCGCGCCTACGTGTTCGTGTCGGTGCTTGCTCATTGATCAGCGTCCGCAAACCGAAGCCGTTTTGTTGTTCTTTACTTGAATGCTTTCTGTGTAGACGGTAAAACCCCATACAACTGACAGTCGGGATTATGGAGACCAATTTGATATTAAAAAAAGAGAAAAATAATGATGATGTAATAGGAGCAGAAAAATAGCTCAGAAATATTACATGTTATTTAGTATTTTGATTAAGAGACTAATGGTGTCAGTAAGTATTATTTAAGACACTGGAAAGTACATTGAAAGAACGATCTAGACACTTAAGCATTCAAATAAAATGTTTTCATGAATAAGCGCAACGCCAACCAATAAGCCCATAGCCATAAATATTGGCAATTGGTTTTTATTATGCTTATGATGGTGAAACAATATAGTGTAAGTATAGTCTATAATATACGCTCCTAATAAGACAAACATCTAAAACTATTAAAAAATTTTAACAAGCAGCTTATAAAATTTCGTGAATTATCAATTACATTCTAACCTGGAAATAGACTTCTGTGGGATTGTTAGGTAACAAAAAATGGCTTTACTGTCATCAGATCAAATATAATAAAAATACTACTACAGTAAGTATGTATTCATCTAGCGATTATTTCTACATAAAAGTCTAAAGATTTTTTTTCTGACTGTACTTTACTTTAAAAAAGCATATTTTATGAATATAATCTAAACGATTGAAAATAGTGAAATTGATTAAATTTTTTACGGGTATTGGTAATGTGAATAGAGATGTGTATGTGTGTAGTTAGTTATTAAATAATGTACTTAATGTTACTAGAGTGTTGTTAATAATGATATGAAGAGGGCATAGATGGTTTACCTGTGGCATGATGTCTTCTAATAGGTAATCCATCACTTCCTGTACTGTTCGACCTTGTTCGCATTTGAACTTTTTCTGTTTCTGTGGAAATTAATAAATAAGATTGACTTGTGATTGAAGTATGTAAGTCCGTAACCCATCAAATCAAATAACGTCATTGTGAGTTCCAGGTTACCATTGAAAGCGGACAGCACAGGATTGTGCCACATAGCATTCTTACGGAAGGGGTCATGTGTTTAACAGTAAAAGTCGATTAGCTGACGGATAGAAGTCTAGTCCAGTTTTCAAGTGTTAGCTACTTTTTAACTAAAAGAAAGATACAAATATTTTGAACAACTAACATATCGTAGTGTAATAGGTTATGTTTTCAATACATACCGGGCACAAATCCATCTGGAGGAGGGCAATGAAGATGTTTGCTGCCGGTTATCATAAGTTGATTGCCTGACAAACTGACACCAAGTGCTGACTCGTGTTCCAACTCTGTCAACACCACATGATATATTGAAATATAATTGTAGTAATTAATATTGATCTTTGGGACGTGGATAGGTTTATTTAGAAATAAACTTATTATGTGCAAAATGCACCCATTCCGTACTACAATACCCATTCCCATACCCATTTCTCAATTCAAATTTATGGTGGCGTTTTATTAGCTAGTCTAAGAGATTCTTTGCCAAAGTAAATAAAAACTACTGTTCAATTCAACACATGCTGGACGAATCATTTCCTGCACCTGAGCAATAATAACTTTCATAAGAAAAAGACCTCATTTTGACAATTTCTTTGTAACCCTTTCTTAAATAATTTAATACCCTGAATATTGGCATTTACTAGAAGGGACCTACATAAACGTACGTAAATTAATATAGTGGGGACAATTGCCGAATAAGTGCATTTAGTATAAAACTTATACTGAATTTAAATACGAATACTACAATAAGAGGGTATATGTCAATCATTTGACGGAAAGTTATATGTACTTAATTTAAGACTACTTGCGCGATTTGCTCCCCAAACAAAGACCGTGAGTACATTTGTTTAAATGTAAAAATGATGAGTTATGAATACGCAATACATAACCGACGTAAGTAATTTAATAATATATGAATGTGGTGAACTAAAATGTGATTGGTGAGCGGTAGTAAATTATATAGAACTAACTCAAATGAAAATCACGTTTGTTTGAGCTCCGGATTAGAACGTGGAAATGCTCAGAGTTCTTTACGTCAAAGGGGCTCTTTTTTCGATAAACATTAAAATGGGTGCCCGCCCATTTAATCTGAAATCCGGGGCAGAACACCCCTTTAGCTTCCTCCTTAATCTGGGTAATGTTTGAGATATTTCTTATAATGTACTTGGCATTCATATACTAGCTTTTTAGAAAAGTTGTTAATTGCTACGGAACGGAGAAGACGTTTAGGATAAGATATTATTGTGTAAAAAAATCATATCTCATTTATCAACAACAACACAAAAGACTAAATTATCAACGTTTTTCAGTAAAAGATTTGCAATTTGTTGCAGTTTTCACGTAGGTGTTAGCTCATTAGGGGATGTGAGCATAAACATTTTTTAAGGATAAACAGGCTCCAGGCTCCACAGAATACACACCAGGTGGTGCTTGCACGTCTAACGATCTGGCGTCTCTCCTTGAAGCCCTGGTCTCAAACTCCTTCCGTCGTAAGGCAACACTGGGTTCGAGGTGAGTGGTCGAAAGACGCGCCAGTTCACTTCGAGCGCTCTCCGTTCGTTGAGCCCAACCGCCCCTCCGCGCTTCCTCTAACTGCCGAGTGCGTGCGGTCACTAATTGAAGTTCCGTTAAGGGATATCTGAAAACAAACCAAGTACATGATAACATGATTTTAATATCAGTCGCGTTTCAGCACCAGTTCGTCTATGAATGACTTTTTTCTAAATTTCTAATACAATTAGCGTATTAATAATGCAAAAAAAGCTTTAAAAGATCGTTGTTCTTTTTTCTGCTCATAATCTGCTCATAGGACATTCTTTACCAAACAGAATAAATACTTAAAGATCCAAATTTTCAAATTCAAATAATTTATTATGCATAAAGGGGCACTTACATATTGTCAAGCTTACAAAATTAAAATAAATTATCCAAAAAAAAAAAAACTACCACCGGATCAGAATACTACTAAACTGAGAATATCCGGCAAGAAACTCAGCGGGCTTGTCTATTGTTTTTTTAATTATTCTTTTTTCTTTTTACTAGATATAAAATTGTGTACATGTTTTGTAAGAACTAGCTCCAGTGTGATGCCCTTCGAACCACAAAATACTTAATATAATTCAAGCGATTATGGCTGGACCAGATCCCACAAGCGGCACCCGATCACGGGTCAACTACTAGAACAGCCATCACTCCAGTTGTCGCTATACATCCCCCTTTGAAATGTTCAGTTGGACAGGCTTCCCTTCATAGAAGCAGATAATGCCATAATCGTTTCGTTTGGCAGGTACATTAGCGAACGTAGTTTGTAACTATGAGTTCACCAGGAGCAACCTCCTGCCCATTCCCTTAGGCCTCATTTACGGAGACGCGGGGCGTCGCGCGTCGCCTGTGGCGTGGCGTCTCGCGGCGCGTCGGACGTTTTTATTGTTTACGTAGCAGCAGCGCGTGAAGCGGCACGTATCATCGCACGCGTAAACACAGACTTATAACAATATGCGATGTTGTTTATAGAGACGCAAGGCGGGAAGAGTAGCGATGCCCGACGCTACGCCCGCGTCGTATTCTCAAGCGTGTAGCGGAGCATGCGGCGAGCATCGCTGCGGCGCACGCGGGGTTCTCAGTTAATCCGACCCAAACTTCTCATGTTCCGCTATCATAAACACTGGGCCACTCTTTATATTAAATAACTCACTTTTTAAAATATAATTTTCTTCTAAAAAGTCTATCATATCATAATTCGTTGCGACGGTAACTACGTCTGTGTTGCACAATTAGCAAATAAGACTGGCAGAAGGTTCGGCCACAGGCATCGCTTCATCGAGAATCGCCGCTGCGTGCGCCGCCGCGATAAACGCCGCGTGAGACGTGACGATGCCATTCGCGGGCTTGGCCGTAGAACACGCTCCATTTCAAGCAAACGCGTGTAAAATCGCTTCGCCGTAAACGCACTCATCCAACGCCCTACATTTGAATTTAGTGCGGGCCGCGCAGCCTATCGCGACGCGCGACGCACCGCGTCTCCGTAAATGAGGTCTTTCACACCGGCCGCACACATCTCTGGTACATCTTTAGCTGATTTTTACGAGTCCTATGGAAAAATAAGGGGTGACGGAATATTGCATTCTTAAGACATCAACATATGGAGAGCGTATTGTCTATACCAATAAATAAAATTGGAGTGTCTGTTTGTAATATCAAAATTATAGACTTTTTTCATGCTCATGCGGTTATTTGCACTATACATATGGCTAAAAATCATTTTATATTTTTTTTGTCTGTCTGTCTGTTTGTTTGTTCCGGGTAATCTTCAAAACGGCTAGACCGATTTCAAAAATTCTTTCACCAATAGAAAGCTATAATATCAGGGAGTAACTTAGGCTATATTTTATCCCGGTATTCCCACGGTAAGGTCATTGAAACCGAAGCGAAGCGAGGGCGGGTTAGCCACCCGTCTAAAATATGATTCAATGGAACTTACTTATTATCTTGATTATTGTTGTTGTTAGTAGAGGCATCATCTTTTATTCCTTGGGATTCATTACTGATGGTACCAATATTCGTGCTCTGAACACTGGGCACTGTCTCTTGTATCTTGGATAGTGTCGATACAAATTGACATTTGTCTTGCTTCTGTTTATTTTTCTCTTGAGTTCCATTTACTTCTCCGTATCCGCTGAAAGTTCCACTGTCGACACTAGCTGAACATTCTTCTTTTCTATCTTCTTGCGGAGGTTGCGGTTGAGGAGGTGGTGATGCGGCTAGAGGAGGCGAGGCGGCGGGTGGTGGCCACGCTGGTTTCTGTAACTTCTGTGGCCTTGCATAAAACTCTTTTTGTTTTATCGGTGGTGGGGCATCAGGGGTTACCCACCCGATGGGTTGGCTAGGACGTCGAAGGAATGCCTCCTTCTGTTCGAGGCTCTTTCGTATTCGTGACAGAATGATCGAGTCGTCCAGCTCGCGCCCCGTCAACGTTGAGTTCGAATCGAACGATCCGAGACTGTCTTTGCTTTCTGTAGCCGATGAAGGCAATGAAGTGTCAGATTCTCTTCTGCTGCAAGTAGATAAAAAAGCGTCTATTAATACAAAACTTATATAAATTAGGAGTTTAGAGGAAATGACCAAAATATTTGATATTATTATATGTATAGATTGAATCAACGAGAATGGAATAAATATCTTTCAGCAATATTTTGTGATTGTTGCTCATGAAGCCCCGGCATTGATGCCAAGCAATGTGCTTTACCACAAGGCAATTCTCAGTAACATCATGGCATTTTTTTTTTATTGCAAGCAGTGGCAAACGAGCAAACAGTACACCTGATGGTAAGTGTTGCTGTCGCTCATGGACCTTTGCAAGGCCGCTGCCTACCGCGAAGAAAGTGAAGGGAGTGTGAATGCGTGCATTGAGGCTCGGTGATACCAAGGGCACCACCAAAACCCTCCACACGCAAACACCCTCAGAAAGAAGCGCCGAACCGAACGAAGCGCAGTAACAATTTGCTACTACTCAGACGTCGATTTTCTGCGAGAGCGTGGTACCCCGGACGGACCGGCCCGCGGCTGTAGACAGATAACTGTCGACAGTGTGGTCCTACCACTAGTAACTAACCATTTGTAATCATACTTGGTCGATGCAAAACGATTACCAAATCGTATAACCAAAGTTAAATGGCAAACCTTTTATAGTATCTATTGCTTATAAATATTCAATTATAAAGGGTAGGGACAACAAAAACATAATAACTTTCAATAGAACCTGTCGAGATGCAGTTTAGTATACATTCACTCTATTATTTTTCCTTCTTTACAGTCTACATACATATATACACACCCACCCCATTATTAGCCTAGTTTGAAAGCACAGATGGCGTAGTAGTTATGATATCGATCTACAATACCAGTGTCATGGTTTCTATTTCCAATCAGGATAATATTATGGGCGATTTATAAATTGTTGACTGAGTTTGGGTTTTATTTGTATGCGTCAATTGTATATTTATTAAATCCCTCTTAATACAATGATTATTTCTTTAGTGCCGGGTGTTGATTTAAATAGAAAAAAAAAAATCATAACTGTAAATAAAACTATTTTACGGATTTTATCGCGTTTGTATAATCAAGGGCGGACTAATAACGCTATAAAGTGTTCGAAATTTCGGACAATAAAAATCAAATACAAACGCGATATTATCCGTAAAATAGTTTTATTTAAAATGCAATACGTAAACATCGGAAATCATTATATACCTATCATAACATATGGTAGTAGTATTTTAATTATGAGGTTTTATGTTTATAGATGCAAACATAAAATAAACTTACCCATCATGAATAAGATAATGCGGTGTTCCCGGCAGCCTTGACATGTCATATCTAGAAGGCGCCAAAGATGCAACACTCGCGTATTCGGGGTCTTCTCTGTGCCTTGCCGGGGTTTGCGGCGCCGGCAGTGCGGGCCGCGGCCGGCGATACGCGTCAAACAGACGCGATTCATGTTCTGTTACTGGTGCCGGCATATCTATCGGTCTCTGATTTGTTTCGGGATTGTACGCTGCTTCACTGAAGTACTGAAAACGTTCATTTGTATATGTATTCATCATAGCTCATATATGTCCCACTGCCGGGCTCGAGCCTACTTCAAAATTGTAGGAAACTTGACATACTATATCATGCTGCTCAAACGGGTTGGTATAGGGTTTTATTCATCTTTTACGACATCCACGTGAGTCGCAGGGCGGTCAATTGGTCATTTTCCTAGAAAGTTTTAAACAAGGAATTCAAAATACAATTCGAAGATCATTATACATATAACGTGGTTGTAATATGTTGTGCTCCCTGGTGGTAGCTACGAATACTACCCACCCTTAAATTGCTCGTGAGAGTCGTAAAAGGCGACTAATTGCTTTACATAAAGCTGAGCTAACTCCATCTGATGTTGACTGATCAACAATTATATTCCCAAAGAGGATTGACGTCAGGAAGCCGGTCGGTCATAAAACTATTGTCAAAGCTTTTGCAATATGTACTCTTCGTACATATGTATTGAGTGAGCCCAAAGTAATTTGAATAAGAACATGATGATGACGAGGATGATGAAGATGATGATGATGATGATATTGTTACATACAAATACTTACAGCTACATATAATATAACATAGGAAAGTTGAACAACGTGTAAGCTACTTACCCTTTGCAACAAGTCGTGATCCCTCGGTACTACGGTCAACCTCAACACCCTGGGTTCTCTCTGTGCAAGTTGCACAACCCTCGCGTACGGTGCTCTTGAGCGGCCGCACGCTACCGGTTCCCCGTTGACGGCAAGTACGCGGTCGCCGGCGCGCAGGCCCGCCGTCGCTGCTGGCCCGCCCGGCCGCACGGACCTTACAAAGATCGTGTCCATTGGAGCGCCCACTGCGCCCACTGCCAGCAGGCGCGCATCATCGTACAAATCCTGCAATACACAACATGTCAACGGTAATATCTTTTTATTATTGTTTTACATTCATGTCTCAAAACTAACTGCACAGAGGGCCAAATAATTGAAGTACAGTTAGTACTTGACATGCAGTGTCGTCGTTCGATCCTATGCAGGACAATACCATTTATGATCTACAAATGAATGGGCCGAGTTTGAATATATTTCTTATCTAATTGTATGCTTGTGAAGTCACACATGGTGCAAGGATTCTTAAATGCTGGTAATATTTTAAAAGAAAAATAAAAGGAAGTGGAAGTTTTCAGGTTATTATCTACCACAAGAGGCCAATAAGTGTTCCTTCACACACCTGCCTAAATAAAACCTAAACATGCAGTTTTCCTGGTGACGATTGCTTGCTCGGTTTTAAGTAAGTGATAATTTGCAAGTAAATCTCTATGTGGTTTTGAAAAGATCAAAAGCTTTGGAGAAGGCCTTCGAGTCTAAAATGATTCCCAATAGTTTCTAATAAGTTTTATTATAAATTATAATAGAAATAAAAAGTTAGAAAATCAAATGTACTTTTTTCATATTATCAGAGCCTGACGTATTTTCACTGTCTGCCCATTGAGCGGAATATTGGAAACAATTGTTTAGCCTTGGTGGCAAATCTAACTAATGTAGTAATTTGAAATGAAATAGACTATGCTGACCTGTAAGGAATCTGGTGGGTACACGACTAAGTGTCTGAGAGTAAATCCAAATCCGTGCCTTGCGTCGGGGCGTTGGATAATAATTGTTCGCGGCGCAGACACATGCGAGGCAGGAGCCACGGGCGCACACGCTGGCGACGGCAGGGCCACTGGTGGGGCGTGAACTACTGCTGGGGGCTGTAACAAACCAAAATGTTATATTAACATCATAGTACTCTTAAGATTGAAAACCTTGTCATCAAATACACACGTCAAGATTATGAAGTATTGACGATATTTTTCATTATCATGAGTAGGTATGTCCTGTTAAAGCATGGGTAGATCTTGGGAATGAAAGAAAAGGGGCCCTCACTGATGAGTCTTCGCCCATGTCTATATTAGTCCACGCTACACCACTGGGTATTGTAAAGTCGAATCTTCCAATTAATGGCTTCTGGGCAGCGATTACCAGTCGCATTTAAATGTTTACGAAAAATACATATAGTAAATATATTCTGTTATTCTTCCAACATACATAGAGAATGCGGCCTCTCTCTAATCGAATAAAAAATCAACTTTTGAGATAATTGTTAAGAAATCGAGTTCAAGTAATTATAGTATTCAAATAAAACAGGAGAGCTGTACTTTTAGACGTAGTCATATCATAACTGGGAATGGGATAGGCCAAGCTACGTAAGAAATACTTAGTCAAATAACGATAAAATATTGATGATATTTTTTCGAAGTTAATGCCTTTGGTAATGTTTAAAATAAGACTAAGAAGATGCCTTAAATTTTAGTTTATGAACTAACATGACACAGGTTAATATCTGCATTTCTAATCTACAATAACCAAACACGTCGAAAACATCAATCAACGTATTTAAATCCTAAAATAACGTATTAAACACTTAGAATTCATATTTATATAAGAACATAATAAAACAATAATCCGCTTATATAGCTGTAATCATAAATCATAATATCTAGAAAGTGTATAGAACGAATTCAATAGCACAACTGACAGTTCGTTAAGGATTTTGATTACCGCTGCCCACACTTCATTATAACACCTCACTTGTATAACCATTGTGTAAAACGATTCAAATCCTATCGCAAAACTAGACTTGATACAGTCAAGATTTTCTCCTTTAAATTTTGCTTTCATGCTATAGCAGTATTATAGTACTGCAGATCGCAAATGCTTCCCTCGTGTATTTGGGATTATTGCATTTTAATACCCGTCTGCTACGGCTTAACTGCTGATGTTAATGGTGTCGTTATTCAAGTTATTGCATAATACCGTTTAAATGTAGTTTCTCTTGATCTGTAAATATTTTCTTCACTCATTTTTTTTTTTTACACGACGAAGAAAATATTGACAGTTTTAATTGCATTTTAAAATTCTTTGAACAATATGAGATTATTTAAATGCTTTTAAAATATACACAATATGGTGTTTCGGTGCCTGGAAGCGTTGAGTTTAAGTATGTCGTATTCATTTATGGTTAAGATCTTCTCTCTTTCAGCAATAGTAGCTTACCTATGCGTAGGACTGTAGCCGCTACTGATACTCCGACAATTGAGGGAAATACAAATAGCCCAGTCGGGTTAGACTTTAACCTGGAATTAATTATAATCAGAATTTTTTTTTGCGCCAATGTTTAGGGGGGATCATAAATAGCTTAAAACTAAAAACTCGACCAAATCCGACCGGCGCGTTAGCCGCCATATTGGTTTGAAGGTCAAACCTTTTTTAGCTATATCTCCTTTATTTTTAATTTTTTTTACAAAAATGATAAGAACTAAAGTTGTTGCAAATTTGATTCTCTACAACTTTGGTTCTTATAATTTCCATCGTACAATCAATATTTACGGTAATAACTGCAAATAATTGCAAAAATGAGGTCAATGTATAATTCGCCTGTATCTCGATTATTATCGAATTTAGCAAAAAAAAATTATAGAATCAAAGTTGTAGATCATTAAATTTCCTACAACTTTGATTATTATGAATTTTTTCACAAATTAATATTTAAGTTCTTACGTCTATGGTAAATGTACCGGCATCCAAGCGACCAGGTAGCCTGGGCGGTGACGTCATCGGCAGATGCTGTTATACCAAAAAAAATAAATAATAATATATATTTTATATTATAAAAAAAAAATAAAAAAAAATAAAAAGAAATACCCTGACCGACTCCTTAAAAGTTGCAGAAATAATTGGGATTGCACGTGAAAATACTTTTCAGGATAAATCTGGCAGAAAATGAAACGTGGATTAGGCCTATTGGGGATACCACGTAAAAAAAACGCGCCTGGAGCTTTACCCCAGCGGTGGTGTGGAAAGGGGCTTAAATGTAAATTTTTATACGTTACCAAACTTTATACGTTATATAAGTTTTATTATTATTATCCGTATTTATTATTCTAATCCCTTAGTCGTCTTTTACGATACCCACGGGTAAGAAGAGGGATGGTGAATTTATTTTCACTCTGTTAGATATCCCCGGACAAGAAAATGGATAGTGAATTGTAGTCTTAATCCGTCATCACATGATCTTTACTAATATTATAAACTAATATTATAAATGCGAAAGTAAGTTTGTTTGTTTGCTACGCTTTCACGCTTAAATCACCGAAATGATTTTAAAAATTTTTTCACCAATGGAAACCTATAATATCAAGGAGTAACCATAGGGTGTATTTTATGTCGGTATTCCCACGGAAAAGGGATCTACGCAGGTAAGGCGATTGAAATCGAAGCGAAGCGAGGGTGAGTTGCTAGTAGTTCATAAGAACCAATAATATATTTGATTCGGTATTAATTTTCGACAGTATGCGTCCTCCTTAGAAAAACAGAATAGTAAATAATCACATTAGAATTGCAAATTACTTCATGCATACGCAAGATGGTAGCGTCTTGATTGCTGTTTAGACACCCAGTCAAAGTTAATATTTTCCACCATAATACCTTCATAAATGAAGCATGTGTGACACAAATGGTAATACGAAGTGTGCACGTGTCAGCGTGACTCAGTGTTGCGAGAAGCCCCGTGAGGTGCATCCGTATTAAGTTACAGAGATTAAGGTATTGTATACCATGTATTCTCGATGTAAACTGATTTTGCAAATATTGTCATCATAGTGAATAATATTTGTCTGTACGAATGGCGTAGTGATTAAGATACCGACCTGCAACATATACCAAGATCTCCCGTTACATTTTCAAATAGGACATTACTTTGTGCGATCCACAAATTATGGTTCTGAGTCTGGGTGTAATTTGTATTCGTTAATTGTATGTTTGTAATGTCCACCGTAGTACAAGGATTAGTTCCTCTAAAATAAGTTGTAGGTGAAGACAGCACGTTGGTCAGACGGGTTGCCATAGGGTTTTCTTTCGAGTTCTTCATCTCTTGTTTAGATGTTGCGTGATGATTTCTTAGTCAGTTACCACTCCGACGGACTGTGGCAGAAAACACTAATTTCCATAATGAAAATTAGTATTATCTATATGTACAGAATAATTTTCTCTTCAAAACATGACTTTTACTTACTCAGCACCGGGCTTAATGTATATACAAAATTATTATAAATCCAAAGAAATCTTAGGTTTATATAATGAAGTTAAAAAAAAACATTCCGTATTGAATTACCAATACGGTTCCTTATTAAGTTGCCTCACAAAACTGGTGTACTTCCGGATTTATGGGTATTTATTACCGCATTCTGCCCTCTTCAGTAAGAGTGGTATCATATTAAATGATCGAATTTCATTAGGCACTCCTTCTTTTCTATTATATGGTGATAGTAATTTATAATTGACTTTAACGTCCAACCTATCAATATACAAGATAATACTAAAAATTGTTAGTATATAGTGTACCCTATTGTTAGCAATTTGTTGCCGTGTTCGACAGTCGTGGTGACGAGTTAAGAGTGTGTTGTCACGGCTTGATTGTCGGTGGCAGTCGTGAAACCCGGTTGGAAGATCACCAAACAAGTGTGTACTGGCGCTCTTTTGGAAGCTTTAATACCAGCTCCGATTGATATTTCCATTGCCAAATATGGTGATAATGAGATGACATTTTTTTTTATTTATTGCGAGGTCTAAAGGATCATTTACAACAGTGAACGTCATAGGCTGATATCCATCCTTCATAGCAATTTCTAAGAAACTATTTTATGTACAATATGGACATAAGCTTTCAATCAGTTTTCCACTATAAGTCCAAAGAAAATAGAGATTAGAAGAATCTTTCCTTATCTTAATTTCCACTAACATGTCGATAAGTGAACACACAAGCCTTTGACCTCAGTGATATTGTCGGAGAAGCTTATGAGCAACGTCTATAACGTATGTCATTAATCACAGTACGACAGGAGCCAATATATTGGAGACTATTAGTCTACTGCAGGGTTAGTTAGGGCTGCTACATGATAATATCAATAATTAATTTTAAGTGATTCATTTATTGACTGATAATTATCAAGGTTTATTCGCAGGCATTTAAAATCTTGATATGAATTTATGTACGCACGATAAAAGAATTAAAAATATTAATAGCTATTTTATATACAATGTGGCCTTTAAATAATGCTCTAAACGTATAATAAATAGCAGAACCAAATGTGAAAGTAACATTAAATATCGCAAATAACCATAAAAACGTTTGGAATTGATCGCAATGGCTCCTTTCTACATTAATTTGCAATAATTATGTAAAACGTGAAGATAATTATGTTAATCATGTAACTTTATGCATAATACCTGAGAAGGCAATGTTAAACAAGCATTGATACTTAGCATAACAACACAAGATATTGTTAATAAAATGGCTATTTATTACGAGTTATTCACACGTTATTTTTGTAAAATAATAGACTGAATTTATAATAGAGTTAATATTACATACATCAATACACTTTTCTAATATTAATAGATGAAAATCATCATGGTTAAGCTGTATTAATAGGATAAATTCACAAAATACACGTCAATATAAATACATATATTAAAATTAGAATTGCTCATAATAAAAATATACTTTTATAAAAATTTACTTTTATGAAACTTTACAATACAATGTGGTAAGACCACACTGTCAATAGTTGTTTGTCTACAGACGCGCTCCCTCCGTCTGGAATAATACCACACTCTTGCCGAAAATCGGCGTCTAAGTAATAGCAATTTATTACTGTGCTTCGTTTAGTGAGCGGGAGAGCCGGAAGGTCAATTTTCTGAACGTGTTTGCGCGTGGTGGGTAATCGTGATGCCTTTAGAATTACCGAACCTCATGGCACGCATTCATACTAGCTTCACTTTATTCACGGTAGTGGTGTAACAAAATTTCCTGAGCAACACTATCACTTATTTTTGTTTGATTGCTCGTTTGCCAGCAACAAAAATAAAAAAACACAACTAAAAAATTAAGTGACAGCCCTGAAACCTCATAAAAATTTATCGCGTAATATTGAGCTATGTAAATATTTACGATTACTGAGTATATAGCATTAATAATCAACAAGATCTTGTATGGACATACTGTCGACTTACTTGTGCACCGGAACAACTTTCCTTAAACGTAAACTTTTAGTACTTGGATGGGTTTATATTCTTGGTCGTTTAAAGTTGCATAAAGCTTTATAATAATGTGTTAGCTATTACTTATACATAAAGATATTTAGTCGTTAACTTTAAGCTTAGTTAGCTTTAATAACTGTATAGTAAATAAATTACGTAATTTTAATTACGCTTTCAGTAATGTCTTTTGCGTTTTATCTGTTACCGCCCATAGAGCTACCGCCTTCCGTTTTTTTTTTTTTTTTTTTTGGGTGGGCTGCGGTTGGCGCGCCTCTGCACCACTCCGTCTGGGGCGACAGAGGGGCTTAAGCACGCAACTCCCGCAACCCACCCGTACACCACGTCACCTTCGTCGTTGGGCCGACGGAATACCCCCATACCTGGTGTACCCTCCCATCGACCGACGTCTCCCCCTCGGGGAGGACGTCGGTCTTTCCTCACGCGGTCGGCCTCTCGGCGGGTGACGGACTAATCCCCGGTCACATCACCTGCGGCCTCGGCTAGGGCGGCATTGCACGCAGGTACTCCCGTCTGCGCCGCCCCAGTCGCCGGCAGCGGGTCGCATCATCGAGGCTGTGCTCCTCGCGCTCGCGACCCGCCGCCTCCTTCTGCGAGATAACTGCCTCGCAGAAGGCTGCGACCGCGTCCCAATTCCTGATGCTGCCGATCATCTCCCTAGCGATGGTGGGCAGCGTCAGGTCTGCACCGATGATTGCGACGAGTTCACGACGCGGCTCTGCCCAAGCGGCACAGACCTCGAGCGTATGCTGCGCCGTGTCCTCGTCGCAATCGCAGTGGTGGCAGGACGGAGTTCTCTCCCTCCTAGCGACCCTGTACAGGTACTTGCCGAAGCATCCATGTCCCGTCAAGACCTGTAAGAGTCGGAAGGAGAGCACCCCGTGCCGCCTTTCCTACCACTGCATCAGCACCGGCCGGAAGGCCTTCACGGTCCAAACACCGTATCGAGGCCTCTCCAGCCAGTCTGCCCAACGGGCGATGACGTCCCGGCGGGCGTCGACGCGCCAGGCGGTGAGCTCCTTCAAGGAAACAACACCGCCACCCCCGCGCACCCCCGACACCCGCCGATACAAGTCGGCGAGCATTTCCGCCTCCAGGTCCCACGGGGGAGTCCCGGCCAATAGGCACGCCGCCTCCGTCGCCACCGTGCGGTACCCGCGGATGATCCTGACCGCCATGACCTTCTGTGGACGCCAGAGAAGGGCCCTAAGTCGGGCGGTCATGGAGCCCGCCCACAACGATGCGCCGTACAGGGCCATCGACCGGATGACCCCCGCGTACAGCTGTCGACATGCCGCGCTCGGTCCGCCCACATTCGGCATCAGCCATTGTAGGGCGGACGCCACGCCGACGAGCCGCGGGACGAGCCTGCGGAAATGCTCTCGAAACCACCATCGCCCGTCGAGCACTAGGCCCAAGTACTTCATATGGGCCTGGATGCTGATCCCAACCGAATTGACGGTGATTGAGACGCCGATGGGAGGGTCTATACGGGGCCCATGGTACAAGAGGGCCTCCGTCTTGTCCAGGGCCACCCTCAACCCCAGCGCCTCGATCCGCCTGACGACCTCTTCGGTGCCTGAGGTCGCCAGGCTTACCGCCTCTTGTAGCGTCCCACCGCGGGCTGTGACGAGCGTGTCGTCGGCGTAACAAATCACGCCCAGCCCGGGTGGGAGGCTCCCCCGCAACGCCCGGTCGTAGCCGATGTTCCACAGGGTGGGTCCGAGGACCGACCCCTGTGGAACACCGCACGTCATGGGCGTTCGCACAACGTCCCCTACTCGGTTGGCGTAGAGGACGCTGCGCCCCTCCAAATAGTCTGCCACCAGCCGCCTCAGGTAAGCTGGCACTCCGTGGTAACGGAGCGCCTCCCTGACGCAGCTGAATGGCAGACTATTGAATGCGTTGGCGATGTCTAGGGATACCACCAACAGCACTCCCTCGCCGGTGACGGCCTCAGTCGCCACGGCCCTCAGGCGCAACAGGGCCTCGATCGTCGAACGACCCCTCCTAAACCCAAACTGGGCGTCCGACAGATCGGGCCCCTACCGCCTTCCGCTTAGCCGCCCGAGGCGATGAGAGGCGGCGTGGAACTCCACAGTAGACAGTATGTCCCCTATCCGCCTAGAGACCAGAGCAATAGTACTTTTGCCTTGATTTCGGTGGTCCGACACCAAAATTAAGCAGGCCATATTTTAATACACTCATTTGCAAAAAAAACGGGCACCTAAGCAATGAACCATTTCAAATGTTAATATTTCTTTGTTTGATAATTATAGGTAGTTTTATCCACACAATTTGCTAAATTAATAAGAAAATAATCGTTTTCATCAGTATTTCATAAAATTTAGATACAATTTATGGGAAATAATGCTAAACCTCGCTAGTAGTGTATATTCGCTAGTAGTGCATATGCTCATGAAGTAAAAATAAAAAAGTTTTTTTGTTTGTTTTTCTTTAATAAAGTAAAAGCAGATAAATGTTTAGTATCGAGTGTGACCCCCTCTAGCTAAAATCACAGCTTGAATTCGTCTGGGCATGCTAGCGAGTATATCCCGGATACTTGCTTGCGGAATACGTTCCCACTCCGCAGTAATCACATTCTTCAGCTCTCTGATGGTCTGCGGAGCCGGGTGTACTGATCTCACACGCCGTTTCAGAACGTCCCAGACATGCTCTATGGGATTGAGGTCGGGACTTCGAGCTGGCCAATCCAAACGACGAATGCCGACCTCTTGCACATACGCATTAACATCGCGGGATCGGTGGGCGCGAGCATTGTCGTCCATAAAAATCGAGTCTTCACCTAGAGCGGCCAATGCGGGTTGTGCATGAGAAATTAGAACTTCCGTTATGTATCGATGCCCAGTCAGTGAGCCGTTTTCAATGAAGACTAACTCTGTACGATCCATTGAATTTATTCCTGCCCAAAACATAACAGAGCCCCCACCATAAGGTGTGATTTCTTCGAAACATGCCTCTGCAAAGCGTTCTCCTTGTCTTCTTAGCACTCGCCGACGTCGATCTTCACCGAACAGAGATATCCTGGCTTCATCAGAGAACAAAACCCTATTCCAATCGTCTTGAGTCCATGATTCACAATTTCTAGCGAACCTAAGCCTGTGAACTCTGTGCTCACGGAGTAATTTGGGGCCGCGGGCCGGGCGGTGACTGCGTATATTGGCAGCGAGAAGCCTCCTCCTGACCGTCCATAGACTAATATGCACATTTCTTACTTCTTGGAGGTTGTTCTTAAGATCCACATACGAAGATTTGCGATTTCTCAATGCGCGACTCACAAGAAAACGATCATCCCGTGGTTGGGTACATGGTTTTCTTCCAGAACCAGGCCTTCTCTCGACGGAACCAGTCTCCTGATATCGCTGCCAGGTCCTTTGGACTGTCGAGCGACTAACATTTAGCCTCCTAGCCACGAAACATTGGCTGCAACCCTCTTCAAGCAGCGCGATAATTTTGGTAGCTTTTACCACTTTATCTACCATTTTTGATACAGCCAAACAGCATTAAATAAAGCTTTGACAGTCAAGGATATGAAATTAATCGATAAAAATTGAATAAAAGTTATGAAAGTCGATGTTAACTTCTGGAACTTCGCGCCAAAAATGTAGGATAAAAAGGGGTTTTCTGTAAAAATGAACATCAAGTGAAAAATTGAATTTAGAACGTACTTTTTTAAATACCACAGCATTTTTAAAACCGGCCAGTAACGTGTACAAACGATTGAAACCTTTTTGGTATTGTATCTTTTTAAATATGAATGAAAATCAAAACCGCCCGTTTTTTTTGCAAATGAGTTTATTTTATAAAATTTTCTTGTATAACATCTTTATGTACACCGCACAATTAATTATATTTCATATGTATCTGTATTTCGCAAGCTTATAGTTTTATCCCAGTCATAGATTCACATCCACATGGCTGCAATTGAGAATTTTTCTCAGGGCAAACCAATAACAACTATTTGTCTGACCCAGAATTTTTGCTCGAGACCTTACAGCACTCTCGTAATATACTAGACTCATAAGGCAGTTAAAGAAAGGGTGGCATATATTCATTAAGATTTTGAAGATTTCAAAAGAGGCGATAATCCAATGCCCTATGAATTAAATATCACCGTTGTATGCATACGATTACAAAATTTCACTTTAATACTAAGAAAATTAATTAAACCAATTTCAAAATTAATTAATTACACCACTATAAAAGTTAGTAATGTGCATTATATCCATTGATGCAAGATCCATACATAGATGTATTTCATCAAATTCATTTCATGATTAATTCAAAAATTACTAAAATAAATTTAGCGTCAAGAAACTTCGGTAAATTCATCATCATCATCATCGCAGCCCACATACATCCCATTGTTGGACTCGGGCCTCCTCCACAATGGGAGGGAATTTAACCTACTATACCGTGCTGGTCAGACATGTTGGTATAGGGTTTCATTTCGAGATTTGCATCTCTTGCACAGATCTTATGTGCATATTATATCCCTTAGTCGTCTTTTATGACATCCATGGGTAAGATAGGGAGTGGTGAAATGTATTCTTAATCCGTTACCACACGGAAAGATTATTTGTTTATTTGTTAATTATTATAAAATAATTAATAAAAATATTTATTTTAGTAACTTTTATTATTTTTATCAAGTCATTATTTCAAACTTCAACTATAAAAGGTCAAAGGAAAACAATGGTAGAGTGTAGTCAAGTGATAATTTTAATATGCTAAAAAAATTCGGTTGGTTTATCTGATCGGATGAGACGATAACATTCACATTTCCCAACTTTACGGACAACGCCGAAATGTTTTTAAGATCTTATTTTATGATAAGATTGTCATTTCAGATAACAATGTTTTTCTTCGTGAACCCTTCTTCTTCGTCAGCCTTAGAGTTTTCCTATTTCACGAGGAGATAAAAAGACAGTTAAAATCGTCTAAAATTTATAAACAAAAATTGTTTATGTTGTTTCAATTTCGTAAACACTGAAGTCAGTTAATTTATAGTTTCAAGTAGCTAACTTATTAAAAGCCAAAAAAGAAAATTTTTAAACACAGAAATTGTGAGGAAAGTATTATTACTGGTCATTGTCTCTAATAAAGATTATAAGTAGCCATGCCTGAACAACTGTCTTTTAAAATTGTTCACATTTTTGTTTCATGACTACTCCGGAATAAAGCAAAATAAAATATCTATCAAGCCGGGAAGCCGGGAAGGATTAAACATCGCACTCTATTTAATTCGTATATATTTAGATCTCTACGGTAAAATATCTCCACGTGGTTTGCTTACATATTATGCAGATAACAAACGATAATAGGAGAATAGATATATTATTCAACCAAACTCGATTTGAACCTCAACATCGGTAGGGGGAGACAAGGACGACAATATTTTCTTGCCGTTCAATTTAAGGGTAAAATTTACAAGCACAGTACGAATGAGAAAGAGTGTTGGTAATATATAAGTAAAGGTGATATATAAAAAGTTTTGTACAATAAGAAATTATCTTACAAGGTGGAGTATAAATTATTATTTGCAATGTATGATAAATAATAATTTATAGTAGATCGTAAATATTAATCATTATTCAATTACTTTGATTGATAGACCGATGATGGTAATTAACGCCTTGCGAGCATAAATATTTGCAGCTCAATAATGTTTACAAATTATAACTGACCATCACATCTAAATAATAGTACGACCCGCTTATATAATAGTACCTACAGACCACAAGTTTGCTAGTGTAGATTTCGTACTCTTTATCAATATACAGTTTTTATAAATAACGTACAAATTTGAGTTTGTAAGGATGTTATTTACTGCCTACTTTGACATAGGCGAACAAAAAAATCTCTAGTTTCGGAGTTGTCTTTAAAAAAAACTATATGTCTATAAAGAAATTACGTGGTAGAATCTGTCGACAGTTTTTTGTCTATAGCCACCGGTCGGTCCGTTCAGGATACTACCACTGTCACAGAAAATCGACGTCTGAGGAGTAGAAATTTGTTACTGCACTTCCTTCGGTGAGCTAGAGGGCCGGCGCCCCAACTTTCTGAGGGTGTTAGCGTGTGGTGAATTGCCTTTAGTATTACCGAATTTTATTACACGCATCACACTCCCTTCGCGGCAGCTTAGTAAAGGTCCATGAATGACGTCATGGCGCGAATAAGCGTCAGTATCACTAACCATCAGGTATGCTGATTGCTTATTTGTCATCAAACATCAATAAAAAAGTTAAGAGGGGTAATTAGATAAGAATTTGATCATAATACCACAATATATGTAAATTTGTGGCTTACGATAAATATGAATAATATATCTAAGTATAAGCGGAAAATATGAATAATATTATTGTTATAAATTACAAAACACAAGTGACCATATAAGGCGTGGCGCTACTTTGAAAGTGGTTTTGAAATGATATCATTGATACAATTGTCTGTTGACGTTAAACACTTTATTGACGTACTTAATTAATTAAATATGTAAAAAATGAGGTAGCTGTCATACCAACATCACGCTCTACTTAGTTTCATTGATCACTTTATTAAAAGTATTTAAAGTTAATTGCGCAGAATATAAAACACGTACTCAACTACAAGATAAAATATTCAATGTCTTTTTATATTAACAGATTTTGAACACTTTTATTTTCGAAGAGACTGACAGAGGTCGTATGGACGGACCAAAGAGAGCACGCTACTCGCAATATGGACGGCTTAACTATTATGTTTTGTAGTCTTTAAAAAAGACAACATCCTGCACTAAAGAAATAATCTTACAAGGATTCGGGAACTAACCTAGGACACTGGCTGGTAGATCGGTCAATTAACTATTACGTTATCTGTACATACAATCGTAGTATTCTGTTCAAGAGGCAAATAGCGGTCGCACCTCGTGTTCTGAAGTTACATAGACTTCTGAAATTATTCGCATTTTTGTGGAAGGCGTAGAAACCGTCTAACCTAACGTTTACAATGTGAATAGCCAAGAGCCTTTTCCTGGAAAGTTCATAATAACAATTCTATATTAGATATATATATTTTTTTTTTGAACTGAGCTCAACTACACTCGACCGCACCCCTATAACGACTGACAAAGGTCACACAGGTGTATGCGACAAAGACAACGGCAATTGACAACCAATTGTCTTTTTCCAAAGATCGATGTGTATTATTTATTTCTCGGTACTGCATACTCCACTTTCATAGTGCGGCCATGACCAAGTGTGGACATCGATAGGCTAATGGATGAATGAAAATAATGAAGCAAATCCTAAACTGTGAATAAGTTCAAAAACTAAAAAAAAGCACAAATCAGTCATGAGGACTGCCGACAGAATGGAAAACTTAAAACTACGAACAACAAACAACACTTGCTATTTTTGGATATTGGAATAAATTGTTTGATCTTAATTTATTTTTTATAAATTAAAGCTTTTTACATTTATTTGGTCTTGATATCTATCGACATACATTTAGTAATATTGACCATGCTACCGATATAGTGTTAATGTTAACACGTTATGCGACCAAGCCGATGACGACTTTGAATTTACTCCTCATCCAAATTTTCCTATAGAAGTTTTCTCTTCAAAAGAACTACATAATTGTAGGAAACAAACGTGACAAAAGACTACATGATAAAGTCAATACTAGATATTACTTTAAATATTACGAAAGGAACAAAACGAAAGTAACACCGAGAACAGGTATCCAATGATTCATAAACCCAATTTGCATAAGTAGGCACTGAGATCGTTTCGAGATGGAATTAATAAGAAATATCAATAAAATCTGCTTAAAGGCTCAATCGTTCATAAATTAGTGAGAATAAAAATTTGTACATAATGTTGCTTGAAAGAAGACTTTATAAGCGCTTCGAGTTACTTAAGTACATTATAAAAATAAAAGTACCGTAAACTTGTGTTTTGTTACCTATAAAATGGAACATTCGTAGAGAAAAGAAGTTGGTTGGGTAGTTGCTTAACGATGATGAACATAGACATAAGTAAGAAGACAGACCCTAGACTGGTTTAATAACCAATCTCAACTATCATGATTTCATCCAACCATCAGCGCGTCAACGTTATGTTCGCTACTGTTGGTCCTATTATAAATTACCTAGGAGACTTCTACCGCCCATTCTATGGGTGATTCCTCAATTGGATTCTACGAATCCTACAGAATAATAAAGAATTGGTGATAGAGTATCTTTTTAATCTTTCACCACATGGCAATCACATATTTCAGTAAAACATAAAGAGGTATTTCGGATTTTATTATATGGAAAATAGATTTTATCGGCAATGGTAAAATATGGGTCTGCTATGGTAACAGCAATCTATGCAAAACGACTTTTGGATACACTGTTGCACCTTTATTGCTAGAAATACTGTTAGTAATGGAATTCTAGAAATCAAATATATTCTGTAAATAAAATTTATTTTCCTAGCAGTGTTTTTAATATTAGCACATCTGATAGGACTGAAGAATATTAGTACCAGCTAAAACCATAATATGATAGTTTTGTTTTGTGCAAACTACGGCTAATAGAGATAATGAAACGTAATAAGGTCAATATTAAAATAACAAGACAAACAAAAATATTAATTTATATTACTATATATGCTACTAGTTATTAGTCAAAATGTCAAGCAAAGACCACCCACTTGGTGCAGCGCAAATCAGTATAGTACCTATTTTTATCTTCAGTGATTTCATTCATATAATTTAAATATATGTATTACGTAACAAACTTATTAATGAAACTTCAATATAAAGCCTGCATCAGCCAATTAGCGGTCCAAGTAAATCAGGGCAAAGCCGTGTGAGGTCATTCTGACCCTATTAGCGGAGACGGGTTGATTCGAAAGTATCAATAATTAAGGAAGGCCGCAAACAATATGCGATGTATATTACAAGGTTACGTGACTAACCTGGTGGCCTTTTACGGTAATGTAGGGGTGGGCGGTGTCGTGGCGGCGACATGCTGGCTGCTGTAACACAATGCCCGCCAAATTGTATCCATGTTAGTATTTGCGAGCTTAATGTATTCACTTAACCATGGAAACCATAAAGTACCCAATAGCAAATAGCAATGTGTTAAGGTTTTACTTGCGAAATACTAATATAAATACACTGCAAAAATATATAACGTAGTAATTTAAGTAGCGGTCTAAAGGATTTTGTCCTATAGTAGGCATTACATGACAATGTCAGGAACATATATGACAAAAAAATATTATTTGTACGATGTACGCACAATGAAAAGTGTGAGATTTTATTTTTGCCCGCAATGAGAGTCTATGTCCACCAAATGGTTTTATCACCGACTAAGACCGTCGCGTATCATGCACGGACCATCATAACTCATCGGGCATAATACTCCGTGTCGTCTATCTTTTTTTTTAATTCTTTCTTTACCATTTGGAGACAGGCTATGGTTTGACAACACCCCGTTCGATCCGTTCGGGGCAACGAAGTGGACGGTGCTCGGTCCCATAACTTGTTGTACAAAGTATTTATGTACATCGTATGGGTGGACCGCCGGTAACCAGCGTTGTCATCTAAATGCGATCCACAAATTCTATATGCGATCTACAAATATCAATATATTGACCGAATCCTTCGTCATCTGACACAAGGATATCTTAGTAAATGATATTCATCTCATCATTACTACTAATCATTATACTATTAATTTATTTAATATATACGTATTCTGTTCTTGTGACACACTTTACTTATAAAGTAAATCAAGTTATCACACACAACTATATAATTATATGGCGCTATATTTAAAATTTCATTCGCTTCATATAATTATAAGTTTGAACGATACTTGTTTAAGAACCTCCACTGCAGTATTCGTGTCGACCTTTTTACATTGTATGTACTTATTTTTAGCAGTTTTATATTATTCACTATACAGTAAACAGAGAAGGAAAACTCGAAATAAAACCCTATATCAACATGTCTGACCAGCATGGTATAGTAGGTCAAATTCCCTCCCATTGTGGAGGAGGCCCGAGCCCAACAGTGGGACGTATGTGGGCTGCGATGATGATGATGATACAGTATACAGTAATACCACGGACTTACGCGATAAGTGGGACCGAGCGATAACCGCGTAAGTCGAATTCGCGTAAGTCGGGATATCATTTAGTTTATATTTAATATACAAATAAATTGGTTATTTGAAACTAGTTCAAAGAATATGATCAAAATATTATATAAAAAATAATTGGAATTTTAAGAACAAAAAAGTAAATATAAGGCTTGAGCGCTCGAAGAGAAAACCGCGTATCTTTGAATTCGCGTAAAACAGGGTAGCGTAAGTAGGGGTATTACTGTATATGGGTGGCGAACCCATATGCATAGGAAAATGATAACATAAAGATTTAGATTTTGTCCCGAGTTTTTTCGACGTCAACGTGGATAGCGTATGCTCTGTTAGATGGCACAATTAAAATCACACATGTCCAAATAATTATAAAATATATACTCATCATTATCATCATCTCAGCCCTTACACGTCCCACTGTTGGGCTCGGGCCTCCTCCATTAAGGGTGGGAAATTGACCTAATATACCACGCTGGTTAGGCGCGTTGGTACAGGATTTTGTTTCGAGTTTTCCTTCCTTTGCATAGATACTATATGCCTATTATATCCTTTAGTCGTCTTTTACGACACCCACGGACGAGAGAAGGGGGTGTTGAATTGTACTCTTGCTTCGTCATAATATATGATACGAATACTTAAATATTTCTTTTCTACTATAATATTTCTTCATAGTTATTTGTCAGCAAATGTTTACTTGAAATCGTATTGTTATTGTACTTAATCCGTAATCCGTGTAATGCGGTTTTACACAAATGTCACGTTTTTGTGTCATTAACGTGCGCTGGTAATGTGATATTTGCATATATTAACTAAGGATGGGATAAAATTTATCTAATTATTTAATAACAAGGTTTTACAATTCAAATTCTACATACGAAAAAAGCCTATATTGGCTTATACATACATGTATTTGATTCGTCTTAAGCAATATAAACTAAATATACCAATTAAAAAATTAAGATAAAGATACCCGCATAGAAGTAGCAAATATGAAAAGATACGAGAGGGTAATTAGAAACAATATTCGATGTGTTACATGATAATTAAAGTTTTGTTTAAATAATCTATTTAATTCCTTAAATCAGAAAAAAATATATGTATCACCCTATCGACGTCCATTGTTGGACATAGGCCCCGTTTTTCGCTGAACGTCGTGCTTCGTTTTGTTAGTGCCGTAGCTCCAGCTTCCCCATCCCTTCCTGTCCTCTTTCCAATCCCTCTAATCGACAACTATAGTAGCTAGCCACTTGTTTGTGCCGCTAGTATTCCTGAAGTTCTTATTATCAGGTTGGCCAATTAAAAGCGATGGACCTCTTACGTCATTTTAAAACTGAATGAATGCTAGATATATGGACTCAATTTGTATAAGGTCTATGTAAAACAGTAAGTATACGTAAATAAGTCTAATTAATTGATTTCAATAAACATATCAATAAAGCTAGGTTTTATTTATAGAAAATGTTGTTTTGTCGGTGTTTTTAGCAAAAGAATACAATGTCATTAAATTTTAAAAGAATATGAAATCAAATTTCGCCGTCAACGTCAAGAGTTGTAATAGCTCAGTTGAGAAGTTGTCCAGTTTTCTTTTTGTTTTGGCATTCAAACAGCGTGGGATCTTTTTGTAATTTATGATATTTTTTTTTTCATATTTTATTTTTGTTTTTTATTAATATATATCTAAATAAGTTCGGCAAAAATACTTCAAAAATATACCGAGCAAAGCTCGGTCAACCAGAGATTAATTAATAAAAATAACACCAAAATATTTGCCCCGCCAAAATAAACGTATAAGTTTAAAAGGTGTAAGTAACACAAAGTCGACGCTAATAATACTATTACGTATTTTGTTAATCTACAGTCCAATTAAAGGAACTAAATGTTTCCTAGACATTGAAATGTTGTTCATTTCCCGGTGTTAAATCAATCTGCCTAATGTAACAGTGATTATGTCAGTAATTGATTAGTAAGTGAGAACGATAAAGACAGGCTTGTAATCGCCCGTGTTGCAATCTCATAAATTTAATGATCGGAAATTCTAAACGTGCTTGTTAAAATTAATATAGAATATTTGTTGAGAAATGTGTCAATCGTAATTTATTAGAAATTCCTAATACTTAAGACATAATTATAGTACTTTCCGTGTGGTGACGGAGCAAGAACAGAATTCAGCACCCCATTTCTTGCCAATAGATATCGTAAAAGTCGACTAAGGGATATAATATGCAGAATTGCAGATAACCTTTATGTAAAAGAAGGAAAACTCGAAGTAAAACTCCATACCAACCCTCCAAAAATTCCCCTACGATATCACGCTGGTCACATGGTAGTATGGAATTTTCCTTTCATTATGGAGGACTCTCAAGCCCAAATTGCTCAAGCTGAGATGATAATGATTTCGTTTTTAATCAATAATAGTGAAGTTGTTAAAAAACCGGCTAAGTGCGAGTCGGGGTCGCACGCGAAGGGTTCCATACCATCCTAGCCGAGGCCGCGGGTGACGTGACCGGGGAGTTAGTCCGTCACCCGCCGAGACGCCGACCGCGTGAGGAAAGACCGCCGACCGCGTGAGGAAAGACCGACGTCCTCCCCGAGGGGGGGACGTAGGTCGATGATAGGGGACCCCAAATAGGGGGTATTCCGTTGGGCCGACCACTGATGATAAGTAATCCTGCTCCCGTGGTCGGCCCAACGACGAAGGCGAAGTGGTGTTCGGGTGGGTTGCGGTTGTGCGTGCTTACGCCCCTCTGTCGCCCCGGACGGAGTGGTGCGAGGAGTGCGCCGACCGCAGCCCACCCCAAAAAAAAGAAAAAAAAAGGGTTCCATACCATTATCTACAAAATCACGTTTGTTGTATGAGAGCCCCCCTTAAATATTTATTTTATTATGTTTTTAGTATTTGTTGTTATAGTGGGAACAGAAATACGCAATTTGTAAAAATTTCAAGAGCTATCGCGGTTCTTGAGATACAGCCTAGTGACAGACAGACGGACGGACAGACAGCGAAGTCTTAGTAATAGGGTCCCGTTTTTACCCTTTGGGTACGGAACCCTAAAAATTAAAATGCTAATAGTGAACACAGACAAGAATGCTGGCAAGCTAATTAAAAAATAGACCACAATTTTGTAACACCATATTGACTTGTAACATTTTTGGTATTGATCTGCATCGACAGTTTCGATCTAGTTTGTATATTATAAAATTGGTCAACTGGAATTTTACTGCACATAGCAAGGTCCATAATAAACTATATTATTATGAAATATCTATAACATTTCAAGTGTAAGCAACTATTTAGTTATGAATTTTATTCAAGTAACCAATGTCTCCTTATTTAGCAACTATGATTCGCATTCCTGGTTCGAAAACAGAACAATACAATTTTCTTACGTATCGTGAAGCGACTATGTTTTATAGGCAGATAACATCACTGTATGAGAAAGAAAAGTGGAATGCCAATACCTCTAGCCAGCGTGGTACACCACGGATAACTTGAGTTTCCACTATATGGCGTTAGTACTGCATTGGGATCTAATCCAATTTTTTAATATCATTTATATTTATAGGAGGTCTGTGCCCAACAGTGGGACTTATACGAGTTAACAAAATGATATTTAAACCTTAATTTCATTGTCACGGATTGTTATAAAATTTTGTAAGCTTTTATTTCACCCTATCTTCTCTTGTAATCTTGTATTACGAAACACAAGTTGCATTTTCTGAAATAACTACTACCAAATTTGAAGTGCTATGACTGACTAGAGACTTAGTGGTTGAATCCACGTCACTACACTTCGTAGTTAAATTCATATTAAACTGTTTATTAAGTATTATGTAATGGTCGATTTAATGGTGAAGGTAAACATATAGAAAACCTGCCCAAGATAGCTCTCTAGTACTTCAAAGATTAATAAATTTTTGATGAAACTTAGTACTTACGACGTATGAAATAGATCACCATCGTTTCTCTTGTCCGCATTACAGAGAAGAATATACACCAATCCTTACACCAATAAAATAAAACAATACGCTAAAGTTAAATTTCCCAATAACCAAAATATAAGATCTTAATTGATTAAAACAAAAAACGATCGTTTTATTATTTAGTTAGTAACCGATTTATTCAGCGAACTGGTTTTTCTATGATAATTCATCAAAATATGATGTGAAATACTAACCATTCGAACAGGGTTAGTGAGTGACGCAAGCGAATCAACTCAACCGCAATTTCACGGCGTGGGCAAATTATCCATAATGCTCGGCCAGCCACCATAATGACCAAATACATGCGGTCTAATGTTTATATAGAGTACTAGACCTCATTGTATGTAAAACTATAATGTTGTGTATATAACTTTCAAGGATGGATGTATGTAATAATTTACTGGAATGGTGTCTCAATATGCATGACGGTATAGATGGCATAGTAGTCAAATTGCAGTCTCTCATCCGATTGCTGTGGATTCGATCCCAACGCAAAACGGTTCTATGTGCGATCCACAAATTATTCTGAGTTTGTTTATAATTTGGGTTCATTAATGGCATGTTTGTAAAATCACCCGCAATATAAGGAATTATTATTAATTGCGAAGTGTTTTATACAGGGTTTTTCAACAAGAACTTTGTTTTCTAAAACAAAATAAAACAAGAAATTTAGATGAAGATGATTCAAACTTTTATTGTATTACGAAGAGAAAAGTTCGGCAATTATGAATGAAAAATGATATCTGGCAAATGTCCACCACGACCACGCCGACAGATGTCGATTCTTTCATCAAAGTTTTTAATCACTTTTTGGCAAAATGGCGGATCTATTTCGTTAATCACATCACGGATTTTGAGTTTTAAGGCTGCAATCGATTCGATTGGCTCCGTATAGACTCTGTCCTTAACATAGCCCCACAAAAAATAATCCAGTGGTGTTAAATCACACGATCTGGCTGGCCACATAACAGCTGATTTTCGTGAAATTATGCGATCGGGAAATTTGGTTGCCAATAAATTGATCGTTTCATTGGATGTGTGACATGTGGCACCGTCCTGTTGAAACCACAGGTCAGTGATATCTACGTCATCAATAATAGGCCAAAATTGAGTTGTTAACATCTCACGATAGCGTGATCCATTGACCGTTACCTCATTTCCAGTCTCATCTTCGAAAAAAAACGGCCCAATCACGCCTCCAGACCACATAGCGCACCATACAGTGACACTTTGAGCATGCAAAGGCTTCTCAATAATCGCTCTAGGATTTTCAGAAGCTCAAATGCGGCAATTTTGCTTCTTGACGTACCCTGACAAGTGAAAATGGGTTTCGTCTGAAATATTGTTTTTTTCAGAAAAACCAGCGGGTTGTCCCTGAATGAATTGAGCGAATCTACGGCGATGTGAATGGTCGGTCGGCTTCAATTCCTGCACCAGTTGAACCTTGTAAGGCTACAAAGCCAAATCCTTACGCAAAATCGCCTATGTGGTGGTTTCGGATAACCCCAATTGTTGAGAACGTCGAGGAATTGACAAATTTGGATCTTCTTCAACACTGTGGCTCACGGCTGCGATGTTTTCAGTTGAACGACCCGGTCGAATATGCGTTGGTGTTGGCACATTTTGTATCGAGCCTGTCGACTCAAATTTAACGACCAAATTCTTAATAGCGGTCTCAGAAGGACGATTATGTTGTCCGAAAATATCACGAATTTTACGAAATGTAACTTTAACAGAACCACCATTTTCATAGTGGATTTTAATTATTTTGGTGCGATTTTCGGCCGAAATTGAATTCATTGTAACAATTGCCAATGGCATCTACTACGAATACGTCAAAAAAACTAAATGCCAAAACTATCATGTGGTTGGTGTTGCCACAATTGAAAAACAAAGTTCTTGTTCAAAAACCCTTTATAAACAAGAAGGAAGCAAACAAACTGGATAAGATAAGGCCACTTTAGAATGAAGATATTTTGAAGCCAATTCTCAATAAAGCTTAGAAAATCTTTGCTGTAGAACCCTCACAACATATGTATCTAAGTATCTAACCAAAAAGTATAGAATCATCCACCATTTATAAATAAATTATTATTGACCGTTACGCGTGTAGTGACGGAGTAAGAAAACAATTCATCACGGCCTATGGATGTCGTACCTTTACGATGATTGATATACAAATAATTAGGAAACCTACATAAAGAAAACATGACATAAAGCTCTATTGCCAAACCCCCTGACTAGTGTGTGTAGTAGGTAAGCTTTTCTCCCTTTGTGGAGCTTATATAAACGAAATTAAACACAAATAAAATAGGTAGTGGTTGTAGTAAGCTACGTACTTGTCAAGTAGCCCAGTTATTTGGTTGAAAAAATAGAATTTACCTGGAAAGTTTGCCGGGAGTTTTGAAAATTGGCAATTTTTTAGATTTGGACGTGCTCTTTCCGAATTTTAACTTTGCCACCTCGTATCTTTGCCGCTCGCGCCGCCATATTGGAAGAACGGCGCCTAAAAGCAGTTTTTTGATGATAACTCTTTTCCGATGAATTTTACTGGAAAACATATTTCTACAAAATAAGAGACAGCCTTGTAGAGGCAATTTCCTACAATTTATGTCTTAATCTTTTTTTTATAAAATCAATAGCTTCGGCGTACGAGCGCGGTAAAGTGTAGTCTTACACACGTTTCGGCAGAAATTCTCATTTCTACCATGAGGTAGAGACACTATCCGTCACTTAATTGTTGTTGACGGACCAGGTGTTATTTGTGCTTTCATCGTCTTCAGTACTGGTTGAAATATCAGAGACAGAAGTTTCTTCTGTGTCCAATACTTTTCCTGCACTTCAATAACTTCATTATCTTGCAATATATCACCACAAATAAAAAAGTTTACTTTATTAGAAGCCATGGCTCTATAAATGTAAACGTCACTGTGAAATGATAAACATGTATTGATGACTCAGACTAAATACATCTATTGAGCTCCGCTACGGTGAGATGTTTCTTTGAAGGGAGAGGAGGGGGCCTGACACAGAAGGGAAGAATGCATTCCTTTATACTTGCGGAGACAGACCATAGCTAGCCGGGTTTTCAATCTACAGTACAATATTTAACCTTACTATAATTCTTATATTTTACAATTCACAACTTTCCGTGTGGTGACGGATTAAGAATACAATTCACCACTCCCTATCTTACCCGTGGATGTCGTAAAAGACGACTAAGGGATATAATATGTACATAAGATCTGTGCAAGAGAAGGAAAACTCGAAATGAAACCCTATACCAACATGTCTGACCAGCACCGTATAGTACGTAAATTCCCTTCCATTGTGGAGGAGGCCCGAGCCCAAGAGTGGTGAGCCCAAGAATGGTGATGATGATGATAATTCACAAATACGAGCAGTTTAAAGTAAATATTACGCGTTATTTCCGTGTGGTGACACAGTAAGAATACAATTCACCACTCCCTATCTTGCCCGTGGATGTCGTAAAAGACGACTAAGGGATACAATATGCATGGGGTGCGAGGCCGGGGCACCTCCACGTGGTGCACCCTGGAAACGTCCATTTGGACGGCCAAGATTCCGGCGGGAGGGGGGGTCTCCGCGTGCCGACTCTGAAGGCAGAGCGCACGACGGATTTGGGCCGGGGCCAATGGGGCGGATGTGTCTCATGGCACTCCGTCGCCAGGGACGGTTGCGTCACGGCCCGGGGGCGTGACGGGTCGGTCGCTCGCGAGCGGCCAGACCCGGAAGGCCCAAACCGTAATCCTGAGTAGGGGGGTCAGGACCGGGGGTCTGCGGACTGCGGGGAAGAAAACCCCTATAAAAAATCACCCCAATCTCAAGTTTTGCTACTCGGCGAGGAGATGTATGGCTGGTGGGTTAAGAAGCGCGCGCGAAAAAAAAAAGCGTCCAGTCGTTAGAGTAGTAGTCAAGGAGGACTTAAACTTCCAAACCACGATGGCAGAGGTCAATACCGTTAAGACTTCACCAGAGGGTCCCGGCCAGGCCGGGGAATCCCTTGCTGTGCCGGTGCTTGCGCGCGACGAGGAGTCGCGCCCAAGTTCCTGCACAGTCAGCTCCCAATCGTATGGGTGGGGGGCAATCTCTGCTCCAGCCGTGAGTCCGGCGATACATGAGGCTCCCAAAAAAAAAAGGCGTAGGAGGCCACCAATAACTCCAGCCAGCGAGCGTGCCAAACGGCGCGCGAACCGGCTCAAGAAGGAACGGGAGGCGCAGGAGGCCGCGGAACCCCGCGAGACCAGCGCTCCCAGCGACGAGGGCGGCACAGTGGCCGCAGAGCCGTCGCATGATGATAGCACCGCAGGGCCGTCGCGGAAGGAGAACGGCAACAAGAGTGTGTCCCAGGACGAGGGCGGCAATGTCGCAGGACCGTCTAAGGAGGCGAGGAGGAGTGGCAGCCAGACGGAGCTGTCGAGTGACGAGGGCGGATTTACCGCAGAGCCGTCACAGAGCGAGGGCGGCAGCAAAGCCGCAGGGCCGATGTCGGAGACTGACGTGGCGTACGACCTGTCGACGGACGAGGACGACAGTGCCGTGGGGCCGTCGGAGCGACAGGGTACGGCCGCGTCGAGGATGTCGACAGACGAGGGCGGCAAGGCCGCAGTACCGTCTGAAGACGAGGGGCCGAGAATCGGCCGGCGAAAGGAAGGGTCCGGTATGAGGAAGAGCAGGTCGTCCGGATCAGATAGGTTGGATAGGGAGGATAGGGGGGTCCCTGAGGAGCCCAAGCCGCTTCCTGCGGCAAGGGCTCTGACGGCGGCCCTAGATATTAGGAGGGAGAGGGAGGAGGCCCGCCCCCCAACGAGGGACCGGAAGCGCCCCCTGCAAAAGGGTGGCTCTGTGTCCGACTCGGAGGGGAGCGATTCTACCAGGCCTCCCCCCAAAGTTGCGACCGCGCGCCGGGGGCGCGGGGGTCGGGGAGGTGGTGCGGCGGCGAGACCGGCGACGCCGGGTCCGGCCGGCCGGGAAGGCGAGGTGGCGGCCCTCCAGGCTGCGAACGCCCGCCTCAGCAAGGAGGTCTCCGGCTTGCGGGAACGCAACCGCAGGTTGGAGACGGAGTTGGAGGCGGTGCGGAGGGAGAACCGCGGGTTGGCCAAAGACATGGCTGACCTGCGGTCTCAATTCGAGCGCCTGGTGCCGGCTGCGCTGCCGGCGCCGGCCCCGCCGCCGAAACGGGCTGCGCCAGTGAGGGCGGGCCCGTCGTCCGCGACCGTGGCGCCGGCTGCGCCCGTCGCGGCCGCTGCGCCGGCTACGCCTGTCGTGGCTTCATCGCTGCCTCCCCTCGTCGTGGTCCCTCCGCCGGCTCGTGGCCGCGGGAGACCTCGGAAGGGGGAGGAGCCGCCGCCCGACGAGGTGCACGGCGTGTCGGAGTCGGCGGTACGCGTCATCCTGGCCCGAGTAGGGGTGATGATGGATGCGCGTATCGCCGCCGTAGCGGCCAGGCTCCCGCCTGAGCCGCCCCTCCGGCCGCCGCTCGCCGCGGACAAGGCGAGGCGGCCGCAAGCGTCGGCTCCCACGCCGCTGCCCTGTCAGGGTGGCCGCGTGGTGAGCTACGCTGCGGCCGCGGCCGGGCCCAAGGGGGCCAAGAAGGCCGGCAAGGTGCCGGCTCCCGCCAAGGCCGGGCCACGGCCGGCGCCAGCGGCTGCGCCGCAGGCGCCGGTCGGCGAACCCGCGGCTGCGCCTGCTGCGCTCAGCGCTGCTGCCAGGCTTGAACAGGGCTGGCAGGTGGCTGAGCGTAGCAGGAAGGCACGCGGCCAAAAGCGGAGAGCGGCGGCCAAGAGTGCCGCTGTGGCCGCCGCTCCTCAGGCGGGAGCCGGCGGAAAGGGGAAAAGGTCGCGTAGGGGCCTCAAGTCGCCGAAGACGGCTGCGGTGGTAATCACCGTACTGCCTGAGGCGGCTGAGAGGGGCCTAAACTATGAGGCCGTCCTAAGGCGCGCCCGGCGGGAGCTGGACGTCTCCGACATCGGGGGCGTCGAGGCGAGGACCCGCAAGGCCCGGACAGGGGCTCGAATACTCGAGTTCCCTGGGGCCGAGGGCGCGAAGACGGCCGATAGTTTGGCCACGATGCTGAGGGGGCTGTTCGGGCCGGAGGATGGAGTCCGAATCGCCAGGCCCGTCAAGTGCGCAGATATGCGCCTCACGGGTCTGGACGACTCCGTGGCGGTGGAGGACATCCGGGAGGCCATTATGGCGCGTACCGGGTGTGCCTCGGACACCGTCCGGATTGGCACCATCCGCCCTGGTCCGGGCGGCGTCGGTGCTGTCTGGGTGCAGTGCCCAGTGGAGTCGGTCAAGCAATTGGCCGACTCAGGCAGGCTCCTCGTGGGCTGGAGTTCGGCGCGGGTAACCGTGCTGGAGCCCCGGCCTGCGAGGTGTTATAAATGCATGGCGGTCGGGCATACCCGACCGACATGCAGAAACTGCTTTGACTGCAGCGGGCTATGTTTCCGTTGCGGTCAGGCTGGACATCAGGCGGCATCGTGCTCTGCGGTGCCCCACTGCCCCGCGTGTGCGGCGGGCAATAGGCCTGCCAAACACCGCATGGGCTCTGGGGACTGCAGACCCCCGGCATCGGCCCCGAAGGGGCGGGGCGGCCCATCGACCGGGCCAGCCCCCGCTCCGAGCGCGGCCCGATCGCCCGTTAGCGCGGAGGAGGTGACGATGGATACGGACCGTTAATGGACCCCGTATCCATTCGTCTCCTCCAGGCCAATCTCAACCACTCCGCCGGTGCGCAGGACGTGTTCCTGCAAGCCATGGCGGAGTGGTTGATAGGAGTAGCCGTAGTCGCGGAGCCGTACTTGGTGCCCGACCGGATTAACTGGTTGGGTAGCGCCGATGGCACCGTGGCAATCGTCGCCTCCGCGTCGTGGCCTTCGTCGTCTCTGACCCTTAGGGACAGGGGCGTCGGATACGTCGCGGCGGACTGGGGGGAGATTACGCTCTTCGGAGTCTATCTCTCCCCTAACTGGAGTGTGACCGATTTCGAGGCCTTCCTCACCATCATGGAGGCCTCGTTACGGCGACTGGCATCGCGCCAGGTCTTCGTCCTGGGGGACTTTAACGCCAAGTCCGTGGCGTGGGGGTCCCCTAGGACGGATGACCGAGGACGGGCGATCGAGGAGTGGGCGGCGGCACTGGGCCTCTGTTTGCTGAACAGGGGCTCGGTGCATACGTGCGTGCGGCAACGGGGCGGGTCGATAGTGGACCTTTCGTTCGCTAGCCCCGAGGTCGCCGCACGCGTGGGGAGCTGGCGCGTCGTGGAGGAGGTGGAGACCTTGTCGGACCACCGGTATATCCGGATGGAGGTCTCCCCTGCAATCCCGACGCCCAGCAGGGGTCACGGGGCGGATGGGCGTCCTGCGTTCCCGCGATGGGCTGTGGGTCGCTTGGACCGGGACCAGCTGGCGGAGACAGCCATCGTATACTCGTGGCTGTCCTCTGCCCACCAGTCGGACGGGGTGGACGCTGAGGCTGGCCGCATCCGCAGTGCGTTGACGCAGATCTGCGATGCGGCCATGCCCCGGGTACGGCGTCTGCCCCCGAGGAGGGGTGTCCACTGGTGGTCCCGGGAGCTGGCGGATCTCCGGGCTGCGTGTATCCGCGCCCGGAGGGCCTACACCCGCAGCCGGCGGCGCCATCGCGACGCGGAGCGGGAGGCCGTGCTTTACGAGGGCTACCGCAATGCGCGGTCGGCCTTCAGGCTGGCCGTCCGCTCCGCCAAGGACGTCAGTCGGCAGGAGATGCTGGACGGTCTCGACCGTGACCCCTGGGGACGCCCCTATCGCGCGGTGCTGAATAGGCTACGCGCGCGGGGCCCTCCCCTCACCGAGACTCTCCAGCCCGGCCTTCTCACCCGGGTCATCGAGGACCTGTTCCCGCGGCGGGCGGAACACACGCCCCCGGTCATGGCTCCGCCAGACACTGACCGGGAGGCCGACGACGACAGTGTTCCGCCCATCACGGAACCCGAGATGGGGGTGGCGGTGACGCGCATGCGCGCAAAGTCTACCGCCCCCGGGCCCGACGGTGTTCCTAACCGCGTGCTGGCCCTGGTCCTCGAACACCTGGGACCCCGCCTCAGGGAGCTGTTCGACGCGTGTTTAGCGTCCGGACGGTTCCCTGGGTGCTGGAAGGAGGGAAGGCTGGTGCTCCTGCCGAAGCCGGGACGGTCTCCGGAGTCGCCTTCGGCCTACAGGCCTATCGTGCTGCTCGATGACACGGGCAAGCTACTGGAGAGGGTGGTAGCTGCCCGCATCGAGCGGCACCTCGTCGGCACGGGGCCCGATCTGTCGGACGCCCAGTTTGGATTTAGGAGGGGTCGTTCGACGATCGCGGCTCTGTTGCGCCTGAGGGCCGTGGCGACTGAGGCCGTCACCGGCGGGGGAGTGCTGTTGGTGGTGTCCCTAGACATCGCCAACGCATTCAATAGTCTGCCATTCAGCTGCATCAGGGAGGCGCTCCGGTATCACGGGGTGCCAGTTTACCTGAGGCGGCTAGTGGCAGACTATTTGGAGGGGCGCAGCGTCCTCTGCACCGACCGAGCAGGGGACGTTGTGCGGACGCCCATGACGTGCGGTGTCCCACAGGGGTCGGTCCTCGGACCCACCCTGTGGAACATCGGCTACGACTGGGCGTTGAGGGGGAGCCTCCCGCCCGGGCTGGGCGTGATTTGTTACGCCGACGACACGCTCGTCACAGCCCGCGGTGGGACGCTTGAAGAGGCGGTAAGCCTGGCGACCTCGGGTACCGAGGAGGTCGTCAGACGGATCGAGGCGCTGGGGTTGAGGGTCGCCCTGGACAAGACGGAGGCCCTCTTGTTCCATGGGCGCACTATGAGCCCTCCCATCGGCGTCTCGATCACCGTCCACTCGGTCGACATCAGCATCCGGGCCCATATGAGGTACTTGGGCCTGGTGCTCGACGGGCGATGGTGGTTCCGGGAGCATTTCCGTAGGCTCGCTCCGCGGCTCGTCGGCACGGCGTCCGCCCTATCGTGGCTTATGCCGAACGTGGGCGGACCGAGCGCTGCGTGCCGACGGCTGTACGCGGGGGTCATCCGGTCGATGGCCCTGTACGGCGCACCGGTGTGGGCGGGGTCCATGACCGCCCGACTTAGGGCCCTCCTGTGGCGACCACAGAGGGTCATGGCGGTCAGGGCCATCCGCGGATACCGCACGGTGGCGACGGAGGCAGCGTGCCTGTTGGCCGGGACTCCCCCGTGGGACCTGGAGGCGGAGATGCTCGCCGGACTATATCGGCGGGTGACGGGGGTGCGAGCGGAGGGCGGTGTGGTCTCGTTAAGGGATCTCACCGCCTGGCGCGTCGACGCCCGCCGAGACGTCATCGCCCGTTGGGCAGTCCGGCTGGAGAGGCCTCGGTTCGGGGTGCGAACCGTGGAGGCCTTCCGGCCGGTGCTGATGCAGTGGTTGGAGAGGCGGCACGGGGTGCTCTCCTTCCGACTGGTGCAGGTTTTGACGGGGCATGGGTGCTTCGCCAAATACCTGCACAAGGTCGTTAGGAGGGAGAGTACACCGTCCTGCCACCACTGCGATTGCGACGAGGACACGGCGCGCCATACGCTCGAGGCCTGCGGGGCTTGGGCAGTGCAGCGCTGTGAACTCGTCGCAATCATCGGTACGGACCTGACGCTGCCGGCTATCGCTAGGGCGATGGTCGACAGCGTCGGGAATTGGGACGCGGTCGCAGCCTTCTGCGAGACAGTGATCTCGCGGAAGGAGGCGGCGGATCGCCTGCGCGAGGAGCGCAGCCTCGATGAGGAGATCCGCCGCCGGCGACTGGGGCGGCGCAGGCGCAACTATCTGCGCCTCATGCCGCCCTAGCCGAGGCCGCGGGTGACGTGACCGGGGATTAGTCCGTCACCCGCCGAGAGGCCGACCGCGTGAGGAAAGACCGACGTCCTCCCCGAGGGGGGGACGTCGGTCGATGGGAGGGTACCCCAATAGGGGGTATTCCGTCGGGCCGACCACTGACGACAAGTTAACGCTGCTCCAGTGGTCGGCCCAACGACGAAGGCGACGTGGTTTTCGGGTGGGTCGCGGGAGTTGCGTGCTCAAGCCCCTCTGTCGCCCCGGACGGAGTGGTGCGGAGGCGCGCCGACCGCGGCCCACCCACAAAAAAAAAAAAAAAAGGGATACAATATGCATATAACATCTATGCCAGAGAAAGAAAACTCGAAAAAGAACCCTACATCAACCTGTCTGACCAGCATGATATAGTAAGGTGAATCTCCCTCCTAATATGGAGGAGGCTCGATCCCAATAGTGGGACGTATATGAGCTAAAAGGATGATAACGCGTTAGCGTTTATATATAATGGTTTACGGCGCTCTTACGCCGAAACTACTGATTTTAGGAAAAAAAGGTTAAGACATAAATTGTAGGGAATTGCCTCTACAATTATTTTGTATAAATATGTTTTCCTAGAAAAATGCGTGGGAAAGGAGTTATTATCAAAAAACTGCTTTTAGGCGTCATTTTTCCAATACGGCGGTGCAAGCGACAAGGATACGAGGTGGCAAAGTTGAAATTTGGAAAGAGCACGTCAAAATCTATAAAATTGCCAATTTTCAAAACTCCCGGCAAACTTTCCAGGTAAACTCTATTTTTTCAACCAAATAACTGGGCTACTTGACAAGTACGCGGTTTCAAATTAATCTGACGTTTAGAAAATCATGTACAAAGATTTCGTTACATAGACGAAGTTAATATAAGCGTGTTAAAAAAAACTGTCGTTTTCATTCGCATGAAAACATAGCTTGGTAATGTCACTTTTGTGTGACTACTCGTCATTATAGCGACAATGTTATTGTGCCACTAATGAACCGACAAAGTGATAGATATTTGGAATCTGAATGTTCCACTTTTCACACTGATGGTAATGTTTAACGAACCAGTGGCTATTGAGTAGATTATGTGATAAGGATTTAATGTCCCTAATTGTCTCTGTTTTAAACGATGTCTAGTAAAACGTAAATGAACGTTGTGACCGTATTTGTTTGATATTATACATATTTATTTCCTTATTTCTTTCCAAAGAGGTTTTCAAAATAAACTAGTGTAAATCCATGTAATCAAAATTACACTCAGACTCGGCAAAATCATTTATGGGTCATACAAATAAGTGTCTGGGCACATAGTCATAAATTTCATTCAGTACGCTTTATGCCAACACATTTGACCAGCGTAGGTCAAGTTCTCTTTCTGGCGCGAGCTCCCGGACGTATATGGATTGCAATGTTGATGATGATAGTCCATATGTTTCTTTCGGCACGAGATCGAATATTTTCGTCTAATTTAATTTGATTTATCATAACTCTTTTATCTATAACAAACAACAAAATATTAGAACAAGCAACAGAATAACACAGAAAACACGAGAATGTATGTGAAAAACAGTTATTTGTTTGAAAAATGTGATTTCGAGATAAAGGGAAATCATGTTTTATATAGAGCTATATTCGACAAGAGAAATAAACAAAAACTATTTCAATATACACTCACGCATTTGTTCGTCATACACTCAAAGAAGACAAAAATGGATGTCCAAACAATACCATTCATTATATACTAGTTGTGTTTGCAGCTTCGCTTGAATGAATTACTTTTATATTTATTTCCTAATTTTTCTTTGAGCAACTACGTCGCCTCATGAATAAATTATATAATTCATGCTCTCAGGGCACATATAATCGCTAGATATTACTAAAATACACGTAATAAGTCAGTGACAAATTCATGCAAATTCGTTACCATAATAGTCGTTATGATAACAGCAATGGTATATGATGCTTGATATTCCAATGCTACTAAGTTTTGCTCCATTTAGTAATGTTTATATTTATTATTTGTCACAGCAGCAGAATAGGTAAGCCAAAATTCTTCCTTTTTTTCCTCTAGAAATATCTATACGTTTCGGATCAATTGAAAATTTTTAATTTTTTTTTGCTATGTTAGATAACCTTTTAATATTAATATCAAGATTAAAATTTACACAAATTTTTTTTTAGTAACCCCAATAAAATTTTCGATATAATTAAAAAGAAGGCATTATTTTTTTTTTGCGACGACTAGTGACATATTGTATTCTTTCGTCATCACACGGGTAAAGACAAACATACAAACAAACTATTCAACTATATAAGAGCAATATAGATTTATAAACCAAAATGAATTACAGCCAAATGCTCTCATACCACCTACTCTACTATAAATTTCTGGCGGCAGAGTTGGTATAGTAATAAATTGTGTTTCATCAATTTCATTCGTATTTCTAGCCAAGTTGTGTATGATGGACTCGAAAAGCTTCACGGTTGATAAACTGCCGTCATTATAAAATTTTTATGTATAGGTAATATATTTTGATTTTAACATTTAGTCAGTTGAAATAAAGACATATAAAATTTGTTAAAATTGAATTTTTACTTTACAAAGAGTATTATGGTGCTTTTCTATGTGGTGTTAAAATAAGAATACTCTACATAATTCTAATTCTACATCCCTTACTACGAGAGACTACTACTAAGACTACTAAGAGATATGCAGACTCTCAAAAAAAAAAACCTCCAACCCACCGTGACAACCCACTATACAGTAGGTCAAATTCTCTCCCAATATGGAGGGAGGAGGCTTGATTCCAGCAGTGGAGCGTACATGAGCGTAATTGTTATATACATATGCAAATTATATCCCTTAGTCGTCTTTCACGACACATACGGACAAGTGGCGTGGTATACTGTAATCTTACTCCGTCACTACACGAATAGGAAATTAAATAGTTATCTAAAATTGACATTAGTACAGATGATGATTTTTGATTTTTACGCGATTATTGCACGTTATAAATAAACTGTTTTTACGGATTTTATTGCATTTTTATTTGATTTCTGATCACCCGACGTTTCAAACACTTTTCAGTATATACATATAATACATTGATCGTAGATAATAGAAAATGACTTTACAATCTTCTTTTTAATATTTTTAGGCAACATCCAGCACTAAGGACAACATAATTATATCACACGGGGGACATAAATCACATCCAGAATCAGTAATTATTTGTGGATCACACAAAAGCCTGTCTGCGTGGAGATCGAACCGACGATACTCGTCATGAATGATCAGTACTTAAAGCATTTCGCTATCATGTGCAGTGCTATTTCCAGCTGATGATATTTAAGTAAATATAAATCTAAAAAGTTACGGCTGCCTAAAAATATTCTATTCAACAGCAAGTCATAGCTAATTGAAGACTCATGCCTCATATATTTAAAGCGTATATCCGATAGTAAATTGATTCTTTGAATGCAATTGTTTATGCGTAAGCAGTTTGAAATTCGTTTCATCAGACAAATCTGTCTTTTAAGTTTCGTTGCACGGCTGGAGTCGCTATACGCTGCATTGATTCAACGTCATCGCAAAATTAGAACAGGTTGACACACATAAATAATATTAGCACTGGTAAATTACTGTTCGGTAAACATACTGAGACGTATGACGTAGGTAAAATATAACTCCGCATAAATACATAGACGTGTAACGCGCGAGTAAACATTTCAATATAGATAGATTATAAAAAGTTCGTAAATCTCAGTGTAAATATTTCATACAGATTTGCATTTAACAATGTTCCATAAGAAACTTACCAATATTAGATTAAACTGACATCACAGTTCTATCTTTGTCTAGTTTTTAGTCTCATTGCTTTTATTTATGAGAGAATAATTAGAAATGTAATAATCCTACGTATTGCCATGTTTTTTCAGTGGCAAATGGACAAAGTATTTGGAGCACGTTATCCAGAATTCTATTTATTTATTTATTTATTTATTTGCATATAATGTGGTAAGTACAGAGATGTTTCATAATTATTACAAGGAAGCATAAGACACATTATGCCATATTCTAATAGCATGCAAATATTTATCTATTTGAGAAATGTCTAGCCTTGCCTAAAGACACTCAGTATTAAACAATTTCACACGTTTACTATACATATATGGTAACTTAAATACATTTAAAATAATTAACCATTATATTTATTGTGCTTATAGACTAAGAATACAATCTATCAACGAATTATATAGCTATGACTGTTGTAAGTGACAGCTAGAGCATAAATGCGATTAATATGAATGCAAAAGAAGCTAAGCTCGTACTAAAACTCTATATTGTCTTGTCTGGGTAAGGTGAAATATTAAGCCACCTTCCCTCATACTATGGACTAGCAACCCGCCCTCGCTTCGCTTCGGTTTCAGTCGTTTTACCCGCGTAGTTCCCGTTCCCGTGGGAATACCGGGATAAAATATAGCCTAATTTACGCCCTGATATTATAGCTTTCCATTGGTGAAAGAATTTTTGAAATCGGTCCAGCTGAATCTTCAAAACGAAGATTACCCGGAACAAACAGACAGACAGACAGACAAAAAATTTTTAATTTGTATTTTAGGCATAGGTGTCGTCCAAATAACCGTGTGAGCATGAAAAAAGCCTATTATTTTGACATTACAAACAGACATTCCAATTTTATTTATTGGTATAGGAGAGGCAGAAAGTGAGAAATATGAAGATTCAAAGAGAAAATTAACCATTGATACAGATCATAAGTTTACATTCTAAAAAGCACATTCTAAAAACACAAGCAGGCGTTTAAAATCCAATATATTAAATTTTTATTTTGATTAATTGTTCCGTGCTGTGTGGTAGCGGCATCGAATACTACCAACCCTTGCTTTGCTCGTGGGTGTCGTAAAAGACGACTAAGAGCCCCTAGATTGACCCGGACCAACTCCATCTGGTACCATTTGGGTCAACGATTACATTCCCAAGGAGGGTTGACGTCAGGCAGACGGCCGGTCATAAAAGTCATTGCCGAAACTTTTTGCAATATGTCAAAACATATGACATATTGCGTCGACCCCAAGGAATTGGGATAAGAGCAAGATGATGATGATGATGCCACAACAATTTATTAATAGATAGAGAGTGCTCTATCTTGCCTGAAGGCGTTTGTGTTTGTTGTGTGTGTAAAAGACGACTAAGCGGTTAAATGTCCATATAACATCGATGAAAGAGAAGGAAAATTCGAAATAAACCCTATACTAACCCGTCGGACCAGTGTGGTGTAGGAGCTGAATATCTCCTCTATTTTGGAGGAGACTCGAGATCAGCAGTGGAACGTATATGAGCTAAGACGATTGATTAATTGATTTTATAAATAATTTTGAAACATATATAATTGCACAACTATTGCATGTAGAACTTTTGTGCAGAGTTTCAGAGCTTCGCGCATATAAAGCAATTATTTGTGCCATCTACCGAGTGGTATTATTGGCAACCAAAACGTGATTATGTATCCTTTGATTCTATGTTTATAACACAGAGGCACAGAATTTTCTCTTTAATGTTCAGTCTTTTAAAAAAATATATATCTTTCTACACTTTGATAACTTTCTTTTGGAACAAAACAGATACGTGAATATTTTTACATGCGCATACAGTAATAATACGTCGGTGTAAATATTTTTATGAACTCTTGTTGCAAGCTCAATGATTGATCATTTGACGGCGGTTTTATCGCTGGTGTTATTAAAATTTATATGAGTATAAAATTTGATTGGTGGCAATATGTCTCTTCACAGTGAAATATGTGTTTCGATTTTGTAAAGCAAATAAATAAATAATTGTAGTTTAAGATAAGCAGTATTTCAAAAGCTAAATTAGAATATAATGGTGTTATTTTAATGAATATATCAATGTGTTACTTCTATGTTATTATTATTAGTCTAATTTGACTTAATTTCATAAATTAAGTTTGTTTAAGGAAAGATCATGCTGTGAAAGATTGAAAAGTCAGCAAAATACAGAATTGGGATGAAAATCCCTCCTCATAGCTTCCGAAAATTTTAACTTTTTAAGGTGTATATTTTTCTAATTATTACTGCAGATTATTTCTTAAATATAAATGCATTATAAAATTTTAGTACTAACATAAAATTTGGATAGTATATACCTAATTTGTAGAGTATAAAAACCTAATTGTAGAGTAAAAATAGTCAACATGCGCCTTAATGTACGGCACGTCGCATGGTCGCACAATATAAATTATTTACTTCTAATCTCAAGATGTGTCTAATCTGATAGGCAATCGCGCTCTTGGTATGGTTTTAATTCAAGTTTTTGTCCTCTTAAAATTGCTAGCCCTCACACACCTTGGCGTATTTTACGTCGCCGCGGGAACAAATAAAGTGACGAATTTTATTCTTGAGCACATGAGAATAACTACTAACTTACTTGTAACACGCTATAATTTATTTTTAAAATACTTATTGGGGTTTCGCAAAAGTTAGCAGTTCTCTTCCAATATCTATCTTATCTTATCTTAATATATATAAATCTCCTGTCACGATGTTTGTCCGCGATGGACTCCTAAACTACTTAACCGATTTTAATCAAATTTGCACACCGTGTGCAGTTTGCTCCAACTTGAAACATAGGATAACTTAGATCTTTAATTATAGTCGCAATTTTATTTTATTACAAATTATTTGTCTATAATTAATTGACAGTCACAATTATCTGTTAACTCCAAAAGATTCTAACAGATGGCGATATCTGTTGACTGGATTTAAGTAATTTAAGTAATTTGTGTGTGCTCAATGAGATTCGAGAATGGTTTAGATTCACAATTGGACCCGGTAGGTGGCGCTTTATTTGAACAGAACAACGTCTGTTGGGTCAGCTAGTTAGTTATAAAAGTTTCAAGATAAATGGGCTAAATACATTTTATTCAAATATACCTACTGAGAAACTTCATGTAGAATTCAAATCAAACCTTTGAAACAAACTCTTGGTGAGTTCTATAATAGTAAGATTGTTGTATCATTGATTTCGTTTTCAATGAGATTTTATGCTGGCTACCTTTGTTAAACATAGTGCATTTTAGCATGATAATTTGGTGTACCCACCCTTTGTATTATGGGGCCGGACCGGATAATTGGATGTATGGCCCCAATCCAACAATCTAAATAGCATGTCTCTTGAGTCGCGGTGGCCATTATAGATTTATCATCATAATAGCACCAAGTCTGAGGTAACATCTGTGATACTGACCTGAAACAAAAGAAAGATAAAAAATAAGAAATTTTTATCACGACTATACACTTTCTGTATAATTTTTATTATTGACTAAATGCCCGCGGTTTCACCTTCCTTACTTAGGAATACCGAGATAAAATATAACTTACTAGCAACCCGCCCTCGCCTCGCTTCGGTTTCAGTCGCTTTACCCACGTAGTTCCCGTTCCCGTGGGAATACCGGGATAAAATATAGCCTATGTTACTCCCTGATATTATAGCTTTCCATTGGTGAAAGAATTTTTGAAATCGGTTCGGTGGTTTAAGCGTGAAAGCGTTACAAACAAACAAACAAACATCCTTACTTTCGCATTTATAATATTAGTATGGAAGTTACGCCTTATACAGACAGTTATCTGGTAACAAAATATTATTAAAATGGGTGCAGCCTTTTTGAAGATTAAACAAATCAAACAGACAGACAGCTAGACAAAAATGTTTTTGGGCGTAAGTATCGTGTAAATAACTATGAGCATGAAAAAAAATCCATTATCTTTTATATTATTACAATCAGACACTTCAATTTTATTTATATGTATAGATAACATTGAGCGAAAGAAATACATAATTGGTCTCGTTTAGTTATATATGCAGTTCTCAGTATTAGTAATATTAGTAAGGACACTGCAGTCAAAAAAATTACACGATTTTGAAAAATATCCAGAGTTTATTTAAATTTCGCCCATAAAAAATAGTATTTCAAATTTATTACCTCCATTTAAGAGATTGTGCGATGCGTGACGATTATTTTGTAATATTATTTAAAGTTGAATAGTTAATTTTAACAGTACCCAGTAATTTAGAGAGCTGATTTCTAAACGATGCGATACATATCACGTATTTACAGAAGCGGTTTGTTGGCGAAGAACGTACAAAGGTCAAGCTTGTTCAACTCGGCTAGTGGATAATTGTTCATTGCAATGTGTTATGGGACCGTATAGTAATTTAAACACATCTCACAATTCCACGTTATTAGTTATATCTAAAATGAAGATCAATTTTCTTTACTTATCTAATGTAGTTTTAAAAATCTGAATAGATTATCTATACGTATATGCTAATACTTCCTGCATTGGAATAGAATCCACAGTACTCGGTATTTAGATAACTATACTATCTGTATAGAAAATCAATTATGTATTTAAATCATATTATTAATTATAATTATGGTTATTAATATTTTGTTACTTCTTTAGTGTATACTGGTACTGTTTCTAGCATGGCTTCGCTGGTGTCATAGTTTAGTTTGTACTATTGTGCGCTTTCACAATTAAGGCCCATGTTTTAGGAAAACCCCGAACTATACGTGAGATGTTCATAAACATTCAGTTTTTTACGAAAGCCACAACTTTTACCCCATCACCAGACCACGGCAAATTGTTTCTAGTCGTTAAAAAAATGTTTATCAGCGAGAACATTTTTTTATAAATAATCTAACATATTAAACTTAAGTTATCTAATTTCGTGTTTAACACTTTCTTTTTTATTTTTTTTCCAAAGTCACATTACTAAAAATTATTACAAATCTATGAAAATGTATTATAAAATACACGAAGCGAACTTATAACATAGTCGTTAAATTCATATTTTTACTTGCCTAGTTTATGAGCCACTGAGCGGTACTAGCGTGGATTTGATATTATGGTACTCCATTTAGAAATAAATGCAAATACTATGCGCTCACATAACATGAGAACTCACTTAGAGATTGCAACGGCTGTAAAGTGCAATTCGACGTATTGTAAACCTTTCAAGCATTTTTTCGTACAATTATTCGCGTTGTATATTTTACGACAAGCCATCTATATTACAAAGTAACGAAGCTATTGTCCGATTAGTTTAGTATTTATAGTAAGTGAAACTATAACGGACAGTTTCAGCGGAAGGAATTATGCGCTTAAAAGATATAGAGAGATTGCATTTTATTGCTTATTATTACCAATAAACTTGATATCAGTTAAGCGATAGGAAAACCAATAAAAAATATCATGAAGCCGACAGAAGTGAAAACTTAAAAACATAAAGAACATTTGTTATTTTAGGATATTCAAATCAATCGTTTGATTTTATATTCGCCTTCATCATCTGAACTCATATACGTTCCACTGTTAGGCCCGGGCCTTCTTCACTATGGGACCGAAAATGACCTACTATACCGCGCTGGTTAGTATTGTCATAGGATTTTGTTTTGAGTTTTCCTTCTCTTGCATAGATGTTATACGCATATTATCTGCATTAGTCGTCTTTTACGATACCCACGGGCAAGAGAGATTTTGAATTGTATTCTTACTCCGTCACCACACGGATAATATTTGATTTTATATTAAAGTCTGTAACTTTAAACTTTTAACATTTATCTGGTTTTGGCATCTGTCGGCACGGATATAGTGACATTGACATAGCTACAGATATAGTGTCAGCGTTAACACGAAGATTGCCATAAAGCAAAAATAAAAACAAAAAAACACGTCCCGTGACCATAGCGAAGACGACTTACATGAATTTGCTCCCTAAATAAACCTTGCTATATAAGTTTGCCCTTAAAAACGAAAACAAACTAAACAAATTAACCAAGAAAGTTTACAGCGCTATTAAAAGTGTAGCTTCGAGATTAACATTAGAAATAATTAGTTATTCTTAGAAAAATTAATTGTCATAATATTATTTGATAATGTAGGTCGCTGCGCGGCCTAGGTATTATCTATCATGCTGTCATATTAAATGATATAAATAAAAGTGGGTAATACCTTCAAGAACGACATTAACGAATTTGTGTCCTATATTAAAAGCGAACGCTGAGCTAGAAATAGTTGGTTCATAACTCAGGTAATGTTACCTCAGTACTTATTTCTGTTCCAAGCGTAAGCGCATTTATATACAAGCACACACATATTATGTAACAAGAGTGTAAATTTATCGCAGTTTCATGATTATTTCACTCATTTACAGAGATAAATAGTAGTAATGCATATCGTTTTACGTAAAAGAATGCTAGTCCATTGGCATTTGTCACAAATAATTCTAGAGTTTGAGCTAGAATCGTCGTCGTCGCAGCTCATACACGTCTTATCGCTGGACCCCTCCCCAATGGAAAAGAAATTGATCTATTAAAACATACTGGTCAGACATGTTGGTATAGGCTCGTTGCCTATTCCAACATGTTTAACCTTGTCTGCATTAAACAAGACAATTTTTAGAGATATTTCATAATGTGGAGAATCACATTATTGACGTGATAACGTCTTTTAAATATATGAACACCGGCTGCACGCACGAAAAAGCATGACTCATTGTCACGTTCCGCCTGAGCCGAGAGTGCAAGCGAGTGCGCTGAACAAGCGATAGAGAAGCACGACTGTTTTGAGCGATCCACAAGTTGATGTTCTGAATCTGGATGTAATTTTTGTTCGTGAAATATAAATTTGTAGAGTCCCCCATAGGATTATTTCCTTAGAAGGAGGGTGTTGTCTTTAAAAATAATTAAAATATAAATAAGTTCCTACTTAAACTTTTACAGGAAATATCAACCTACACTAACAAACATATAATCATTCACTTGCTCATCCCTTCACTCACTTTCATTTCGTAACATGATTAATAGACTAATGTCTTTGTATTAATGTCAAAAGGTCTATACTCTGGAATGCGGAATGGCTCCACGCAATTGACATAATCCGTTTAACAACTTCTGTTTGTCTAGATGTGTGGTGTAAAGGAATACATTTTAGACAAAATATGCCATAAAATAAAAAACGAACCTCCTTTGGAATATCCTAATCATTTCTGTTATTGACACGATTATTTTAAAGAGCATGATAATTGGAAAGAGAACAAAAAGAATGTTATTGTTACAATGTTGCAGAAAACCAACATCTAAGTAGTAACTTGGTACTATGCCTTCTTCGGGGAGCAATAGAGCCGACGGCCTGTCTGACTGGCCTGCCTCACTGGGCGCCTGGGTATTGTGGAGGTCCATGAATGGCAACTGGAACTCATCAGCTTGCTAGTCTGCCACCAAACAAGTTTGTAAATTTTACCACTATTTATCACCACACAGATTCTCCATATCGAAGTAGTTAGAATACAATTCACCAGCCCTTTTTTGTCCGTAGGTGTCGTAAAAGCCGACTAAGGAATTATTGTAAATTACATCTATGCATTAATGTATATAGTTGGTCAACTTCCCTTCTATAATGGAGCGGGTTAGAGCCGGGTGTGATGATGATGATGATGACTATTTATCATAACATAAACACAGGACTTTTGGTGACCAAATACTAAGATCAATGTTCTTCTTTCCTACGCCATATACGGCCGCGAGTGAGATCATTATATATATTAAATGGGATTTTACACAACTAGGGCTCTGGTCTACACTTAAGTGATTGGAACCGTGCGAAATCATCTACATCATATGTATTTAACTACGCGTGACGAGTTTCTAAGAACGTATTAAGGAATTACGTCCTTATCCAGGCTAATTAAGAAATTTGGGTCATGTATTTAGCATCTACTGCAGTTTATTATAAATCATTAATATTTTATTCAATTTCGTTAATTAGCCAGGACTGGAAGATATTTTGTTATGCTATTGTCCTCATCATCATGCTGTGCTTATACCACAACTTGCGATTCACAAACTGTTGTTCTAGGTCTGGATGTATTTTGTGTCCGCTAGTTACATGTTTGTAAAAACCCCCGCAATACAAGGATTATTTCTTTAGTGCAGGGTGTTGTCTTTAAAAGAAAAAAAGAAAGAAAGAACATAATTACTGACCAAACAACATCAGATGGAATTGCCTCGGGGTCGGAATTTACTCATCTATTAAAAAACTCGCGAGCAATTTAAGGGTTGAAACGATATTTTATTCTTTTATCATAAGACTAACTTTTTAACACAAGCTTCACATATAATGATAAAAAAAGTGAGCCGTCGCTCAGGACGCCTGACAGATGTGAAACATCGAAACTATTTTGTACGAGTAGAGACACGGTATCGAATATAAAGTATCGATACTGAACTCATGAATAGTATCAAAAGATAAGTAACATACTGTTTAAAGTATCGAGTACTTTTATTTACTTTATCTTTAGGTATCGAGTACTTTTATTTCGATACCGATACATTTGGATTTCGATATTTTAGCCAATCAGTACTTTTTGGTAGGTGTCGTATCGAATAAATTAACCATTTTAAAATTGACTTTACGACTCATATTTATGGTAACGTCATTTAGTACAAACGAAATGAACCTTCTAAAACGTAGGTTGAAATAATTTGCGATTTATAAACCAGAAATAGCGACATCTATCGAGCAAACGACCAACTCTAAGCTACTATATATTTTATAAAGAACTCTCTAATCCTGTAATGATAATAAGACAAGCTGTTTAAAGTGAGTCAAAATCCAATTCTTAAGGAGTTGGTGACATACAAACAAATAAATATACAGCTGAAACTAATAAAAGCCTATAAAAAATTAAATGCTTTCATCCGTTCACAGACATTCTTTCCGCACTACACACAGTAGCTATCTAAATAATTTTAACGTCATGGTCCTCCTTAAATTTTCAACTTTTAAATGAAATTTGACTGTTTAAAGTGAGTCAAAATCCAATTCTATGAAGTCGGTAATATACAAAGAAATAAATATATATACACCTGAAACTAATAAAAGCCTATAAAAAACGGGTTTCGTAGCTGAAAGTAAACTAAATACCATACCTACTGGTATATTTATATTACTAAGTTAGAGAATTTTATATTAATTTATAAAACAAGTATATATGCATAAAAGAACATTAGATTACGACAGGAACTAATACGATAAAACTAAGGCATAAAGTAATAATAAAATATCGCGATTTTTTTCCAAAAAATGATGATTTTTATTCAATAAACATTTATTTTCATTAACATACATTATAAGTAACAATTTACTTTGAGTTCACTAGATGGCGTTGTACAAAATTTTAAATCGCACTATGGTTTCGTTACAAAAATGTAGGTATATGCATCCAAATATTTATTTAATATTTAATTAATAGGGGACCGCGAGGCGTGGCGTTAAACGCCACGCGACGATCACGGTCACCCTCGCCTATAGATGTTTCACATCAAAAAAACTGATCTTAGAATTAATGCTTACCCTTTTTCATAGCATTAGCATAGCCCTATTCCGTGATTTCTTTCTCCGAGATGCATTTTGCATATGCCCCTTGGAATTACTTTTAAAACAGGAAATGAAGAGGCGGTGAAAATGTTTATTTCGTTATTGGATAAAATTTAAATATATCAAATAATATAACTACTCCGTAGCAACAGGTTTTACGACAATATGTCTAAAGAATTATCTTCCATCATTTTCGTATAGCTTTTTCCCTGGGTACTAACACAAAAGTTATCGCACTATTAAGTGTACAACGAATATTTTGAGAGACCACCTATCATACCTCTGATATAGACTTCAAAAAAGGAAATTAGCAAGAAAGTACAATGTTTTTACAGTCCATCTTAATTAATTGCAGCAATAAACCTACAGATTCCACGACTTAAACACCCGACGATTACTCACCGCTTTAGTATAAAAATTCTTACGCGTTGAACGACGAGCAATTATGCGGAGAGGTATGAAAAATTCGACACCGATAAGACATTACGCGAGCGATGTATATGGAGCGACAATAAATCCTCATGACACTTCACATGTTGCGCAAGCGCAGAGAAAGTGACGTCCTAGTGACACCTGCGTCCCTGTTCCAAATGGTCATAGAAGAATGATTCCTTTACTATACCGATCTTAATGATAAAAGCTACGTACAAATAAGAAAGTTATTTTGATAAATTCTTCTATTTCTTAAATTTTGTTTAAGACAATTTGAAACATAATTTTTTTTGTGGTTGAAATGTCCGTATACATAGATTTAATTGTTATATTAGCAATTAAGTATATATGACATATAATACATAAGATTTCGTATATAAAACATTAAATTAGAGTTTTTTATTGATGTTAAACTACATATTTTACGGTAGTTTGCTATCTTTATCATAACTACTGACGCTAAATGACGCTATTATTACAAATTTATTCCTACATCATCAAATTAAAATTCAACATTTGTAATTTATATCAAAACATTGGACTTAAATCATATTGTATTTAATTTTTTGTAATATTTAACTTGTGTGGTAAATAATTGGCTATACTAACAATAAGTGTACTTAAGTGCAAGTATTATTTGTATGTTCAGCTGCTTTACAAGGTATACAACATAATTTGCACTATATTTTTGAAAATTATTATGTAAGAGAATGCTGCCGTCGTTATGCGGAGTACAATTAAGGAGTAAGAATATAATTGATCATCGCATCTTCATTTCTTATGTGTGTCATAGGACACAATTAAGAGGTATAAACGGATGAGACAAGACTAAACTTCACAAGACTAGACAAAATTTCAAATATTTTTTTAGGCTAATCTTTAAGAACCTTATTACAATTGTTATTGTACCCATATTTCACCAATTGCAGCGGATTCTTGTAGCCATATATAGATTGCTAAGAAAGTACACACGCTTGGCAATAATAAATACTTGAAGTAGCTTTAAATATTAAGTTAGGTTAGAAAACTGGATAATCTGGTACACTCTACATAATCGCATGGGGAACATTTAACGTAAACATAAAATTTTAAATTTATGATATCACTAAATGACTATATGGAAATCCAATCATTTTAACAAGGTAATATAAGCTCTAATAATTTTTGTTGCATTATAATTATTTTTAACCAACTTCTAAAAAAGGAGGAGGTTCTCTATTGGGATATTTGTTTGTTTTTTTAATGTTTATTCGCGCATACCTTCATCCCTTGCCAAGCGATTTGAAAAATTCTCTTCCCAATGGTTTTCCCAAATGGTCCTAAGTAAATTTTATAGAAATCGGACAGGCGGTTTTTGAAAAATCAACAAAAATCTAAAGAAGTCGGTTTTTTGCAAAAAATATTTTCTTATTATATGTTATTTTGATATTTTCGTTATTATAAATTATTATACTCATTTGAATAAAATAAAATCATTATCTCTCAATCCTGAACTTTACAATTTATAATGATTATATGACAAATAAAGACATACGATACGTATTATCATACTAAGTAGTGGTAGTACTAGAAAATTAACATAAAACTTTAAGCTTATTTAAGCAAGCCAACAGCTGTGACCCAGGCAAGCAGTGAACTACTTTGGTAATAATTTAAAGTTTAGAAAGCACGATTTGTGCCGCCCTTAGTATTGATATTTTAACTAAAAAACTGTGTACTATTCTATATTAATGTTATAAGTTGAATTTATAAAGAAGTTTATAACACTTAATAATTTAAATCGCAGAGGAATTTTAGTTTTATATCAAGAGAAGGAAAACTCGAGATAAACCCTGTACCAACCCGTCTGACCAGCGTGGTATAGTAAGTCAATTTCACTTCTATTGTGGAGGAGGTTTGGGTCCAGCAGTGGGACGTTTATGAAACTAGATGATGATGATGATGAATATTTATACACAAATAACGTTGTTGGGTCTACATCAAATCTTTTTTAAGCTCTGCACTAAGGAAATTATCCTTGTTTTGCGAAGAAATTTACAAACATATAATTAACAGACAAACATTACACCCAGATTCAGAACAATAATTTGTGGATCGCACATAGTATTGTCTGCATGGGAATCGAACCCACGACACTGTCACTATCATAACCACACCAGTCTGTATCGTAACCACTACGCTATCTGCACAGATAGCGTAGACTGCACAGTCTATCATATGCTTGTCTATACCAATAAATAAAATCGGCTACGACTGGGCGTTGAGAGGAAACCTCCCACCCGGGCTGGGTGTAATTTGCTACGCCGACGATACACTCGTCACAGCCCGGGGTGGGACGCTAGAGGAGGCGGCACGCCTGGCAACTCTCGGCACCGAGGAGATTGTCAGGCGGATCGAAGCGCTGGGGTTAAGGGTAGCCCTGGAAAAGACGGAGGCCCTTTTGTTCCATGGCCTCCGTACCGCCGGGCCTCCCGCCGGCGCTTCGATCACCGTGAAGTCGGTCACCATCAGCATCCAGGCCCACATGAAGTACTTGGGCCTGGTGCTCGACGGGCATTTTTGGTTCCGGGAGCATCTCCACCGACTTGTTCCCCGGCTTGTCGGCGCGGCGTCCGCCCTTTCGCGGCTGATGCCGAATGTGGGCGGACCCAGCGCTACGTGCCGACAGCTGTACGCGGGGGTGATCCGGTCGATGGCTCTGTACGGCGCACCGGTGTGGGCGGGGTCCCTGACCGTCCGGCTGAGGGCCCTCTTGAGGCGACCACAGAGGGTAATGGCGGTCAGGGCCATACGCGGTTACCGCACCATGTCGACGGAGGCAGCGTGCCTCTTGGCCGGAACTCCCCCGTGGGACCTGGAGGCAGAGATGCTCGCCGACATTTATCAGCGGGTGTCGGAGACGCGCGCCCGCGGCGGTATGGTCTCCCTGCAGGAGATCACCGCCTGGCGGATCGACGCCCGCCGTGGAGTCATTGCCCGTTGGGCAGTCCGGCTGGAGAGTCCTCGGTACGGTGTCAGGACCGTCGAGGCCTTCCGGCCGGTGCTGATGGAGTGGTTGGAGCGGACGCACGGGGTGCTTTCCTTCCGACTGGTGCAGGTGCTGACGGGGCACGGATGCTTCGCAAAGTACCTGCACAAGATTGTCAGGAGGGAGAGCACACCGTCCTGCCACCACTGCAGTTGCGACGAGGACACGGCGCAGCACACGCTCGAGGAGTGTGCTGCGTGGGAGGGAGAGCGCCGTGAACTCGTCGCGATTATCGGTGCCGACCTGGCACTGCCGACCATCGCCAGGGAGATGCTCGTCAGCGTCAGGAACTGGGACGCGGTCGCCGCCTTCTGTGAGGCCGTTATCTCACGGAAGGAGGCGGCGGATCGTGTGCGAGTAGAGCTCCTATTCGGCGACACGTTCCGCCGCCGGCGACTCGGGCGGCGCAGGCGCGAGTGTCTGCGCCTAATGCCGCCCTAGCCAAGGCCGCGGGTGATCGGACCGGGGAATTGTCCGTCACCCGCAGTGTGGCTAACCGCGCGATGGCGACCGACGTCCCAGGATGTCGAGAGGTGAGGGTACCTGAAAGGGTATTCCGTCCGGCCGACCACTGACGACAAGTCACATCTGCTCCGGTGGTCGGCCCAACAACGAGGTGACGTGGGTACGGGTGGGTTATGGGCCCGCGCGCCGTCCTTTCATCGCCCCGGACGGACTGGACCGCGCGTGCGCTTACCATAGCCCACCCATAAAAAAAAAAAAAATAAAAAAAAAAATAAATACCAATAAATAAAATTGGAGTGTCTAGTTTGTAATGTCAAAATAATAGGCTTTTTTCGTGCTCACACGGTTATTTGCACTATACATATGCCTAAAATAAACTTTATATTTTTTGTCTGTCTGTTTGTTTGTTCCGGGTAATCTTCACAACGGCTGGACCGATTTCAAAAATTCTTTCACTAATGGAAAGCTATAATATCAGAGAGTAAACTAGGCTATATTTCATCCCGGTATTCATACGGGAACGAGAACTACGCAGGAAAGACTGAAACCGAAGCGAAGCGAGGGCGGGTTGCTAGTATATAAATATATCGGGTGGGTCAACCCCTGTATTTTTGCATAGACATCGTTCGGTGATCGGGCAATCACTGACTATAAATATGTCAATAATAACTCGCACTAAGGTACCCGCGTAAAGAAGGAGTAAAATACAAGTAGTTACCACCGCCCCGAGTGCTTTAAAAGATTACCTAACACAAAGTGGCTGTATAGCAACCTATTTGCCCTTCCATTTTTACAATTTCTAAGGAGCTTCGCTTTGTATCCTCAAGGATCAGTAGCTATAATATAATCAAATAACCCTAAAGTATTTCTGAATGGAGGGGGTAAATACGGTAGGTAATGGCATCGGGTTCCCTTACGTAGCCCCAGACGATTTGGCCTGAGAATGCCCGTTCATAACAGAAAGGAGTACAAGATAGAATCAAGATGTGATAGAAAGTAATGGAAATTCCTACTTATTTTACTTCACTCTTAACAAGACCGTGATGAGCAAGCTCAAGGTGACATGATGATAACTGTCAAAGAAATGTAACAGGGTTTCTATCCCTTTCTCCATTTTAAAACATCGGTGCAATATATAACAATATTTAAATCAACAACATTTTTTTGTATTAAAGAATCATTGCAATATTACCTTGAAATTAAGTAACTTTAAAACTTCTAAGATAATATTACGGAAATGTTTACGACATAAATTTGATGAAGTATACGCATTGAAAGTTCATAAAAAATGTATTTTGCTTTGCAAATTTAACGCTTCATAAACATAATAGTAAAGACCAGGATTTTAATACTAACGCAAAGTTAAGTAACATTAAAGCTTTCTCAATATAAATCCAAACATACAATATTAACGATTAGAAGTTTAAATGCTTGCATCAATTAAAATTACGCGTATATTTATTATTTTGATTGTAATTTAGCGTGAGAGTCTAACGTGAGGGTCATAAAAACTGGCTAAGGAGTCGATCACCATGTGAATTGACAGGAGTATTCTTCTGGGAGAATTATAACACCAAATGCGGTCGCTAATCTGTGTAGCAAACGTCTTTTGGCAAATCTAAATCAGAGTCCGAGCTTATGGATAATGGATAAACATATTAATAGAGAATTACTATAAAACCAAGCGATTAAGAAGCGACATTACGGTTTTATTAGTCAGTCTTTTGTTTTTGGTTAGAACTTATGGTATAGCAGCAAGACAGTTTGGAGCTCCACAATGCATCTTGCGTACGCTACTTTATAATCGACCCATTGGTACTGTATATTTCTATTAATAGTATTAATTTTACTTTTTGGCACACACTTATTTAACCTATATTTATACGTCCTTCTCTGAAGTTGGCCAAGAGCCTGTCTCACATTAAATTGAGCCTCTTTAGTAGTCATTTTGTAGTTTTAGTTGTAAAGTTTACCAGGAGTTACAATAATTGAAAAGAGCCGTCATGTTAAAAACGAGTGCCCCTAAAAGCATATTTTCAACGGATTGATTTTACGATAAAATATTTATATACAAGACGAAAGTAGAGAAAAACTCCTAAGCCTAAGAAATAATGAGTGGAATATCTCGCCCCAATATAAATAAATAAACTGAATACATTGCGAATTGCGATGTTATTAATTTTCGACATAGAATTGGCTCATTTAGAGTTGTTACGACATTAGCCAATTGGACTAAAATTACACATTGACGTCACATGAGTGTATATTCGCTCAATCATAGTGAATCATATTCCCAGACAAATAAAACACTTCAATGTTTTGCAGCTCGCTGTTATCTTATCAGTGGGATTGCTTTGCTAAAACATTAAAACAGGTGTGGCATATGTTTTTAAAACAATGCATTATCAAATATATGATAGGTTAAATATAAAGCTATTTTTAAGCTTTTCGGAGGACAGTCCTTCCGTAACTAAGAACGCAGAAATCTGTTTGAAACGTCAGGAAAGTCAAAATCACGTACAAACGAGATAAAAAGGTGATTTTGGAGGATAGCGTCGGCGCTAACCTGACTAGTCGTGGGCGCGTAAGCATCGCAGAAATGTATACTTGTTGCTATCGTCACCTCGTCAAGGGAAAGTTCTCCATCCACAGTGAGAGCTGCCCTGCAGGCGTGATATGCCGTTGTGCGCCTGCAACTCATACAGGAGTTAAATACTCGAAAGGGTAACTAACTCGCAGAGTGGCATATTGACAGCAAATCCTCAAGACAACAACGGTCTGTTCAAAAGGTGAATAGAAATCTCACGGTACCTTATGGGAACCAATTCCACGCTGCTATAATCCTTATGAGACTAAACATTTAAAAAAGGGATACAAAATAACGTTACTTATATAAATTATAAGATGTTTTCATGAATAGATACAGAATTTTAATATAAGTAGTTCAACATGATTAACCACAATAATTATGTTCGAAAGATCCTCTAAATTAAAGTTGAGGTCAATTTGCAAGCAACAATTTAACCGAAGGAATAATTTGCTACGAATTACATTAAAACTGTACAGCAAAGATATTGTATATAAAAGATTTTACTGGAAGTTACATAGAACTTACGTCGAGTAGTACAAGAAACCTATAGCAATTTCTTGCTAAGTCTAATGTTTATGATAATCGTAGGCCGTTCGTTATATCTACAGCCGAGGAGGCCGATGCTAGGCCGACGTTTGCAGATTGTTATGTCAATAGCATTAGAAATTATTGAGCAGCATGTCTAATAGGATATTTACACTAATGTTTATATCTTCCTGTCAGTCGTAAAAATGAATACAGGAAAATCGTGATAAATTCACTGTTAGCGTTCGCCGTTAAAGATGATTGGATGATATTGCAAATTATATGTTTTCTTTAAGAATTAACCATATGGTCATATTAATAATTATCTACTTCATTCAATATGATTAGAGTAATAAAATTAAGCCGAATAGTATTCATATGATGACGAAGAACAATATTGTTATCATACTGTTCCATAAAGTCATATAACTAATTGAGTGAGGAAAGTCATTGCAAGACAATGAAAATTTACAATAAGGCCGTACTGTTCAGCAGGATGACATAGTAGCTGGTCACGGACGTCAAGGATTCGGTACTAGTGACTGTCCCAATCACGAAGGCGAGGTAATAAAGTGGGTTATGGGGCCCGTTTGTCACCCCAGACGGAATAGACGGCGTGTGTGGTGATCGAAGACCACCAGAAAAAAAATAATGGCACAATGGTATAACCGAATTCAAATAATCGATGGTTGAGATGAAGAGGGTGTCCTAATATCGCCCTTTCGTTATCCCCAGATAAAAAATATTAAAAAAACTGTAGATAAAAATATTATCATCTCAGTTCATATACGAGTATGTCTTACTGCCGAGCTTGAGCCTCCTCTACGATAGGAGGAAAAATGACCTACTCTACTACGCTGATCAGACGGGTTGGTATAGTACAGGGTTTTATTTCGAGTTATCTATCTCTTGTATGTAATATGGATATTATATCCCTTTGTCGTCTTTCACGATACTCACGGGCAAGACAGTGGGTGGTGAATTACATTCTTACTTCGTCACCAAACGAAAAGAACATGTTTATTGTCAAGTATAAAAGAAATAAAGTACTTTTCACCTGTCGAACGTATGCGCATGTCCACTGACTACCGAATTTTAATAGAACCTAATAAAACATTTTCAATTATCAATATTATTATCATATCAGGTCGTTGATATCAATTTAAAGAAGCAGATGTGTCATCTGTCATCATACATAGATTAATGTATGGGAGGGTACCCCAAATAGCGGGTATTTCGTCGGGCCGATCACTGATGACAAGTAACCCTGTTCCGGTGGTCGGCCCAACGACGAAGGTGACGTGCATCGTGGGTGGGTTGCGGGTGTGCGTGCTTACGCCCCTCTGTCGCCCCGGACGGAGTGGTGCGAGGAGCGCGCCGACCGCAACCACCCAAGAAAAAAAAATTCATAGATTAATGTAACTTGTTAAGTCAGTTTATGTCAACGGTCAATGTCCATGTGGGGACAGTGTAAGAATACAATATAAATAACACAAGCTCCGTTGCATCCGTATCATGTGCTAGAGAACAAAAAAGGGGAAATGAACGTATGTCTCGTAAGAACAGATGATATCCTAAACAAAGAAACCCGCAACGCTAAAGATAACAAATAGGGTAAAATAAAATTAGTTGATCTAAATTAATTTATGATTGATGCAAATAACATTGTAATTGGGTAATAATGTAATGTGTTACAAAACGTACTTTCGCGTGTCGTTTAATATGATTACGTAGGCAAACAATATCAATACAAAAGACAGCAAACTGACTAGACAGCATTGCATCATCATCATTTCAACTCATATACGTCCCACTGTTGGGCTTGAGCCTCCTCCGCAATAGGAGGGAAATTAACCTTACTATACCATGATGGTCAAGTAGGTTGGTATAGGGTTTCATTTCGAATTTTCCTTCACTTTCATAGATGTTATATATGTATTATGTCCCTTAGTCGTTTTTTACGACATCCACGGGGAAGATAGGGAGTGGTGAATTGTATTCTTACTCCGTCACCGCACGGAAAGCAGCCAGCATTGTATAGCAGTGGTATTTACGCCTCATTGCAAAGGACGTTTATGCCCAGCCATAGACATATATGGGCTGTAAAAAAGCACTATTCATATAAAAAAATGTCATTATTTAAAGATAAAGGTTTCTTTCTATCTTACAGACTTTTTTCAAACCATGTAAAAAAATGACTGTCATTTTTTTTTGGTAATTTGCAACTTTACAGAGTGAAGGTTAAAAAGGAATTAATTATGTGAACTCATAGCACTGATAGAGAGTAAATAAAAACTGATAAAAAGATTTTAAATAAGAAAACATATTTTGCTGCCCTCAAGAGTTAGTTAATAGAGTAGAAGAATCATAATGATTGCGTGCCTATCTCTAAATCTCACAAGGGGTAACCAATGTTAAGAAGAAAATCTATAAGTATGGCCAAAATATATCTGTAACGAATTATAAATAATATTATTTGCCACGAAATCTTTTCTGATAAGAAGTTGTATTATTTAACATTATTTCAAACATACCGACATTAATCGGACTAAAAATTATAATGCTGACATCGTACGTGAGTAATCGTACGATTTTTCGGTATTACACATTAAGTTGATAATAAAAAATAGTAATATCATGTTGTCATAAGCTACTTGATGCAACGACCTTATGTAATATGGTCTTACATTAACGATGTCGTATAATAAGATAAAATAGGTACCATATCTTTTGAGGTAATATTTCAAGATTTCTATATTAATTGTTCTAAAAAGAAAGACTTCACTTTGCTAGAGTTGATATAATGGGGTGAGGATATACTGAATTTCAAACATTGATTCAAGAATAGCAAGTCCAGTCTAGCATTAAAACCTGTTAATGCCGATAAGGCAACAATACGCTCGCTCTGCCTTTCTTGAGATTGAAAATGAACAACAAAACTAGCGTTATTGTTATTGCCAATGTACTAAATCAAAACTATATTAATATACTATTAACTTCCAGAATTTAGGATATCATTCGAAACCCATGTTGGGACATTAGAAGTAAGGATATGAATAAACTTATCTTTGTATAACTAAATATTTTAAATGTGAAATTGATAATAAAATAAATTAATCATACAAATGAAATATTATTAAAAATTATTGCTATAAAATTAAAAAACAGACAAAATATTTTCCAAAAGCCCGAAGATCGGTGCCAAGTTATTTCGTGAATGTTGGCAACGTTGCATCAAAGTTATTCGCCGTAATACTCTCCAAATTTTTTACAAAGATATACATGTAGTACATAGCTATGTTAAAGTATCACCATCGTGTCGAGTCGGTTCCATCATTAATCAAGCCTCGTGTTTAATAAAAGCGCGCAATAGCAACGCGTGTAATGAAACAGTGACGGATAGCTATGTCACAGACATTTTGTTTTATTGAATTGAATACTTTGTAAGAGCATTGACCTCTGGCAGTCACCACGTCTAGCTTCTGAGTAAGTATTACGCGAATGAAAACAATATTTACAACCTATTTTTATTGTAGTAATAAACTAGAAATTTACTTTGATTTTATTCTCGTCTCATCGATTTAATTCTGGCCCAAGCTTTCTCTGTGAGGAAAGGCAATCAATACGCTACATTTTGCTAACCAGACAATGCCTGCGGTGATCTTATGGACTTTAATTGTCATATACTACAATCCCAGGTGAAATTATATACTTAAGAAACAAAATAAACATTTAATTATCTTTTTTCTTTTTTTTTATTGCCAACGGTGGCAAACGAGCAAGCAGCACACCTGATGGTAAGTGATCCTGCCGCACATGGACCTTTGCAATACTAGGGGCACAGCCGGGCCGTTGCCTACCGTGAAGAAAATACTCTTCTTAAACCTCGTTTAAAGAAGGACATGTCATAGCGCTCGGGAAACATAGCAGCAGGTAGTTCATTCCAGAGCTTGCACGTACGTGGGAGAAATGATCGCTGGAAACGTACATTTGAAGACCATAACGTTTCCAGGTGAAATGGATGAACCCTGCTACGATGTCGAGTGGTAAGTTGGTAGAATGGTGACGGTGGTACCAAGTCAAACAGTTCTTCGGAGCACTCCCCGTGAAAGAGTCGGTAGAGTATACAGAGTGACCCAAAGTCTCTCCGCTGCTCCAGCGACTCCAATCTGTCCGTAAGATTGGGATCCCCGACAATTCGAACAGCCCGTCTTTGCAGGGAGTCAAGTGGGTCTAGCTGATATTTGGGCGCACCTGCCCAGAGATGTGAGCAGTACTCCACGTGAGGACGGACTTTTGCTTTGTATAGCACAAGACGCTGTCTCGGTGTGAAGTACCGCCTGGCTCTGTTCAGGACCCCCAATTTTTTACTTGCCAATTTGGCTTTGTCCTCCAAATGACTCCCAAACTGGACTTTGCTCGATATTTCAACGCCGAGAATTCCAATACTCTCAGAAATTGGGAGAGTTACTCCTTGGAACTGAGGCGCCATGACAAACGGGTCCTTCTTTGCAGTGAACGCGCAAACTTGTGTCTTTATGGGATTGAACTGGACTAAGTGCCGTTCACCCCATTCCGAGGCCCGCCCCAGAGAGCGCTCGACTTCAAACACAATTTGAACCCTTCTTTCCTGAGTACTCCGAGGGATATTCCGTTGCTCGGTGTACCGCTCGTCACCCGTGCTGTCATCCGTATAGCAATGCATATTCTCAATAGAGAGCATGTCATTGATATGCAGGATAAACAACATCGAGGAGAGCACCGAGCCATGTGGTACACCAGCATTAGTGGACATGGTATCAGAGCAGGAGCCATCTATGACGACTTTTATACTCCGATCATCCAGAAAGCTGGTGATCCAATTACAGAGTCCCTCAGGGATTCCGTATGATGGTAGCTTCGATAGAAGTGCCCTGTGCCAGATCCTATCGAACGCCTTTGCGATATCTAGGCTGAACGCTAGCACCTCACCCTTGCCCTCCAAGGCCTCCTCCCAACGGTAAGTGAGGTACACAAGAAGATCACCAAGATCTACAATAAATTAAATTAAAGAATCCATGTGGTGACGGAGTAAGAATACAATTCACCACTTCCTATCTTGCCCGTGGTGATAAATTGATTTTCCGTGTGGTGATGGAGTAAGAATGTAGCTCATCACGTCCCCTTTCTTGCCTGTGGGTGTCATAAAAGACGACTAAGAGATTGTAATTAGCATAACATCTGTTGCAAAAGTAACAAAACTTAACATAAAATCCCATCCTATACCAGCGTGGTATAGTAGGTCAATTTCCCTCCCGGTGTGATGGGGGCTCATGCCGAGCAATGGGAAGTACATGAGGCCTACCTAATACGATGATAATAAATTAATTATTTATTAATAACAAAAATTGATTAGTGACATCCGTGGGCCACAACACATGCTGTAAATCGGCGCCAGGCTTTTGACAGGCAAACGTTGAATGAGATCCTTTTAAGAGAAAACAAAATTTGTATGTTATGTATAAATTTATTTCGTTTCCTTTATTTAATCGTTTGATGATATTTCTTTTGCTATTTTTTTATTTAAATGTCGTTTTTGTAAGTTTTTTAAATTCTGAGTGACTCCATATATAATATTTTCTTCATCATCATCATTATCTCAGCCCATATATGTCCCACTGTTGGGCTCGGGCCTCCTTCATAATGGAAGGGTAATTGACCTACTATACCATGCTGGTCAGACGTGTTGATATAGGGTTTTATTTCAAGTTTTCCTTCTCTCGCATATATGTTATATGCGTTTTATATCCCTTAGTCGTCTCGTACGATCACCCACGGGGAAGGGGTGGTGAATTGTATTCTTACTCCGTCACCACACGGAAATATTTTCTTACTTTCTTTAAAATCTCAAACCACAAAATGGTCAAGGTAACAGGGAAATTGTTAAATTTCTACACATTATAAAATTGTTTTATGACTGAGTTTGTATTTGTATCCAATTAATAGCCTGTAAAAATATAAATTAGATGTACGTGGATATTTCGACAAACTTTCTAGTAAATGCACTTCAATATCTACTATATACGTCACGTATCAAGCATTTGGGTATATAATACGTGACAACACTCACACAATTCCATTGAGCATTACAATTCATCATCTACATATCTTGCCCGTGGATATCGTTAAAGACGGCTAAGGGATATAATATGCATATAACATCCATGCAAGAGAAAGAAAATTGGCACTAAGACTCTATACAAACATGTCTGACCGGCGTGGTATAGTAGGTCAAATTCCCTCCTATTATGGCAGAGGTTCAACCTCAGCAGACCTGAGACGATGATGATGACTCACTTAAAAGTTTTTATATTAGATAATAATAAAAAGTAATATAATTTCTATACCATTACTTCACTTAAGATAAGAAATTAAAAACGGGCAATCAATTCTTTTTCAAAAAAAATGTAGTGTCAAATGTTTATCTGATTACTACAAAGAAACGACAGGATATTAAAGTGAAAATACAAACGAACACAAAATAAACTGTCGGACACAATTATAACGTAAGTCATTAATAAAATCTGTGTTTAATTAACCGCGCTGAATGTGGGGGGCGGCCGTCAGAAATTAGTTCCAAGGTTAGGTTGTTTTTTATCGGCGTATATTTGGCATAACTCCAGGTAGTAATACTGACAGACATTGATTCATCTAAGTACAGGGTTGTCACTAACACATTAGTATGTTGCAATATGTATAAATAATGCAAACTTAATTAAAGAATTTATTTTCGTCTAAAATGGAATGAAAAAGGAATTATTTCTATAGAATTGCTGCAAATAGTAAATATACCGTGAGATTGAACGGGTGACTCTACAGTTTGCAAAGCTTAGAGAGTTTACAGTTCTCTACAATTTTAAATCAAAGTACAAACCGAAGATTTCACACAGCTTTTGAAGACTTTTTATAGAAATAAACATTCATGGACTGAAAGCCATTGTCACACTTGCAAATCTAATAACTAGCGCAGAACGTCGCACCAGTCGTGCGAAAGGCAGCGTGACGTGACAACGCGAATACCTGTCAATCTTATTACTTAGATTGTCAGCCACTCGTAGTTTACCTGCTAAGGTAGCACGACAAACCTGTCATTTCGTTCGCACAAGTCAGTCATGCAACTCGCGTGTCATTTTGCTTTATGTGCTATTCTTGTAGAGCAATTTATTTTGTATCGCAGTTTTGGTAAATTGTATTATTACTTTTCGTGTAAGAATACAATTCAGCACCCCCTTTTTTGCCCGTGGGTGTCGTAAAAGACGTCCAAGGGATATACTATGCATATAACAGACAAGAGAAAGAAAACTCGAAATAAAATCCTATGCCAACACGTCCGACCAACGTGGAAAGGTCAATTTCTCTTCTATAGTGGAAGAGGGCCGAGCCCAACAGTCGGACCCATATGAGCTAAGACGATAAGATGATGACTACAATGATGATGATTGTAAATCAGCTTTACGTGTTAATTAAATGCAATTTAATAATCAACACTTGGGATATTATATTATGAAAAAAAAATTTTTCAGAGTTGATCGAATGGCCAACCCTGTAAGTGAAAAACGTGTCATTATTATTAGAATACGAATAGTACAAACGAGTTTTATGAAGTTTTGTTGATGTGTTTATAGAAAGTGTACGAACATATAAATTTATATTTGACATTTCCTTACTGCTTTTTTATTATTTAGTTTTTTAATTAGCAACGTGTTTATATTTTGACGTAAAATTATTTTACGAGCTGCTTTTAAAAAAACTTATGTAATTTCAGCAGATGAATAATAAGTAAATAACGTAAGTTACATATTTGGAAAACGAAACTGATCAAACAACTATTCTTACATAAAATAAGAGCGATAGGTGAGATTTAAATGCTTTTAGATAAACATTGCTTATTGCTCCTCGTTTGGTGACATGGTCAGTTAATCACCACTTACGTTACGTAAGAGTTACAACTATTGACTAAGGGGCAGCTGTGTTCTTTTGGAAAACACGTAATACCGACTGTGCTGGTTAACTTGCTGAGCTTGACGTCTATAGTATTGTTCTCACTCTCATGGCAAAGTCTGTGTCCGAGGCTATACGTCGATAGCTTACGTATTAAACTACTGCGAATCTTCTCTCTCTTTTCATTTAGTGATAAAATAAGAATACAAATCACTGCCTTTTCCCTAAAAGGTAGTGCGTCGTTATCTAAAAGGTAACCTACCCACGGGTCCTAGAAGAGATGATTTTAATATATATGTAGATAAAGCTAGAAATAACTGCTTCTGCGCCAAAGATCTTTGACCATAATTAGAACAATTTTCCATCCCATAATTAGCACAATATTCCACTAAATAGCGGCATAAATTTGTACCCAATAGTAGAATAAGTATAGGTTAAAGAAGAAGCAACTTTTAGCCGCCTATGAGTCTAAAGCCGTAGAAGTTCACAGTTAGACATAGGCTCCCCACGAGAATGCCACTCAGAACGGTCCTATGCCACTAGCAACGAATGGCGCCCATTTAGAGATTTATAAAAGTTTTAAAGTTCTAACTTATATAAATGGCTTATCTGTATGGCGACGGAGTAAGAATATTCACCGCTCCCTTTCTTGCTCGTTGGTGTCGTAAAAGACGACTAAGGGCACAATATGCACACTATATAACAACACGACCAGTGTGGTATAGAAGGTTAATCCCCAATAGTGGAGGTGGCCCGAGCCCAACAGTGGGGACGTAGAGCTGAAATGAGAGGATGATATAAATGGCTTGTTCAAAATTGATTAATTCTTACAACAAATAGTTGATATTCAAACAATCCTTAAAACGTATTTAAAAATAAATATATTATCTAAATACCGTTATGAAAAAAAAAAATACATTTAAAATATTAAAATTCGAACAGGAAATATATAAAAACGTTACGCATTTTGAAATCTATTCTATAAACTATTCAGTGAATTTAAAACGTATGTTTATGCAAATATTTACACTTAAAACGTATTTTTAATCAAGATATTGATACTTAACAAAGTGATTTACAACGTTAACCAGCACTGGTTCTAAACGTTACGTGTTATTTGTTTGTGCTGCGTACGTAACGCGTCTGCAGTTGATGTAAGATGGCGCCTAAATAATATTGACGTTTTAAATTTTGAATTTGGGGCAATTGACGAGTGTCGGTCATTAGTCGTCGACAGTGTCTCTTTACTTGGAATTAATGTGTATTTCTATACATTTTAAGTGTCTATTTTGATAGTGATTGAAGTAAACTAATAAGTTAGGAAGAAAAATGTACTTTAACCTTGAACAAGATATGCCGTTTATAGAGCACCTAAGACTTATGCCTCTATCTTCGATAGGCTTAACCGTAGATACTTTTAGTATCTAATTTTTAGGAACCTCAAATATCATACGCTGATATGAAAGCTTTGTAAATAGTAAAGGGATAATAGAAATTAATTAACTTTTTTTAAAGGAAACCAATTACATACAGATTCAGAGCTAAAATTTATGAATCGCACAAACTGTTGTCCAGCGTGGGATTCGAACCCGTATTACTAGCACGACAGGTATTTTACCACTACGCCATCTATGCAGTCAAAGTAGAAAATATTGAAAAGCTTTTCAATATAATTATGTTAGCAGACATTTTAAAGCTTTTCGGTTTACCTAGGTATAAGTACCTACCCTTAAATGTCATCCGCCATTAACGTATGTTTTGAGTTCGATTCTCAACAAGAAAATATTTTTCTTTTAAGTTTAACGTTGGGGGATGAAGTTGCTCGCGTCCGTAGGAGTTACCATCTATCCTGACCCACCCTACACGTGTCCCCCGGGTGGTGCTAAACGAGTAACAACGCCAAGTATCGAGCGGCGGTCAACTAACTCGAATACTCGACCAATCAAAGGCAGGAAATGGCCTCTGATTTTCGAAACACCTTCGAGGCTTGGCTTAATTGTCAGGCCTCCGAGGAAGAAAACCTCGCTACAGAGAAAAATAAAAAAAAATAACCCCAATCCTAAGGTGGGCAACGTGCCGAGAGGATGTATGACTGATGGGAAATCAGTCCCTTTTTTTTTTTTCAATACAAGCACCAAAATCTATAAGACCCAAGTTTATTGACAGCGTCAAAAATATCCAACCTTTACAAAAATTATTAGAAGAAATTGCAAAAGGAGAGTATGAAATTAAAGTACTACGAAGCGACAGAGTAAAAATACAATCAAAAACAGCAGAATCATACTCCTCTATTTACAAAGAACTGAAAGCCAGAGACACAGAATTCTTCAGCTACCAGCCTAAACAAGATCGCAGCTTTAGAGTGGTGCTCAAAAATTTACACGCATCGACGGATAAAGAAGAAATAAAAATAGCTATTGAGGAGCTTGGCCATAAAGTAAAAAATGTCTGGAACATCCAAAACTCAAGAACAAAACAGGCATTACCAATGTGGAACATCGAACTGGAATCCCGTGAAAATAATAAAGACATATATAGCGTAAAATCTCTATTACACTGTCGCATATTGTTTGAAGCACCCAGACCTAAGCGAGTAATCCCTCAATGCACCAATTGCCAAGATTATAATCACACACAAAAGTTTTGCAATAGAAAGCCCAGATGCGTCAAATGTGCCGGTTCGCATCACACTTCACATTGCCCACGGAAAGAAAGATCAAACTAGGTTAAATGCGTCCTCTGCGAGGGAAACCACCCAGCTAACTACAAAGGCAGTACAGTCTACAAGGAGTTGTTGAAAGTCCGATATCCTCCCCCAATCACCCAACACAAAAGAAGAATGAATGTTGAACAAGCACCTACAAATAAAACAACGAGTAACGGAAAATCGTATGCATCAGTCACAAAGGAACTCCCCAAACAACCTACGCCGCAAACCGTTAACGACGAAGATGACAACCAAAAAACCAACGAATTGAAAGCCATTACAGAAACACTTGTTGCCCTGATGAACCAAATGCTAATAATGACCCAAACGTTAAACGAACTAATGTCAAAAATGTCATTACATTCACAGCACTAAAATTAGGTGTATGGAATGCTAATGGCTTGTCAAATCACTCGGAAGAGTTAAAAATATTCCTTAAAATTCACCACATAGATGTCCTACTAATCTCTGAAACTCACTTCAATCCAAAAGCTACTTCAGGATACCTGGATACAATATGTACCACACTAACCACCCTGACAACAAAGCACATGGAGGATCTGCTGTACTCATCAGGGCTAACATCAAGCATCATGTACTACAAGACTACTGTAAAAACTACATCCAAGCAACAAATGTCGTAATAACGGACTGGATCAGTGACATTATAGTGTCGGCTCTATACTGTCCGCCGAGATTTACTATCAAGGAAACGGAGTTTAATGACTTTTTTCAATCCCTTGGAGACAGATTTATTGCGGGAGGTGACTATAATGCCAAGCACACGTTTTGGGGTTCTAGGCTTGTTCTACCCAGAGGACGTGAACTCCTTAAATGCATCCAAAAAAGAAATATGAAAGTGATATCGTCTGGTCAACCCACTTACTGGCCAACAGACAAAAGAAAAATCCCGGATGTTATCGATTTTTGTGTCAGCAAAGGAATTGTAAATAACAATATATCGTGTCGGAGTTGCTGGGATTTGTCCTCAGACCACTCTCCAATTATAGTAGAACTACACACGACCGCCCAAGAATGCGCCAAAAAATGCGTTCTGCATACCAAAAAAACTAACTGGCCCCTATTTCGAGAGCTTATCGACAAAGCATTCCAGGAACCAGTCAGTCTAAAAACTGAAGACGAAATAACAAAAGCTGTTCTATATTTCAACAACAGTGTGCAGGATGCAGCCTGGTCTTCAACCCCACCACTACCACATAGAAGCACGGACAACTATGTAGCGAAACATATATTAGATAAAATAACCCAAAAAAGAAAAATGAGGAAGCATTGGCAGCAAAGCAGAGACCCCGGTGTGAAAAAACAACTCAATTACATCAACAGACAGCTGAAACACATTTTAGACAAGGATCGTAATGACGGATTTCAAAATTACCTCGCTGGCCTAGATGCTACTGCTTTCTCAGATTATTCATTATGGAAAGCCACCAGAAGATTGAAACGGTCTGTTAGTGTTATAAGGAAATCTGATGGTTCCTGGGCACGGACGGACCAAGAGAAAGCCGAAACCTTCTCAGAACATCTCTCAAAAGTCTTTATTCCTCATCCATATGAAGGCTCTCCAGTAGATGCCACAGAAATTACTGACTATTTGAATACTCCTAAAAATACGGAGGAAATGCCTTTAAAATTTACAAAGACTGAAGTTGCCCGAATCATAAAAAAATCAGAGCCAAAAAAGTCACCAGGATACGACCTTATTACAAACCGCATATTACAAGAACTACCCGAATCTGGCATAACTTTCCTGACGTCATTATTTAACGCCATGACAAGACTGCAGTTCTTCCCCCTGGAGTGGAAGGTTGCGCAAATCATAATGCTGCTGAAACCAGACAAACAACCAGAAGAAGCAAAATCATATAGACCTATAAGCCTGCTACCTATCCCGTCCAAAATATTTGAGTCTCTACTGCTGCAACGAATTCTACCCATACTCACAGAAAAAGGACTAATTCCAGACCATCAGTTTGGGTTCCGCAGTAAGCATGACACTGTCGACCAAGTACACAGAGTAACAAATAAGATCATGGAATCACTGAAGGCAAAGTCTTACTGTACCAGTGCATTTTTGGACATATCTCAAGCGTTTGATCGCGTTTGGCATACAGGTCTGCTTTTTAAATTAAAAAACGTCCTACCAGATCACCTTTACGGAGTACTAAAATCATTCCTACAACAGCGCCACTTCATAATACAAAGTGGGGAAGCACTGTCTGATCTTTATCCCATACAGGCAGGGGTGCCACAGGGTAGCGTACTGGGTCCCATACTCTACTTACTGTTCACTGCAGATTTGCCGACATCCGAATCACTAACTACTGGGACCTTTGCTGACGATGCCGCTATACTAGCTGCACATAGTGACCCAAAAAATTGCCTCACAAATACTCCAAGAAGGACTAAATGACATATCAGACTGTCTTAAAAAGTGGCGGATAAGAGCCAACGAAACCAAATCAGTCAATGATACATTTACTTTAAGAAGAGGATCCTGTCCACCAGTCACACTAAATAACATTGAAGTCCCACAAGCAGATCATGTGAGATATCTTGGATTGCACTTGGACAAACGACTTACCTGGTAAAAACATATTTTTACTAAGAGGAAGCAACTTGGTATCCAAACAAGAAAACTTTACTGGGCTTTCATAGGGCGAAAGTCTCAGCTTTCTCTCGAAAACAAAATACTCCTGTACAAGGCTATACTGAAGCCCATCTGGACGTACGGGATCCAATTATGGGGCTCCGCATCTCACTCAAACATAGAAATCATACAGAGGTTTCAAAACAAAGCTCTGCGCATGATAACTAACGCGCCGTGGTTTGTACCCAACGAACTTCTACACCGTGACCTAGGAATGCCCACTGTGAAGCAGGAAATCGTACGCTTTACCAAGTCCTATAAAGAACGAATCCAACAACACCCAAATACTCTGGCTCAGTCACTAATGGAGAATCACAACAAAGCGCGACGACTAAAGCGCAAAATACCTCAAGACCTAATCCAATCACAGTAAATATAACTACTGTTAGACAATGAGGATGTGACACAGGTCACATACCAAGCAAACCAGCGATAGCACCAACCAAAATACTTCTGAATGTCCCACGAAGGAGACAGATTGTAGTAAATAAAAAAAAAAAAACTCCTTCACGAAGATTTATTCCATGGTACACCAATGTCTTTAAAAACATGCAATACCAATTTAAAGTGATAGTAATGATCAATGAAACTGCGTGGTTTGAAAAACAATTTCTCTAGCAAGTATGATACTTCAAATCAAGTATATGCTATAATTTGTGCGAAGTCGCTAACCGTGTAGAAACTTTTAAAAACAATATTTATGAAGTAACTAGAGACTTTCTAGTAAAACTATAATATGAAATCGCTAGTCATCGTTGAAGTCAATTAACCACTTCTCAGTTGAGTGTACTTTTCATTGTTCGTGGTGACAGACGATGCAAACAGCACATTTAATGGTAGATTGTAAGTATTGTTCAGACAGTTATATAACGACGCTGACTACCGTGAAAGTATTTTTTTATTGACTTCTCATCATCATCAGCCTATTCTTGTTCTAATTACTTGGGGATCAGCTTAATTTGTGCTCTTTTACACACAAACCCTATCAGATCCCTAAAAAAATCTGTAATAATAACCTTGGGAATATGAATATTATGAAAATAAATTAAAACCAGTATATATTTTAAGAATATGTACATATGTATGTGTTGTGTATATATTACTTTATCCAATATTTATATATTACTAGCAAATCGCCCTCGCTTCGCGTCGGTTCAGTCGCTTTACTCGCACAGTTCCCGTTCCCGTAAGAATACCGGGATGAAATATAGCTTATGTTACTCCCTGGTATAATAGCTTTCCATTGGTGAATTTTTGAAATCGGTTCGGTGGTTTAAGCCTGAAAGCGTAACAAACAAACAAACTTATTTTCGCATTTATAATATTAGTAAGGATTATATTCTTATTAGACAACGCACTGTATCCATTAAGGAATAAATCCTAGTATGTATTTTAATTCGTGGACATTATAAACAGACGAGGCTATAGAACAACGCAAAATGCAACCAATTGTAAGTCCTTCAAATTTTACTATTACCCCATCCCAATAAGAAATTATAACTACTATCATGAGTTTTACATCTTTCATCAATCAAGTGCTTTTAGATATTTTAGTATACAGGCCAAAAAACTAAGTATACCTCATAAAGTATTTTGGGTGTCTATATTACGTAAATAAAAAGAAAAGCCATGGTGTACATTTAAAATTTAAATAAGCAACTTGTGATGATAAAGAACAAAAAAATAGAGAAAATAATTTATGTCAAAAAGGTCAGAGTATGAGTGAATCTTAATAAAATTTATTCTTACAAGTATTTCTTTCAATAAAGATTTTTACAAAGTAAATTATTAAGAATTGTATCTTGATATTGTCAATAAATAATTCCACGGCATTTTTTATTGAATCTTCTGCACCATTGTCCCCGCAACCTACACAGTACGTAACCTCAGCTCGATTGAATATTTATGCTGATCGCGCGATACCTCCAGACGTGGCTCAAAATGGGCAAGAATCTTAATGTCTTCATTACGCTACCTATGGCTAAGGTTAGACACATTGCAACCATGTAAGAACTACACCGAGGTCTGTATATTATATTACATGTATAATACAAGTTAAATTGAACTTTCATTTATTATAAATTAAATGTATAATTTTTTTCATTGAAATACACAATTGAACAAAAATGTTTGATCTTTCTAGACACTAAGTAGTGTGCACCACGTTAGCTAAGTTTATACACAGTTTCAGTGAGATTTAAGTTATATTATAACTTAGAGATTTAAGTTATGTTATAACTTAAATCTTAAGATTTAAGATCTTTTTCGTTTAAGTTATATTCAGTCTTAGGATTTTTATTTAGCCCACACTATTTTATTAATGAAACCTAATTCAAACGAATGTCGAAAGCCTCTAAATTATCCTTAAAATATACCTAATATGTATACACTCTCTTAATATTAAAATTTCACTAGTAAATTAATTATACCTTCAATTTAATTGTACCAGCTGCTAAAACTTGCCACGGTTAATTTACAACCATAGATTGAATAACATTATATTACCTCTATAAACAGCCATTTAAACAAATATACAGCGTGTTACTAACACAAAATAGAGGCTCAACAAATCCCATTGATAAAGTACGACATAACGACCTCAGTAGGCGATACAAGTATGGTAGTAGCATCAACAGAACTATCACCGCAAACTAATAGAGATTTGTTTCTTGTGGCAAATAAAACATCAAAAATGAACTTTTATACTATGATTTAGAGTCTAAAATCTCGTATTATTCCATGAGTTAGTTGTCGCCGCCTGTTATAGTTGGTCCAGCAATTGGTGCAATGTGAAGCTTGATTGATGTATAACCTGACAACCGTAACCAGGTGTATGGAGACCGCAGCAAGAGAAACTGTGTGAGATAATAATTGTTTTTGCAACATTGCAACATTATTGTAAATACAGAATGACATTAACGAGGTCTCACAGAACAGAATTATGTGTGGTAACATTCAAAGGACAACTTTACTGACAGTAAAGTTTCACAGATAATAACATATCAACTAGTTTCACTTTGCTTTAGTAACTTTTGTTATTAATATAATGTTATTAATACAATGTTATTAATATAATGTTATTAATAGTTAAGGATTATTAATTTTTTGGTTAGATAAAGTAAACGGCGTGTTAAAAGCGCATTATGCCCTTTGAGTTTTCTTGCCGGATCTTTTCCAGCATGGCCACGTTCTGAGTAGCTTATTAGATTTATTAAATTTAAATTAATAAACTGACATAATATAATGACTATGCCACCAAAAACAGTATATTATTTTATATAGAATCATTTTCTTTTTGTAATAATGAATTTGCATCAATTATGTCGGTGAAAATGTAATAACTAACACTGTAAGGAGTAGATACAAACTGTAATAACGATGACTTGTTGGAGACGTGCAACAACTTTAGTCTTGCCGTGGCCAAAAACGCTAAAAGGTTCTTTGAAAGATAAGGAAAGATATCGGTGGGGGTGTAAAAGATGACTCATCATCACCCTGCTCCGATTTAAATTACTTGCGATTACGCTTCTACCATAGTACATACTGTAAAAGTTTTGGCAGTACTATTATGAACACCTACGTTCCGGACGTTAAAACTTGGGAATGAATATATTTATGATGAGATGCTGATGGTGATGCATATGATATGCCTAAATTTGCTTATAAGTTATTTCTTTGTGCGTCAGGTACTACCTTCTTTCTAGATGAATTTCTGAGTTGCTTGTTGGATCTTTTCAGCTTGTGGCCGCGTGCCGATCCGATGGTGGATTTATGGATTAATATCTGGTTGACCGAGCTTCGCTCGAAATATTTTTGTCGAATTTATTTAGATATATATTAATAAAAAATAAATAATGAAAATTATATAAAAAAATACAAAAACCTAGTTAGATCGATTTTCTGAATTCTGAATATATATATCTATATATATATATATAGGTATATATATACAAGAATTGCTCGTTTAAAGATATAAGATTTCAAACGATGTATAAGTTTGACAATATGTAAGTGCTCTTAACGGGTTTATGCAGAATAAATAATTTAATTTTATGTAATGAGGATTGTACGTTTTACCTGCGTGGTGATGGGATAAGAATGTAGCACCACGCCTAACTTCCATGTGGGAGTCATAAAAATCTGCTGAGGTATCATCCTAAGAATGGACAGCCAGCGCTCTCCTGGGAAACGTATATGTTATACATACTGCGATCGCTAATACCCTTGAAAAGCGTAGATGGTAATAGACCTTATACGCAACATCTCTGCCTGCAACATGTGATAATCTATATCCAGCAATGGACGTTGGAAGGCTGGATGATGAACAACATGTACGCGAAATTTCATTATTATCTATTTAGCAATTCAGTCGTATATACGTAACAAGCAAACACAAACGTATTTATCTATACCAATAAATAAAATTGGAGTGTCTGTTTGTAATGTCAAAATAATAGACTTTTTTCATGCTCACACGGTTATTTGCACTATACATATGCCTAAAAATCATTTTATATTTTTTTGTCTCTCTGTCTGTTTGTTCCAGGTAATCTTCAAAACGGCTGGATCGATTTCAAAAATTCTTTTACCAACGGCAAACTATAATATCAGGGAGTAACTTAGGCTATATTTTATTCCGGTATTCCCATGGGATTGGGAACCACGTGGGTAAGTTCACTGAAACCGAAGCGAGGGCGGGTTGCTAGTCTATTAATAATTCTTTATCGTATCCGATACCGAAAATCCTATACACTATTAACACAATTTTTATTCGGTATTTATTTCTGTTCAACAGTCAATAGATTTTCATAAATCAATAAAATATAATAGAAACAGTTAACTAATGTATAGTTAACTGTTTCTACACGTGTCAGCATTTAAGGCCCGCTTTCGATATCCGAGTAAAAACTACAGTTTAATCTAAACATCTAGTAAATGTTTACTTAATGGAGCAAGTGAGTTGGTACATAAGTGGTACTGCGACGTATAATAGAAAGCTAATCGCCGCTATCAATCGGTAGCGACAGCTGGACGTTCGACTGATTCAGGTAACGAGGTATCATGTTCGAAATTAAGGCATGAAGGCAATTCTACATGGTACAAGACCATCCCTTGTACTTTTATGTTTCTGATGTTGTCGCGTATCGTCTTAACGATGGTCGAAGATAGAAAGATGATTGCGACTAGTCGTCCACAGCGCTGCTCTGCCCTAGTCACAAAGAACGTCAACGTATAGCGCGCCCTACTCTGGTCGCAATAACAATGGTTGTAGGAAAGTATTATCTTTCATATAATCTTGTGCAGTAACTTGTCGAATTCACCATGCTTCGTCAATACTTGCACCAATTGGCAAACAGGGACTCTCACCAGGGGCATGCCTTATTTACGACCAATTTACTTCCACTGTTGTAGATAGTCTTCTCAGACAGTAGAAGATCAACACGCATAGTACATTTCTCAGAAGAGTGTTGTTGCATATTCATCGTCTCAAGTCGATGTCTCTTTATCAAGGAAAGAAGCGCAGCGAGAATATGAATCTGCTTAGTCACTTCGTCGCCGGCGACCAGGGAGGAGGAGGCGACAATATGCGCACCTTCTGAATTCTTCCCTTGAATGACGACAGAACGTGGTCAGACGTCCATGCGTTGGGGTTTCACCCCGTAGAAGCACGGAAGGGGTCGCTATGATTTTAGTGGGTATTCCTACCACGAATGTGCAAAACCCGTCTGTCATATCCCTTAGTTAGTGGATTGGGAATTGTATTCATACTCCGTTACCACATGGAAAAAAAAGGCTGCAAATTCTCCTGGCGATTTTCCAACTTATTTTTAGGATACTCATATGAAAGTAAGCCACATTATATTCCTAATCAGTAACACACCTGTTAGCTTTTCTTTGTATTGACTTATGGTATCAAAAGAGTAAGCAATATAATTAACGGTGTTTTATATTAGGGAACACTTACCTACTATCTTAAAAAGAGTTTGACTGGGGCACTTAATTTAGTAGTAGGACGATCAAATGGTTACTACTCATTCGTAAAATATAGGAGTAAAATAATAAAGTGCGCACAATTGAAATATACTTATCATGGTATGCAACAGCAAGGACACACATGCTATTAATATTTACGTAGGTGCTTTGATTACAAATGTGAGCGTGTCTGAAAACGAGACATTTATTAGATTACACGGGCAAAGTGTGTTTCTGTAAGCAAAATAATAGATTTTTTTTTATAACTCTCCTCCTGTATACGTGACTAAAATCCTCATACGGTTGGACCGATTTTAATACTTTTTACGTGTGGGCATTCCAGAATTGCTGAGTTTGACAATTCGACCCGGAAGATGCCGCATGCCGTTGCGGCGATATATTGAGGAATTTTAATTATATTTCTTTATATATTGTTACAGAATAGCGTCTATTAGGTTAGTCAGTAGAATCATGAAATTCTTTAAATTATAAAAAGATGTAGATCTTACGTAAAATATAGACAATGTAAAAAGAAAAACAAGGGCCATAAATGGAACGGTTTTTTTTTGTAAAAAATTCAAGAGTACATAAATATTTTTACAATTAGTGGGTTATATTCTATTTACATGTCATCCCTGCCTCTCCTAAATTATCACCAGGAGAGTGGTTAGCAGCCCTCTCCTGGAAAATTGAAGACCGAAAGCGATAATCGACTCGCTTGCCACTTGCCAGGTGTAGAAGTTATCGTATTAGACCCTCTTTTTGAGAAGTTCTATATTCAACAGTAAATATCGATAAAATTATGAACAGTAGATATTATTAGATTCGAAGAACAACTACATAATTAAAACCAGTCACTTTATATCTCCTACATCTAAGAAGATTAAGTTCCTTTCCTACAAATAATTCTTTATTTAAATCATCGATAAAATAGTAATGTGTAATCATAGTGTATCTTATCTTCGATCGATATCGACATAATATTTCTAAAAGTTTATCATAAATATACATCATAATTATCAATTATTATATAATCCTACTGCTGGACTCGAGCCACAATAGGAGGAAAATAGTCTTACTATACCATGTTAGTCAAAGATGTTGGTAGATATAGAGATTGATTTCGAGTTGTTCTTATCATCTTTTATGACGCCCACGAGCAAGAGAGGTAGTGAATTGTATTCTTACTCCGTCACCACACAAAAACATATCAAACTAACAGCTATTTAAACTTTCGGATAAACATTACAATTTAATATCATAAGATTTTTTTATTAATGTACATTGTTTTCTCGTTAGCTCATTCAAACATTACCAATGTTAGTTCTATCGTACTTCCTAATTTGCCAAACGAGCTTACTTTAATGAATAAACACCTCGTAAATATTACGCTATGTTATTAAAAAATTGATATATTTAAATATTATGATTAACATTTACAGCAATAATATTACAGGCGGTATCTAAGTAAGTATTGTCAGTTCATTTTAATTTATTTGGCTTTTTTTTTTTAAGGTTGGGCTATGGTAAGCGCACGCGCGGTCCAATCCGTCCGGGGCGATGAAAGAACGGCGCGCATAACCCACCCGTACCCACGTCACCTCGTTGTTGGGCCGACCACCGGAGCAGATGTATTGATTAATTCGTATGTCAATAAGGTACCCATTGAAAATCAGCGTTGCAGTGTAGCATTATTGCTGAATGGGAACCTCATTAACACTTATCATATTTTGTTTTTCTTCTTTGTGTTGTATTTACAGTTAAGCTATTATTTTAATTCTCTTATATTTCATTTTTTTATATTTCATTCGACATACTGTAATATCTAAATTTAAGCTAAGTGTCAATAAAACAGTTTTATCTTTATCTAGATGTGACTTGTCGTCAGTGGTCGGCCCGACAGCAAACCCTTTCGGGTAACGTCACCTCTCGACGTCCTGGGACGTCGGTCGCCGTCGCGCGGTCAGCCTCTCTGCGGGTGACGGACAATTCCCCGGTCCGATCATCCGCGGCCTCGGCTAGGGCGGCATTAGGCGCAGATACTCGCGCCTGCGCCGCCCGAGTCGCCGGCGGCGGAACGTGTCGCCGAATACGAGCTCTACTCGCACACGATCCGCCGCCTCCTTCCGTAAGATTACGGCTTCACAGAAGGCGGCGACCGGGTCCCAGTTCCTGATGCTGTCGAGCATCTCCCTGGCGATGGTCGGTAGCGTCAGGTCGGCACCGATAATCGCGACGAGTTCACGGTGCTCCCCCTCCTACGCAGCACACAGCTCGAGCGTGTGCTGCGCCGTGTCCTCGTCGCAATTGCAGTGGTGGCAGGACGGTGTGCTCTCGCTCCTGACAATCTTGTGCAGGTACTTCGTGAAGCAACCGTGTCCCGTAAGCACCTGCACCAGTCGGAAGGAAAGCACCCCGTGCGTCCGCTCCAACCACTCCATCAGCACCAGCCGGAAGGCCTCGACGGTCCTGACACCGTACCGAGGACTCTCCAGCCGGACTGCCCAACGGGCAATGACTTCTCGGCGGGCGTCGACCCGCCAGGCGGTGATCTCTTTGATGGAGACCATACCGCCGCGGGCGCGCGTCTCCGTCACCCGCCGATAAATGTCGGCGAGCATCTCCGCCTCCAGGTCCCACGGGGGGGTTCCGGCCAGGAGGCACGCTGCCTCCGTCGCCACCGTGCGGTAACCACGTATGGCCCTGATCGCCATGACCCTCTGTGGTCGCCTCAAGAGGGCCCTCAGCCGGAAGGTCAGGGACCCCGCCCACACCGGTGCGCCGTACAGGGCCATTGACCGGATCACCCCCACGTACAGCTGTCGGCACGTAGCGCTGGGTCCGCCCACATTCGGCATCAGCCGCGAAAGGGCAGACGCCGCGCCGACAAGCCGGGGAACAAGTCGATGGAGATGCTCCCGGAACCAAAAATGCCCATCGAGCACCAGGCTCTTAATTTATTTGGCTAGGAATAATTTTCAAAATTCAAGCTTTTCTGACTAAAATAAAAGTTATAAACTAGCATCGTTGGTTTGATTACCATACTGAACAGTTTTCAGCCCTATGATCAACCTACAAGTTATTGTCTTGACGTAATATGTGAGTTTGTAAACATGGACGAACAATTATAATTAATTGCCTTATAAAATAAAAATTAAAATATAGTTAAAAAAACTAAAAAACGCTTTCATAACCTATCAAACTAAACACATAGTTAAAAAAAAGCTGATTATTGCATTGTCATCGGTCTTTGATAGATGTGCAAAATTTAAAGAAAATCTGATCGCTCCAAGTAGGGCAAAATCGAGCTCAAAGGTGGACGTTACAAACAAACATACAGGTGAAGCTAATAAAAGCGTGTTAAAAATATATTTTCAGACAAGTTTAAATTAGTGCATATTGTGCACTGCATAATAAGTATATTATCTGTAGAGTGACAATGTAGGAATACAAACTCACCACTATATTGAGTTGGATATCCTAAAAGACGACTAAGGGATATAATATGTATATAACATCTATGCAAGGAAACTTTGAAATAAAATCTTATATCAACACGACTGACCAGCGCATAGTAAGTCATTTTTCCTCCTTTTGCGGAGAAGGCTCGAGCCCAGCAGTTGGGACGTATGTATATGCGCTGTGATGAATGATGATGAATGAAATTAATATATTAGAACATTATAAAAATGTATGAAAACTAAGGAGCACTGTTCTTTCAGATAACTTCAGATAACTTAAATCAAATAATTATCAATTAATTGAAGATCGCTTTGTATCGATACCGGATAACGATGTGGACAGCACTAACCAGTGAGCCGTTTAAAAGATATAATGGGCGCCGATAAAAATTGTAACACGTGTTTTATATCCAACAAAAGCTTCGTAACTTTTTGGAATGTCGTTACGCAACATGAGACTTTGTAGACGATAAATAGTATGGCATTAATGCTAGTATTTAATGTATAAGTTCTATTATACATATGTTGAACTGAACTTGAAGGCAATAAAAATAATTTACAGTGTCGTAGTGGTCGGTACCTTTTAAGTGCAATGCAAAAAATGTACCACATTTATAAACACGAGTTGACAGGTCAAGATTAAGGTATTCTTAAGTTTACAAAGATATTTTTACATAAAATTCCTGATATAAGAGTACAATTTGACGGTCGCTTTTAAGTAAAGTCAAAGGCAAGACGGGTCACGTATTCACACGTTTCAAAAAGTCGCTTCACTTTGAAGTCCAACTACGTAAAATAAACTACATTAAAATATATTTAAACATATTTTGTGTCCACATGAATATATGTGAATCATATATACATAAGAATTACATGCAAATATAAACATAGAATCCAGGTGTTTGAATAAAATATGAAACATATATATGTACCAAGATGATAAGTATGTATTTCGTGACTAACCAAAAGCCACAGAGAATAACCAAATTCTCTCATAAATAGTAGGAGCATCATAGCTTAAAGACGCGCCACTGCTTTATGTGATCCACAAATCAATGTTCGGAGTCCGGGTATTATTGGTGTCCTTTAATGAATTTATCGACAATCGACATATAAACTCATTTGCAAAAAAAACGGGCGGTTTTGATTTTCATTCATATTTAAAAAGATACAATACCAAAAAGGTTTCAATCGTTTGTACACGTTACTGGCCGGTTTTAAAAATGCTGTGGTATTTAAAAAAGTACGTTCTAAATTCAATTTTTCATTTGATGTTCATTTTTACAGAAAACCCCTTTTTATCCTACATTTTTGGCGCGAAGTTCCAGAAGTTAACATCGACTTTCATAACTTTTATTCAATTTTTATCGATTAATTTCATATCCTTGACTGTCAAAGCTTTATTTAATGCTGTTTGGCTGTATCAAAAATGGTAGATAAAGTGGTAAAAGCTACCAAAATTATCGCGCTGCTTGAAGAGGGTTGCAGCCAATGTTTCGTGGCTAGGAGGCTAAATGTTAGTCGCTCGACAGTCCAAAGGACCTGGCAGCGATATCAGGAGACTGGTTCCGTCGAGAGAAGGCCTGGTTCTGGAAGAAAACCATGTACCCAACCACGGGATGATCGTTTTCTTGTGAGTCGCGCATTGAGAAATCGCAAATCTTCGTATGTGGATCTTAAGAACAACCTCCAAGAAGTAAGAAATGTGCATATTAGTCTATGGACGGTCAGGAGGAGGCTTCTCGCTGCCAATATACGCAGTCACCGCCCGGCCCGCGGCCCCAAATTACTCCGTGAGCACAGAGTTCACAGGCTTAGGTTCGCTAGAAATTGTGAATCATGGACTCAAGACGATTGGAATAGGGTTTTGTTCTCTGATGAAGCCAGGATATCTCTGTTCGGTGAAGATCGACGTCGGCGAGTGCTAAGAAGACAAGGAGAACGCTTTGCAGAGGCATGTTTCGAAGAAATCACACCTTATGGTGGGGGCTCTGTTATGTTTTGGGCAGGAATAAATTCAATGGATCGTACAGAGTTAGTCTTCATTGAAAACGGCTCACTGACTGGGCATCAATACATAACGGAAGTTCTAATTTCTCATGCACAACCCGCATTGGCCGCTCTAGGTGAAGACTCGATTTTTATGGACGACAATGCTCGCGCCCACCGATCCCGCGTTGTTAATGCGTATGTGCAAGAGGTCGGCATTCGTCGTTTGGATTGGCCAGCTCGAAGTCCCGACCTCAATCCCATAGAGCATGTCTGGGACGTTCTGAAACGGCGTTTACTTTATTAAAGAAAAACAAACAAAAAAACTTTTTTATTTTTACTTCATGAGCATATGCACTACTAGCGAATATACACTACTAGCGAGGTTTAGCATTATTTCCCATAAATTGTATCTAAATTTTATGAAATACTGATGAAAACGATTATTTTCTTATTAATTTAGCAAATTGTGTGGATAAAACTACCTATAATTATCAAACAAAGAAATATTAACATTTGAAATGGTTCATTGCTTAGGTGCCCGTTTTTTTTGCAAATGAGTGTATTACGTATTTTCGTAAGCCCAAAATGCCAATTGAATTAGAGACCGTATTAAAGTTTTAAAATCACTAAAGTCAGTGTTAACATATTGAATTCTTGAGATGTTGTGATGAATGCAAGCAAATTTTTTATACCAATATCTCTAGGATTGAAGGTGTTACACTGATTTTAGTGATTATAAAACTTTAAAACGCTTTCCTGTACAATTAGCATTTTGGGCGCCCGATAATTTACGTAGGAAGGGTCGGTTTATAAAATCCTAGACGACATTTATTCTTTGTTAAAGGATAGTAACTTTACAAAATATATATTTGTAACCTACAAATGATGAAAATAAATAGTTTAGTAGTGACTAAAGGAACCCACAGCGGTAGCTCACGAATTCAAACCATCCAATATTATTCGTAGGCGTCCCAAAATATACTTAGTATTGTTATAAGTAACACCTGCAACCAGACTATTTAACATGTAAGCAAATAATCTTCAAAGTGATTTGTCAAAATACTTTTTTCGCTTTAATCATTTAGACATTTATTATGCGTAGGCGGATCTAATATTTGATTTGGAATCCAAATAATATGTAAACATAACACGCATCTTTTTGATATTCATAATGTTTATTTTTATATCATGTATTTGCAAAATATTATTTTAAAAGTAGTGCATATTGTTTTTAAATGAAGCTCAGAATAAAATTTTCGCAGAACTTCAAAAAAACAACCAAATATTCAAGTCGCATTACTGAATAAATCATCACTAATAAATCAAAGGTATATCCACCGTCATGTATTATTATTATTTGACAGTACCACTTTAAGGTCTTTGACATGACGTGATAAACAACACGAAGATATACTACTATCATTTATCTACGCACTGCGAAGAACGCTAATGTGAAAAAAAAACTAATCAATTGTAGTGATGTTTTTTGTTAAATGCCTTTGGCTTTTTGCAATGCTTTTTTATATGGCATGATATTTTAAGGTGTCATGTGCCCCTCGTGGATGGGAAATCCGTTCACCAGTCTGAAATACCCTCCCAGGCAAAATGTACTGTGCTTGCTACTCTGGCAAAATCCTTCTTGCCGCGGAGGACATCACAAACTTGCAATCAATCGACACAAATCACACTTAGATTTGACCCATTCATTTGTCGCTCGCACAAGGAATGGTCCTACACGGGGTACGAATCCACGACGCAGAGCACAAAAGATTGCTACTTAGATCACACCACTATCTATGCAGTCATAATAATAAATGTATCGCAAATCGCATGAAAACACAATTTACCTCACAAGTAATACATATTATATTAAATTGTACTAAACATAGTGCGATTGCCAAGTCAATCTGTTTATTTAAAACATAAAAGATCTTTAATATTGATATAGTCACTATAAGAAGTTGTTAGGTTAGCTATTTACGTAATAACTTAAGAAGAAATGTCCCTTAAGCAGGGACTGAATGAGTTAACCGATTTGGTATAAGTATAACATGGATCTCACAACTTTTTATGGTAGAAGAACTCAGTTGCGAGGCTTGGCTTTTTTTTACAAGTTTTGTTTTTGATGGTATCTCACTTCTTTTTGTAGATAGACCTACTTATTTTCCTTTCCAGTACCTTCTACTTCTTGAATACCAACAACGGATTATCTTAGAGCCCACACTCTGAAAAATGAGTCATCTCTCCTTTCCGTTTGAGTCACTTCTACCTGAACTAAGCGGAGAGATGTGGAAATAAAGAAATTTGATTGGTTTTTTCAAACACATCTCTAGTCCCCTCTCCACTTTGATGGCAGTCGAGCCTAATGATGGCGTTCTTTCTTTCAGGTAAATTTCAGGCAATTTAGTTTACATAATACTTTGGAAGATTTTGGTACAATTTCATAAGACATGGCCCACTCTTGCTTTGTCATTAAGTTGATTGACCATTTTACAAGTTATCTTTGAACATAATTATATCTAGGTATCTGTCTACACCTATTATGCCAATCATCATTCAGCCTATCGCCGTCCACTGTAGAACATAGACCCCCCTCATGCTTCACCATAAAGTGTGGTACTGTGGCAACTGCATGCAAAGACGCTCAAGGGTAGGTAACAGAGTTGCCATGACTAGAGCTCACTTTTCTTCGCCATATGAGGAATAATGACGTAATCGCTACGTTTGGTGGTGGTATCGCAGTGAGATATCATACATTGCCCCGGCAAGAGTTGCTGCCCACTCTCCTGTTGAATCTTTTTTTTTAAATGACAACGCCTTGCACTAAGGAAATAATAATCCTTATATTGTGGGGGACTTTACAAACATATAATTTAACATCGCATCATCATCGCAGCCCTCATATGTCCTACTGTTGGGCTTGGGCCTCCTCCACAATGAAAGGGAATTTGACTCACTATACCATGCTGGTCAGACATGTTGATATAGGGTTTCATTTCGAGTTTTCCTTCGCTTGCACAGATGGTTTGTGCATATTATATCACATAGTCGTCTTATACGACATCCACGGGCAAGATAGAGAGTGGTGAATTGTATTCTTACTTCGTCACCATACGGAAAGAACATATAATTAACCGACACAAATTACATTCAGACTCAGAACAATAATTTGTGGATCGTACAAAGTGTTGTCTTGCATGGGATTCGAACCCGTGACACTAGCACGGTACGTTGGTATCTTAACCACTAGGCCATCTGTGCAGTCTTTATCCGGTTGTTACGATTCTCATAGGAAAGCAATGATGGCGACTAATGTATTCTTATTTTCTACAAAGTTACATTTCATTAACTGCAAATGTAACTTTGTAATCCTATATATTTATATGAGTTTACAAAATTATTTATGGAGTTAGTGTATCTCACAAACTGGATGAAAATTTTAATGTTTCATAATTTTTCCTTCATTTATACACTAAACACTAATTGTATTCTAAATTTCAAGCTTCTATGTCTGCTAGAAGTGCCTCTTTAATATTGATGATCGGTCAGTCAGTCAGTGAGTGACAAAATTACGAAATTTTGACTAGTTATAATTCTTAATAAATCAATGGTTCAAATTCAATGAAATTTGAAATGAAATACACAATGTTTATACAATGCCTGCTAGGTTACTAAAAATTCAGGCTTCTAGTTTTATTAACAACGAAGTTATAGGGGGTCGAAAATGGCCTGAATGGCTTCGAGAAAAGTATGTTACGGCAGTGTTGCGTTTTGGCCGACTTTTTTTTTGCTCGACTTGGCAGGGCCAGTGCCGTGGCCCCAGATAGAGTGAAATGCTAAATTAGAGCTGTAACCGAGAATTGCTGGAGTTCATACAGACGAACTGTTGTAAAATTTTGCAGTAGGTACAATTATGGGAGGGTATCCCAAATAGGGGGGGTATTCAGTCGGACCGACCACTGACGTCAAGTAACCCTGCTCCGGTGGTCGGCCCAACGAGGAAGGCGACGAGCATCGTGGGTGGGTTGCGGGTGTGCGTGCTTACGCCCCTCTGTCGCTCTGGACGGGGTGGCGCGAGCGCGCCGACCGCAACCCACACCCAAAAAAAAAAAAAAAAGTAGTTACAATTAGGACATATTTATGTAACCTAATCCACCTAAAAGCATTTTATAACCTAACATTAAGACTGGAAGGACGCTGCATCGTTATTCTCAAAAGAATATTTTATTTTATTATACTACTCAAAGTACAACAAATTATTATCGTCCACCATAATTTTCATTAGTTTCAGGTACGGGGTATTTTCTTTTTTAAACATGTTTTAAGTATCAATTTTATTGCTCACTCTATAGAATTTGCTTTACATTGTTGCCTAAATGCTACAGCAATGAGTAAAATTGAACAATGGTGAGATATAGTCACGACGTGCTCAGTAAAGAACGCAAACTACTATCATGTTATCTAAAATATCTCATCGCATTCTCGTACTTGTAACCAACAAATTAAAGAATACATTCCATTGATGGTTTGTTGGTATATTTACAGAGTACACCGATGTACGCGACTGATTAGTTCTAAAGAGTACAACAGAGGTGTGAAATGTCGCGGTTTAGATGCTAAATGTACTATAAAATATTGGATAACTGCAACAATGTTTACCTTTTCATTTGTTTAGTTATGACTCTAAAATATAATTCAGTGATAATCTCCTTCAGAATTATAAAGTCGACATAAAAATTTTGAAGGTCGAAATATATTTGGAAAAGCCTTATTTTAAATATTTAGGTCACTAGAAAACTTTGTTCGTTAAGCTAATAGGGCCGAGCTGAACGCGTTTTGATACGTTTTTTTTTTTTGGGTACGCTTTGGAGTTTGGTTAATGGAGCAGGCATTTGCTCTGACTAATACAAGTATTGCCGATGCATTTTTGCTTAGGTAAACATATCGTTAAGCTTCAGTTCTTTACGCATGCCACTTTATTTTATGTCCGTTAACTGTATAAATATTATCTGGATTTAAGAGTCTGCGACTATAACGTCACAATTATATTTTTCGCCACTCTTTAAGGGTAGAATTTTTATTTTCTTTAAGGGTACTAGTTTCATCGGATTGCCATCTGCACTCCCTATAGCCAATGTGTAGATACAGCTATTTCCGCATTATCATTGTTATATATCAGTCAGAGGATACATGAGGGACTGAAATTCCATTATCTTAGACGTTGACAGTCAGCACGGGAGTGGCATCTTTTAGAATATTTTCTACTAGCAAATTCACCTAATTCCCCTTCCCGTGGGAATGTGGAGATAAAATATAGCCTATGTTACTCGCTGATAATGTAACTTTCCAGTGGTGAAAAAATTTTTTAAATTATTTTGGTAGTTTGGATTTGAGACAGTAACAAATAAATAACCTTACTTCCGCATTTACAATATTAGTTACTCATAAATGCCTCACGTTGTTGCCTTTTACCTTTAAAGCTGAAGTATTTACAACAGATAACATCATTTCAGAAAATCAGAAATTCACTCCGTGACATTGAACCCCAAAACCTCAGCTTTCGCAGAAATCGCAATAAGGCGCTAAATTATGTTAAGTATTGTAAAGTTGTAGGGACACGTACAAAGGTTGAACTAAAACATGATCGCTACGCTGACATTGTTGCACATGATTGACGGCCGAGGTCTTAATATCAATGAATATGCGATTATACTGTGTAATAGGAATTAAAATGTTATATTTATATTAACATAACATCTCATTGCCGTTAGTAATGATAATATGTATTATAAATATATTTATGTTAGTAATTATGTACTATGTATTATTAGAAAGCAAAAACTGCTTCGTTACTTAGTAGTACATATATATGTAATTAACGAGAGGCAGGAATGCCAGGTGTTATTTCAGCAAATAACTGTAGGAGGAAGAAAGGGGCGGCAAGTACAATTTATTGAGATATATATATATATATATATATATATATATATATATATATATGTATATATATACATATATATATATGTATATATATATATATATATATATATATATATATATATATATAATATATATATATATATATATATATATTTATATTTATATATATATTAGTAAAGACAAATAAATAAAATAAAAATATGTGTTTATTATCAGAAAGGAAAAATTGCTTTGTTGATTGTTTGTATAAGTAAAGGCAGGAAGGAATCTCAGGTTGTTACAATAAGTTAACTATAAGAGTAGGAAATAGGGATAAGTCCACAATATAAGTATGTTAATAATGATATGTATTATTAGAAAACAAAAACCGCTTTGATGTTTCGTGGCAAAGGGGCTTGGAGCTCCAAAATGCTTTGACAAGTATCTGTCGGAGGAAAAATGAATGGAATTCCAGTTTTACATTCCCATCTTAAGTTAGTGTAAAAAGTCGGATTGGCTGCATAGATAGAATTACGTAAGAAGTTAGTTATTACTACGGTGAGGTTTACTCCTTTCGGGATAAGTTTGTGAGTGGAGTTAACTATTGCCATACTTTGTAAGTTACTATATCACGCTGGTGTTGTATGTGGATGGATGTTATCTACATATTATACTTTAGTCGTCCTTTGCGATACCCACGGGCAAGAGAGGGGGTGGTGAATTATATTCCGTCGTAATTATATCCCGTCACCATACGCAAATTTAAAGATGTAGGTATTCATTTAATATAATTTCCAAATTAATATGTCCACAAATGATTAAATAATTAGTTTAGACAGATTTCACAGCGAGCAATATAAACTATGTAACATCGAGGTCGGACTCAATAAGGACAGCAAGTTTAACGGGTTGGACATATACATTAAATAGAAAGTAGTACGTGCAAACCGGAGAGCATCAGCTCCCTTGACAGGGCTTCAAATTATACAATGACTAGTATACGTATCTCACGTTGCCCGTATCAAAATTATTTCTTTCATTATGAGTCGTAATGAAATAGTGACAGGCTAGAGTTAAATGTATCATCACATCTTTACTTTGCCGAAGGAAACGGAAAAACCGCCTAACGATCACCAGAGGAATGGTAATGGTATATCGTCATTATAGAATTACTTATCATTATCATCATTAAAAATTACTTGAAGAAGATTAAACAACTCAGTAGTTTTTTACAACTATCTACAGAGACATAGATTAAAGAAAAATATTTATGCCGCTAGTAAAGGTTTTCTTTCTGCCTTAAAGGTGCTATGTGAAAACGTCTATTCATTTTTGTTCTGTAGGAATATTTGGTTGGGAAGTAAATTCGGGTAAGTCGTCACCGACGAGGTCACGTGACGTATTAGTTTAAGTTCAAACAATAATTTCAATATCCAAAAATAACAATCGCTTCTGCATAGTTTAAAGTTTTCACTTCTGTCGGCAGTCTTTGTGACTGTTTAATGTTCTTTTTTTATTACAGAAGAGCAGATGAGTGCCATAAATATTTGATAATTTTATCTGAATGTTTGTTTTTTAATCACATTCGAATGACAAATACGTAAACTTTTGAACTAACAATAAGCAGAACTGAATACTCCATTTAAAGGCAGCTGCAGATATTGATATATTAATATATAATAAAGAAGCTTGAAAGTTTCAGTATCTTTAGTATTTCGTACTCCATTAGAACATTATTTCTTTACCCTAGCATTCTAAACTTTTTATTCCGGGAAAATAGAGCAGAGTTGTTTTGTAACATCCTTTTGCCACAAAATGCTCAATACTCGGTAACAACTGCAACTCTGTTGGTTCTAATTGAACGTTATAAGCTGCGAAGTTGCTAATGAGAATCACCCGAGCAAATGCTTAAAAATTCAGTAAATCTGCAGACACTTTTTCCGTGATCTAGGATTTGAAACTAGGACCTTACACTCTCGACAGCACAATTATATCAATAGCTTAACAAAGCTATCCAGTAATAAAGGAAAAGATATGCCGTTAATGATCGTCAAAACATTGCAGAGGCGAAGTTATTCCTATGGGAATTTACAGTCGTTTAGGCAATCGGAAACAGTTTAAAGTATTTCACAGAAGTTCAAATAGAAATATCATCTAAAAGTTCAACGTCCCCGCCACGTGGTTTGTGCGTAAACAAACGACTAGCGCATATACATATATAAATTAATAAATATTTTGAGCAGGAAACCCTTGAGAGGTTAAATATAGGCTGTTGCGCAGACGCAGCGGCGCGGTACAACGCGACCACGCATACGAAAATGTTTATATCAGTGGACACGAAATTAACTTAAGTAACATTTTTAACGTTTAACAAAATAATGAAAAAGTTAAAATTACAAAATGATACAAAATCTTTTGTCAAAGGTTGAAAGTGACTTATATTTTCAGTGAGAAAAACAAATAATACGCTATTCAGTTCGCACGCCTTCTGATTTTAATATTGTATTAAAATAAAAGTCAATCATAACTGAGCTGTAGGGGATAAATATAAATCTTTATAATAGCATAAAAGTATCCGATGCGTCAGGATAGCAAAAACAAAATTAAAACGTAAAATTCCTAAGAATAGATATTATGTATGTTATCGTTAATGAAGTAACAATTCAATGGTCATTAACCCTTCCTTTGCCGTCGATAATTGTAAAAGACGATTAAGTTACACAAGCAGATAAAATAACTTGGGTGAAGAAAAACTCGAAATAATTCCTATACCAATCGGTCTCACCAGCGTGGTATAGAAGTCAATATTTCTCCTACTATGGAGTAAGTTTAAGCAAAGCTAGTGAGAGATATCAGCAGCATCTTAACTCCTATACATTCAATTGCTATGTGTGAGCCGACTCATCAATATGAGTAAAATTGACTTCTATACAACGCTGGTCCGACGGGTTGGTATAGGTTTTAACTTTTTATTAAGTGGCAAAAATGTTATATGCATATTGTATTCTTCAGTCATCTTTAATCACACCCGACGAGCATGATTAGAGGTGGCGAATTGTGTTCTTAATCCGTCACCACACGGCTACTGCAACGTATTTAAGACGCAAACGTCAAAAATAATTAAAAAGTTAGATCTTAATGTATTAAAATAAATAGATTCAACTTAGTTTAAATTAGTGTTCTATTGATATTAATTGAGTGAAAAGCTGTAAATTAAAGCCGTTAAAGTAAGTCGTTGGCGTTTGACATCTAATAGACCACCATGAATGTAATTGGTATATGAAACGCAACTTTAATGACAGTGTCAACTGGTAATTGATGTTTACAAACAAGATAATTTCTTAGTGAAATCTGAAATCTAACTATAAATTAGTCTAATCCTGTATTTACATAAGACATTGTATAATAGCTGAAGACTTTATAACTTACATGCTTTGACTTGTTAAGTGATCCTTAATACATAACTCATTGCCAATAACAATGATTATACTATAGGCGTGTAACGTACCTGGGAAAATAAAAACAAATAATTATTTAAATGTGACAATTAGAAATAATTTTTTATTTACTTATTAATGATTTTTAAAGTTTACAGATAATAATATGAAATAAAACTAATTAAATTTTTACTCTCCCGATATAGTTAAAAATTTAACCTACATAATAAAACTTAGTGCATCCATGACCATGAATGGCGTCGTAATTCCAAAAGTCACGAAAATTAAAAGCAAATTAAAATGTTAAGATAATAAATATAAAAATAATTCATTGCGGCAATATAGCTCTGAAATATTATATACATTTATATATTGTGTATACATATATGAAAAGATATATAGAGATTGAATGTTTCGAAGTTGAGCATGTGCGTATGACATGTGAAGCCCTGAAAGGGCAGAAACATGTTTTAATAAGATTATTGTACATAACGTGGGCGGTAACAAGTGTCACAATGAAATCTGTAATTGATAGACATATGATATGATGAATAAATAGATGTCACAAATGTATGAAGTAAATAATGTTAAGCAAAGAACTATAACTAACTATGCAATTTTGGACCTTAAACGATACAAGAACTACTGGAAATGGATAGATGTATTCATAACAACTGTATTTCATCATAATTAAAGGGTCATTCGAATCATATTCAAGTATTAGTCAGAAATAAACTCCCGTTATTTAAATAAGTAATGAATGTCGATATAAACGATCGGCGAGTTTCCTCGGGGGCTCGTGGGAACGGGTCAGTGTCAGAGTGCCCGGAGGTGAGGCGCCGGCGCGCAGGAAGTCAACAGGACGTGCTGCACATAACACGATGGACTATATATTTTGAATCTTGAGCAAATTTATTGTATATTTTATTCTAGATTTTCTAGTTATCGCAGAAATGAAGATGCAATACACACCTAGAAAAGTTTAACCTATCCAATTCGTGTAACATTGTTATGAAAATAAGATTTGTCTAACAATGTATTGACTATGTCGTCGTTAATATTTGCTAGATTGCTTGCTTTACCTAACATTGGGAATAACAGTTGCAGCAACAAAGCTAAAACTTTCACAATAAATTAGCTAATAAAAAGTTTTATCAAATCCAACTTCAAGTGAGGTTAACGCGCTGAAACAAACAAATACTTGTACACTGCCGATTATACAGATGGTGTAACAGATAAGATACTAAGCCTTGTGTTAAGTGTTACAGATTTGATTCTCAGACAGGTCAATACTTCGTGCGATCCACAAATAGTTGTTCTGAATGTGGGTGGATTTGTGTTCGTTAATCATGTTTGTAAAGTGGCCTTTTAAAACAAGTATTATTTCTTTATGCATGTGGTTGCCTTTAAAAAAAATTATCAGTTTTATTGCATTTAATATAGACTAGTAGTCGCCGTGTGGTCGAAATTCGGCCATAATTCATTTAAATAATTTTTTTTAATACACAATTTTCTTTTAATTTTATTAATGTATAATTGTATACTGAGCAAGCTGTATTTCACTAATAAGCACAAATCTCTATTAGACATTGCTATCATAATTACGATTGTATGACATTCAATTCGACCACAGATTTTAACCGTAAACAAAGGTGTACATATAAGCGTTGCTACGCAACACACTCACACAAACCTGTGCGTCTGTGTAGTGATTGCATGGTAGTGTACGCAATGCCTTTTTTAATGAATTTAATGCATTTCTAATCAATTATTATGGGATATTTCAGTTTTATGCACTTCCCCTCATTATATACTTCAACTGTGTCAAATTTCATAAATGTCCATCCACGTAATTTTCGTAAAAAGAGGTATATAGATACCTATTTTGTATTATATTTTAAAAGTAAAATGAAATAAAATTTAATGTTAAATTACAATTTAAAACTAATATGCGATTTATAATGCAAATTTACATACTAGTATTGCATTACAAACATTTTTATCGATGTTCTTAAACATGAACACACTATGCCACTTTTGAGTGTGGGATACAGCAAGAGAACATTTATATTTCCTGTTTCTATATACTCACTGCGTATGATATATATGGTAATGAAACGGGTTTTTATCAATCGTCTACGTAGTAATAAAACTTCGTTTAACAAGACTACTGTTTTAGTTATACAGAGATATATAAAAATTCAGTAGCAACAGACTATTCAAAAGTATTAGTGATGAGTTTCTTGATCAACCTTCGCGATCATCATAGATTTTAATGCTAATACAAAGAAGGGTTATTTTGCAATGACTTATTTAAATTGGACGTTTGCGGCTCGAAGTACGGACGTAAGTATCTTTTGATCTGCGTCTGTAGTGAATTCATTAGTTAATACATACAATATGTGTAAATAGAACGGAAGCCCTGTACATAAGTGCTACCTTTGCAATGTTAATACTGAACCACTTATATTCTTTGGTCGTGCTGTACCTGACACAATTCACTCCGGTTTGAATAATGCATAACAGTTAAAAGGTTTACATTAATCTATTTTTATTTCGAAGTTAATAACAATAACGCAAGGGTTATTAAATTTTTATATGTAATTTAAATTTTTTAAAAATCTACAAGGTTACAGGGAATGTGACTTTTATTTTGATGAAGGATTCCATGGTTGCTATCGTTTAGTTCTTAATTACCTAGGTATCTGATATTTTGTGGAATCAGGATACAATTCACCAACGTCCATCTTTCGTGGGTATCGTAAAAGACGACTTATTACTATAAGTAGATAAATATCATTGTGAACGTCTCGAATCATTTTTTTAAGAACATTTTTGGCTTATATGGTGTAACGCGATTTTCTTTCCCATAGCAGGTGACACTCGAGCATATCCCATATATGCTAAAGAAGAATTCGATGTTTCGGATAATATACAGCAGGTTATGAAAATCCTTCTAATTTCACTCGATATAACTAGAATAATTCGATTTCTATGTATTGAAAAACGATATAAAAATTTATATTAAAACATCCATCCCGAGATAAGTTATCGGGCAATTTTCTTCTAATGTGGAGGAGCCACAAACCCAGAAGTTAGGTGTACATCAGCTAAAATGATAAAATAAAATAAAAAAATAATAACGTAATAAATAAAAAAAAATGTCTGTTGATGAGTTCTTAAGTTAGGAGCTAAACCATTCGTAGAGATAAAAATCTAAGCTATCTATCCTTCGTCATAAAACTCTTTCTATGAAAAGTGCACTGAAGCGAAAAATTCTTTCTTCATTTTTTAAAACAGAATACTGTTAACGCTAAGAGCTGTTGACAAGGCTTTGTGCAGTTTTATCACTGTGTCTGGGAGACGACGGCACTTCAATGCAGCCTCGTCAGCGGAGGGTTGAAAACTGGGAGGTTGTCAAGTGAATACTAGGGTGAATGAACTGGGCGTTGTCGTAGGTCGAAGTGTTGCCAGGCAAGATTATTGTGTGGTGCTAATAATGATAACTGATGTGTGAATGTTTCGTATATGTTCAAAGTGCATTTAAAATGTGATAAAAATTTAAGACAATACAATTAAGGCACGTCTGGTTAAGGGTCAACCGGAATTCTATTATAATTTTTTTATTTAGAAACTAATTGTGTATTATATACGTAAATATGATCATTTTAAATCACATAGATAGGTTTATATACATGCCCGTTAGACAAATACAGATACGCTTATTATACTTAGCTATTTGACGGTTAAAATAACTAAGTATTAGTAAAATCTTTCTCGATTGATTTTAAACTAAGATTTAGCATTTAACACACTAGTTATAAGAATTTCTTTGCGAACCAAAAATTATTACACATCTATTGGGAATCCGTTCCAACGGCCTTTTGAATTAGACCAAGTGGGTTAGTACGTAAGATAACTAAATTGGTATTTATCGTATCGTTTATGCGGCAGAGGTTTTACAAGCCATCTATGAAAAAAATGTTTCGATGAAAGTAAATCTATAAACAAAAAAAAATTATTCATTCATGAACCCATCAACGTCTACTCTTAGAAATAAATCTCTCCATAAAAGAAATGAATGACTAATTGATTTTCGCCCACCGTTTTATAAATCTCATTTGGTAACCAAAACTGTATCTAGCTACATATCATCTATACAAATGATATGTTTAAACGTCTTTAGACGAGAATATTTTTTCGCTTTATAAAAGAGTTTTATAAAAACACGAAAATTATCGTTAAATGAGTAAAAAAAATTGGAACACTTTTATATATTGCTTCAAGTTCTCTAGAGTTCATTTTAATGCTCTTTATTACAATAACGAAGAATTATTTTATGTATTAATACATAAAATAATTTATGATATTTCAATAAATTTGAATGGTCACTATTCATATGACTGTAATGTTAGGACGAGAAAAATTAAAAGTAACTTAACATTTTGCTCGTTATTTAAGTACATAGCACAGTAGGTGAAGTTCATACAAAACATTAAAAAGAAATAAGAAATTGCCCAGTAGGGCGCCAGTTACCACTGCGATGGTTAGCTATGTAATACGTATTATGAGGGGAATATTAGACAGATGGGACTATAAAGGGCTTAAATAAACTAGCTGTTATCCGCTATGTCGTCCACGTGGATATTAACAAAAGCCGTTTACTCCACAGCATTTAAGTAAGTTATATACTTTTTTTATTTTGATATTGAAATACTTCGATAATTTCCTATTTCAACAGAAATTTGTTCATAATATCATGCTTTGTATAAAATAAAAGTAGACAAGTTATTTTTTTTTTATGAGATCAATACTTCGCGAATTAAAATCCTAACAAAATCCGCTTTAGAGATTAGCCTGAATGAACAGATCATTGAATATGTCTACCTGACCGATAGAATAACGAAAAACGAATATAAAGTACGTATATATAAAGGAGTTCTAAAAAAATAGTTTCTTATATTTATTTCCGTGTGTTTGACGGAGTAAGAATACAATTCACCAAACCTTCTCTTGCCCGTAAAAGACCATCAAGGGATTAAAAATGCATATAACATAAGAGAAAGAGAACTTGAAATTAAACCCTATACCAATACGACTGACCAGCGTGTAGTAGGTCAATTTTCCTCCTATTGTGGAGGAGGCTCGAGCCCAGCATTTAGACATATACGAGCTGAAATGATGAATGATGATTATAATCATTTAGTAAATTTACTAAAATTTTACTTTATACTAACCTGTCTGACCAGGGCGGTATAGTAGGTCAATTTCCCTCCCATTTTGGTGGAGGCCAGAGCGCAATTGTATATATTTCTCAAACATAAATAAGTATAATATATATTTAAAAATACTACTACAATTCAACGAATTGGTTCACCATCGTATATGTAACTGGGAACGTAATATGAACCAGGTAACATAGGATTTATAGACGCAATAAATATCTTCACAAACTTTTTCTTGTTCAATGGCAATTTTTTCGCATGAATAAATTGTTTTCCTTCAAGGATAAACATAGTATCTTGATCGAAAAACTTCGTGTATCAAATTAATCGGTGTGACGTGTTCATTTCACAACTAGCCGACTGTTGGAATGAGCTACATTATTAAAACATATTTTTAGTGCTGACTGCACACATATTTTTTTTGCATTAGGTTTTTTGCATTTTACTCAAAACTGGAGGGTGACCGGGCCAAACGGACTTGAAATTCAGATTCAGCGGGTCGAAAAACATGTCGGTAGGTAGGTCTGGTCCAAAGTACATTCCACTTCTTTTTTTTGTGTGCCGGTGTTATTACCACCATACCCATTATAAGTTTGCGACATTTGTATAAATGTACGACAAAATTATCATTAACCTATTACCATTCCACGATTCAGCAAATGCCACTGCTCAGAATACAGCACAAGGCTAAGTTTTTTACCGTAGTCTCCACAAATTTAGAAGAAGAGTCTTTTAGAAGTCCACTGTTGGATACAAGGGTCTCCAATTACAATCATATTCCATCATTACAATTTACAAGGATAAGAAAAATAAGTAAAAGACCTTGACTATATTTAAATCACAACTGCCGTATGAAACTGAGCATACGATTGAACAATAGTAACAAAGGTCCTTTCATCAAAGTGCCCTTCTAGCTGCAAAAAATCGCTACAATGATTTGCAGAGTAGGTACTTCAACTTTAAAGGGGTGCGATTGGGCTCTCAAGTGTTCTTCTGTTAATGACAATCATGGAAATCTCTTAATACGTGTGGTCATTCAGTACTATAAAGATTTTTAAGAATTTGTGATGCATTGATAATTAGGTCATTTATTAAATTAGGTAATATTATTTAGTCCGTCACCCGCCGAGAGGCCGACCGCGTGAGGAAAGACCGACGTCCTCCCCGAGGAGGGGACGTTAGTTGATGGGAGGGTACTCCAAATAGGGGTATTTCGTCGGGCCGACCACTGACGTCAAGTCACTCTGCTCCGGTGGTCGGCCCAACGACGAAGGCGACGTGCATCGCGGGTGGGTTTCGGGTGTGCGTGCTTACGCCCCTCTGTCGCCCTGGACGGAGTGGTGCGAGGAGTGCGCCGACCGCAACCCACCCAAAAAAAAGGATAATTATTACATATGTAGATACTAAATCGAATTAATGATGACTAAGGATATCATTATCCGATTCTATGCAACAGTAATATCTGCAAATGGATCTGACAGATAAATTTGTTATCGCCAAACGAAAGGTGGCAACACAAAGTATGCTCTGACAACATTGGTAGCTGCGTATGGCCACGTTTGAGTGGTTTACTAGCGAACAAGGTTATAAATAGATGGTCACAAATGAGTTGAGGGCATTATCGACCTATTAGCCTACTGAGAAGTTTAGGTAAATTATACGAACGATTAGTACTCAGTAGGCTACGATCATATGCAGAGTTCAACAAACTCATACCGGACGCGCAATTTGGCTTTCGCGCTAAACACAGCTGTGTTCAGCAAGTACATAGACTAGTGGAATACACCAGTAGTCAGTTCATCAGGGGACGGTACACTGGTGTATTATTTCTAGATGTAGCGAAAGCTTTCGATAAAGTTTGGCATGAGGGCTTAATTTACAAATTATATTTATTAAAAATCCCCGAATATTTAATTCTAATAATACATGACTATCTGAGTCATCGCAGCTTTCGCTATAGGGTGGAAGGGACGTTGTCGACCTCCCATCCTCTCAAGGCCGGTGTTCCACAGGGCTCGGTCCTCGCCCCATTTTTGTTTACACTGTATACAAGTGATTTACCCAAGTTCACTCGTGTGCACACGGCGCTTTACGCCGACGATACCGCACTCTATTGTGCAGGTATGTCCCCGACAACCGTAGTCAATACACTCCAAAAAGCGGTTACCGCCCTTGCCAATTGGTATAGGAAATGGAGAATAGAAATTAATCCCGAGAAGAGCCAAGCGGTCATGTTCACTAAACGAACTGCCCGTCTGTGCTCTCCGGACAGCATCCCTCCTCTCACTCTCTTCGGCCGACCTGTCTCATGGAGCAGAGAGGCCAAGTATTTAGGTGTGACCCTTGATAGCCGACTCACCTTCCTGTCCCACTTGAAGCGGGTCCGCGCGCGCGCCGCCTTCGTGATGGGACGCCTTCACTGCCTATTAAACGCAAAATCAAAACTATCACTTAAAAATAAAGTCCGATTATACACTACCTGCATACGGCCGATCATGACGTATGCCAGTGTAGTGTTCGCGCACGTTAGGCCAAACAGGATCCACAGGTTACAAACACTACAAAATAGATTCATGCGACGGGCAACGGGAGCACCGTGGTTCGTTCGTAATGTCGATTTACACATCGACCTCGAATTGCCGACCATCAGGCAGTATATGAAGCGTTGCTCCCAGCGCTATTTTGACTCTGCCACGACTCACCCCAATCCACTAGTGGTTGGGGCGGTAAACTACGTTCCATCAAAAATATCCGCGGTCCGACAACCCCGTCATCTCCTTGAAGAAGGGGATGATACCATCACGATCGCCCAAGAAAGGGCCTACACAGCTCGCGCAGCGATAACACATAAAACTGCGCGGTATCGGCCTCGCCGACGAGGTCGAAAACCGCGCCGCGTAAAAATCATTAATCTAAACGTGGCCACGCCCACTTTGCTTTCAGCGACGCCCCGAGCCGAGGTCCGTTCCCCACAGGGGGAGCCCTCGGGCGATGTTCGCTTAACTTACTTACCGGGTTGAGAGCCTTCAGCTCGCCCATTGCCCGCGTTAAGCTGTCAAGGTCATCTGCGACCAACAGCTAAATACACACAAAAAAAAAAAAAAAAAAAAAAAGAGTTGAGGGCATTCGGTGGTCACACATGGAAGAGTCAACAGAAGCAAGGAAGAAGTATCTATAACAGTTTAACATTACAAGTGCTTATTAAGGCTATGTTACTAAGTGTGTATTTATAAAGATGTAATTATGGAGGTATACGAATAAAGGATAGTATATAATATACGTCATTGTCGTAGTGTTTTATAAATTCTTATACAACACCAATTACTATCGTCATTTTTATGAATTATTCCAATATAGTTTACGTTATTTTTTTTAGGTACAATAGTATATAGAACTGCTACTAAAACGGCTTAAACTAGCACATCAATTTTGTAATTTAATACCATGTTTAGAAAAAATCCAGTGAAACTTAAAAATATATACAAGCAAGTGCAAGGTGCAAGCGTACGTGTCGAAAGACAAAATCCAGTAACTTTGAGTTAAAGCGATGCAACGTTAACTATAACACCAGTATAATGAAACAAATATAGAACATATATGTAGTACCTCAGCATTTATTTAATGAAATATGAAACCTGAAGTTGTTGATTCCAAGTTCAGTTCTCGGGTTTGGTAAAAAAATTCATCATTCCTTTTTCATTTTAGCCTATCGCCATCCACTGCTGGACGTAGGCCTCCCTCATGCTCCGCCACAGAATGCGGTCCTGTGCCGCCTGCATCCAATAATTAGTATAAAAAGGAAGGGAAAATAATTAGTACAATGCAATAAGATTTTTTCATTACTCAACAGTCAGAGTATTTGAAAGACTGTCTGAGACTTAAATCACATGATAAAATAGATATTATTAATACGCAAATAACCAAATGCCTTGTCTTAGATTTTCGGCAATGACTGGAAGATCTACTTTCATCCATTATGCTTATTGGTTGAAATTCATATATGTTATGTACTGAACGCATCCTAATAGGATTGCCGTCATAAATATGTTCAAAACAATATTTAATTAAAATATTATATATTTTCTATTTATATTAATTATATTCTTTATCATTTTAATATATTATCAACATATTCTTGTGGCCATGATATTGTCATATGTTCAGACATGGTTTTTATTCGATAAAATAAGATTTTCACCCGGTAATCAAATGGCCCATCATCTAAGGATCCTCTATTACGACAAATATTCCGCCGTAGTAGAGGATCTAATTAGTGTATAAATATAATGTATAATAGTACCTAAATCGTTAGTAAATGTACGATTTCTAAATAAATTGGTATTACTACGATCTTGCAGTCTCTATTTTAAATCTTTCACAGAAATACAGTCATCTACAGCACGGAGATTCGTATTGTCATAATATTCGTACATCAGGATGTTCGAAAAAAAATTAGTAGAATCGGCGTGATTTACACAAAGCTATGTTACATTCGCACTATTTTTAGTAACGCATTAATACGCTTTGGTGACTCAGTCATAGCAAAGGGTCTCAATGCGATTTAATTGCATCCACAACAGTGTAAAACGAACTCACTGCCTAATTTAATAAGGTCGTAAATAAGAAAGTTTGAAGGGAATGATTTTATAAGGTAATAAATAATAATGGATCGTCTTTGGCCTTGGTGAAATTAGTCACCATCGCTTCTCGAGCCAGTAAATTGTGAATTAATGCTGCCTTGTGACAGTAGACGCATATAACCGCATATTACATGAAATACGGTGGACTTTATAATATAAAAAATTCACGACCTTAACCGGAGCTTGACGCGAGAATTGATATACTTATGTAGTATATATTTATACCTGTGGCAGTTTAAGGTCAATTTGAATATACCAAGTAGAGATAGGATCTGAGAACACAGTATGCAAATTACGACCATCACATTTGAAACAAAGCACATAACAAAAAATAAAAGTATAATACATATTTACTATTACTTTTTGTAGGATAACAATCATTGATTCCGTGCTGTTAATTAAGTAATGGTACTATTGAATATAATATTTATTATTTACAAACTCATAATTCACAGATTGTAACCTGATGGAGCGCGAATGACTTATGAATTCATAATCTTATTTTACTTTTATAGATTTACTGATTTATTTTTAAACTGTTTCAATGCTCAGTATCGTGAAAGCGTTTATTTCCAATTGTGCTTATACGTCCCTAATCACATAATTCTAGAAATGGTATTCCTTTGTAATTTAACTTTACCTATAGTTACTTCGATTCGCTTTAATCCCTCAGTACAATCCGCAACAATCACACTTTATTTTCTATCGACAAGCGAGGCTCACATACTTTGGACAATCCTTATAACCTGTCATCTAGATGACCTGACCTGACCCTTAATTATATTATCAGAAAGATATATCGTATTTCTGTAGATATACAAGTAAATATCAAACCAAATCATGCACTTTTTTATGATTCCACATTGGAATCATATTCACATATATCAACATCATTCAACATTCAGCCGTCTAGCGCTTGACGTAAGCCTTCCCTCACGTTGAGGTTTCCATATATCAGACAAATTAAAACTACCAAACACGTATAGAACACAAAAAAAAATCTAAAAATATGTGTATAACGATTGAACTGCTGTGCCGAACCGTTTCATTAAAAAGTCAACATTGTGAAAATGCTTTTAGATCACTAAAATCATATATTACGCATATTCCATGCATTCATGAAATCTATTTCGGTTTTTCCACCTTTTAATTTACTTTTAAGAATCTCACTATTCTACAGCGAAGCGAGGTTGAGTTGCTAATCTATACTAATATTATAAAGCTGAAGAGTTTGTTTGTTTGAACGCGCTAATCTCGGAAACCGCTGGTTCGATTTGAAAAATTCATTTAGTGTTGGATAGTCCATTTATCGAGGAAGGCTATAGGCTATATTATATTTGCAAAAAAATTAGAGATCCGTACTAAAAGTCCAATAATGTAACCCTAGGTGTAAAAAAATGACCCGAAAAATCCTTATATCGCGTGTGCTGCAAAAACTATTGATTATAGAACAAAACAATGTACTACAACTTTGCAGAGCATATAATTTTCTACAAAAAATATTGCAACAACATATGTCTAACTATTGTAGTTATTTCACAATAAGTGTTTTTCTTTTATTTTTTTAAATAATTAAAATACCGTCGCTTAAACTCTTTATTTTGTACCTTGGTATTAATCCTTATCGAAATAAATTACTTCATATTTAAGACGGATTCAATACCTTTCTAGAACTTATTGAATCATTAAATTAGGACATTTCATTCAAAAGATATCGCGATATTTAAAATGTAAGTATTAGTGTTGTAGACAAATAAGTAATAAGTATTTTCCGTGTGGTGATGGAGTAAGAATACAAATCACCACTCCCTATCCTGCTTGTGGATGCCGTAAAAGACGACTAAGGGATATGATACGCATATAACAGCTATGCAAGAGAAAGAAAACTTGAAATAAAACCCTATATGAACCTGTCTGACCAGCATGGTATTGTAAGGTCAATTTTCTTTCTACTGTGGAGAAGGCTCGAGCCCAACAGTGGGACGTATATGAGCTGAAATGATGATGAATGATGATGATTGCGCGCGCATGTACCTATGATGTGGTGGCCGGTCATGAGGGACGAGGAGGCGGTAGCCTCTGCGAGATGCTATGCCGCTCGGCTCATTCTAGCGATGGGCAATCTTTTTGAAAAAGATCGATTTGAATCATCATCCAAAAAAATCGTTTCACAAGAAAATCGAGGTCTGAAGGATCGAATTCCGATCTTTTTTCTACGGGAGCTTTATTTTAAGACCTCTGGAGAGTAAATATGTGATGAACTTTTTTTTTTGGAAATCTGAAAATGTTATTATTCTTATAATCTTATACATATATATAAAAATAGATCTGCGAAATGTACCTATGTACGCACATAACTTCAAAATGGCTGGTCCAATTTCGCTAATTCTTTTTTTAGAATATTCCGTCAAGCATAAGGATGGTTCTCACGCAGAAAAAAATTCCAAAAACTGCCTAAAAAGGTCTAAAAGCAACACCTTTCTATACTCCCATACAAACTATCGTAATAATACTTAAAAGTGAATTGGAACTTTAATACCATACAATAAAGTTCAAGTATTAGTGGAGAGGGTCCGCTTCCGGGAAGGCAAAACAATTGAGTGACATTAGTATCTTACTAGACCAGAGTCGATAATTTTTGAAACAAAAAAAAATAACAGTAGGATGAAACCAATTAGAAAAGGAAGGAAATATGATAAAAATGAGGAAAGGAAAAATACATTACGGGCGATCCGAGTTCGGGAAGTGGGAGGGGGTGAGTTTTAAGGGTAAAAAATGGTTTATCTCGATTTCCGGCAAAACTACAAGTCCTATGGAAAACAGTTAAATTGCAAAGTTGTAGGTATTAAAAAGATCTACAACTTTTGTATTTACAATTTTTTCACATAACCTCAAAATTTAGGTGAAAAATTCAAATAACCCAGTTTTTGGTTTTTTAATATCTTTAAAAAAAAGCAACGAAATTTGGTGGAACCTTACCTTATTACGTCCCAAATATACTGTAATTTATTTGATTTAAAATATTTATATTTTCGCCTTATTTTAACTTAATATCAAAAAAGGACCCTAATTTTCAATCGAAAATTCTCCCGTCAAAATATCAGCTTTTTTCAAAAACTCGGGGGCCTTTTTGTTCGTTGAAATCTCTACTTTCTGATGGTGTAAAAAATATACATTACTATAGTAAATGTTCTCAGCAGAGAGCCTGACCGCGTGAGGGTGGACGCCATGTTCGGTAACACTGCAATGTTGCCGGGGCGTCAAAGGGGACGGTACCCGAAAGGATAAACCGCCGGGTCAGCCACGGATGTCAAGGTCCGCCACGCACCGGTCGGCCCAATGGCGATGCTCTCCCCATCGCCAATGTGAGAGGGCGAGAGGGTGCGTTATGAGATTGCGCGTCGCTCATCAGTGTGACTTGGAAGGGAAAAATCGATTAAGAAATAATCTATTTTTCATTGTTTAAAATAAATCGTTTTGCAAAAAATCGATTAATTGTTTATAATTAATCCATTATTTTTATAATCATTTTTTTTACTATTCGTAGTTCTTTTTTAAAGTTTTTCTCCCGACAGGATTGTGATGACCTTTTTTTTAGGAAATCTGAGAGTGATATTTACTTTCTAATAATACAGTATGAAACACTGACATTCGATCGAGCACTTTTCCTGGCAGAATTGTGGTGACATTTATTTTAGGAAATATGACAGTAATATTTATTTTCTATATAATAGAAAATCGATTTCTTTTAAATCGATATTTATTATTTAGATAATCGATTATAAAAATCGATTATTTTTCACATGTCTACTCATCAGTCGCCTGGGACCGTGTCTAGACCATAGCTTACAAAAAAAAACCAAAAAAAAAAAAAGGCAATACGGAGTTCGCCGGGTCGGCTAGTAAATAAATAAAGTCACTACGAAAATTGCTCTCGTCAGCGGCACATATGCAGCTTTGTTAGCAAAAAATGTATGACCAGTAGTTATTATTAAACTTGTGAGCCAAAATTATACACGTACAGCAGATGTAGGTATGAAAAATACAATTATATTGTGTCAGAAATATCCTGTGAATCGGGCCATTGGTTTATTTATGTATGGAATCGTTTGGCATTGAACCAGACGTCAATTAGCCTCTAGTCAACAAGCGTTGTAAATCGCGCAACATCCTATGATGATAAGATATATTGTATTTGTTTCGTAAATTCAAATACAATTCTCACAAGTTTAAATGTGTTCACACAAGCTGATGTGAGTTAACATTATTTTCATATTAATTTATTTACCTCGACCGTATGATTTCACTGTTCAACCATTTTAATAGTGTATGATTTTAATTTACTCATACTAGTCAGTTATAATTATTCCCTGAATGCGGGACCATTCCGCAAATATGTATTTGTAGAAATATCAAAAAAACGTTATGGAATTTGGTATACCTACAGGTTAGCTACCATAACGGGAAAACAGGGTGGGTTGCCGCACTATGTTTCTGTGTGAAGACGGATTAAGTCTTCATATTGCCTCTGGGTGTCGTAAAAGACAATTAAAGGATATGATATGCAGATAAAATGTATGCAAGAAAGGGTAAACTCAAAATAAACTCCTATACCAACCCGTCAGATCAGCGTTTCCGCGATCAATTTCCTTCTTATTGCGGAGGGGCTCCAGCCCAGCAGTGGGACAAATATGCGCTGAGATGATGATAACGCCTTTAAAATATTTTGACATTTTGCACTTTTGCACTGACATATTTCATTTAATTAGCAAATAATACATTTATTGGATTAAATGTAATAAATTAAATAAAAATTGAATCACTATCAAAATAAATGGTGTCGCATTATTAGTTTAAATTAAAAAACTTTTCACGATAGTAATTTACGTTTTCTGATCTGGATCTACCGACAAAATAAAAGTACTAAAACGGACCAAGTGCGCGTTTACTGATGCCGTATAAAAGTTAATCATAGAACACTTGACAACTCAAAAAAGAATTAAGTGCCCAATTATTATAACAAGTGTATAGCATATTGCTGAATAAAAACATAGGTTTACCTGCAAATTGAACCCACTTAATCGAACCATTTACAGCAACGAAATAAGCCATTTCGAATCTATAAGGCCTCAATTTAATATTGCTTTTTGATATTTTTATTAATTGCCAATTTAATTTAATTTATTGCGACTACCTCGTAGATCAATGAAACCCTTCGATCATCACTGCGTTATTGTGATTTTCAGTATAAGGCTCCAACTCCAAAAAAACTAGAAGGCTATAAAAAATATTATCCGCTTTCCGTTAATGAGCAAAAGAAATTCTACGTATTTTATCACATTTGTATTTGATTTCCCAACGTTTCGTACACGTTACAGCGTACATAACCATGGGCAGATCTCTCACGTCCAACAAGTCAACGTTATTGCAGAAATGTATAGGTATCTACCGACTACAGAAATTAGTTATTAAATTGTGACCCACATTTTGGTACAAATGTATTGGCAGTACAAGAAGAAAACGATTTCATATGAAAAAAAAAATGTTTTTGGTTAGTAATTAAAAAGACAGAAACAGAACTGCCTTCAGACATTTTAGTCCGCCCGTGACCATGAACGCTGTAAAACGTTCGAAACGTCGAGTAATCAAAAATCAAATACAAACGTAATAAAATACGTAAAATAGTCTTAATTACAACTAGCAACCCGCCCTCGCTTCGCTTCGGTTTTAGTCGTTTTACCCGCGTAGTTCCCATACCATGGGAATAACGGGATAAAATATAGCCTAGTTTACTCCCTGATATTATAGCTTTTCATTGGTGAAAGAATTTTTGAAATCGGTCCAGCCGTTTTGAAGATTACCCGGAACAAACAGACAGACAGACAAAATTTTTTTAATCTGTATTTTAGGCATAGGTGTCATGCAAATAAACGTGTGAGCATGAAAAAAGCCTATTATTTTGACATTACAAACAGACATTCCAATTTTATTTATTGGTATAGATGTCTAATACTCACGTAAACACCAGAAATCATTAAAAGAAATTCTTATAAGCACGTATATCGTTCTTCATAATCATGCTATGACTATATATTCTTTGCATATTTAGTGCCACAGTTAAAACACAATACGTTACCAAAGGATTTCAATTATATTCATAAATAAAACGGGCTATAATAAAAACGTTTATATCTTCTATAAATTAATTTATTGCAGGAGAGTCATGTTTTAGTTTTTATGGGATAGTCCGAGTTTGAATTCGCATTTGATGTTTATGTTCATGGAAATAAATGTGTTAGACGGCTTGACGGCAGTTCTGTTTCCGTGTTATTAAGACGTCAAAATAAAATTTAAGAATGGCATTTAACAAAATAGGAATAACAGTGATAATAATTTAAAAATAGTATTTGTTTGTAATATCATTCTATATTAGTTTTTCGTTAAATGAAAATATATATGGTATTCATAATCAAAAAGATAGTTCTTAATTCAGTTTGAATTCAGCCTGCCTGTGTGTCCCAGCTGATCTACAAAATAGTTGATTAGATTTTTATAGTACTTTCATTGGCAGTTGGTATTATAAAGGGCAATTTAGGTTTAATTTTGTTAATTTAATCGCAAATATTTTATTTTTGTTCAAATAAGCAACTTTGTATCAAATCTAAGCCTGGGTGGCTCTCTTAAAAGACGACTAAGCGATATAATATGAAGATAATATATATGCATGAGAAGGAAAACTTGCAATAAAATTCAATACCATTACCTCTGACCAGAGTGATTATCCTAATATTGTATTGTAGGCTTGATCCCAGTAGTGAGGCATACATATATGAGCTAAGGCGAATGTCTGTGGAAATAATCAAACATTTTTGATGTTCCACGTGGATGAAGATGGAGGGGGTTACGTGGGTCTTTTTATTGTTAGTTTCATAGACTGTACGGTACTTGAATCTCGAGATTGCAATAGTTAGATAATTCCAGTGTATCAACAAGGCAGCTAAATAAACAAGCAAAAGCGCGAACTGAATTATAATTGCTTAGAATATCACATCGGTTTTAATTATTATGCGCGTTATCTTAAATGAATGGGTGTTCAACATTGCACCAAATAACTGGTATTAAGTTGGATTGAGACATTAAGTTATAATTAAGTAAACGGGACGGCTACTGGCTTCTTCTGCCTCATGTAATCATTGCTTTGCTCATGTCAGGTATTTGTAATAATCTGTATTAGTTGTGCTCGCTGCTTTGCTTCCATTGATTACCGAGATATTTTTACTTAAATAACATCATGTTTTAGTTTCGGTTCTTAGTAATACATTCATTTAAATCCATACAGTAGTTTTTACGCGATGAACGTATGTATAAATATATCATATTAACTCTAAAAATATTTTTTATCTTTTATTATTCTACAAAAAAATCATCATCATCATCTCGGCTCATATACTCCTACTACTCCTGGTCTCAACCTTCCTCTGTAATAGGCGGGATCAATATCCCTAGGGTCAATCAATAGGTCAATACCTACCATACCACGCTGGTTGGTATAGGCTTTTATTTACCAGACGGGTAGGTATAGGCGTTTATTTCGAGTTTTCCTTCTCTTGCGACGTTATATGCATATATATCATTCAGTCATCTTTTACGACATCCAGGGGCAAGATAAGAACTGGTAAATTGTATTCCTACTCCGTCACCACACGGTAAATATGTATAAATTACCCTATTAGTTTTTCATCAATACCTGTTACAAATTTATTATGTCTTTAAATTCAATAATGTAATACTTTGATGGCAATCGAATATAAGATAACCAACGCTAGGCTAAAACCATATAAAGACAGAGAAATACAGACTTATCTCTCTAACGATCTAGTTACAACCGTATTCGACAAGATATATTACTAAAAGTATACGCATTAATTCATATTATGTATGCCTTAACACATTTTAATTTAATGTACATTAAAATATACGCTTCGAATAGTTCAAAATAGAAACTTTAATAACAGAAGTATAATTTCACAGCGGATTGCTTTTGCATAATTAATATCATAATTGTAGAGAAAGTTAACACAAAGCGGCTAGCACCGTGATATTTGAACCAGTACATGGCAAATGACAAACGGACAGGAAACGCAGTTAACCATAGCTATTGTATCGGAGTTTTTATTTATATATAAATTAGTTGATAAAGTTTAAAAAAACAACAATAGTGTCATACATATTTTCAGTTCAGCTCATGCTGGCTTAAACCTCCCCCGCAATAGGAAGAAAATTGACCTAGAATATATAGTTAAACGGGTTGTAGGGTTTTATTTTGAGTGGGCCGCGGGTGACGTGACCGGGGATTAGTCCGTCACCCGCCGAGAGGCCGACCGTGTGAGGAAAGACCGACGTCCTCCCCGAGGGGGGGACGTCGGTCGATGGGAGGGTACCCAATAGGGGGTATTCCGTCGGGCCGACCACTGATGTCAAGTAACCCTGCTGCGGTGGACGGCCCAACGACGAAGGCGACGTGGTTTTCGGGTGGGTTGCGGGAGTTACATGCTTAAGCCCCTCTGTCGCTCTGGACGGAGTGGTGCGGAGGCGCGCCGACCGCAGCCCACCCACAAAAAAAAAAGGGTTTTATTTTGAGTGTTCCTTCTCTTGAACAAATGTTATACCATTACTGTGGTAGTCGTAAAAATTGGCTCAGGAATGTCCATGGGAATGGGCAGAAGCGCTCTTCCAAGACAATTATAACACAAACTACAGATGTCAATCCACATCTTAAGCGTTACGTATTTGCCGCTTTAGAGACGCCTATATTAACAGTTTAATTCGTTGGGCGACAATATCCTTACTAATATTATACATGCGAAAGTAAGTTTGTTTGTTACGCCTTCACACTTAAACTACGGAACCGATTTCAAAAATTCTTTTACTAAGTGCAAACTATAATATCAGGAAGTAACATAGGCTATATTTTACCCCGGTATTCCCAGGGGAACGAGAACTGCGCAGACAAGGCGACTGAAACCGAAGCGAAGCCAGAGCGGGTTGCTAGTATATGATTACTCCGCCGTGGATTCAGTAAGAGATGACAACCTCGAAACAAAACCCTATTTATAGCAAATGTTCTTAGCGGTTTTTAGATTGTTTTTCCATTACAGAATAGAATCGTCTTCTTCGTGGTTTCAGTTCAGTAGTGGACAGCGAAAGGTTGAATGTTGATGACTATGAAGAATAAAGTTCGCCCATACAAGTCGCATGACGTCACGTCAAAAATAGTCCACGTAAAAGCGTGAATAAGAAATGAACGTGATGGAACGTAAGGCATTTTAAAGTAGACCCACGCATTAATGGCTCGTGTATTCACAAGCACCTTAAATAAAAATATTTAAATATTTTAATGCATGCCTCGTAGGTACAGTTATATAAGAATACCAATATAATCGTGCGGTCATAAGTTTAAATCCAGGATCGGTTAAAAAGTAGTAATCTCGCAATGTTTAAGTTTTCTAGGAAAATTGGAGGAACAAGTTTCGAAATTTGTAATTGTCCTCTATGAATGGATATAGCCCTATAGGTATAGTCCCTTAGTAGTCTTTTATCATTATGACATCCACGGAAAAGTATTGTGTAGTGTTGAATTGTCTTCTTACTCTGTCACCATACGAAAAAGGAGGGCAACGATTTTTCGTAAAGTAATATATTTTGTCTCAAATTTATAACGAAACATGGCCGCAAATTGAGATAATCCAGCAAGAACACTCAGAGGTCTCATCATTGTTGAAGTTAATAATAAAATTGTGTACAACATGTGTAACTCCAGCGGTCCTTCTAAACTTGGTTCGAATAGTAACAAAAAAAAATATATATAAATATAATATATATATTTCTGGACCAGTGTACCTGCACTCCCATTCCGATCGAATTTGTATGTTTTAAAATTGTATTTAAATAAATTGTTTTAATTTTACATGCCCATTTCGGAAAATGAAGTGGAGAGGTATTGGGGAGCATTAAACGTTAAAAAGAAAATTTGACCTTTAGCGCAAATATAATTTTCAAGAGTAGGTACTTCAAAATACCAATGTTCATTGATTGGAATTGGAGAGTGGGTGCCCCGATCCCTCAAGAATTAAAAAGAATGAAAACACAAAACAGTCATGAGGACTGCCGACAGAAGTGAAAATTTAAAACTATGAACAAACAATTGTTAATAATGTTCATTCAAATTGTTTGATCATAAATAGTTTTGACATCTATCGGCACAGATATAGTGACATTGATATAGCTACAGATATAGTGTTAGCGTTCACAATTGTAGCACATCACGTTACCATGTCGATGACGACTTACATAAATTTACTCTGGGTCCAAACCAAAATTTATTGAAGTGAAAACTTCTATAGAAGTTTTAATTAGTTAGTAATAAATAGATAATATCTATCTAACAATTACTGAACTCATTATTAAGAGAAGGAAAACTCAAAATAAAACTCTATACCTACCCGTCTGACCAGCGTAGTACACACTTGTAGGTCAATTTTCCTCCCCTTATTAAAAGAGGTTCGAGCCCAGCAGTACGTACATTCCCTATATGAACTGCGATGACGAATATCATTATTATACCATACAATAGCTAACTAGAATTTTATATAACTAAGTATATCATTTACGTAGATGTATTAAGATAACTGCAATACAAAGAACGAGTACACAACATAAATAAAACAAGTCGGACAGAACTCGCATTTTTTTTTTGCAAACGTCATACGAGGCAAAATCGTACTGAATAGAAATTCCTTTTCTATTTTTAAACAGCATTCACTGAGCCCTTACCAAATATAGTATGTAAAAATAAGCCCTCACCGACTATTCTCGGAGATAGTTTTTATTAGGTTTTATTTACTATTCAAATGTCTCAGTTATTGTACAAGCAATCGTTTAATTGAACCCTTACGTCTCTTTGCTCATGTTAACAAATACATTTCTAGATATTACTGTTGACAATCAAAATAAGATCTTGTAGCGTAATTAATATGATTGCAATTGAGCTAGCTGCATTAATTGAAACTAATGTGCAGTTGTAAACGAATCTAGAATAAGATACAAATATTTTATGTGATCTTTGAATATAATCCATATTGTTATTAGAATAAGAGTTATTTGAGACATAAATTTTTGGATACCGAGCTATGACATGACTCCGTCTTGACGATTTATCAGCGCGTCGTCTCGTCGCATCATTGCTTTAATTATTTACAATGACAATAATTGGGGCCTATGAAATATAATTATTATGAGTCTCACTGAATTATTATTATGTGGTCTTGCTGTGTAATGGCAACTACGAAAGCTCAAATTGCTCGTGATTGTCGTATAAGAAGACTAAGAGTTTTACATCAACTTGGATCAACTCCAACCGATTATAATTTAAGTGTATTAAAAAATTGTTTACACTATTAATGTCATTCTCTAATCAAGAAAACAGTGTGTTATCGCGCCTTATTAATTCCTTGAAGTGGTAAAGAGCGGCCATGAAGTTACCAGGGCAGTGTGCAGTATCTTCTAAAAAACTCATAACACCAACTGCGATGACCAACCCGCTTTCCAAGCATGGCATTATTCCCCTCCATGGGCAGGCCTATGTATAAGTAACCCTGAAGTAGTATAATACTGTTTCAAATTCAAATAAATATTACCATCAACTTCATTTCTGAGGTCATGTTTTATTGGAGATATGTCTAAGTATATTAAAATTGGCAATATAATGGGCCATTTTAAGTTAAACTGTAACCAGTCTAGCTAGGTATCCATTCTTTATGTCGGGATACTAATATAATCACTACGCTTAGCAAACAAGTTGGCGATTGCAGTTGGCAATATAAAAAAAAATATTGTACTGCATTGCAGACAGCTATTGTAAAAAATAACGATTGAACTTAATTAACTTGTGTGCGGTTTAATTAGTGTTATTGGGCAATTTACCTAAAGTTGTTGACGAAATTATACTAAACCTGATTTCATACTAAATAATGAAACACAATTTATAACTGTAATGTTCAGCATACAAAACTAGACTCACTTCATTATAGAATCCTATAAATTTATATTATGGGCTAAATTTATTAAAATTACAATAAGCTCAATAAACAGTTTGACCTTTCTTGATTATTTATTAAATATGAAAAAGTTTGCACTAAAGGTCATTGATCAAATTGGGATATTAAACTTTCGCCAGAATTTGTATTGAATTCGAATATACATTTAATTTACTCGAATTTAATCTCAACATTAAACTTTGTTTCATTATAAGTTACGTTTATAAGTCAGTGCGACATTTAGATCAATCAAACTTGTCAAAAGTAATACATATCTTAATTTCGTAAGGTTAATTAACTTATTGATTAAACCTTCATTTTCTATTCTGTTTTATAACTATTAGTCACTTAATCAACATCCACGTCACGTGAATTACCTAGGTGTTTAGATCATTTAGTTAAATCACCTACTTCGTGTAGCAAATGTGTTTTATATTATCTTGCGAAACTTAATAGAGTAAAAACATTTTAAAACCCTTTTTTCAGAAAAGTCATTATGTTATGGTATGAGTATTTCCGTATTTCACGAGTCTTTTTTTATTATAATTACTTACTTGGCCAATATATTACCGACTGCAAAATAGATATGTGGCTAGTTAATTTATAATACGTACTACTGAACTATTACTAATGCGCTGGTTTCCTAAATATTTAATAACTAGCTTCTGCCCGCGACTTCGTCCGCGGAAAATTTCTTGTTTTAACATAAGATTACACTCGATTGATATTACTGTATTTAATTTTATTAGTAAAATATTTTTTGGAATCAGATCAGTAACTTAAAAGATTACCGAAGTTCTATTTTCTGCTCAAGGTAACTTAACCCTTAGTTGCCTTTTACTTATTTTATTTATTTGTTTAAGTTAGGTATCTATTTAATTTAAAGCTTCTCTATATACAATGTTTGAGGTTGTTTTATTTTCCGGTAACAGAATAATCTGCCTTTCGGATGATCCCACTCTTGATAGACCAACATATAATTGCCCATGGGAAAAACATTCTTTTCGTAGGTCAATGCCAACCAAAGAGAATGTTTGTCCCTGGGACTTATTAATAGTCAGGGCAAATGATGTTTTTATTGGAAACTGGAGTCGTTTAAACGGTATGGGTAGGTCCGTCGGAATCATTGGAATTCTTGGGATGTGCGCCAACTGGCCAGCTCCTGGGCCGATGAGAATGGTCGCCACAATTAGGTTGTCTTTTAAATCTTTTATTAGTAGCCTTGTGCCATTGCACAGGTTAGGTGGGCTTAAATTTCTTAAAAGCATGATAGGTGTCCCGGATTTCAACAGCAGTTCGTGAGGTGGCAGACCAGATGGTTTAAGGGAATTTAAAAATTCCTGCGGATAGTGGACTGCATCCTCGATATTACACACTGTATCAATTGACTTGTAGATTTTACCATGGCCGGGAACTTTTTGTAAAATTAGATTATTGATTTCATTGACTGTATCGTTCCTTGGTGAGACGATAGCCCTTGAACAATGCCAATGAATGTCTCTATCTAGTAAATATTCGAGGTCAGGATATACTGCATCTATAAGATGCTGTAGACTGTGAACTATACGACCCAGAGTCTCATTTATAACGATTTCCGCAGAGTTAGAGTCCAAGGTTCGAGAAGAAAAAGACCCTTCTCCAATTTTGAGCAGCTGTTGTGGAAAATCGTTATCCATATTTCCAATAACGTGGACTCTCATGTTCGTACGTAAATTCAAAGTTTGGACTATACTCCATAGGGGCGATGATTTTAGACATGCCTTTATGATATCCGCACGTGTACCTCTTGTGACGACGGGAAGTGTCTGACGAAAGTCACCTGCAAACACAAAAGTGACACCACCCATGACAGCGACTGAGTTTCTCAAGTCCTTAAGTGTTCGATCCACTGCTTCAACATGAGCTCTATGACTCATGGTACATTCGTCCCACATTATCAACGACGTATTCTGTAACAATTGACCAATGGGCCCATTTTTGCGTATCGAACATACCGACTGTTGCTCCAATGAAACTGTCAATGGGAGTTTGAAGGTAGAGTGAGCAGTTTTACCGTCACTCAATAAAGTAGCCGCAATCCCAGAAGAAGCCACTGCCAAAGCTATTTTTCCGGATTGCCTAACATGTGCTAATATTAAATTAGCGAGGAATGTTTTCCCTGTGCCTCCTGGGGCGTCTAAAAAAAAAATTTTTCCTTTATTATTCGTTACGCTATCAATAATTTCATCAAAAGCCTGTTTTTGGTCTGTGACTAATTTAGGCAAATTTTCATTTACAAAAGTAGCTAATTCACTGATGTTGTGCGGATGTACCAACATTGTATCTATTGCATCATTTACAGGGCGAACTGGAGACGGTAATCCAAAGTCACTCAATGTTTTATCATTCAATGCTAAAAGTTTGTTTTCAATTTGTATTAAACCTTCATTGTACATAACATCATTAAAAGGCATGGTAAAGTCCTGATTTTGTTGTCGATTTCTATGTCTGATATCTTCACAAAAATTGTCCTTGAAGATATCCCATAGTTTTAACGGTTCAGATGGCTGACAAAATAGCAGTATCACCACAAATAACTCCCTAAGTTTCAATGAACATTCCGACATCGAAGCTTCTCTTAATGTCTTCTCCCAGTGATCATCATTTTCCAGCAAACCTCTGTCCCGGCAAGCCGCTTGATACGTCTCCTTGACCACTCCATTTATAGTTTTCAAATCTTTGAATGATGTGGGACCGCGTACGTGGTGCAATAAAATTCTTAGATAAAAGCATTCTGATTGTGACGGATGTACACCGTACACTCTTCCCAAAGCTTCATCTCTTTTTATTTCTGGATGCCCATCGACGTCTTGACCGCGCCTTCGTCTTGAAAATTTGTTATTAGCCCACGTATAATAGTGTGGAACTTCGTGGTACAACAGCGTTTTTGCAAATTCGTCGGTATTGCAGAGTTCAAAAAACGCTAATAGAGTGGTTTTGCGCGGATTTTGGGCAACTTGTCGCGCAGTTCCTGGTGTGAAAAACACCCTTTGCCCGTTTTCTAAGTGCACGGCCAAATGCACGACCGTGGGATGTCGGTCGTGGATCGGAAATTCGAGTATTCGCCAGACGGCTTCCGATGTACTTATATATCGCCCATTTAAATAATTTTCCACCTCATCATGCGGATTTCTAACGCTGAACGTGGCTTGATCGGAACCTTTATTTATATATTTACATATATATTTTATAGCCTGAACTGAATGGCAGTATTCGACGTTAATGTGGGCGTTAAATGACCTGCACAACATTGGAGAGTATGGTACAATCCATCTGTTATCTATTGTAATCGGCCTCCCTCTGATGTTTACAACTGCGACTTGACCACCATTTTCAGCATTACGACGACGATATACAGGATAACCATCCTCGCCTGTCTGAGTATCGGTGACGAATCGCCGAGGATATTTCTTTGAACATATACCGTTCTTCATACACGGTGATGATAAATTGTGCTCCCCACAAGGTCCATGGATCATGTTTTTGGTGATAATATCGAATAATATTGGGTCATCATCTTTGTTTGGTAGTTCAGCAACTATTATACTGTCTATTTCATCTGGTTGTATTTTTTGTGCAAACCAAAACAGCATATGACAGTGTGGTAGTCCGCGTTTTTGCCATTCAACACTAAGCATATGGCATTTGACTTTGCCGAATACCTCGTCTTTAGTGAACGACTTGATCATTTTCTTCATCTTTAAATGAAAAACCCTAGCAATAATGTCATGACGGTCGAAAGAACGTTGGCCAGCAAATAGCTCTTTCTTAATTTCTGGCCACTCCGGATTGCAAGTGAACGTCACAAATAAATCGGGTCTTCCATAGTTGCGTACATACGTCATTGCATCTTGGGTTTTTTCATGCATGTAACGCGGAGAGCCGGTGAAAGATGAAGGCAAGATGACATGTTGGCCAATATTTGCAGCGTTGACATTAGCATCCTGATTTATAGCGTCTCTTAAATGGATATAGTCATCAGCTCTCAGTTGTTGTTGATTGCGACTTATGTAACTTAGTCTCTCTGTTATCATTTTAGCCATCATGTCAACACAGTATTGACTAAACAAATCCCGATAATAATGAAGGGGATTAAAACTGTTGGCCCTGGTCATCAATCTATACATATAAAATTGCATACACGAAACTGTTTTATTTCGCGCTGAATTTTGTAGAGGGATAGTCAAATAATAACCATCTTCACCGTTAACAAACATCAAAGGGTATTGTAAGGGATCGTAAGCTCTGTGTAATTCAGAAACTCTTTTCAGTTGACCATCTTTGCAATGAAGGACTATATCTCTAGGTCCCTTATCTTCGTCCACCAATAATACTGCAACTTCGTTTGCTGTAGGTGAATTGTATCTTCCACGATGTTGATTTTGTGGAGTGCGGTCAGCGTGAATGATTAATTTTAAGTTTTCAGATGAAGAGTTATGTTCTAAATTGTATTTGAAACTGCGAATATAAATGTTATGACTATTTAACGACGTCTGTAAATCATTGATTAAATCGATATTTAGGTTAGGAGCAATATTAGACCGCAACGAAAGTTGGTCGGCATCAGAAATGAAATAAATTTGTAGAAACTGCGGGCTTTGCCCTGGCGAAGGGAGTAGACTACCAATTAAGTGATAAACTTGCCCTTCTACTTTAAATGTAGGCATAAAGTTTCCTTCGCGAATTTCTTTAGCACCGAATGACGTCATTTGGAAGAGTGTATTATACTTTCGTATGTTTTTTAAAAAATGCGCAGATAATAGATGATTGCACAGTAATAGATCTTTTATTGGTTGTGGTGGTGCCTGGATATCAGGAAGAACCACTTTTCCTGCAGCACAACACATACCATTTGGTTCATCGCTCCATTTATTTGCAAAACACTTAGGACATGTTTTATTCATTTCGCCTATTTTCACAGTGTTTTGCTGAGCATAATCTATATTGGCATCGTAATTGAAGGCTGATCTATTTCCTTGGGCTATATTCCGATTACGCGCTCTGACTGTAGCTGCTCGCTGTCTTTCTGTTGCTAGGCGCTGCGAGCGCTCAGTGCTAGTCTCCCTATCCCTTGTCTCACAGACATGCTGCCTTAACTCAGATAGACGGTGCGCACGTTCAGCGCTAGTTTCTCGAGCACGGGCCCGCGTCGTCCTCACATTTTGGCTTGCGAGGCGCTGTGAGCGCTCGGAGCTAGATTCTCTAGCGCGTGCTTGCGAAATATATTCTCTATTTCTCGAGAGGCGTTGCTCATTTTCAGGGGCAGATTCTTCCGTACGGCGTACTCGATCGGCTCTTGTCTGTGATGTCTGCCGAGACAGTTGAGATTTCCTTTTAGGCATGCTCTCAACAAACCACGCACAGACTTGAAAACAATTATGAACAAAGGGAGAGCGACTCGAACACCGTCCGCCTTTACAAAACAAAACAATCGTAATATCGAATAACTCGTGTCGATTATTACGATAGAACGAAGTACGAAACTACGAACATACAAAACAAACGTACAACGAAATTACGATATTTTCGATTATGAGGTATCTATCAACAACAACAACCATGCGAACGAAACAACCGAAACCAATAACCAACTGACATGTAATTTTTAGAACTCCAACTAACGACAACGTGGGCATAATAATTCGAGAGGGTCATCAATCCACGGAAAGTCTTAACACCGCGATTCAGAAAAATGACGTCATTGCAGAACGCCATCTATGGGCAAATAGGTAAAACGTCTGCACAATGAAAGTTATGCTAGGGTCATTTTGCGTTTTAGTAATTTTATATTATCTCCGAAACTGTATGACCAATTGATATACTGTAAATGGCAAATCTTATCTGTATGATGTTCCTGTGATACTGAAATAATTTATTGTCATAAGAATTAATATTTTGTTGCTCAAATAATCAACCAAACGTAACAATGCCGAAAAAAAAATTTTTTAATGCAATAATAGAAGTATAAAAGATAAAATATAAAAGATAGAGATATGGTATCGCTGACTTTTTTGTAGAAATAATTAAGATGAACCAGGTAGCCATACATTCTTTTTAATTTTAAGCAACTGTTTAGGCAGCGCACGCAAATAATTCTGTTTTACGAGGTATTTTTTTCCGACTTGCCAGACAAAAGTTGTGATAGCTCGGTTAATATACATGTTATAGAAACAATTTATAGCCTATAGCACTCAGGAATAATGTAGCTTTCTGCCAGTTAAAATAAAATTAGAATTAGATTATGAGTTCCAGAGATTACCCCCTGCATACAAACTTACAAATTTTACCTCTTTATAATATTATAATATATAATATTATAATATATAATATTATTTAATAATTTCTCTTCACGTACGCGTTCCTGCGCTAGATTCTCAAACATTTAAGTAGCTGAAAGTAGGATGTTAGTAGAATTCCACGGGTATCCTGTTGGCCTTGCTGTGATATGAAAATTACATTAAATTATACACAATTGCTACTTGTTTATTTAAGTTCAGTGTTCCGGATAACTTTTTGAGAACAATTATTAACTTAGCACATTTATTAACACTGTTATTAATATAAGAATGAATAGGCTATTAAACGTGTATTTAAAAATATCTGTGGAAAAGATAATAATATAATTCGTTAGATTCATAAGTCGAATTTTCAACCTGGTTATGAATAACTCCCTAATTTTAATGATATCCTAAAAATTATTGAAAAAATTAGCTAAGATAATATTTATTCACTTTATAATCGTACCTAGAAGTCAGGCTAAATAAATAGTAGGTAGATAGATTAACTTTTCTGCGGTCATATAGCCGCATCGTGGTGACATACTAACTCAAATGTAAGCAGTTCAGGTAAGTAACAATACAAAGTAAATCAAGTGGTGCGCAATTAGCCTCATAGACAATCTTTCTAAAAGTGCAATCCCTAAGAAGCCACATGTATATTACCTGAATACCTTTTTGAACTAAACATATTGACGGGCAGTAACTAAAACTTAAATAAGCTAAATTCCTCATTTCTTAATTTTCTACTTTTAAAGATAGAGTATTTTCTTCTAGTTGAACCAAGCTCATGATGTAATTCAATTAAGAATAGAATTAATGATATTAAGTCACAAATGGTGAAGACATCGAGTAACATACACGCAAAGAAAGTAGTAGATGCCGATTTATTTTGTTAACTGACATCATTACTGACCCGCTTACAGAATTAGTAGCGATAAATCGAGACGTCATAGGGAAAACTAAACACAATAACAGTATAATTCGTACAATTAATTCAAGACACAATCCAAAGCGCTGACCAAGTTCAATCACATGAATGAATTGTAAAATTTAGTACACACCTGTTAACAAATGATACCTATAACAAATCTACAAGCTATTATCATCTCATTGCTAACAATTTTAGAACGTATAATAGATTGTACATTCTTTGAATTCATTTTGTGCAAAACGTATAACAAATAAACACATTCCGGCTAACGCTAAGTGTTTGAATTATGGAGCCACTACCTTTTGTGTTTATGTTAATAATTATATAGTATTAAATGCCCTAGTTTACACCAATGAGATCATTTGTTGTTACCTCTTTACGTAGTAATACTTGGTCTTCTAAATACCTACAAACCTTTTTTGCATAAGTTCACTAGAATTCATATTTTCATGCGAATTCAGTTGATACAGTGTATTATATTTATTTTAATTCCATTATTTCTATACAAATTCGTCTGCACAAGGAATATGTTAGTTTCTCTTTCGTTGTGGTGGCCTGTGCTTAAGAATTTCTACTATTCAATCACTTAGTATCAGGTCATTGAACCTCATTTCTACAGAATCGCATTATAACGAGATGGTCTGGACAGGATACAATTTTAATCCCCAGTTGCTATGCCCAGCTTTAGAAATTTTGTTTAGTCTTCGTCATGGCTGGCGTTCAAAATATGGATCAGTCTGATTTCATAAATTAAAAAGGATAGGTACTATAGATTCGTAATGCAGTTTCTATAAAAAAAACTTTTAAATTATCTAGAATAACGAAAAGGTTCACAATACTGCGACAAAAATGTTCGACAGAGAATACCTAGGTTCGTTTATTCGTGCAAACTAACAGTGTATTTTTGGCAGGTTAGATGTTGAACACACTCACGCGAGTCCCATCATAGCAACGGTTACTAAACTAGAAATAGTAGTTTCATTCTCAGTCGGAGACATGTGTAGATTTAACTCGGCTTCCGCATGCCATTTTCCTGCAGAGATTAAATATAACTTCGTATAATATGTGATCGCTATTGTACAATAATAGGATGAATCAGACGTGACGTCACGGTCTGTAAACACGTGTTAACCATTTGTGATGTCCCTACGAGCGAGTATCGCGTTAAATACTTATTCCAGTATTAATTACAAATCGTTAAGTTTTTCATCTTTGTGGTATTGGAGACGGAAACTCAAAATGCAATTTTATACCCTTCGTAAAAGACGACTAAGGGATATTATATGCATATAAAATCTATGCAACAGAAGGCAAACTCGAATCAAAATCCTATGCCAACCTGTTTGATTAGCGTGCTGTAGTAGGTCAATTTCCCCTCCCATAACGAAGGAGTCCCGAGTCAAACGGTGGGACTTAAGTGGGTTGAATTGTTATTCTCAAACCGATCAAAGCAATGTACCCTTATTCAAAATTAAAGAAAACCAGACCTTCTCTTTATACATAGTTTATATACACCACAGGAATCACGACTTACCGCTTCATTAAATGCCATAAATCCCAATTTCTGTTGTAAATGGTAGTTATAAAATAAAATCATTAATCCTAGTTATCACTATTTTTAAACTTAATATCTTTCTGTGGATTTTAGAGAAATCAAAGAGTAAAGAAAACGTTACATTTTAGAGCAGATAATGTATAATTCACGTCCTATCAACGGACATGGGAACAGCGGACCTGTCGTTGTCGACCATCATCTCCAAGATGCTCGACAGCGACAGCTGTTGGTCGTCGATGGCCTCCTTCTGTGAGGCTGTCATGACAAGGAAGGAGGCCGCGGAGCGGGCACGCGAGGCACTTGCGTCCGCAGACTCGCTCCGCCGGCGGCGACCAGGGAGGAGGAGACGCCGTCATGCGCTCCTCCTCCCACCACCCCGAATGATGACAGAACGTAGCCAGACGGCCAAGCGTTGGGGTGTCGGGGATAGAATGCCATCAGACGATCTCTCCGGCACCTCGTAAAAGCGCGGAAGGGGCCGCTGTGGTTTTAGTGGGTATTTCGGTCACTTCTGTGGCCGTCGAGTCCCACACACACTCCCCCGTCTGTTTTCAACCAGCGGGGGATAGTTTTTTTTTTTATTTTTTTTTATTGCAAGCAGTGGCAAACGAGCAAACAGTACACCTGCTGGTAAGTGTTGCTGCCGCTCATGGACCTTTACAAGGCCGCTGCCTACCGCGAAGAAAGTGAAGGGAGTGTGAATGCGTGCATTGAGGCTCGGTGATACCAAAGGCACCACCAAAACACTCCACACGCGAACACCCTCAGAAAGTTGGGCTTCCGGCTCTCTCGCTCACCGAACGAAGTGCAGTAACAAAATGCTACTACTCAGACGTCGATTTTCTGCGAGAGTGTGGTACCACCCCGGACGGACCGGCCCGCGGCTGTAGACAGATAACTGTCGACAGTGTGGTCCTACCACTACCATATATAGTATAGTGGATATATATATATAGGATAGTGCGTAAATGCATTTCCACAGCGTGAAAAAAAAAGATAATGTATAATTGAATGATACTTTGTAGTATAACATTTCAACATTTTATTCGCATAGTTTACCCAGTTTCGCCTATTTGAAATTAAAATATCTAGACCACTAACAATTTATTCAAAATCAATCTAATTTTATTCGATTCAAATTCATAGACCACAAAATTGTCCTAATGAAGTTGAACAATCTTAATCATATTGCGATTGGCAATCGACCTAGATTTGCTTATGATACCGACTTGGTGTTTGATGTTATGGATACAGAGCATTCAAATCCGTAAAAACAACATACAAATATGAGTTTAAACATGAATAACAAACAGAGCGCAACCGCGGAAGTCGGTAATTTATGAGTATCGCACGTTACCGACTATCATTTTTGTTGGGTGAACCACCTCTTTTGCTTCACTATGTTGACAATATGTGTTAGAGAACGAACCCATACTACATGACTCATTTTTACTGTTTTTAACCCCCTCCGCACTTCGATGACTACTCTTAGTTTACGTCCAAGATCGAATTTCAAGCCACTGTTTTCAAAAATAGTAAGATTTTTCAAGCTTAGTATTTTTACAGACAGGATAATGAATAGGTCACATAGTTTGGGATGCGTTTCCTTACCTTATAGCTTCAAAATTATAAAATTTTAATCTTGATATATATTTTTTAATAATATTAGAGCCACGCCACTAACAGATTCCGCCTGCAACCAGAAATGGTTATCAGAGGTAATAATGTACTGTCGCAGAAAATCGGCGTTGGAGTACCTAGCCGCAATTTGTTACTGCGTCTCGTTCGGAGGGCGAGTGAATCCTGAGGCCCAAACCTCACATGGCGTATGTTAGGTGACGACCTGATTTTACTCTGGTATTAGTAGCTATAATCCTCAGATGGTCCGTTTGCCCCTCTGCTATCAAAGGCAATGGAAATAAAGATATGGAATGTGATATTATCAATACATTCAATCAATAATCTACATTTGCATCCATCCATCTTATCGTTAACATGCCACGAAAATGCTGCCGGCCATTCTTCTACTGACCCCCTTACACAGACAACGATTTCTTCTTTGTGTGTTATAATTTTAATAATTAAAAAAAAATAGTATTTAATACGCTAAAATAAACCGTTTAATAAAAGTCAAGAACATGTATGTATTATGGATGCCATACGAGTTTTCTTGCCGGGTATACAAGTTTAGTCCTTCCGTGACGTTGAATAATGAATGGTCGAAATTACTAGACGGTAAACATGAAATTAAAACTACTAACACAATGAAAATAATTTCATTTAATGCTTATATGCGTCAAAATTTTATAACTCTTTCAAATAATAAATTGAATAGGGTAATTTTAAAATACTTTACAAGCTCAACTGTGGGTATCAGCAAGATATTCCTATTTTTAGTCCTCTAAATTTCATATCCTAATAATGCTAAGTAAATCCGGTAATAAAAATATATCTGCAACAGAAAAATATTTACTTGTATTTTGCTAAGAGGATCGCATATAAATTTTATCTTTCGCCTTCATATCACAGTATTGGTTTCTACTTTTACAACAGTTCTTATGAGCTCGGTTTAAGTGCTTTTAGATCAATGAACTTTAGTAACATTTAAAGAACATACGTTATAGTGAAAGAATTAATTTAAAAAATGCATCAATAAAAAAATATATATAGCAATATTTATTCACCCGCGTAATTCGCGTTCCTGTGACAATAACGGGACAAAATATTGCCTACGTGATTCCTTATACAAACCACCTAGGAGTAAGATATCATCAAAATCAGGCAAGCCGTTCTGAAGATTACCCGGATCAAATAGATAAACAGATAAAATTTTTAAACAGGTTTTAGGCATAGTATCGTACAAATAACCGCGTGAGCATGAAAAAACGTATTATTTTGACATTAGAAGCAAATACTTCATTTTTATTTATCTGTACAGATAAGGCGTAATTATTTAAAATATTAGAACTAGTTAACTCCGCAAAGTGAATAATGATTTTCATTGTTATTGTTCGTCAGCGCGTTTCCATGTTTTGAACTTTCGAGTACCTACTGACTGGCTAACAGATTGCGAACGAGTGATTCTTTCTCAACGGCCAATTATTAAATGAGCTCCCTATAATCGCATCATCATTAAACCCAACCCCTCTCTTGGCGGTGGGTGTCGTAAAGGACGACTAATGGATATGATATGCAGATAACATCTACGCAAGAGAAGGAATTCTACCTATTAAAACACGTTTGACCAGCATGTAGGTCAATTTCCCTTCCATTGTGGAGGAGGTTCGAGCCCATCGGTGGGACGTATATGACCCGAGATAAGATGATGATGAGTACTGAATTATCAAATTAATAGTTAATACAGTCACCGAAAAAAGTGAATATAATAATTTTAGTGACAAAGATATCAATTTATTTATTACACATTGATTTGTATTAACCGACCCCGATGAACACTCAACTTTCATTCGTAATCATGTAGATTTTTCATCAAGTGTAAAATGCAAATACAATAACTTCGCAGCCTAAAATCAATTGTTAATATTTTGATGTAATCAAGCTCCGAATCATTTCAAGTATTACGTGCTAACTGAAGTACAAAATATATCGTTACGTTTTTAGTCATTACCGGAAGCATTATGGTAAATTTCCTAACTCTTTTGCAGTTTTTATTTACGCAACACCACAAAACAATACGTACTTATCAGCACGCAGAGATCGATACGATTATTTGCTTTTACTATTACATAAGAAATGTTCAATTAGATTGCAAAGATGAATAATTAAAACCTCGTTTTGTTTAGTTCATTAAGTATTATTAAGTTTTGTAACTTCAATGGGGTACTTTATCATTTTCGGCTTTCAGTTGTCAAAGAAAGAACAAATCTAATAAATTCATATCAATAAATACTTAAAAGGAATTTGCGTCTTAATATTTTATTATGAAAATCAACTTATATTTAATGCATTATTAGGCTGCCAATCATATTTTAATTGAATAAATTATACAAGGTAAATGAATTTGTTACCGTTTATATAAGTGTAATAATCGCCCGAGCCATTGAAACATAGACGAATCAAGGATAAAATATACTTCAAGAAATATTTTAATTGACTAAACTACAATGCGGAAGTTAATGATCTATTATTAAGATTAAGCCGAAAATTTTTTATTTATCTGGTTTCTGAATAGTATTTTTCATTTAGATAAAGTTGTAAGTTCATATTTCTAGATCTAAGAAATGTACAGTTAATTTGAATCGATTATGACTGAATTTCAAGGTGAATATTTAGACGCAAATATACTCAGTTTTCCGTGTGGTGACGGACGAAGAATACAATTCACCACTCCATTTCTTGCCTGTCGTTGTCGTAAAAGACGACTAATGAATTATAATATGCAGATACTATCTATGCAAGAGAAGGAAAACTCGAAATAAAACACCATACCACTGATGAGAATGATGTAGTAGGTCAATTTCATTTTTATTATAGCGGAGGTTCGAGGTCTGTAATGGGACATATGTGAGTTGTGATAATAATGATGATATTACCGCTATTGCGGTATTAATAACAGTTTGCGGGATTAATATTTGTAGGGAATAATATTTTATTCCTAACAAATATTAATCCCGCAAACTGTTGTATATATTATAGAACTAAGATGAAATGAGTTGTTTTTCACAATTCAGGAAAGCTTTGATACAAGTAAAAATAAATACAATAATCATTTCAATTAATTCTATTAAACAAAACATGTACACTATTGCAGGACTCTATTACGGCATTTTAAAGTTTAAATACCTAATACGTAATAAGTTTGTTTTTGTTTTTTGATTTTCGTTTAATGATTCTTAAAGTTATTAAATCGCATTATCTTTTTACTCTGTTATTGCTTATGTGTTACTACTGTATAGCGTTAAAAATCAAAAGAATTTGAATGTTATCCCAGTGTTTGTTTCCAACTCTTAAAGGAAACGCCAGTCACTTCATAATAATACACTCCAAGAGCAATGACTCTACGTAACACTGGTTGCACAACTGACTGTTTAGAGCTGTTAATTGACTGTTAATTTTTTATTTACACGCTACGCACATAGTGACAATGCAAGTTCGAAACGGTGACTGTTGAGAACAGTGACTGTTTGGAACGACTGTGTAATAAAATTTGTATTTCAATACCTATAATATTTTAGAAAATAATCTGCTAACCATTACCTCAGGATTTTTATCTTTAATAGAAAATAAAATTAACCTTTTATATCAGCTTATTAACTTTAATTTGCGAGACTTGGGAATAATTTTGCTTCCTATAAGACAAAGATTATATAAAACTAGCAACCCGCCCTCGCTTCGCTTCGGTTTCAGTCGCTTTACCCGCGGCGTAGTTCCCGTTCCTGTGGGAATACCGGGATAAAATATAGCCTATGTTACTCCCTGATATTATAGCTTTCCATTGGTGAAAGAATTTTTGAAATCGGTTCGGTGGTTTAAGCGTGAAAGCATTACAAACAAACAAATAAACAAACAAACAATCATCAAACATCCTTACTTTCGCATTTATAATATTAGTATGGATAGATTCCGTAATTCCAACAGATATAATTTAAATCAAATACTGTTTTTAGAAAATTTTTGATATTTAAAAAATAACTGCTTTTTTATGAGAGTTCATACTAATAATTCAAATCATTTCCTATGATTTTAACGGTGGATATGTGCCATATGTGGTTTATTATTAATTTAGTGAAAAGTTCTACAAAATGTGACAGAAACAAAAAACACCACAAAACACTATCACAAAAATTTAGACATAATAAGACAAACTGCGCTTATTAAGACAGTAGTAAAAGGCCGCGGTTTCACTCGCGTAATTCCCGTTCCTATGGCAATACGGGGATTAAATACGAACTGAGTTACTTGCTGATTATGCAATTTTCCATTGCTGAAAGAAAATTTTGAAACGGAGTGGTTTAGGCGTGAAGGCGTAACAAACAAACAAACTCACGTTCTCGTTTATAATATTAGTTAGAACTAAAAATAACATCTTTGTTAAAGTTTTTATTAAACATTTAATTTATACTTACGAAACAATAATTAAATGTAATGAGGACTTTTTTGATTAATTTTTTTGAAGCTGTAGTAGTTGAATATAATGTAAATTGTATACTTAATTGTATTTGCCGTCATTTAGTTAATTAATTGTATTTAAATTTTAAACTGAGTAACATCAATTAATAATAATTTTACGTACATAAATCCTACAGAGTGAATGTAAAAAATTAAAATCTAAATCATTTTAAAGAAGCGAAAGGGACGAATATCATCATCAAATTAGGTCAACATTTTGGGTAGAATGACTACTGCGAGCTTATTTTGTTTATAATTTAATTAGTCACAAATATTCTGTAATCTAAGACAATCGCGGAGACGCGCGCCCGCGGCGGTATGGTCTCGTTACAAGAGATCACCGCCTGGCGGGTCGACGCCCGCCGAGACGTCATTGCCCGTTGAGCAGTCCGGCTGGAGAGCTCTCGGCACGGTGTCAGGACCGTCGAGGCCTTTCGACCGGTGCTGATGGAGTGGTTGGAGCAGACGCACGGGGTGCTTTCCTTCCGACTGGTGCAGGTGCTGACGGGGCACGGTTGCTTCGCGAAGTACCTGCACAAGATTGTCAGGAGGGAGAGCACACCGTCCTGCCACCATTGCAATTGCGACGAGGACACGGCGCAGCACACGCTTGAAGTGTGTGCTGCGTGGGAGGGGGAGCGCCGTGAACTCGTCGCGATTATCGCTGCCGACCATCGCCAGGGAGATGCTCGACAGCGTCAGGAATTGGGACGCGGTCGCCGCCTTCTGTGAGGCCGTAATCTCACGGAAGGAGGCGGCGGATCATGTGCGAGTAGAGCTCCTATTCGGCGACACGTTCCGCCGCCGGCGACTCGGGCGGCGCAGGCGCGAGTATCTGCGCCTAATGCCGCCCTAGCCGAGGCCGCGGGTGATCGGACCGGGAAATTGTCCGTCACCCGCAGAGAGGCTAACCGCGCGACGGCGACCGACGTCCCAGGACGTCGAAAGGTGAGGGTATCCGAAAGGGTATTCCGTCGGGCCGACCACTGACGACAAGTCACCCTGCTCCGGTGATCGGCCCAACAACGAGGTGACGTGGGTACGGGTGAGCTATAGGCCCGCGCGCCGTCCTTTGATCGCCCCGGACGGAATGGACCGCGCGTGCGCTTACCATAGACGACACATAAAAAAAATATCTTAGACACAACGTAAGTTTGAATTCAGTCTAATCATCCCATCTCAGCCACACATGACCCACAGCTTTAATGTCACTATCAACCAACCCTTAGCTTAAAAAGTTCCATTGCTGGGTTCGGGGCTCCTCCATCATAGAAGGAAATTTGACCTGCTATACCACACGGGTTAGACGTAATGAAATAGAGTTTCATTTCGAATTTTCTTGCTCCTACGCAGATGTTATTTGCATATTATATCCTTTAGTCGTCCTTTACGACACCCACGGGCAGAAGGAGGTGTAGAGAACTGTATTTTTATACCGTCACCACATAGCAGTTTCTTTTCTGATTGTATTTAAATCATATTCAATGATACTAGCGTAAGTTTGACACTGATAAAAACCATATTTGTAGGTCAGTAAAATACATCATACATAACTTATATTTCAAACGATACATTAAAACATATTTATTTTAATGCGTGTAACCATTTACCGAAGATATTACGTAAAACCGTAGACTAAAACTTGTTTAACTTATCAATACATTCTCGAATAACTTCCACAATAGTTCAGTCGTAAATTAAATAGGTTTATTGGTAAGTTTGCTACCGAACTGCATACTCTAAACAACAATAGTTTACATTATTCTGGTTATGAGGGCAACTAGAACAATGACTTCAGAGATGGTCCATTTGCTTGGCAAAGCTCCAAAAGATTTAACTTTGGGTTTATGAATTATGTATCCATGGGCCATTGTTAACGGTACGAAATGAAAAAAGTAATATCTGCTAGTTTTTACGACGCAACATACTCGTTTTAAATTCATTCACAATTCCGGTTGGTTTTAGCTGTATCTATTTATATGTCAGTATTATTAGTTGATGTTATCAGATAGGTTAGATTGGGGTTGCCAGACAGAAGGAGTGAGGTAACTAATGTTAAAAATTACTTGTCTCATTTACCAATTCATTAATTTTTACTAACAGTAAAATAAAAATTTAATATGCAAATGAATAAGCTAAAGTAATGAGATTCTTGAATGAAGTTCATTTGGTCATTTTTCCTTTTTTTTTGTCTACGGTCGGCGCATTCCTCGCTCCACTCCCTCTGAGGCGATCGAGAGGCGTAAGCACACACACCTGTAACCCATCCGTATAGCACGTCGCCTTTGTCGTTGAGTCGATCACCGGTGCAGAGTTCCTTGACTTCAGTGGTCGACCCGACGGTATACCCCGAGGCAGTACCCTCTCCCGTCGACGTCCCCTACCGGGACGCCGATCGCCATCGCGAGGCTAACCTCTCCGCGGGTGCCCGGACTAAATCCCCGGTCCGATCACCCGCAGCATCTGATTCTTTTTTAATTTTTTTCTGCTGACGAAATATTTTTGGTTTATTCACCTATTGTATTTTTAATAACATATAAGTACTATTTCTTAAGAATGAATTTATCATTATAAAATATCTTCCATAATACTACATAAAATTTAATCTTTGATACGCCCTTTATACGCCCCCTTTAATGGCACAAAATAAGTGTAAATTTTTGAAATTAGTGATATTTTATTCAAAAAAGTGTTGATTCTCTTGCACGTACAACATTTAATCAAATATGTTTATCAAAGCAAATACATAAAAACGCCTTGTAATAGTTTATTTGATAAATCTTAAATAAACTACGTCTTCAATTCATACTAGACACAGTTACGCTATGCTCCGTATAGTGACGGAGTGAAAACCACTCCTTTCTTAACCACGGGTGTCAAAAATGACAAGGGGTATAAGCCAATAATATCACTACCACAGAAGACCAAATCGAAACCTGTCTGACACGTTTGTTAGACAGGTTTCGATTTGGTCTTCGATTTGGTAGTTACCTAGAATGACCTCTTTTTCCCTCCCATTTAGGAAAGATAAAGCCGTCATGTGTCATAACTACTAAAGCAGGTTGTTAATTTAATAAACGAATAAATAATTTTTCATTGTAGGACAGCCTTATTAAGACACTTATATCTTATTTATTGCACAGATGTCATTGCTCTCATGAAAATACAAAAATCCTCTGCTGTTAAAAACATATACCTACGCGTTAATCCTACATTTATAAAAATATATTGATGTAATATTTCAACACTATGACGCTCTTTTTAAATATTTTTTGATCGCTTGTTTGACCGCGTAAATTTCCTAGATATTGCTAATTTCTAGAAGTTATAACGTACATATTGTACCTATTTATGTACTCAATTGGTATAATCTGGTTTATGAAATATTGAAATGAATAAGATGTTTCTAGTTTATGAATATTATATGTAAAAAGTACTTTTAATAATAAATAGTTACTCAACTCGAGTAAATTATAAGGTGTTTTATTATTAAGACAGTTTGAGTGCACAGCGTAACATTCAAGAAATATCATAGCGCAAACGAAATTTATTTCCGTATTATGTGGTTTAATAGAATGGGAGATAAAATCTTGCCATTACACGAGGCCACATTTTAGAGAATTAAATAAAGATTAGACGATATTACTACGAATACTTTTCACCACCTATCTTTCCTTTCCACCACCATTCTATCTTGCTTGTGGGTATCGTAAAAGACGACTAAGGGATATAACACGCATATATTATCTATGTAAGAGAAGGAGACTTCGAAATAAAACCCTGTACCAAGCTATCAGACAAGCATGGTATAGTAAGGTCAATTTCCCTCCTATTGTGGTGGAGGTTGGAGTCCAACTGTGGGACGTATACGAGCTGAAACGATGATGATACTATTAGAGCATAAAATTTTCTTAAAATGTTATTATCTATTCTCAATTATATTATCCAATTGCAGCTTAAATTTAATTTATAAAATATCGACACGATATGAATCAATACCAATTAGATTATAATTAAGAATGAAAAAAATCAAAATAGTGATAATTAATTGAAGCTATCTGAATTATAGATGTATATAAAAAAAACAGCTTTACGGAATGCGACAAGTGTACCATAACATCATTTATTTCATCCACAAGCACCAAAGTACACAATCGAGTTCCACGACCTCTAGTAAATGACTATAAAAGGTAAAAAAAAAATTAACACTTGAATAGACCTTCATCAATCAAACTTACGTTGAAAAGGTGTTTTTACTCGGTTTGTTGCATCAGAACACTTTCACTGTCGTTGAATTACTCATAATAAATCATAAATTCTTAGAGCCGTGACTAAAACTGTTTCTCAGTGAAATCCAAGGACAGTATTACTAGAAGACGATTAGATATCGAACATTCCGTGACGAATATTATTTCGAAACAAAAACGCGGCCGAAAGAGATGATGTACCATTTGTTCTTGAACAGTATGCAACCATCTTGTATATACATAGATATGCTATAAAATAATGAAAATATTTGCTTTTTATAATATTACCGGCTGTGCCAGCAGCTTTGCTACTTTGGATTAATTACATTATTTAATGCAATTATACTAATATTAATAATATCCATAGTCCATGTATCAATAACATTTTTTGTTATCACAGTAGTTGTTATGACAACTAAGACAGAGCTGAACGTTTGTGGGCCATGGTAGTATATTTTGACCGATTTGTCAATATTTAAAGAGCAGCAGCGTTATTATACAATATGTAGATGGGCAGGCTATTCGATACAGTAAGATTAATTAAATCTAAGAAGTAGCTCCTAAGATTAGCACGCTCAAACACACAAACAAACTCTTTAATAACAATATCTATAGCAATAAATAAAATTGGAGTGTCTGTTTGTAATGTCAAAATAATAGGCTTCATGCTCACATGGTTATTTGCACGACACCTATGCCTAAAGTAGCAATTAAAAAATTTTTGTCTGTATGCCTGTTTGTTCCGGGTAACCTTCAAAACGGCTGGACCGATTTCAAAAATTGTTTCACCAATGGAAAGCTATAATATCAGGGCGTAAACTAGGCTATATTTTATCCCAGTATTCCTACGGGAACGGGAACTACGGGGGTAAAACGACTATAACCTATAACCGAAGCGAAGCGAGGGCGGGTTGCTAGTAGATAATACGTTCAAACAAAGAATTATTAAACAACGCTATTTTTGATCTTCATGGTCTTTAGATAAAGGTTACATACACAAAAGAATGATATTCAAACAGCGTAGTTCAAAATTGTATAAATCACGAAATCGATTACCACTTTAAGATAGGGTAAACATGAATCAGATCTTAGCAAATGTAAAATTGATGCCTGAGATCTAATATTTCAACCATAACAAAAGTTATTCATACGATAATAACAATACAACAAATACAAATGAAGAAATGTAGCAACATTTATGTAATACTAGCAACCCGCCCTCGCTTCGCTTCGATTTTAGTCGTTTTACCTGCGTAGTTCCTGTTCCCGTGGGAATACCGGGATAAAATATAGCCTAGTTTACGTCCTGATATTATAGCTTTCCATTGGTGAAAGAATTTTTGAAATCGGTCCAGCCGTTTTGAAGATTACCCGGAACAAACAGACAGACAGACAGAAAAAAAAAATAAAGTGATTTTTAGGCATGTGTATAGTGTATAGTGCAAATAACCGTGTGAGCATGAAAGAAGTCTATTATTTTGACATTACAAACAGACACTCCAATTTTATTTATTGGTATAGACTAGCAACCCGCCCTCGCTTCGCTTCGCTTTCTGTCGCCTTATCCCTGTAGTTCCCGTTCCCGTGGGAATACCGGGATGAAATATAGCTTAGTTTACTCCCTGATATTATAGCTTTCAATTGCTGAAAGATTTTTTTAAATCGGTTCAGCCGTTTTGAAGATTACCCGGAACAAACAGACAAACAGACAGAGAGACAGAAAAAAATATAAAGTGATTTTAGGCATATGGATAATGCAAATAATCGTGTGCGCATGGGCCTATTATTTTGACATTACAAACATATACTCCAAATTTTTTTTTTTTATTGGTATAGATGTACTTCAATTACATTTTACGCTGCATATCGTTTACATTTTGCTTTATTTCAATGAGAAATAAGGTTTCATTAATAAGGTGATTGAAGAATTAACCCTAACTTCAACTCAACCTTCAGCCCTTCACTGTTTAAAATAGACTTGCTTTATTTACGTTTGATTTTATGTCCTGTCTTGTGGTTCAAGTAGAACTGTCACTTATATGTAAAAACATAACACATTCAATATCGAATTGATCGTCAAAAAATTATTTGTTGGTTATAAAAATAATCTATCAATAATGGTATTATAGCAGGGGGTTTGCTAATGCTAGTTATTATGTTAAAGGTTTTCAATGTTATAACTTATACGTTTTACTAGGTGATCCATAGAGATGATCCCTGACAATTTTAGCAAATTCCATGGGAAATGAATGGGTGGGTCAGTTTTAAATGCACGTACGAATTGAGAATCCACCTAACAGTAAGTATGGTATAGGGTCAGCATGAATAATAATAAAAAAGATTCGTATATCTATAAGTCATACATAGTTGTCATACATAAAAAAACATTTACAGCATTCATTTTATCAAACAATTATTGATTAGAAGCCCAACTTTGTTGTACGGCTCAGCCTGTCACTCTGAATCATCAAGTCTACTGTTTTTGCGTTGGACGGCGTTAAAAATAAAAGGCGACACTGACTCATAGCGGAATATTACAAAATGAATTGTTGTGAGTGAAATGTCGTATTGAATGAGTGACAGTTAAATTTCTGGGCGAATTTTAATGCCTTTGATTTTACAATTTGTAATATTTTAAAATTATGCTATTATTTTGCATGCAGGCGGTACAGGCCCGAAACGAAAGAGGCTCACGCCCAGCAGTGGACGGCGGTAAGCTGAATGATAATGATTATACGATTATTGTTATACGCATTATTAACTTCTATTATATTCATTCTTAACATTAAACGTTTCAATGGTTAGTGTAAAATTACTACACAATGCATTAACTTTAATAATTAGTTATCGCTGACAATCTATGCACTAAAATAAATATAATAACTTACGAAAAACTGGCAGATATAACTAAATCACGTGAACATCAGAAACACAATGATGTGTTGAATCCATACCTGTAACAAAAAAGTAAAAAATATTTAATTCGAAATGTATTATGAGTCACAGAGTATGTCTTGAATTCGAGACGTATCAATAATGTCAACAAATTGACCAAATTTTAATATGATTAAGAAACGGATGGCTTATTAGGGTTCCGTACCCATAGGGTAAAAACGGGACCCTATTACTAAAACTTCGCTGTTTGTCCGTCCGTCTGTCTGTGACCAGGCTGTAACTCGAGAAGCGCGATAGCTAGACAGTTGAAATTTTTATAAATTAGGTATATATATATTTCTGTTGCCGCTATAACAACAAATACTAAAAACAAAATAAAATAAATATTTAAGTGGGGGCTCCCGTGCAACAAAGGCGATTCTTTTGCTCTTTTTATAGATAACTAGCAACCCGCCCTCGCTTCGCTTCGGTTATAGGTTATAGTCGTTTTACCCGCGTAGTTCCCGTTCCTGTGGGAATACCGGGATAAAATATAGCCTAGTTTACGCCCTGATATTATAGCTTTCCATTGGTGAAAGAGTTTTTGAAATCGGTCCAGCCGTTTTGAAGATTACCCGGAACAAACAGACAGACAGACAGACAAACATTTTTAATTGCTATTTTAGGCATAGGTGTCGTGCAAATAATCGTGTGAGCATGAAAAAAGCCCATTATTTTGACATTACAAACAGACACTCCAATTTTATTTATTGGTATAGATGGTACGGAACTCTTCGTGCGCGACTCCAATTCGCACTTAGCCGGTTTTATTTCTCCGTACATTTAGGTATTATTTTTACGGCATCAATCGTTTAAGGTTTAAAACATTAATTTTATTTCGCATCTGTAATATTCGCGGAAGCGTTAAAACTTATCGAATGTGCACAATTAACCTAAATGTTAATAACATATCTGTCTACAAAATAAATTACTATATTCACAATTTATAGAGACAAATTCATCAATTTATTAATATCAATCAGCTACAAAATGTAATAAACTTTGAAGGCTATTCATATTATTACAAAACCTATCTAACTGCAATTCCAATAATGCACGAGCCCTACCTTATATGCAATTATTCGTAATAACTTAAATTCGTAATTACAATTTCTTAACTTCTGGGCAACCTTAAATTAAGAAATTATTAGTAGTGTTGTTATTGTAACAATTATACGAAATCATTTTTAATGTAAGTACACTGATATAGAAACTTCGTGCAAACAAGTTTATGATCACAATGTCTATGTGAAATATATTATGTGCTTTAAGCTACACAAAATATCTTAAAATATATAGATGTAGATGTTTTAAATATCCTGCAATCACGTTCAACGATGGGGCGGATTTTAATTAAAGGTAAAAGTTGATTAAGTCAAGAAATAAGGTTCAGAATATTTTATACCATCAAAAACAAGACTTGTAAAAAGAAGCCAAGCCTCGCAACTGAGTTCTTCTACCATAAAAACTTGTGAGATCCATGTTATTCCAAGTCGGTTAACTCATTGAATCACTGCTTAAGGAACCTTTCTACTTAAGTTATTACGTAAATAGCTAACCTAACAACTTCTTATAGTGACTATATCGATATTAATGACCTTTTATGTTTTAAATAAACAGAATGACTTGGCAATCGCATGAAAACACACCTCACAAGTAATACATATTATATTAAACTGTACTAAACATAATGCGATTGCCAAGTCAATCTATATATTTAAAACATAAAAGATCTTTAATATTGATATAGTCACTATAAGAAGTTGTTAGGTTAGCTATTTACGTAATAACTTAAGTAGAAAGGTCCCTTAAGCAGTGATTCAATGAGTTAACCGACTTGGAATAACATGGATCTCACAAGTTTTTATGGTAGAAGAACTCAGTTGCGAGGCTTGGCTTCTTTTTACAAGTCTTGTTTTTGATGGTATCTCATTTCTTTTTGTAGATAGACCTACTTATTTGCCTTTCCGGTACCTTCTACTTCTTGAATACCAACAAAGGATTTTCTTAGAGCACACTCTGAAAAATGAGACATCTCTCCTTTCAGCTTGCGTCAATTCTACCTAAACTAAGCGGAGAGATGTGGAAATAAAGAAATTTGATTGGTTTTTCGAAACACATCTCCTTTAGTCTCCTCTCCGCTTTGATGCCAATCGAGCCTAATGATGGCGTTCTTTCTTTCAAATAAATTTGAGGCAATTTAGTTTGCTTAATACTTTGGGAGATTTTGGTACAATTTCATAAGACATGGCCCACTCTTGCTTTTTCATTAAGTTGATTGACCATTTTACAAGTTATCTTTGAACATAATTATATCTAGGTATCTGTCTACACCTATTATGCCAATCATCATTCAGCCTATCGCCGTCCACTGTAGAACATAGACCACCCTCATGCTTCACCATAAAGTGCGGTACTGTGGCACCTGCATCCAACAACGCTCAAGGATAACAGAGTTGCCATGATTAGAGCTCATTTTTCTTCGCCTTATGAGGAATAATGACGTAGTCACCACGTTTGGTAGGCGAGTTGGTTTCGCAGTGAGATATCATACATTTCCCGGCGAGAGCTGCTGCCCACTCTCCTTCCTGTTGAATCTTTTTTTTTAAATGACCAACGCCTTGCAGTAGGTAGGAAATAATAATATTATGGTAGGTAATAACAATAATATTATGGGGGAATTTACAAACATGTAATTCAACATCGCATCATCATTGCAGTCCTCATATATCCCATTATTGGGCTCGGGCCTCCTTCACAATGGGAGGGAATCGAACTCACTATACCATGCCGGTCATACATGTTGATATAGGGTTTCATTTCGAGTTTTCATTCTCTTGCACAGATGGTATGTGCATATTATAACCCATAGTCGTCTTATACGATATCCACGGGCAAGATAGAGAGTGGTGAATTGTATTCTTACTTCGTCACTATACGGAAAGAACCGACACAAATTACATTCAGACTCAGAACAACAATTTGTGGATCGTACAAGGTGTTGTCTTGCATGGAATTCGAACCCGCGACACTAGCACGGTACGTTGGTATCATAACCACTACGTCATCTGCGTAGTCTTTAGTAGGTTGTTACGATTCCCATAGAGAAGCAATGATGGCGACAAATGTATTCTTATTTTTTACAAAGTTACATTTCATTAACTGCAAATGTAACTTTGTAATCCTATATATTTATATGGGTTTACAAAATTATTTATGCAATTAGCTTATCTCGGAAACTGGATGAAAATTATAATGTTTCATAATTTTTCCTTCGCTTATATACTAAACACTAATTGCATTCTTAATTTGAGGCTTTTATGTCTACTAGAAGTGCCACTTTAATATTGATGATCAGTCAGTCAGTCAGTGAGTGACAAAATTACGAAATTTTGACTAGTTATAATTCTTAAATTATTAGTTCAAATTGAATGAAATTTGAAATACACAATGTGTATACAATGCCTGCTAGGTTACTAAAAATTCAGCTTTCTAGCTTTATTAACAACGGAGTTATAGGGGGTCGAAAATGGCCTGAATGGCTTCGAGAAAAGTATGTTACGGCAGTATTGCGTTTTGCCCGACTTTTTTTTTTGCTCGACTTGGCGGGGGCACTGCCGTGCCCCCAGATAGCTTTAAAAGGTTTTTATCTTTAGCCCCGTAATGCGGTGAGGTTTCAAATAGTACAACATAATTACATTGTTATATAGCTGAAAGATAATTAACTAAGGTCAATATAAAATCATAATTAATATTTTAATTAAAAAATATTTACTAAGATAACAAAGCTGGAGATAAAACCACCCCGTTGTCTGAGATACACGTTTATTCAAACCCCTAAAGCTGCTTAAGATATAATAAACAAGATTATTTTATCTTATAACAGCCATACCGTAACATTTTTGCGCAGATTCCCCTCTTTATAGCGAAATATGTATTTATATACCTATCATGGAATTTTATTCTTCATTTGCCATTAGCGCCATTATTTACTTAATATAAAGATAATAAGAGTTAAACTGCGTGACTCCAATACGAGTTTATCAATGTTCAAAATAGGTAGGTATAATTGAAATTGTCGATTGCTACAAACTTTTAATTGTCATCATATCATCAACCTAGCTCATGTACGTCCCACTGCTGGGCTCGCTAGAAAGAGAAAGAGAGTTCATGTTGGTGTAGATTTCCTCAATAATTTCTTTATCCGTTTTCCCAAGACGAACGACACTTTATCGCCTTTTCTGTGTCCTTTACACCGTGTGAATTTTCATAGCGATCGTTTCAAAAGTTAAGGCGTAATAGCGACAGAAACTCACATTTGTAATATCAATTAGAATTTCTATCAATGATACTATTAGTAGAATCAAATTCCATAAAAGAAATAGGCATTATCAGTAGAGCTGTCCCATTTATTAACTAGTATCACTTGCCTCGTCCATCACACTTTATTGGGATGGCCGACAGTCGCATCATCAATGTTACGTGTATTGCATCTTATTTGAGATACTAAGAATTATTTGAATAAGCCACGATTAAAATATATGAGTAGATAGGCACTTTTAATATTAATTTAATTGTTTTTTTTAACGAACTCAACCGATATCAATTTAAATTAGTGTTGATATCTTTTTTTAACTTACATAATGTTTGAAATAGAAATATGGTTGATGTGAAGACCTCCAAATTAAATATAATACCTGCCTGTTACCGTAATCTATACAAATAAATAAAATTAAAGTGTCTGTCTGTAATATCAAAATATGTAATAGGCTGTTTTCATGCTCACACGGTATAAATACTAAGTTATCTAAAACCAGTCTAAATATTTTAACTGTCTATCGGTCTGTCTGTCTGTTTGTTTCGGATAATCTTCAAAACGGCTATACTGATTTCAGGTAGCTGTCTATATGAGGACTAACTTAGGCTACATTTTATGCCTACATAATTTATAATTTTAAAATGCATACATGATTTTTTAGAAAACATTATCAGTTACCACACGTCAAGTAATTTAGACGTCGTCACAGCGACACGTCAGATAAAGTTAACGACACTCGGGCCGGAAACAAGGCGATGTTACCGGGCGTCAAAGGGGACGGTATCTGAAAAGGTAACCCGCCGGGCTGGCCACGAATGTCAAGGAATCGGTACCAAAGGTCGGCCCCATGGTGATGGGGAGGGAATGTAGTATGTTATGGGATTGCACGCTGCTCATCCATCGCCCTGGACAGGGTATTGGGCGGAGTGTGCCCAGACCATAACCGACCAAGAAAAGGTTGAGGAAACTGCACAGCTCATATCGTGAACCCATGTTACGCCAATGCTAATATAAATATAGTCAATGAACATTAATTCCTAGTTTAGAATGTGGAGTAACACTTATGTTAAAAATATTGTTTGAGCATTTTAAAATGCACCATGTTCAGAGTTCTTGTATGATTGAATATTTTAAAGAAATGTTCAAACGTAAAATTATCTTTGTTAGCAACAAATTTTTTAATGTAAAATCTTTTTGTTCCGCCTTGTGGTTAATTCTTGGCGTCGTTTCAAAAAGTAAAAAGAACTACGAGCTTTTGTCCGGAGATTTCCCCGAAACCGTGCCGACCTGTGCTATCAATAACCAATGCCAAACATTGCTTTCTCAAGGCAATGTAAAGTGTTGAGTATTTACCTCGGGTTATCGATCTATTTCGATGGGAACCTACCATCTGGTATTTTTGTACAGGTGATTTATACGTGATACTTTTCATGTGCCGAATATATTGAGCAGCTATCCAGTTTCACGGGCAAGGTGTCGGACAACGCTACAAATGGAATCGAAATAGGTTCTTCACGATCAACACGTTCATTTGCAAAGTTACTGATGAGAAGACGTAAATTAGTTAGCGATAATAGTAATGTCGCTAAATGCTATGATCATCATCATCGCAGACCATATATGTCCCACAGTTGGGCGTGATCCTCCTTCACCGTAGAGAGGGTAGTTAACATACTACACTATACGCTGGTCAGAGGGGTTGATGGTTTTATGCCCAGTTTTCTTTCTCTTACATAAATGTTAACTGCATATTATAATCCTTAGTCGTCTTATACGATACTGACGGATATGAAAGGACCGACTTCTTTCTTTGAATTGTATTCTTACTCCATATGGAGAATACTTATATGAACATTTTACTAACATCATAAAGTTTTTAAAGCCAATAATGATATTGTGCGTTAGTATCGTTTTATTTTTGTGTAGACTGGTTTAGACACACTCCACCCGATAGGTTACGGGCAACGGAAGGGTGGCATGCGACCCCATAACCTACCGTATCCCCCTCCCATCGCCTTTGGACCGATTCGTTGACCTCGGTTGTCAGTCCGCTGGAGTGTTTTAATATCTTGAGAAGAATTATTATATAAAATTCAAAAGGCATCAAACTTGCTCTTTATTAAACGATATTTAACGACGAATTCAAAATACTAATAGACCATTTTTATATTAGAATATATTAACGCTTTCCACTAAAATCTCTGTTAAAATGATTCCGATCGAATGTCTTAATTTATAACAAAATTTAATACAAATTAATGGTAAAGATATTTTAATTTTGGTATTTAAATTTTGTTAAAGTTTGTGTTATCTAAATTGACAACCATAGTTTTAAATACACATATCATATATATGTATTTTAAACATATATCTAGATACGAGAAATAGTTGCCGACACAGCGTTCGGTCACAACTTGCCGTTTTACAGCACACTGCCAATGGTTATGGTCACCGGTACCAATTTCTTGAAGTCGGTGGCACATTAATGAATCTAACTTAACATTTTTTTTAATAAATAGAAATAATAGTTCAAGATTTTCATAAAAACTTTCATTGTAACCTATGTTAAATCTAAGAATATTAAATCTAAGCTTTGATGTAATCTAAGTTATTGCAGAATATGATTAGAATGAAATTCAAATGTCCGATATTAAAAAAATTATAAACGATTTATCTCTAGATATCGTAACAGAATCATAAGTTGAACTAAATTATGAATTATGGAGACCTATTGCAAATACCAAAATTTAAGTATCAATGAACGAGATCTGTGACTGCAATTGCGAATGAAATAATCATCCTCCATCTCAGCTCATATACATCCCACAACTGGGCTCCTCGAGTCTCTTCTACAATAGGAGAGGCATTGACCTGTGTACCATGCCGGTCAGGCGGGTTGGTATAGGGCTTTATTTCGACTATTCCATGTCTTGCATAGATGTTATCTGCATACTAAGTCCCTTAGTTGACTTTTACGATACCCACAGTAAGGAAAGAAGGCGGTGAATGGTATTCTTCACCACACGCAATAATTTTGTAAATAATATTAAAAATTAACATTAAATGCAGTTCAAGCTCTATTTAATTTTACTTTTTAATACTATTTTATAAAGTTACAAATCAAATAATATTACAATTAGTTAAATACAAAATGCTCTTAATTAGATTAGGTAACTTGTTAAGATAGTATGAAAAATAAATAATAATAGAACAAAAGTCCAAGTATTTACACGAAGAGAGCGCAAGTCATCGCAGACAATAGAATTGTTTAATGGGTACGATCATAGAGATAGTGCAGATTTTAATATCGCCTTGATATAAGTAGTGAGAGAAAAGCGATTTATTATTAATTGTTTAATCTATATGAAAATCTATAAAGATACAAAGTTATCGCCGTAAGATTTTTCATGATACTGAGAGTATGGCGACGATCATCGTGAAGTTTTGTGATTGTTTATTATGATTCATTATTACCTTCGATCTGTTCTGATTAGTATGTGAACTTATTTTTAGAGCTACCTTCGGTTACAGCAGGGTAGTGTTGCCAAAAAAGTCTTGGTCTTGCGAGAAATGCGAGACCGAGACCAAGACCAAGACCGCTTAATTTTTGCAAGACCAAGACCAAGACTGGCCCTGCAAGACTTGAGCAAGACCAAGACTGGGCCTGCAAGAGTCTCGCGGTCTTGCATTTAATTCAAATCACCATTTCAGCTTATCGTATATAGTTGAGCTCGTGTCTTCTACATAAGAGGAGGAGAATCGGCCGTGGCCGGAGGGGAATCGCCACGGTGATCGGCCGTGTTGTTACAGGTCATACATGTCAAGTTTTCCTTCTCTTGCACCGATGTTATATATTATAGCCCTTAGTCGTGGGTTCGCAGTCACGGGTAAAATAGGGGGGGATGAATTATATTCTTACTCCGTCACTACACGGCAAGTCAAATCAGTCTTGAGATATCCATCTATTGGCCAATCGATTCCCAATGTTGGTGTTGGCTTTTCAGAATTACTCTTCGGAAAGGCTTAAGGACAAAAATACCGTAATCATGAGAGTGCTCTTGCCCATTATACATATTTATATATCCATTTATTCATTAGCCCAACGACGTTCACTGTTGGACATAGAAATATGCCTACAATTAATCTATATAAATGTCCATGTAGGGACAGAGTACGATCACCATCAGGCAGTACATGAAGCGTTGCTCCCAGCGCTATTTTGCCTCTGCCACGACTCACTCCAATCCACTAGTGGTTGGGGCGGTAAACTACGTCCCCTCAAAAATATCCGCGGTCCGACGTCCTCGTCATCTTCTTGAAGAAGAAGATGACGCTATTATGATCGTCCAAGAAAGGACCTACACAGCTCGCGCAGCGATAACAGATAAAACTCCGCGGTATCGGCCTCGCCGTCGAGGTCGAAAACCGCGCCGCGTAAAAGTCACTAACCTAAACTTGGCCACGCCCACTTTGCTCTCAGCGACGCCCCGAGCCGAGGTCCGTTCCCCACAGGGGGGAGCCCTCGGGCGATGTTCGCTTAACTTACTTACCGGGTTGAGAGCCATCAGCGCTCACCCATTGACCGCGTTAAGCTGTCAAGGTCATCTGCGACCAACAGCTACACACACACAAAAAAAAAAAGACAGAGTACGAATATAATTCACCACTCTCTTACCCGTGGATGTCGTATCAAATCGGATCGGGCAATGGTGTTAGGAACCCATGAAAAAAAATTGAAATAAAAATATTCGTTAATGAATTGAGAGACATGTAAGTTCTCAATTTTGTCATCGTTTTTTCGTGTAAATTGATTAAAATGTATAAAGGAATGATACTTAATCTACAACATATTCGTATTTTGTTAAATGTTCATTAGAATTTGAATAAATCAATGATTACGTTTGCATAAGCAAGACAAACTTCGCTTTAACATAAATCAGCTGATCGGCCGATGACCGTTGATGAGTCGCCTTTGTACCTACGTAACCATTAAAAGGTTCGCGCAAATCTAATACCTATTTATACTGTCGAAATTTTATATGCTTACATATATCCTGTCTGTACATACCCACATAATGCATAAAATTTAAGGCATAAACTCTTAGACACACATTTTTGTAATCTCTATAACTTTTACGTTATATTGTTTTTGTGTAATATACATTCTAATTATGATCTATGACTGTTGAACTACAACATACATGAACAGTTGTCCCATAACCGGATACACCCTGTGTATATAACATATGGGCAAGAGAAGTGAAACTAGAAAGAAAACCCTGTACCAACATGTCTGACCAGCGTGGTATAGTAGATCAATTTTCCTCTTACTGGAAGGAAGCTTAAGCCCAGCAGTGGCACTTTTATGAGCTGTGACGATGACGACGAATATCATACATTTTACAAGTATTAAAACCATAAAATTTTAAATCAGTTTTATATGTTCTTGAATAAATAGTATATTAAGAGCTACATGGATCCAGCGGCCAAAGTATTTATATAGGCAATAGAGCAACAAGTTTTTTCAAGTATCCAGAGTATCAGTAACTAAACTGGAAATACAATAGATACATACCACTTAACTTGAAGGGGAATATAAACAATCGCATTAATTGTAAAATATCGCATTGATTATAAAATGACATAAAATTTATTGTATCAACTGCCTCGTGTGGTGACGTCTTAAGAAAATAGGGTCGAAAGTCCTGTCATAAGAGTAGTAACGCTGTCTAATGGAACACCAGGGGAATAGAAGAGTAATTTTCTCCAGTGGTAAGTATTGTATTCAATAGTGAACTATAGGCTAACAGATGGATAGATAGGATAGGATATTTGATTAATTTAGTAGGATTTTTCATTGCCATGATAAATTACTGTTACGTTATTTCTAACTGCAAAACTTTGCGAGACTCTTGCTGCAATACCAAGACTCGGGTGCGCAAGACCAAGACCCGGGTGCGCAAGACCAAGACCAAGACGAGACCAGGTGTGATGTTGCAAGACCAAGACCAAGACCGGTCCAAGTCTCGTCTTGGTCTTGCATTTGGGCAACACTACAGCAGGGCTATTTGTTGAATTCCTTAGTCGCTTCTTACTAAAATTTTCTTACTAAAAAAGGAATGAACTCGTGTTTTCCTATATTATTTAATAATCAATCTTACAGTTTACTAGCAACCCGCCCTCGCTTCGCTTCGGTTATAGGTTATAGTCGTTTTACCTGCGTAGTTCCCGTTCCCGTGGGAATACCGTGATAAAATATAGCCTAGTTTACGCCCTGATATTATAGCTTTCCATTGGTGAAAGAATTTTTGAAATCGGTCCAGCCGTTTTGAAGAATACCCGGAACAAACAGACAGACAGACAAAAATTTTTTAATTGCTATTTTAGGCATAGGTGTCGTGCAAATAACCGTGTGAGCATGAAAAAAGCCTATTATTTTGACATTACAAACAGACACTCCAATTTTATTTATTGGTATAGATTAGGAGAGCTTAAAATTCTGCTTTATTCAACTCACTACCCAAATAAATAAATACCAACTCCTTTAGGCATTAAAATATTCATAAATATAAGTACAATTATTTATTATCGGTAGACATGAAAATATAACAATAAATATATGGAAGCATTTTTACCGCTCTATATATGCATATGCAATGAAATTTTTATCATTTTAAAAACTGTTTAAATAAGTAACCGACTTAAAAATTATTTTTAATATTTTATATAGTTATTTATTATATTTTGATGTGCGTATTTCGTGTTTATGTAAGTAGTGGTTATAATAAATAACAGCGGTTAACCTAAACATAATTAATAATTTCATATCTATAATTTTACTTAGTTATTCTTCGACGTTAGTAGGATAATAACTGTAGCTCAAATGAACTGCAAAATAATCAGTATTCTTTACTTTATACAGCTTTCTTTTGACCAGTCTGCTAACTGAGCTGGAGTTCCGTCACTGCCACCTGCGTAATGCTCCATAGCAAGGTGATTAACCTAATTAGGAATACCCTTATTATCTTTTACGGTTTGTTACAATGAAAAATGGCAATCTTTATATTTATAATTCTTATGTATAATGCACAGTATGTAACTGAACTTCTCTTAAACGGTTGGATCGATTTTGATGAGATTTTATGTGTGTTCCAGTGAATTTGAGTATAGTTTAGATTAATAATTGGATCCGGTAATTGGCGCTGCGATTGATTTCTAGATGAATTCCTTTATTTTTTAGATTTGAACAGAACAGCGTCTGTTGGGTCAATTATTTTTTATATTTTTTTTCGGTTTTGTTATTTTCAAGTCCATTTTCAGTTCGCATACTCTCTTAATTCGAACTCTCAGTGATTCAGTTTTGTCAGATAGAGTACAATCGGTTACGAAACGGTACAGATAAAATCACACTTTCAAGATGTTTTGATGACGTACCACCGCAGTTGGTTAACAAAAACTCGCGTTACGTAAATACACCTTTATCGATGAGCTTTCTTCGAAACTGGTTTCATTTGATACAATAATTTGTGGTTTCGATTTACATTGAATGATACAGATACGAATAGGTTTGAGTCATTTGCTTATTCAGAATTGATAACAGTAATTTGTATTTTTTTTAATTGTATCTTTACAGTAAATTTGTTAACAGCATATGATAATACAAATATCGAAATTGTCCTAGGTACTATACCAAGCCAGGTGACCCCCCACTAGGTGGACTGACGACATTCTCAAAGTCACAGGGAACCGTTGGATGCAAGTGGCGAAGGACAGTTCCGAGTGGCATTCTCGTGGGGAGGCTTATGTCCAGCAGTGGACGTCTGTAGGCTGATGGATGGATGGGCTATACCAAGCTGGTCAGACAGGTTGGTATAAGGTTTCTTAATTGTGTGGATTCTTAATCCATCACCACATGCTCAATGTAGAGCTGTAGCAAGTCCAACAGTGGGACGTATATAAATCGAGATGATGATGACATTAAGCGAGCTAGTATGCTTCTTCAGGTGTTTGAATTATCCTGTAGCTCTCGTTATTTTATCACCAATTTTAAAAGGACGTAGACTAAAAAAATATTAAGGTCTAACCCAAAACAAAAGAACACATTACAACCACCATAACGAAGAGCTGATGTTTTTCACGTTACTTAGAATTAAATAAAACCAATTAATCACAGTACATTTAACAAATGTACAAAGCTGTTTGAGAGGAAACACTTCTTTATAGTAAACATAAATATATAAAAACGTTAATAAAAAGACGTCAGTTCCGCTACACTCGTTGGGGTGTAACAAAATTGTACTCCATCACAAACGGTAAAAAAATTTGTACAAATTCACTCATACAGGAAGCCAGGTTGACATTTTGGTTCAATGATTTTTGCACGAATTCCGACCAACGGGATAGTAAAACCCTGTATCAATCCGGCTGATCGCCACGGTTTAGTAATCTATTAATATATACAAATCTGAAAACCGATTAATTCTCTGCAGTTACCTAGAATCATGTGTTAAGTTAAAAATATCTTAATATAGCTACCTACTTTTATCAACCCCTGCGGCCAGAGAACATATGATTACCTATCTGTGCTGTTCAAATAAAAATATCCAATTAGTGCCTCTACAGTAATTTTTAAGACCAAATTGACGACAAAACGAGAGGCTAAAAAGATTGTCGTTTATTCGTTAACAAACGCTTTCATATTGACAAAGTACGGTACAAAATTGACATAGCGTTGAATATTATTTTTTTGTATGAAAACTGGATTTAAGGTAACAAACACTGTTGTCGGGAGGGCGTATTAGTCCATCGTGAGTCACGCTACGCTCGGCACGGTTATGTGGACATGTTAATTGCTTCTCATTCATACACAGCCTATCTCGCAAAGCCTTTGTTGAGAATTTATATACCGCTTATATTATTATTTTACAGTAAAAATATTACTACTACATGTTGATAAAGTAAGATCACATGGATGCTGATAAGCGATAATATACCCTCACAAACTTTGTTTTGAGAAAATGGCGTTAAAGATTTCAAACCAAATTTTAATAAGTTTGTTTAAAAAAATTTATATACACCAATTCTTTCTCTATTTACTTAAAAGAATACTGGATTAAAAATAGATTCGCAACATAAAAAGTAAAAATGTTAGTATATTTATCCAAAAAAATAAAATTTTTGCTTATTACAAAATATGGAACACACAAAAATAATGGAAACATGAACTTAAGGAACTTAACACTATTTTGCTATATGTCCGCACTAATATTTAGTGACAATAAATGCATGTCGAGGAACATAAATGAATATTGATAAACAGATGTTATCACGTATAATGTGTAAAATATTTTAAGTAGAACTATTAAGATATGATTTTTTTATATTTTATTTTATTATTTGAGAAATACAAGAAACTTAAACTATTTTTTTAAACATATTGTCTATCTAATGTAATAGAAAACCTGGTTGGTGCTGCGTAGAATCACTGAATGTGATTTAAACAATACAGTCTCAAGCCTCATAACATATTGGTCGTCACAATATATGGCACATTTCGAATTTCAACTACGTTAAGAAACTTGAAGGATTATTGAAAAATATTGTATACGTGATCCCCGATTTGTTTTATGTTATTTATCAATTTTTTTTTCATATTTAACTCTTAAAAGTGACCTTAAACCCTTTTCCAAAATATTAAATACATCACGTACTATCAAAATATATCAATATTTTTGATTTTTACTTTTTGTGGGTTGACACATTATTGCTTATCAGCATCCACATTATGTGATTAGTTCTTTTTTTCCCGCGGAGTAAAAAAAAAATATAGTAAGAGACGACTATAGAATATACGCCCAGTAGGGGACGGCCATAGGCTGAATGAGGATGATGATGACAGAATATAAATAGATAACAATAGTGTTAGAGAATGTAATCAACATCATATAACTTTATACACGTCGCATTACAGGGCTCGGGTCTCTTCCACAATAGAAGAAATATTGAACTTCTAAACTACGTTCTTTGGACGTGTTGGCATAGAGTTTTATGTCGAGTTTTCCTTGTCCTTAATAGATTTTTTTTTATTCTTAATATATTATGGAGGCTTTTAGCTCTTAGAGCAAGTCAGCCTCATCATACCCTAAAGTATGTGTATCGTCTCCTGCACCTTAAAATTAGGGTAAAGAGTGAAATAGAGCTACCGAAACTAATTTAAAAATCTGCTTTGCTGATATTGATTTGGGTATTGGCTTGAGTAGCAAAAAAGTAACCAGCTGATCACAATTAGGTGAACTAACTTTATTCATGAGATATCCAAACTTTCTAGATGGAATGTGACCAGAACGTATCCTATGTGCCAACACAATGTTAGTTCTGTTTAATTCTCCTTACACAAACCAAGGAATCCGAGGTGGTTCACATTGAATTGTCCTGTACCAAATTCCCTTATCTCTACTCCTTTGATCGAAGTATTCCTTAAAATGATTATGACATATATGCTTAAAATTATGAAGTACTTCAGTGTAAAAAGGGAGTACAGTTGTTAACATTCCTTGCGATACAGCTAACTTAGCGAGCCTATACGCCTCCTCGTTTCTCTTTATGCCAATATGAGCTGGAACCCATTGCAGTCTCAAATTAATATTATCTATTTTAAGTATTTGATTTAAAATTACATAGGCTATCGGTGTACCTCTGTATCCAGAGGCGCAGCGAGACATGTAATAAACCACTTTTGCTGTCGGTACATATAACAATGTTGGTATTTGGTATATTAGCTGTTGTTACAAGGTTGTTACAGAATTCTAAAGCTTTTGAGATTGCAATAAGTTCCACTGTCATTATTGATACATTATTATTAATTCTATAAATGCTAAAATTATCATCAATTAAATTATAAATAGCAGCTCCAGAAGTCTCGCCAATTTTAGAAGCGTCAGTATATATCCTATGCCATCTGTAATATTTGTCATGTAACTCTTTCAAAACTTGATATTCAAGAGAACATATATCATGTATTTTCTTTGATCTTTTAACACAATCTAAATTACATTTTATTACATTATCTATATTTATATAAGCTACCCATATGTTCAGTGAAAACATCTCTAACTGTTTGGAAGAATGTACATTATTTGCTTTACAATCATCATATACTGACACCAGTAGCGGTTTTTTCTTATTACTCCAATATTTTGTATTCATGGATCTATGTAGCTTATTTACTAAATGAATCGTAGAATTGTCAGCCCAAGACATACTCCTTATACAATATCTATAACTCAGGTATAGTCGTCTTTACTCTAATGGTGGAA